>CM040122.1:172489170-173094296 GCA_022559845.1 Amorphophallus konjac
TTGTCGTATGCTGCTATAGTGGTGGGGGTAGGCCGTAGTAACTCCTCAGATATATTGCAGGCTCGGAGAGTGCTGAGGGGGCAGACATTAATTGAGGCCCCAGTGTCGACCAGTGCTGCTTCAACGTCGACTTTGTTCAAAGTAATTGTTATGCAGAGCGGCATTTGCCGAGCCCCCGGAGGTGCAAGCTCGGTCTCAGAGAATGTGATTGCCGGCCCTTTAGAGATAGTTGCTAGTGCCGTTGGTAGACTGTCGACTGCCATGTCTTCACTAACCATGACCTTCTGCAAAAAATCCCTCAGTGCATCTTGATGGAGAGTGGACCTCTTGATTAACTCCAGCACAGATATCTTGGCGGGTACTCGATCTAGATGATGCAGTAAATCATATTGAGTGCCCGGTAACGGTTCAGCTTCCTCTTGCTCGGCCACCGGTTGGGAAGACTGGGGATTGCTAGTAGTGGCGTAGTTCCGATGGAACATCTTCCCGCTCCTTAGAGCACAATTTGCCGCGGCATCGGGGGATAGTATGATGGGCCCTGCGGGGCGAATGAGCGGAATAGGTGGCGCGGGGGAGGCAGTTTGGTAAAGCGGAGGGTTGGTGAAGTTAATGGGGGATGCGCGGATGATAGGTGAAGGATTGGTGGGTGGTAGGGTGGTGATGGACGTGGATGCTGGTGAAGGCAGGGTGAATGAATGGGTAAGGATAGGTGCGGGATTGGATGGTGGTGTGATGACGGTGATGGGGGTTGGCGAAGGATACGATGGGATGGTGAGCGGATTTGGCGGAGTGGGTGTGAATTGTGGTATGAGCGGAGAGGGTGTTGGTTGTGTAGGGAGGATGAAGGAAGGTTTGTGGTGGAAGGCCATGACCTGTGGTGCGGCGCCATCCTCATCAAATGACCACCCGGCGTTGGAGGCCGGTGGTTGGACTACATTAACTTGTGCCGGTGCTGGCGGCTGTTGCGGAGGAGCGGGTTGATGGTTCGGCATCGGATTCTGATGGATGCCCAGATCTTGTGCTTGCTGCGGTGGCTGCTGTTGTGGCGGCTGCTGCGGCTGCGGTGCTGGATGCTGCTGCACTTGCTGCCCCTGCGGCTGCCTCCTCTTCTCTTTGATTTCCATAATGGCCCTATGCATCTCGACCCAGTCTATTCTCTGTCCTTCGTGTAAGTCGTACACGAGATCTCGGAAGTGAAAGCATCCTTCTATAGTGTGACCTGGCTGCCGGTGGAACATGCAATACATAGTTTGATCAACAGCTGGGTTCCAAACAGTCCTTTCTGGAGGAAGTTGAATTGCATTTACTGCCATGAGCGCTGAGAATATGTCTGTAAGTGTCTCTGGCAATGGAGGATACTGGGCTCTTCTGGGAGCCGGGCGCTTGCTATTGGGATTATTATTGTTGTAGCCGCCGGGTGGAGGGACGTTATGGTATTGCGGTGATGGTGGTGGTTGTTGTGGTGTGGTGATGGTGTTTTGCAGGATGGTGAAGGTAGGCGGAGGGTTTTGTGGAGTGTTTTGAAAGTGTTGCGGAGTGGAGTTTTGCGGATTGCGGGGGCTTTGGTTGTAGCGGAATGGTGCGGCTTGGTAGGGAAAAGCAACAGCTTGTACTTGCTCATTTGTCTGGACTCCTTCGGTAATCGGCCCCTGTGGTTTCTTATGGTACTTGGGCTTTTGATTTTCGAAAAGAGAATGGATAGGGGAGTCCTTAAACTGAGTTTGTATAAATCACGCCCGGCTATATAGTTGATGCGTATTGGCTATATCGTTCATTGCCAGGATGTTCTTGAAGGTGGGCGAAGCATTTGAAATTAGCAGCTTAACTTTTTCTTCCTCTGGAATATGGCCGGGCACCCTGGCGGCCATCTGCCTCCATCTATCTGCATAAGTTGCGAATTCCTCATCCGGCTTCATTTTCTCGGCCACCAGATCTGTGAATGAATATTCCGGGCCGACCCGGTCTTGAAACCGCTGAATAAACTTGTCCTTGACCACTTTGAAGCTCTCGGCCTCTTCTAGGGGCAGAGAATAAAACCATTCCAGAGCAACGCCATCCAATGATCGGCGGAATAGGTACGCCATAAGGCGATCATCATATTGGAACTGCGCCGATTCATACAGAAAATCCCTCACATGGATGAAGGGATTGCTGTTCCCATCATACTTACGGTAGTTGGGGAGCTCAGACTGCGGAGGGAAACGGATGTTCTGTAAGCTTGGGACGGGAATATCAGCCAAGGATTGTGGGCCCACCTTCTTCTGGAGAAAATCAAGTTGTTGTTGCATGGTGGCCCACTTATTAAGCAAATCCTGCTCTCGAGAGGGAGCAGGGGTAGTGAAGGGAGTTGATTGTATCTGGTGAGCAGGAGGAATGGCGGTTGCCGAGGGCGGGAGCCCATAGGATGGAGCAGAAGGATAACTAGTGGAATTAGGGGGGGCGTAAGAAGGATACTGGGCCTGAGATAGACCCGGATTGGAGTGAAATTGGGCCACCCCGTGCTGTTGGGGCAAGAAATCGGATGGGCCCACGAGGACCTGTGGAGCCGCCAGAGCAGAGGGGTGATAATCCATCGGAAGAGAGGGGATAGGCGATTTCCCCTTATCAAAAGATTGATGGGTCGAATTGGAGGATTGACCCATCTCCATGCCAGCAAAGGTGATGGTCCGGGGCTGGACCGGGGTGAGCTCAATCGGGGTGGGCTGAACAGACGGCCCAATAATGGAAGAATTAGAGTGCCCCTGGACGGTAGCGGAGGGAGGAGGATTGGACCCTTGCATGGCCTGATAGAGGACCTAGAGTTGGGTCGGATCCAACTGGGCCATCATATGGAGGACAGAGCCCGCGGAAGGAGCGGATAAAGAAGGGATGACCTGACCACCTTCTATGGGAGTGGAGGCTGAGAGAGGGGCGGTCCCCTCTCCAGCGGAGAAAGAAATAGCCCTCGGGGGGTTCTGAAGGAGCCCTTGAGGAAGGGAATCCTCTTGGGAGCGAGGAGGATTGCAGGATGCCATGGTAGATTCGAAGAGGGGATTGGAATAGAATGTGAAGGAGGAAGCGACTCGAGGAGATGATTCGGACGAATGAAAACAACTCCACATGCAACGGACAACCTTGATAAATGCAAAACAACAAACACAACAAACACACAATGAGCAACCGCACCTAGGTGATTCAAACAAGATATAAGTGATAGGGAATGAAGACACTCAAAAGCCAACCAAGTTGCTTAAGATGATGCAAACAAAGTTTCTTTATGGTTTCTCCTTTGGAACTTTAGTGAATTGATTGATATGTGCTCTCTCCAAATGGGTTCCTGATAGGAGGTGGATATGGACTTGGCTCGACTTTAAGTGTGACCACTCCTTCACTTATGCAACCCTAGACACAAGGGGGGAAAGGTACAACCGGCCCGGCGTCCGTGTGGGAATCCACGGCTCGCGGGGACTTATGGAGGTCCCTGCTGTGATTTCTTAGTCGGCCCCAAGGAATATGGAGACGAGAGGTCCTCACAACAAGGTAGGAAAATGCAGTCTAATATATGAAAAGATGGATGACCCTACGTGCACCGGAGTGCATGCAAAGTCTAGCCTAGAATCTAGCAAACAACGGTGCACATAATGATATGAAGATATGAATGGAATTATGGCAGAAATCAAGCAGCACCCAAGCAATAAATCCCAGCCAAAAACTGCGGAAATAACTGCACCTCGGATGCGTACCTGCCAGGAGAGTGACGGACGAAGGCCCCTGCGTCAGAGCCAAATAACGGTCAGAGACCAGACCGCCATAAATAATGTAACGCAGGGGTTCCAGACTGTCGTATTAGCCAGGGAACCAAAAAACAAACTGAAGTAACAGGAAAACCCGTGAAAGCTCACACCACAGAGACAAGCGACGGCCTGATGTCCCCGCGTCAGAACACTGTAACGGGCCGAGACAGGGCCGTCATATGATTCAGAAAACCAGAAAGAGGGGTGAAAACAAAGGGATCAGAAGACAACTGAACAAACAAATGATGGCAGGTTTAAACAGAAATCAGAAGCACGATGGGCACTAGTTGTCCCACCGTGATCGCCAAAAAATTATCTGTTGATTGTTTGTTTACCTATCTCTTCTTATCTTCTTTCCTTTTTTGTTGATTGTGAGGGTTTTGAAAAATGATATGGCGAGATGATAAGTAAACTACCAAAGATCAGCTCAACCTATGCACATGTGAACATAAACCTAGGCAATCAAATCTAACTCTAGCATGGGCATGCTATCTCAATCAAATTACGCTAAGGGAAAAACAAAAACACACGCCGGGGCATGGAGCAAAGATAAATAAAAACACACCGCTAGGGGTGGAACAATCAAGGGGAATAAAGAGATTTGATGAAAAAGACAACTAGTGCCCAACACTAAGGAAAGTCGTGATCGCCACCAAAGTAAACACAAGTCAAAGACTCGAATATACCTTGGAAGTAGGTGGATGAAACACCCGCCCACGGGAGAGAAAACCAAGAAAAGCCTGCAGATCAACTTGCAAATAACAGTCCAAACCCTGTGCGTCGCTTTGAAGTAACGGTCGTACGATAGATCGCCAGAAGGAAATAACGCTCCTGCACCTGACCGTCAGATAGCCTGCAGTGAAAAGATGTGAATTCTTTGAACTCCAACCCTTCCAGCCGGCTAGAAGGCTTGGGCCTCGTGCTAGTGATCCTGTAAAACCTGCCAAGGATGTAGAAAGCAAAACAACACAACCTCAATTAGCCCTCAACATAAGTATAGCATCAATCCTTGAAAAGCTTAAGAACATCAAAAGGAGAGGGGATTACCGGGGAGTTGTTGGTTTTTTAACCCCTCTGGGCGTTTTTTAAGTTTAGGAGGATATGTGTATGCTTAGCAACAGTGAAAAACGTGGAGGAAGAGGAGGGACAATGCTTTTGATTGATAAAATTAGGGGAAACTTGAGCATGCAATGATGATCTTGACAAGCTAAAACCCAAAATTACTCCCTTGACTTGGAAGATGGACGTGGGAAGCAGCTCCTCCTGGATGTAGATGGCTCCTGAATTTGGCAGCACTTCGTCGTGAATCAAATCTTCCTCTCCCTTGGGTCATGAAATCAAGGGTTCTATTTATAGATTCCCTCAAACTCTCAGGTCGAGTTGAAGATAAATCAGCCAAGAAAGGAGGATAATCCTTAGCAAATCCTTGAGGATAATATCAACAAGAGTCCAAAGAAACAAACGAGAGGTCCTGAGGATTAGAATTGAAGGAGATAATGCCAATCCAAAACCCTATCTCGTCCACGGAGTAGCAGAGAAAAGGCCTGAACTGTCAGGACTCTCTGAAGGAAGTAACGGTCTTACGATAGACCGCCACTTGGAAATAACGCTCCAAGGTATTACCGTCATTTTCAACCCTATCCAAAGGATAAGATCGACGGGAAGAAGATCTAAACAATAGGACTCTGCAAGTAAGTAACGGCCAGGGAATAGGGCGTCATAAGAAAACAACGGCTAGGGAGTAGACCGTTATTATCAAAGGACAACGAGGCCCTAAATCTTGGGACTCTTCAAAGAGTAACGGCCTAGGCTTCATGCGTTATTATGAAATGACGCGCCTAGTCCAGACCGTTATTGTCATTGATTTTCAAGAAAATAGAATGGAGGGATTGCCAAGCTTTTGAACGAAGTGCCTCCAGGAACCAGGTCTAATCCAGGAATTGAGACCCAGAAAATAGGCTTCAACTGATTAAAAGGAATTCAATGAAGAGTGAACAACTCGAAGCATCATATTGAATGAATAAGAAGATGACCCGACTTATTGGGTATAAAACGGGTGTCAACACTTGTATGATCCCATCCTTAAGCCTTAGAACTGTCACATTAGGGCACATTAACTGTCAGGAGGTAGTCCCACAACTACTTCATCTACGGGCGAGCAACTCTACCTAGCCGGTCCCTTCGCGAATCAATTTGATCCTTTGAGTATTAGCCAACAAATAGGTCTGGACCATGCTAATCTTCGGTCCTAGGATTGCATCAATTTTGTTGAAGCTCGTGCATGCCACGTTGGTCTAGGAATTCATCAGGACGTCTAGAGCGCGTTTCAACACTACAACCACCCATGGCTCAGGATAGTGTCAATGCCATGTTAGCCCAACTCGAGCAGAATCTTACGCCCCAATTTGAAGCATCTATAGGCCAATTACGAGCGGAGATAGATGATAGGATCTGAGACTTAGAGGATCATGTGAGGGGAGAGGAAGGAAGGATGAATGGCCGCAGAGATCCCGTCGCCAACCATAGAGAAGAGAGAGACCGAGCCCCCTTGAATCAAGCTCCTCGAGGTAGAGAGCAAGATGCTCGTACGCCTTGAGGAAGAGACCACGAAGATGAGGAGATCATCCTGAGGAACATCAAGATAGATGCTCCCAATTTTGATGGGTCCCTAAATCCCGCCACATACCTTGATTCAGAGACTGGGATGGATCAATACTTTGATTGGCATCACAGCATGACCCCTGCTACGAGGGTGAGGTTTGCCAAAAATGAAGCTCCTAGGTGAAGCCAAGACCTACTGGTGTAATGTTGAGAATCTTCTGGCAAGGTGACAAGAGGAGCGCATCAACACATGGGAAGAAATGAAGGAGAAACTTAGGGAGAAGTATCTGCCACCCTCCTACCATCAACATCTTTTAGACCAGTGGCAGAAACTCACCCAAGATGGGAAGTCTGTAGATGAATACATCGCCAAGTTCGATGAATTCTTCCTTCGGAGTCATGTCGTGGAGGATGCCTCTGTCACCCTCTCGCGATTTAGGGCTGGCTTATACGAGAGCATTCAGTAGGAACTATTCTTGCGAGAGGTTAACTACCTCGAGCACGCCTACTAGGTTCCTCGAGATGTTAAGTGGTTTCAAAGGGTGGTCCCACTTTGGGTTTCCACCTACCGCCAACCTGAACCCCAAAATCCCATGACCTGCTATCCTGAGAGGCATGGCCCCTCCACTTCCTATGTCCCTACTGCTACCCCTCTTGGGGCCGTTGCCCCTACTATTCTTTTCATAAGGAACCCCTTACCTGCACCTGCAGCTGTGCCCAGGCTGGAATACACTCCGTCAACTGATAGGAGGGATGACAAGGGAAATGGAGCCATCCCTAGCACCTCCCAACCGGTCCCTATCTCGGTAGTTCGTTGCTTTAGGTGCCATAACTTAAAGCATGTTGCCACCAATTGCCCCACCCGAGCCTTGGTCATCACTGACCCCCAGCCTGTGGAGCTTCCACCTCAGGAACGAGAAGATATTGAGAGGTATGAGGCTGATCCTGACCTCATCGCCCAGTTTGAGGAAATGGACGTGGGATTTGATGGCACGCATGTCGAGTACTGTTGGATTTTCCAGCGTCTCCCTTGTGATTTGTTGCTCCACGTAGGGTATGGGACCCACGTGGTGCATCGGCGCTTGATAGCCCAACCCTCCGCATGGATTATGGGGTCTATGTGCTAAGCCCCTCATATCCACCCACAGCATGATAGTGTGGGGTTCTACGCTGCCATAAGGAAATAAGGTTCTGCCTTCGCTACCAGCTCGAGCTTTTAGCGTAATGGTAGGGGATTGATCCTATAAACTGGTATCAGAGCGAGGTCGCGGGTTCAAATCCCCCGGGTGTCACTGGGGGGGAGATTGTTGGATTTTCCAGCGTCTCCCTTGTGATTTGTTGCTCCACGTGGGGTATGGGACCCACGTGGTGCATCGGCGCTTGACAGCCCAACCCACCGCATGAATTATGGGGTCCATGTGCGAAGCCCCTCATGTCCACCCACAGCACGATAGTGTGGGGTTCTACGTAGCCATAAGGAAATAAGGTTCCGCCTTCGCTACCAGCTCGAGCTTTTAGCGCAATGGTAGGGGCTTGATCCTATAAACAAACATTGTTGTGCCCCTGTGGTTTTGATGTCAGCAAGCACTATGAGTATGAATGATTGATTACCATGTGTTTGCATATGAATGATTGATTGAGCATCTTATTTCCATGCATGCATGAAGAGTCGTATGGGTTCGGGTATATAGAGTGCGTCGACGCACTGTAGTGGCTGCGTCGACTCAGTCTAGTATTTCTGGAAGGATACCCAATCTGAAAGGGGGTGTGCATTGACGCAGTATGGGCACTGCGTTGACGCAGCCAGTTGTGTGTTCTAGCATTAACTATGTAGAAACACATGCATATTCGGTGCATTAACTGTAGTTGCATGCCATATAGTCGGTGCATTTCTTCACATTTTCATAGCCGGTGCATACCCAACATCAGTGCATTCTCATGCTGACTTAATAGACAACGATGGTGCAATGTATGTATTCATGCACATTGAATCAGTGCATCGCTTTGCCTCATGCATACACATAGTCAGTGCATCACTTTGTCTCACGTATACACAAAATACACAAAGTGAGTGCATCATTTCACAGGTCTTTACAACCTCTATTGATTCGAGCGTCTAAGTCTGTACATCATTTCATCAGAGTCTGTACATTATGAATTCATGCTTAAACTCTAGGCACAGCAAGTCGATGGATCTTCTGTACCATGCACTCAAAGTCTATACATTCTGTTGCATACATGCGTAAAGTAGTATCATGCACACAAAAGTCTGTACATCGTCTTGTCGCATGCATACAAAGTCTGTACACTCTTTGTTGGCGTGTCTGAGCATTCCTCTTCAATGTGCATACTTTCCTATATGCATACTGCATTACACACCATCAAGTCTGTACATGCTTTGCATCAAGTCTGTACATGCTTAGTTCAACTCTTGAACTAACTCGGTGCGTCTTTCTTTCTTTCCTTTCAGATTAACTCAAACTGATAACAAGTCTGATCTGACAGGACTGCTGGTCGAGGAACTTAAGAAGAGCACGTGATCCAAGAATGGAGGATGTGCCAGGATCGTGACATGTGTAAAGCAGTGATCTGAAATGCTGCCACGTGGTCTAGGCTCTAGGGCGGGAATTCGTGGAAGACACACGCCCATCTATCTGCTGATGCTATAAAAGGGGGACCTCTCCATCTAGAGAATGGAGATCGTGAAAAGAGTGATCGAAATTGGGAACTTACCTAAAAGAGTAGAAGCAGAGAGAGCCAGCACGATCCGAGAGAAGAAAAGAGAGAACAGTAGAGAGGGAAAAGAAGCAGAAGAAGAGGAAGAAAGAGAGAGCAGAAGAAGAGCAGAGGAGGAGAGTGTTCGAAAAAGAAAGAGTGAGCAGTAAAGAAGAAGAAGAAGAAGAAAGAGAAATCAAGAGTTTAGAAGAAGAAGAAGAGAGTCTTCTGAAGCTTTGTCTCTACTGGACCGTGGATCAAATCCAGGCAAGTCAGCTCTTTGAGAGCCACTTTGTGTTTTATCGTATACAGCTTTCTGTCGCTGTGATTTCCCATTTCTTGTTTTTCTTTTAAACCTTTCCTTTAAGCGGTGAGTCAGCAGAGGAAGCTGTGATGCTCAGCAGGCAAGGTGGTTACCTTGGACAGCAAGCTGTGATGCTCAGCGGGATAGCAAGCTGTGATGCTCAGCGGATAGCAAGCTGTGAGCCCCAGCTGATGTAGGCCAGTTGTGTTGCACAGCCGTTCAAGCTGTGAGTCAGCAAGAATCCACACTTGGGTTGAGTGTGGGGTGGACGTAGGTCTGCTGACTGAACCACCAAAAAATCTTCTGTGCAGTGGTTTGATTGTCTATTGTGTTTCGCTAGATGCATGCTTAGGCTCGATGTGTTCTTTCGTCTAGTGAGTGGTTTATTCGCACACCGCATATTTGATTGGACTTGGGTTTCTACACTAGCGCATATAGAGTAGATCAGAAGTTCAGATTATCTGATCTTTCATTCTCGCTAGAAGAGAGCACCTATGTCAAACAAGGCACCTATTTGTGTTAATTCCACATCTCTGATTGTTATAGATTTCAATTGGGAGAAATTTTTAAAGGGGGGATTCATTCATCCCCCTCTGAATCCATCGCACCAGCCCTAACAGTTGGTATCAGAGTGGGTCTCTGTGCTTCCAGATCCAACGATCTGCAGAGGATCCTGCTAGTCTGTGTGGTGCTTTGCTATTTGTAGTTCGGTGCATTTGTCATCTTTTCTTTCAGGTTTTTGGATCTGAACTTATTCAATTGTTCTTTCAATGGCATTTTTTGTTATTTTTGATGGTTCTAACTTCAACAAATGGATAGGTGGCCTATGTGTTCACCTGAACTCCATTGATCCAAATATATGGAGTCTTGTATCAAAAGGCCCACATAAAGTACCTCAAAATAAGACCATATGGTCTAGAGAGGATAGGATAAAAGATAGTGAGAATGCTACTGTCTTTAACATTATGAGAAACTCAGTTAATATTGAAAAGTTTCCATGTGTTGCAGGATGGAAGTCTGGGAAGGAGATAATAGACAAAATAAACACCATCTATAAGGAACAAGTTGGAGTTTGTATGATGGCTGATCGAAGGGATCAGACTGAAGATGAGTCTCCATCCCAGGTAAACTCTGAGACCGAGGATATTAGCTATGATGATTTAGTTGCCATGCATGAGCATCTACTGGATAAATATGAAAGAGTAAATTAGAAAAGAGAAAATTAAGAAAAGAGAAAAATGCTGAAATCACAAGTCTAAAGGTTGAAAATGAAAATCTAAAATCAGAATTGAAAAATAAAGAAGGATCATGTGAAAATTGTTCATCTTTAAAAAAATTGTGTGACATCATGGAATATGATTTGAGCCTAAAAGAAACCATGATTGAGTCATTAAAAGAAGAAATGTTGCTCAATGAAAAGAAAATTGAGGTTGAAGAAAGTGGAGAAAAACTGTTTAAATAAAATGGTTACTTGAAAGATCAAAACAAGAAAATGATGGTTTTGAACAATGTGCTTTCCGAAAAACTGATGGACATTGAAAAACGTAAGGTAATTTTGAATGACATAGAACCTAATGAGAATTTGAAGATATTACAGGAAAATGAAAATTTGAAAAGACTCAATGATGGTTTGCATAATCAAATAATCTCATGTGAAGATGACATTGTGTTATTGCAAACTGAAATTGATGATCTAAAAGCCTCTATGTCTAAATTTGTGAAAGGAAAGGACAATTTGAACAAACTGCTTGGCACTAAGATGAATTTTCAGAAAGAAGGACTAGGCTATGTGCCTGTCAATAAACAAACTAATAAAAATAAGAAGCCAACAGTATTCGTGAAAAGTTCTGAACAGGCTAACCAATCTAGTGCTTCTATCTTTCAATTCACTACAAAGAAAGTCGAAAATTCAGATAAAAATCAGAAAAAGTTTCAAAAATCAAATAAAAATGTTAATATGAATAAGCCCAAACATGTCCCTGATTTATATGTGCATGCTGCTCACTGCTCACACACACATTCACACTCTCATGCGAATGTTAATTCTGTCAATCAAGTGAATGTGAATAAAAAGGTAGTAACATGTCACTATTGTGGGAAGGTTGGACATATTATGCATAACTGTGTAACATTGATAAATGATGAAAGAAATGTTGTTAGAATGTATCCTAGAAATCATCTTCCTAGGAAACCTTCTACTGATCAGAAAAAGAAAATTCAATGTTATTGCTATGGGAATTTTGGTCACATTACTACCTTTTGCTAGCATGCTCAGGGTAGAAAATTTAATTCTAAATTTGTCAACTTCCCTGCACAGAAAGATATCTTTATTCTTGGTTCTAAAGGTAAGCACATAGAGTGCTACAATTGTGGGAAGGATGGCCATACAGTCAAGGACTGTTGGTGGGTTAAAGAAAGGAAAGTGTTTCATAGGAAATATGAACACATGTTTAATTATAACTAGAAATTCAATGCTAATTCTTTCATGCACGAAAAGTACACAAAGCCTGTTAGTTCAAGTTATTATTGTGGTCAGTTAGGACATTCAATGTCTAACTATTTTATGATGAAGTCTGATGATCTACTTGCTCAGAAAATGTGGAAAGAACCCTTTAGAGGTTCCACTGACAATCTAGGATCCAAGAATTCTTGGGTTCCTAAGTTTGTAAAATAAGGAAATGTTCTTGCAGGTGTGCCTTGGGGCTAAAGAATAAAAGGGGTAATAATCCAAGGCACTCAAGAATGAAACCCCCAGGATTGCACTGTACAGGTTAGTTCTAAAAACTCGGCTTAAATTCTATCTTTTAAATTTGTGTGCTCTAGATGCTTGCATATCATGATAATTTCGTTTGCTGAATGCATTACATATCCATTCATGATGCATAATTTGTCAATACTCCCTGCATTCTGTCATTGCACTTGTTGCATTTAAAATCTTCATACATTGCATATAGTCAGGGGGAGTTTGGTTATCCCTGCATAATGTTCATGGCATTCATGTTCAGGAAATATCTCTAGGAGAGTCATTGCATATGCATGCATGTAGAGCAGTGTATTGCATATCATCAAATTTGAAAAATCTAAAAAGAAATGACTCATTGCATCTAGACAGGGGGAGCATTTTAAATTCATCAGTCTTTCATAAACTGAACCCTTCCTGTTCAGTCATTTAAATCATCTTTCTATTCTTGTGTGTTAGTGATTCACATTATCAAATGTCTTCTCTTGACTGGTTTATGATTTATCATCATCTGAACACTCACTTCCCTCTAATCTGGAATCTCTGTCTAGTACTTCCTAATTTGCTGAAAGAGTGCCTCACTTGAATTCTTCCCTGTCACTATTGTCAATCTGGTTTGACCGAATTCCAGACTCTGTCATCAGTTTCTGAATTGCATTGCTCAAGTGCATACCTCTTGCTGCATATTTGTAAACTCACTGCTATTGGCTTTCTGAAAATCTGTCTGATGCATATTGATCATATTTGCTACAAGCATGTGTTTCAATTCTCACTTTCTATACATGCTTGTTAATGTCTCTGCTATTGAATGCTATTGTCAAAATATTGTTTGAACTGATTTTGAAGAGACTTAAATCTGTGTACCTCAGTTATAAATCTAATATCTTAAAAGAAACTCCTATTATATAGGTTTAAGAATAACTGATTGATCTACGTTGGTGTAAGTCTAATGTATTCATGAATTTGAATTTGAAAGACTTGAAAGTATCTGAATCACAAGTTTTAATAAACTTTAACCAACTGTTTCATGTAATCTTTGGATAAAACATTTTGAAATCTGAAAATTTGAAATCAAGGATTACTTTGGTTGAGATACATGTTAGTAGTATTATTCTTAAATATTAAATCTGTCTGAAGTTGACTAAAAAGAAAATTAAAATTCAGAGCAATGACTTTGATCATTGAGAAACTGGGTCCTCCCTCAAAGAAATGGAGTAAACCTATGTCATGAAGTGCCACAGTTATCTCTGGTATAAAAATAATTAAAAAAAATCTGACAGAGCAATGGCATGGTTGTGTTGAGTAACTGGGGATCCCGGCCTCTGATCAAGGTGTCTCTTCATGTAAAAAGATACTCCAATTGCTAACTCTGTTCTCATGTTCGAGAGGCAATGCGGTTATCACACTGAGTAACTGGGCCATTTCACCTGAGACGTGTTTTGCCTCATGTAAAAAGGTGTTAATCAACCAAGATTGCTCAAGAAAAATAAAGTGAAGTTTAAAAGTAAAATCTAAAAATGGATATCATAAAATTTCTGCCAACGAAGTCAACTTCAAATACCATTAAAGATGTTTAATCTCAATACTACAATGTGTAACTCCTAAAGGAGTCATTGAGATTAATTAAGTAAGATGGAAGAGGATTGAACTGGAATGCTATATGAATAATTGGTTCACCTTTATTAAAACTCAGTTTCAGATATGAGTATTGTATATAATTGTCAAATTTGGTATACATCATGCTTAAACCCATTTTGTCATGCAGATTAATTCATAACCCCTTATGATAGGAGAGTATATCCTTAATTGGACTTATAACAGTGGTACCTGGAATAAAATTTCATCTGATCAGTTACATCCTTAACTGCTCCATCATCTTGCACATATGTTTCCTGATCATTACTTGAAAATGCTCACTCTTTCTACTGAACTGTTACTGAAAGATCCTGTGCTCTATATGTTGCCGCGACATTCTTCCTCAATCTACTTCTTGTTGCTGTGACACACTCCTCACATATCCTCTTGAAACTTTTGCTTTATTCTGAGCAAGGACAAATAAAGGGGGAGGATTGATACTTGATTGTCTAACTGCCCCTGTGCTTGTTGACTGTATTCCTTTATTCAGGGGGAGTGAGAATATGTGGTGTCTTATTGCACTTTGGGGGAGAATAGCTAGCTCTAATGTACTTTCATGTAGTTAAAGGGGGAGATGTTATATCAATCTTTTCATACCTGCTTAATTTTTCACTCAAACTATTTTCTTTTTGATGAAGTCAAAGGGGGAGAATAGTTTGGATCTGTATGACTCATAGTGTTGCCATCATCAAAAAGGGGGAGATTATTATGTCCCTGTGGTTTTGATGTCAGCAAGCACTATGAGTATGAATGATTGATCACCATGTGTCTGAATATGAATGATTGATTGAGCATCTTATTTCCATGCATGCATGAAGAGTCGTATGGGTTCTGGTATATAGAGTGCGTCGACGCACTGCAGTGGCTGCGTCGACTCAGTCTAGTATTTCTGGAAGGATACCCATTCTGAAAGGGGGTGTGCGTTGACGCAGTATGGGCACTGCGTTGACGTAGCCAGTTGTGTGTTCTAGCATTAACTCTGTAGAAACACATGCATATTCTGTGCATTAACTATAGCTGCACGCCATATAGTCGGTGCATTTCTTCACATTTGCATAGCCGGTGCATACCCAACATCAGTAAACTCTCATGCTGACTTAATAGACAACGATGGTGCAATGTATGTATTCATGCACATTGAATCAGTGCATCGCTTTGCCCCACGCATACACATAGTCAGTGCATCACTTTATCTCACGCATACACAAAATACACAAAGTCAGTGCATCATTTCACAAGTCTATACAACCTCTGTTGATTCGAGCGTCTAAGTCTGTACATCATTTCATCAGAGTCTGTACATTATGAATTCATGCTTAAACTCTAGGCACATCAAGTCGATGGATCTTCTGTACCATCCACTAAAAGTCTATACATTCTGTTGCATACATACGTAAAGTAGTATCATGCACATAAAAGTATGTACATCGTCTTGTCGCATGCATACAAAGTCTATACACTCTTTGTTGGCGTGTCTGAGCATTCCTCTTCAATGTGCATACTTTCCTATATGCATACTGCATTACACACCATCAAGTCTGTACATGCTTTGCAACAAGTTTGTACATGCTTAGTTCAACTCTCAAACTAACTCGGTGCGTATTTCTTTCTTTCCTTTCAGATTAACTCAAACTAATAACAAGTCTGATCTGACAGGACTGCTGGTCGAGGAACTTAAGAAGAGAACGTGATCCAAGAATGGCGGATGTGCCAGGATCGTGACACGTGTAAAGCAGTGAGCTGAAATGCTGCCACGTGGACTATGCTCTAGGGTGGGAATTCATGAAAGACACACGGCCATCTATCTGCTGATGCTATAAAAGGGGGACCTCTCCATCTAGAGAATGGAGATCGTGAAAAGAGTGATCAAAATTGGGAACTTACCTAAAAGAGTAGAAGCAGAGAGAGCCTACACGATCCGAGAGAAGAAAAGTGAGAACAGTAGAGAGGGAAAAGAAGCAGAAGAAGAGGAAGAAAGAGAGAGCAGAAGAAGAGCAGAGGAGGAGAGTGTTCGAAAAAGAAAGAGTGAGCAGTAAAGAAGAAGAAGAAGAAGAAAGAGAAATCAAGAGTTTAGAAGAAGAAGAAGAGAGTCTTCTGAAGCTTTGTCTCTACTGGACCGTGGATCAAATCCAGGCCAGTCAGCTCTTTGAGAGCCACTTTGTATTTTATCGTATACAACCTTCTGTCGCTGTGATTTCCCATTTCTTGTTTTTCTTTTAAACCTTTCTTTCAAGCTGTGAGTCTGCAGAGCAAGCTGTGATGCTCAGCAAGCAAGGTGGTTACCTTGGACAGCAAGTTGTGATGCTCAACGGGATATCAAGCTGTGATGCTCAGCGGATGGCAAGCTGTGAGGCCCAGCTGATGTAGGGAAGGTGTGTTGCCCAGCCGTTCAAGCTGTGAGTCAGCAGGAATCCACACTTGGGTTAAGTGTGGGGTGGACGTAGGTCTGCGGACTGAACCACCTAAAAATCTTCTGTGCAGTGATTTGATTGTCTATTGTGTTTCGCTAGATGCATGCTTAGGCTCGATGTGTTCTTTCATCTAGTGAGTGGTTTATTCGCACACCGCATATTTGATTGGAATTGGGTTTGCACACTAGCGCATATAGAGTAGATCAGAAATTCAGATTATCTGATCTTCCATTCTCGCTAGAAGAGAGCACCTGTGTCATACAAGGCACCTATTTGTGTTAATTCCACATCTCTGGTTGTTATAGATTTTAATTGGGAGAAGTTTTTAAAGGGGAGATTCATTCACCCCCCTCAGTCCTAACAAGTACATGTAGGTTGGAGATATTACCGAGAGTTCTAGCCATGGAAGATTGGGTGTAGTTCGCTGTATCTTAACACACCCCCAAGAGGATGACTGAAGTCGAACCTCCATCTTTCAAACCTACATCATGGTGAAATATCAACCCTACAAGGTGATCTTTGACAACGGGAGTTGTATCAATACAATCTCTTCAGATTTTGTCTCCCGTCTAGGTCTACCTACGCACCCTCATCCTAGGCCATACAATGTGGTTTGGGTTGATGACACTTCTATCCCAGTCACCACTACATGCGTCATTCCCATCCAATTCCAGTCCTACTAAGGATAGATCTTATGTGATGTAGTGCCTATGAAGGTCGGGAGCATCATCTTAGGACGACCGTGGATCTATGGTGCGGACACACGTCGCAATACGCATTGGTGGCAGAGGATACGCCGGGGCCCGCTTAGCTCACGGAGGACAGGGATGCCAAGTCAAGCAACTTATCATCATTTTATGCCTTTAAGCCTTGTTGGGCCCTATTTAGAACATATGGACAATTATTGGGTTATACTTTTGTAATAAGGTTAACGGGCCTATGGTCTTGTAATGGGCTAGAATAGTGGTCTAGAGTTATTGGGCTTTTAAATGGGCCAAGCCCATGGGCTAGTGTGAATGGGGCTTGGTGGCTTGTAGGCTTCTAGAAGGGGGGGTCCCCTTTCTTGGTCCAAGGTAGGCAACCTACCAAACTTGGACTTCCTTCCTTTGAAAATTCAAAGGAATGAAGCTTCCTTGCCCCCCCCCCTTGGTCCCCCTCCCTCTCCCACATGGCAAGTGTGCCCTCCCCTCACTCCCCCGAGATTCCCAGCCCCTCCCCTTGCCATATATATTTAAGGGTGTGTATAGTGTCATTTATAGAATTAATGAAGAATTATTGAATGAATCTTGAGAAAAATTTCCAAAGAGGCCATTTGCGCCCCCTTCCACTCTCCTCTCTCCCCTTGCAGCTATGAGAGCTCAGATCTTTGAGGTGTGATCCCTCCCAATCCATACCCCTTTGAGTGAGAAACTCATCTCCACCGCCGCCGCCGCTATCGAGCCACCGTCGCACCGCCACCACCATTTCTACCGTGTTCTGCCCACTCTGGATAGAAGCCTAGTTCATGAATTTTAGCTCTCAATCAGGAGCTCAGATCGTGATGAAATTTAGAGGGTGAGTTCTCCACATCCACCCCAGCCTCCATAAAAAGATTCAGGTTATTTACCCTTCATCTACCATTTTTCCCAACATATTTATTCCACCCTTAGTAATCTGTCCCTGTGCAGATCCACCAACTAGCAAGCCACATCTTCATTATTTTCACCAACATTTCCATTTCTGAATGAGTTGAAATTTTAAATGGGTGTTCTGTCCACCGAAATTCCCTTCCACAAATTTTCTTAGGATTTATGGAGTTCGTTCACCATTTTTAAAAATCATTATCTTTTCCCAAATCTGTTCTATCCTGTGCAGCCCAGATCCGACCACCTCCACCACAAAAATCATTTCCTCACCCAAATCACCTCCAAATTTTACAAAACAATTACCCACGTGTTCATCACATCCCCACCTACTTGTCATAAAAATTTCAGATCCAAAATCCACCATTTGATATTCGGTCAACCCATGTTCTCAGGCAGATCTATTTCTATCCTAAATGTTCTTGATATGTAAACCAGCATGTTGTAAATTCAGCCACGAAAATTCCAGAGACAACAAAATTACTATAACATCAGATGTTCGAAGATCTCTGAGTCAGCTTCGGAACGGCATTAGTTTCGTGTAGATCCGACGTCCGTGCTGATAGCAACAATTTTTCTCGCCGAGTCGCACAGTGTTGACAATAGTTGAACCAGTTCGAGACAGCAAGCTACCGCCCGAGTAGTCGTGTATCGGAACCGACAGAGCTGTCCAACACGCTGCCCGTCAACCCAAGATCGGTCCTCTCGGGCCCACTTGTAGCCTTTTACCTCCCTACGTGGAGTGGGCATAGAAATTCACTTCTGTAATTATTGACTTGTTTGTACCGGGAGTTACTATCTTAGCCGGGATTGTCTTCCCCACGCCCGGTAGCGTGGAGGTAAACTCGCCACTCTCTCTTATCGCATTTTCTTATCTTGTATATTTTTGAATGCCGCTGCTAGAGTGATAGGTTACTTAGCTCGATATATATTTTTATCACCGCTGCGAGAGTGAGTGAGTGACCCATCCCGTGACTCAATCCGAGTACACGCGGAAGAGCCGACTACCCGACTCATTGGCGGTTCCTCAACGGCACACGATCTCGCGTTTCCCTCGCTAGGGACGAGTTGTGAGCTAGAGTCCTCGGTTCGCTATCCGTCCCGCATCAAATTGGTATCAGTGCGAAAAGTTGAGTTTAGGGTAGTATTTGCTTAAAAAAAAGAGAGGCATTTACGTCGGTCCAAGGTTGCATTGCATCCCAATACCCGGTATATCAAAAGGTGTTACCCGAACGTTAGGTTACGTCTATCGGGAAGGTCGCACACTTGTGTGAGAGGATCTTCGGATCCTGGAACTCCACCTAGTATCGGATATGGGTTGAGTCTAGGTTTGTAGTCGAGTCGGTACGCCAACCTTGCATCGTTGTAGAAGGTCGTGTCTAGTCCAATAAGAGTCAGTCAGTCTTGTCCCGTGTCGGCATGTCCCCTATCCGCCATCCCCATGGCCGTTCCCCGAGACCATGCATCCGAATGGTCATCCTTGATGGCCGAATTCAATGCTTTCATGGCCCGACACCCAACCCCTAAGCCGACAACCGAGTTGTTGCAGCACCCTATCATTTCTACTGCCACTCTACCCAATGGGTCCACATCAGAACTCGATTTGATTTATATGGAGTCGGATAATTGGGTTTCCCTGGATATCGTTGAGTCCCTCTCCCGGACTGGCGAGATTCTCCGCCAGGGTGATTTAGCCTTTGTCGAGTTCCAAAAGAAGATTGGCTCCGATCTTTACTTCGATGGTGCATGGTGCAAAATCGATACGCTAGCAGGACCATGCATTATATTAAGGTGACCTTGGCTTGAAGAGAGGAGTACGACCTTTGACCCGGAGCGGAGGACCTGCACTTTACATCCTCCACATTTGCCCGGCGAGTTCACTTTTCACCATGTTTTGGCAGTTGCACCAATAGATGGCACTCAGTCAGTGGTCCCAGTGTCACCTGTCACCCATGTTCAGTCAGGCGACCCTACTTTGCCTGCCAATCAGGTGTCACCATCATCCATAGATCCCCATTTGGAGTAGGCAACCTTCGTTACCCATATACAGTCAACCCCTACCCAGTCGGCCACTAAGCAGTGAGTTGTCCCTAGTTTGTCGGTCTCTCCCGAGCCATCATTTGAGCTATCACTCATTTCTATCTTACCACCGTCAACACCCTATGTTGAAGCAGTATGGCTTGACTTTTACCACTTCCATGAGAGATGGCATCTTGATTTCACCTTCCTCGTGACCTATGCCAAGCATGACTTCCCCATCTTTCACCTTCTTGTCCTCAACCACTTCAAAACCCGAGGACGTATCCTTGTAAACCAGTGGAGATTGGCGTGGGCCGAGACCCGAAACATTGGATTTTGGGTCAAGTTGCTTCTATTCATGATATTCATGGGTGATGTTTGGACTTTTGATTTTTATTCAAACTCAGTCCCTAGTCGTAGGTCTAGGAAGTCAATAGCTCTAATCTCATCCCCCATGCATGCATGAGTGTTTGAGTCGATACGTACGTTTGTCGAGTGCATAGTGAGTCTGCATACGTCGAGTCGAGTCAGTCTATGGTCAGCTCGTGATGTTAGTCCCTTCGAGTGCGAGGCAAGACGGGTCCAATGCGTACGTTGTAGGCTTGCCAGAATTTGGGTTCAGCTCTATCAATGTGTCGAATCTAGTAACATATAGGGATTCAGCGGTGATTCCTAGTGAGTCATTAAGCCGTCTTCTTCCTTTGAGAGTGACGCCACCCCGGACTGTCCACCTCTAGCCCAATTCCCACAGCAGCAAGCACATATCGAATATATACGGGATGAGCAGGTGACGATTACTTGGAGTGGAGTGTACTCCGCGCTACCAGACCAGTGACAGATCCGCTGGAGCCACACCCCTTACTCGACGGGGTCAAGTTCCTCCCACACGGGGAGAATTGGTGCGGACACACGCCGCAATACGCATTGGTGGCCGAGGATACGTCGGGGCCTGCTTAGCTCACGGAGGATAGGGACGCCAAGTCAAGCAACTTATCTTCATTTTATGCCTTTAAGCCTTGTTGCGCCCTATTTAGAACATATGGACAATTATTCGGTTGTACTATTGTAATAAGGCTAATGGGCCTATGGTCTTGTAATGGGCTAGAATAGTGGTCTAGAGTTATTGGGCTTTTAAATGGGCCAAGCCCATGGGCTAGTGTGAAAGGTGTTGTGTCTCCTCTGAATTGGCGCTATCCTTGTCTTATTTTAATGATTGGCAATAATGGTTTGACCATTGGCAATAGTGGTTTAACCAATCATTGACTTTGGCAACATCAACCTTTCATTGGTCAAAATTAGTCCCAGTTTCATTTTTGGGTCATTGCATTTTCAGATATGAATAGAACCTCATCAGATTGAATGCGCAGTCATTTCTTCGAACATGTTTTGCATTGGCACATAGTCCATGCATATATTGGTCGGTGCAGATTTCTTCTGCACATGACCCGTCAGAGCATGCAGTCCTTTGCACATGTTTTTGTTGTGCCTTCATGCAAGGTCTGCATTAGAAGTCGATGCATGTTTTGCATCTCGCATATAGCAAGGTCAATGCTCGTTCAGGTGTCATACGCATACAGAAGACAGTGCAGGCTGTCGTCTCGCACACAATGTTTGTGCAAGTCTCTTGCATTATGCATACCAGGGTGGTGCAGGTCTTGCATCTGTGCTAGACCAGTCTTTGCATATCCTACGTCTTATCTTGCGTCTCACATAGCCTAGCATGTCTACGTCTAAGGTTTGTGAAGTCTGTGCATATCCTGCATCTTATCTTGCGTCTTACATAGCCTAGTCGGTGCATGTCTAAGTCGTTGCATCTGCGTCTCATGCATTTGTGTCTTAGCATAACCTCGGTGCATAGTTTGCGTCTCACATTGTGTCTCATGCAAATACTAGGGTTTGTGCACACTAGCAAGTCTATGCATATCCCTTTAGCTAACGCCTATAAGGTCAGTGCATTTCAACGCAAGGATCGGTGCATGTCGCATACATTGTCTATGCACGTTTGCCTTGTGCCATACAAGGTCTATGCAACATTTAGGTCCATGCATCATTTATGTCTGTGAACATCTGCCTTCTCGCACATAAGTCTGTGCACGTGGTAGTCACAAGACTTCATAGTCTGTGCAACTTTAAAGTCAGTGCGTCTGCGTCTCATGCTACGTCTGATGCACACATAGGTATGTGCTATTTTCGGTCTTGCGTCTCTATCAGCGTCTCATTCATAGCTGCGACCCCCGTCTGCGTCTCAATGCATGGCTGTGCCTCTGGATCAAATCTAGGGTCAGCTTGCTCTATCTTAAGAGCTACATTGTTTTCTTTCATCGGTGTGTTTTTACGTTTCTTCAATTTTTCTTTTTGAAGCCTTTAGAAGTTGTGAATCAGCAGAGCTAAGCTATATTGCTCAGCGGGAGAGGGTGTTCCTCAGACAGCAAGCTGTGAGGCTCAGCGGTTGTAGGGATTTCCATCCCCAAAGCTGTGGATCAGCGGTATTCAAGCTGTGTGGTAGCAGGAAGCCTTACTCAATTGAGTAAGGGGTGGATGTAGATCTCTGGACAGAGATCAAACCACCTTAAAAAACTTTTGTCTCCTATGTGATTGCTTGTGCGTCTTCTCCTCGGTAGATGAATGCTTAGGCTCGCCTAATTGGTTTAGCATGGTTTGATTAGTTAATCGTTCATCTGTTGTTATCTTATGATTGGTTTCATCTTGCATCGTTAATCTAGTTTCTACTGCTGGTTGGTTTCACGTGCTCTTGGATCATCCTTCTTTTGAATCTGTGGGTTAGTCCATAGCAGTTCAGTCTATTTCCGCACTGGTTATTTTTAACTGCCTGTGTTGCCATTTATTTGGGGTTGGATCTATTCACCCCCCCCTCTAGATCCGTTCATCACACCCTTCAATTGGTATCAGAGCCAACCTCTCCCTTAGGGCCTTACATCCCGGAGAGTTTAGAATGGATGTTAGAGGGTTAACTACTGAGGGTCAGTCCACTACTAAGCCCCCTTTCTTCGAACGGTCTAATTACTCTTACTGGAAGATTCGCATGGAGGTATTCCTATGGGCTAAGGACTATGAGATTTGGAAGGTAGTCAGTATTGGTCCTTTCGATTTACCCCCAGAAGAAACATTTTGGACCAAGGAGCACATCCGTAGGTCCACCTTGAATTGGGCGGCCATTAATGCCATACAATGTGCACTTCATCCCACCGAGTTCTCCGGGATTTCCTCTTGTACCACAGCCAAGGAGATGTGGGATAAACTGAAGGTTATCTATGAAGGGACTTCACAGGTTAGGGAAACCAGGGCCAACATGTTGGTCTCTGAGTATGAAGCATTCCGAATGAAGCCTGATGAGTCAGTGTCTGAAATGTATGACAGTCTGCTAGTGCTCACTAATGGCTTGAGAAACTTGGGTAAAGTATATAGTGAGTACGAGCTAGTTAGGAAAATCCTGAGGTCTCTGACACCTATTTGGCATACCAAGGCCATCGTAGTAGAGGAGTCAAGGAACCTTGCTACCACGAACATTGATGAGCTCATTGGCTCTCTTATGACTTATGAGCTAAACCTTAAGAGGGTAGATGAGTCTGAGAAAAGAAAGAAACCCCTCGCGCTTAAAGTCTCAGCTAGTAACAAAGGGTCTGATAGTGAACACAGCTCGTCCAGTTCAGGTGAAGACAGTGATGATTTTGCTATGTTTACTAGGAATTTTAAGAGGTTTCTGAGAAAAGAAGGAAAGAGCTTTAAGAAAAATTATTTCTCTGGAAAAAGGCAGTCAAAGCATAAAGTTGATACTGCCAACAAAACTGATATCAATGTCTATTATAATTGCAGGAAGGCAGGACATCTCCAGGCAGATTGTCCGGAGTTGAAAAACGTTGAGAAAGCTAAGCCTAGGTGGAAGAACAGGAAAGGAAAGGCTATGGTTAGCACCTGGAGCGATTAAGATGAAGGAAGTCAGAGCAGCTCCTCTGACAGTGAGAAGGAAGACAAGCTATGCTTGATGGCCAAAAGTGGTGAAGACAAAGAAGACAATGATGAGGTAACTTCAATTTTTGAAAATTTCACTCATGATGATTGGCAAGAAGCATATGCTGAGTTACTTGATAAATATGATGATATGAGAAAAGAATACAAACGTTTGAAAAAGAAAACTAATTCTGTAATTCATGATACATCTTTGAATGATAAACTTGCATGTCTGAAAATTGAAAATATCAATTTAAAAAAATCTCTTGATGAAGCTGAGTGTGATAAAGTCATCTTGATTGACTTAAGATCTAAAAATGAAAATCTGATGAACACCATTGATGAACTCAAACTTAGAATACATGAATTTAAAGAAGAAACTAGGATAGCCACTGAAAAATATGAAGTTATTAATGGTGTGAGTGTTGAATTGAAAAATACAATAGAAAAATTAGAAATGAAAATACAGACAAACAAAACTCCCTTGAAAGCATGACACAAGGTACAGAAAATCTGAATGCCATCTTGGGAACAAAAAATAACTTCAGAAAGGGTGGTTTGGGTTTCAACCCAACTAATAAGGAGAGGTTTGACGTGAGAACCATCTCCTTTGTGGTAGAAAAGGGGACATTTCAACCCTTGATAAACATGACTTCTGGAGAAGGTCAAAATAAGAGCAAAATGAAAAATATTAAGAAAACTAAGCCCAGTGCCAAGGACAAGGGCAAAGGGAAGATAGAGGTGTCTAGGGGATCATGCTCACATACTCCCACACCTAAATTCAAGGGACAGGCTAGGGGTCAATTTTCTAATGCTAGAACTCAAGAAAACCCCAAGGCCAAAACTACCCAGTCTCCACAAAAAGGTCTAGGCAACCATTCAGGTGCTTCGACTTCTACCACTTTTCGGTACAAGTCCCCTAGGAACTCTGGGCCTAGCAGAAGTACCTCAGGACGAAGCTACGTCAACACTGCTCCAACCTACTCTTCATGTCAAAACTATTCTCACTACAATTCCCAAGAGAGAGGTCAAGGTAGTTTCTATATGAGGCCGATGCAGTATCATTTTCTGAACACTTACACTACTCAGATGCATCAACCTCAACCTTGGAACTCCTATGTGCAACCTATGCACAACAAAATCATAAGTCAGAACCCCTATGGCTTTTACCATTCGATGTTCAGTCAGCCTAGGGTCTTCGGTGCACCCACTACTCCCAAAGCCTATCGGACTAAGCACTGGAAAAGAAAGTTTCAAAATGATGTTAAAAGGAAGAACCAAGCCACAGTACAGAAACAACTTCCAAAAACTAAAAGTGGCAAGAAAAGGCAGACTAAAGCGAATGACAAAAAATTCACTATGAAGAAACCAAATCAAATGTGGATACCAAAACATTTAGTTTCTAGTCTGCATGAAATAAATGCTTTCATGGGGCCCAAACAGTTTTGGGTTCCAAACATTTCTGCTTGATTCTCCTTGCAAGTATGCCTGCCAGCCAACTAGAGTAGATGGTACCTTGATAGTGGCTGCTCCAGGCACATGACTGGGGATAAAGACAAATTTTGCATGCTGGTAAAGAAGGATGCAGGTCATGTTACCTTCGGAGGTAATACCAAAGGGAAAATAGTTGGATAAGGTAAAGTAGGTAAGTGTTTTTGATGCTGCATTGATGAAGTGTTATTGGTAGAAGGACTTGCCTACAATCTGCTTAGCATCAGCCAGCTGTGTGATAAAGGTCATAAGGTAGTTTTTGATTCTCTTGCATGCACCATATTTGAACCAAATTCTGAATGTGTCAAATTTTCTGGTAAGAGAGTCAATAATATCTACATGGTAGATTTAGATGATGAAGCACATACAAATTTATGCTTAACTGTTAATAAAGATGACTTAGTCTGTCTATGGCACCGTAGGTTAGGTCATGCTAGCTATCATGTGTTGCACAAACTGACAAAACACAGCATGGTAAAAGGTCTCCACGAAATTTCATTCAAAACAAATTATAAAATTTGTGAGGCCTGTACTCAATGCAAGTAAACTCGAAAGTCACTTAAGTCTAGAACTGAAAGCTAATCTTCTAAACCGTTTGAGCTGATTCATATGGATTTGTTTGGACCATCTAGATCAGCCAGCTTATCTGGTAGGAGATATGGTTATGTTTTAATAGATGACTTCTCTAGATTTATCTGGGTATATTTCCTGACATATAAAAATAATACTTTTAAGGAACTTCAGGAATTCTACCATAAAATAACTCAGACCAATGAGCACTCAATTTTAAACATTTTGTCTGATCATGGAGGTGAGTTTGAAAACTAACAATTTGATTATTTCTGCAGGGATAATGGAATCAACCACAGGTTCTCATCTCCAAGAACTCCAGAGCAGAATGGAGTAGTTGAAAGGAGGAATAGAACCTTTGTGGAAATGGCTAGGACAATGCTGGTTGAAGGGAATCTGTCAAGGAAGTTCTGGGCCGAGGCTGTGAGCACATCCTGTTATATAATTAACAGAGCTCTGGTAAGACCTTCCACACAAAAAACTCTTTATGAGATACTTAAAGGTAAGAAACCTTCACTAGCACATTTCAAGGTCTTTGGATGTAAGTGTTTCATTCATATAAATTCTAAAAGAGACCTTGATAAGTTTGAACCTAAAAGTGAACCTGGAATTTTTCTTGGATATTCCGAAGTGTCCAGAGCCTATAGGATTTATAACCTAAACTCAAAAACTGTTGAGGAATCACCTCATGTTGTCTTTGATGAACATTGTATTAAATCTGAAATTGGTTTTTGCAGAGACAAGGCCGATGATGATATCCTTGAGAGTAAAGAAGAACCAAATCCTGAACCTGCAGAAGATGGTGAGACTAGTGTGTCTCGAACTCAGGGGGAGGAAAATGTAGAACCAGGTAATCAGCCTACCAATGTTAGAGTTATTAAAGACCATCCTTTAGAGAATATAATTGATAATCTGAATGAACCCCTTAGGACTAGATCATATTTTAGGATTGAAAATGAGTTGAATTCTCTTGCACTAGTCTCTCAAATAGAACCAAAAAACATAGATAGTGCCTTAGAACATGTACATTGGATAAATGCCATGCATGATGAGCTGAACCAATTTGAAAGGAACAAGGTATGGCACCTAGTTCCTAATCCCTCACATGGCTCGGTTATAGGCACTAAATGGGTTTTCAGGAATAAGATAGATGACCAAGGTAAGGTAGTTAGAAATAAAGTTAGGCTAGTGGCACAGGTTACAACCAGGAATATGGGGTAGATTTTGAAGAATCTTTTGCACATGTCGCTAGGTTAGAGGATATTTGAATACTTTTAGCTTTTGCATGTAGCCTAGGAATAAAATTGCTACAGATGGATGTAAAATCTACTTTTTTGAATGAGTTGATAAGGGAGGATGTGTATGTTAAACAACCTCCAAGTTTTGAATGCCCTGATTTTCCTGATTGTGTTTATAAATTAGATAAGGTATTATATAGACTGAAGCAAGCTCCCAGGGCCTGGTACGACAGGCTGAGCTCCTTCCTCACAGGTAAGGGTTTTTCAAGAGGAGAAGTTGACCAGACCCTATTCACTAAGGTCAGTAACAATGACATTCTTATTGTTCAGATTTACGTAGATGATATAGTGTTTTGGTCAACTAAATCTGAAATGTGTGAGGAATTTTCTAAATTAATGACAAATGAATTTGAAATGAGTTATAGGGAAGAATTGAAGTTTTTCCTTGGTCTGCAGGTCAATCAAACATTGGAGGGAAGCTTCATCACACAGTCCAAGTACCTAAGGGACCTGCTGAAGAAATATCAAATGGAAAACCTCAAAGCAATAACAGCACCTATGGGCACCTCAACCAGTCTTGATGGTGACCCAAAAGGTAAATTGGTTGACACAAAGCTTTATAGAGGTATGATCGGATCCATTTTGTACCTTACTGCATCTCGACCTGATATTCAATTCTCAGTATGTTTATGTGCTAGATTTCAGGCTAGTCCTAGAGAATCTCACATGAGTGCAGTGAAGAGGATTTTTAGGTATCTCTCAGGCACCCCTGACTTAGGACTATGGTTTCCTGCTAAGTGTGAGCTCGACCTTGTAGCTTACACTGATGCAGATTATGCTGGGTGTAGAATAGATAGAAAGAGCACTAGTGGGAATTGTCAATACCTAGGCGGTTGTCTTGTGTCTTAGGCATCTAAGAAGCAACACAATGTTGCTCTTTCCACTACTGAAGCAGAATATGCTGCAGTAGGGAATTGTGCAGCCCAAGTCTTATGGATAAAGCATCAACTTGTTGATTATCACATCAATCTAGGATGCACACCTATTTTGTGTGATAACACCAGTGCTATTTCTTTAACCAAAAATCTTGTTCATCACTCTAGGACAAAGCACATAGAAATTAAACATCACTTCTTGAGAGATGAAGTAAGTAAGAATGAAATTGAATTTCACTTTGTTGAAACTGAAAAACAAATTACAAATATATTTACTAAGCCCCTTGGCAATGATAGATTTAAATTTTAAAGAAGGGAACTAGGCTTATGTAAATTTCAGCATGATGATTAATGTTTCATTCCTATCTGTTGTGAATAAAAGCTCTTCGTAAATATTTCAACTGCACATGTCACAGACCATCAATTAAGTAACTCTATTAGTAGTTTAACTGCATGCATTGCACTCTGTCCGTTAATAGAGTCATAGTTGTGTCATGCATTTGTGTCAAGCATTTTCATTATCCATTCATTTATCACCTTGTTTCGACCAATCATGATACACATAGACAGGGGGAGCATGTGTTCTCCATTCTTGTTGATTGTGTACCTCGACATGCATGTGTTAGAGGAAGTTCAGAAATCTGTTTGTCTGTTCTGATTTTTTTTCTGAACCAACTTCTCTTGAAATAATTTCTCCTGGCATCCCTCTATATCAAGTTGATACATTCTCATGATGACACACTTGGCATCTGACCTACCTTTACTTCATAAAATTCATTCACTCTCATCCTTGAAAATCTTGCTATCCCTGAGATTCATAAATATAGACAAACTGATGATCATTTCACTATACTAAGCTTCTAAAATCAGATATCTACTCCTATAAGAATCTGAATGCACCTTGTCTGAACTGATGATTTAGGTTTAATGAACTTTAGAGTCTAAAGGCCTAACTCAATGAAAAAGAGTTGTTCAGTTAATAGCTCTCAACCATTCTTTACATGTTATGTCTGATTCTGTCAATTCTGAAACTGAAAGTCTATAAACTCAAGAAACTGTAGTTGAGAAACTTAGATATAAGTATTGTTTTTAAACAAAACAAAAGGGCAGCTATATAAATCTTTTGGGTCAAAAACAATTTAGCATAGCAATGACTAAAGTCACTGAGAAACTGGGTCCTCCTTCAAAGAAAGAGGATGTACCCATGTCATGAGGTGCTTTAGTTAACTCTATTTAAAAAGGATAAAATTTTGATTCAAAAACTAATTGGCAGAGCAATGGCTGATTGCACAGAGAAACTGGGCTCTCTATCTATGAAATAGAGTGCACCTATGTCATGAAGTACTTCAGTTACCTCTGTTCAAAAAATTGAAATAGAATGGTAAATCCTACTATGTAAACTGGGGGTGCTGGCGTCTGATCAACGTGTACCTCCATGTACAAAGGTCTGGATCATACCTGCCTGTTCATACATTTATGGTCAACAAGTTAAATCCAGCTGTAACCCTGAAGAAATATATCAGATTTTGCTTAACCTCAATACCTACTGTAGTTGCTCCTATGAACTTCTCTATTTTTATACTCAAATAAGTTGAAGATTGATTGTTCTGACCTGATGTGGTATGCTTGGTTTATTGCTATTAACATCTCATGCAACCCTCTACAACGAGTCAAGTTTCTAAACTCTAACTCTCATTACACTTAAATCAAATTTTTACCAAGGTTGCCTTACGTGAACTCTTATTCTAATAGATTCTGAAATAAGTATGCTTGTTTAATGAAATTTTCCTTCAGTTTGTCACCAAATCTCCTGGATTACATACTCTGCAACCCTTCTCATCTTTGTGTCTCCTCACTGCCTTAATTCATTTGTCTCTCTCCTGTTCCTTGTTTGCTGATGGCAAAGGGGGGTAGAATTTGATGAGTTTTAACTCGATGGGTAGTTTGAGCCTTATCAATTATTTAGTGAAAAGGGGAGAGAAAGGGGGAGTGTCTAAAGAGGGGGAGATTTTAAGCTTCCTTTGCAGTTTCTGACTCTTATTGCATTTGTGTTGCCATCAAAGTATAAATTGTTGTCATCATCAAAAAGGGGGAGAATGTTGTGTCTCCTCTGAATTGGCGCTATCATTGTCTTGTTTTAATGATTGGAAACAATGGTTTGACCATTTGCAACAGTGGTTTAACCAATCGTTGACTTTGGAAACATCAACCTTTCATCGGTCAGAATTAGTCCCAGCTTCATATGAATAGAACCTCATCAGATTGAATGCACAGTCATTTCTTCGAGCCGATTTTGCATTGGCACATGGTCCGTGCATATATTGGTCGATGCATATTTCCTCTGCACATGACCAAGGTCAGTGCATGCAGTCCTTTGCACATGTTTTTGTTGTGCCTTCATGCAAGGTCTACATTAGAAGTTGGTGCATGTTTTACGTCTCGCATATAGCAAGGTCGGTGCTAGTTCAGGTGTCCTACGCATACATACGACAGTGCAGGCTGTCATCTCGCTCACAATGTCTGTGCAAGTCTCTTGCATCGTGCATACCAGGTTGGTGCAGGTCTTGTGTCTGTCATAGACCAGTATGTGCATATCGTACGTCTTATCTTGCGTCTCATATAGCCTAGCATGTCTACGTCTAAGGTCTGTGAAGTCTATGCATATCCTGCGTCTTATCTTGTGTCTCACATAGCCTAGTTGTTGCATGTCTATGTCGTTGCATCTGCGTCTCATGCATTTGTGTCTTAGCTTAACCTCGGTGCATAGTTTGCGTCTCACATTGCGTCTCATGCACATACTAGGGTTTGTGCACACTAGCAAGTCTGTGCATATCCCTTTAGCTAACGCATATAAGGTCGGTGCATTTCAACGCAAGGATCGGTGCATGTCTCATATATTATTTGTGCACGTTTGCCTTGTGCCATACAAGGTTCGTGCAACATTTAGGTCCATGCATCATTTATGTCCGTGCACATCTGCCTTCTCGCACAAAAGTCTGTGCATGTGGTAGCCACAAGACTTCATAGTCTGTGCAACTTTAAAGTCAGTGCATCTGCGTCTCATGCTACGTCTGATGCACACACAGGTCGGTGCTATTTTCGATCTTGCGTCTCTGTCAGCGTCTCATGCACAGCTGCGACCCCGTCTGCGTCTCAATGCATGCTTGTGCCTCAATGTTTTTCTAAAGCATATAGGAGGTCAGTGCATTCTCTAACTCGGTGCATGTTTTACATGCACACATATAGAGCTCGGTGCATTATTTACCTCGGTGCATGTCTTCGGGTGTTCATACGAAGGCCAGTGCATATCAACGTATGTGCTTGATTTAGTCTAGGCAAGACACGGTCGATGCAAGTTTTTGCCTTGTGCATTTACATTCAAGGTCTGTGCAATGTCTTATATGTATGTGCATGTTTTCACTTTGACACTTATGTCTTGCAGACTGGCATATGATCGAGCGTCTGCAATGCACATGGTCTTCCTCACATCATGCCTGAAGTATGACCGCGTGGGGGATAACGGACTTAATCATTGGCACGTGATCCAAGGATAAGGTTTAGAAGAATATTCTATTCCCAAACACGTGGACCAATGGAATTTCAGTAGGGTTCTGCTACTTGATCCATACAAAGCCTTGTTCCTATATAAAGCTACATTACCCTTCGAAGAAAGTGACTGGTGCTGGATAGAACTGAGAGAAAAGAAAAAAGAGTGCCGCCAGAGAGAAGAAGAGAAGAGAAGCACGAGAGAAGAAGAGAAGAGGAGAGTCCAGAAGGAGAAGAGAAGAGAGAGCAAGAAAGAGAGAGCCACCTTCAGGAAGAAAACAGAGCATCGTAAGAGAGATAGTGAGAAGGAGAAGAAGTGTGAGCAGCAGTCTCTTTCTGACCTCTGGATCAAATCCCAGGTCATCTTGCTCTATTTTCAGAGCTACATTATTTTCTTTCATCCGTGTGTCTTACGTTTCTTCAATTTTTCTTTTTGAAATCTTTAGAAGCTGTGAATCAGCAGAGCTAAGCTGTATTGCTCCGCAGGCGAGGGTGTTCCTCGGACTGCAAGCTATGAGGCTCAACAGTTGTAGGGATTTCCATCCCCGAAGCTGTGGATCAGCGGTATTCAAGCTGTGTGGCAGCAGGAAGCCTTACTTAGTTGAGTAAGGGGTGGACGTAGATATCTGGACAGAGATCGAACCACCTTAAAAACTTTTATCTCCTGTATGATTGCTTGTGCGTCTTCTCCTCGGTAGGTGAATGCTTTTGCTCGCCTAATTGGTTTAGCATGGTTTGATTAGTTAATCGTTCATCTACTGTTATCTTATGATTGGTTTCATCTTGCGTCCTTAATCTAGTTTCTATTGCTGGTTGGTTTCACATGCTCTTGGGTCATCCTTCTTCTGAATCTGTGAGTGAGTCCATAGCAGTTCAGTCTATTTCCGCACTGGTTAATTTTAATTGCCTTTGTTGCCGTTTATTTGGGGTTGGATCTATTCACCCCCCCTCTAGATCCGTTCATCACACCCTTCAAAAGGGGCTTGGTGGCTTGTACGCTTCTAGAAGGGGGCGCCCCCTTTCTTGGTCCAAGGTAGGCAACCTACCAAACTTGGACTTCCTTCCTTTGAAAATTCAAAGGAAGGAAGCATCCTTGGCCCCCCCTTGGTCCCCCTCCCTCTCCCACTTGGCAAGTGCGCCCCCCCCCTCACCCCTCCCCTCTCTCCCACAAGATTCCCAGCCCCTCCCCTTGCCATTCTCTATTTAAGGGTGTGTATAGTGTCATTTGTAGAATTAATGAAGAATTATTGAATGAATTTTGAGAAAAATTGCCCAAGAGGCCATTTGCGCCCCCTTCCTCTCCCCACTCTCCCCTTGCAGCTATGAGAGCTCAGATCTCTGAGGTGTGATACCACCCAATCCATCCCCCTTTGAGTGAGAAACTCATCTCCACCACCGCCACCACAATCGAGCTGCCGTCGCACCGCCACCGCCATTTCTTCGGTGTTCTGCACACTCTGGACAGAAGCCTAGTTCATGAATTTTAGCTCTCAATCAAGAGCTCAGATCGTGATGAAATTTAGAGGGTTAGTTCCCCACATCCACCCCAGCCTCCACAAAAAGATTCAAGTTATTTACCCTTCATTTACCAGTTTTCCCAACCTATTCTTTCCACCCTTAGTAATATGTCCCTGTGCAGATCCACGAACTAGCAAGCCACATCTTCATTATTTTCACCCACATTTCCTTTTCTGAATGAGTTGAAATTTTAACTGGGTGTTCTGTACACCGAAACCCCCTTCCACAAATTTTCTTAGGATTTTTGGAGTTCGTTCACCATTTTTAAAAATCACTGTCTTTTCCAAAATCTGTTATATCCTGTGCAATCCAGATCAGACCACCTCCACCACAAAAATCATTTCCCCACCCAAATCACCTCCAAATTTTACAAAAAATTACCCACGTGTTCATCACATCCCCACCTACCTGTCATAAAAATTTAAGATCCAAAATCCACCATTTGATATTCGGTCAACCCATGTTCTCAGGCAGATCTATTTCTATCCTGACTGTTCTTGATCTGTAAACCAGCATGTTGTAAATTCAGCCACGAAAATTCTAGAGACAACAAAATTACTGTAACATCAGATGTTCGAAGATCTCTGAGTCAGCTTCGGAACGGCGTTGGCTTCGTGTCGATCCGACGTCCGTGCTGATCGCAGAAATTTTTCTCGCCGAGTCGCGCAGTGTTGACAGCAGATGAACCAGTTCGGTACAGCAAGCTACCGCCCTAGTTGTCGTGTATCGGAACCGACAGAGATGTCCAACACGCTACCCGTCAACCCAAGATCGGTCCTCTTCGGCCCACTTGTAGCCTTTTACCTCCCTACGTGGAGTGGGCATAGAAATTCACTTATGTAATTATTGACTTGTTTGTACCGGGAGTTACTATCTTGGCCGGGATTGTCTTCCCCACGCCCGGTAGCGTGGAGGTAAACTCGCCACTCTCTCTTATCGCATTTGCTTATCTTGTATATTTTTGAATGCCGCTGCTAGAGTGATAAGTTACTTAGCTTGATATATATTTTTATCACTGCTGCGAGAGTGAGTGAGTGACTTGTCTTGTGACTCAATCCGAGTACACGCGGAAGAGCCGACTACCCGACTCATTGTCGGTTCCTCAACCGCGCACGATCCCTCATTTCCCTTGCTAGGGACGAGTTGCGAGCTAGAGTCCCAGGTTCGCTGTCCATCCCGCATCAATCGATGATGTAGACCAAACTACATTTGGTCGATCCAAAGCCCCCAGCACATTCATGAGGCAAGTGACGGAAGTCCTCCACCTTCTCATTGGTCGCTTTGTTGTCGTCTACTTTGACGATATTTTTATCTATAGCCACATCCCTCAGGACCATGTCCAGCATTTGAGGGAAGTCTGTGAGACGTTGAGGAGAGAAACCCTGTATGCCAACCTAAAGAAGTGTGAATTCATGACAGACCGGGTCACTTTCGTCAGATTTGTGGTTTCTAGTCAAGGAGTGTCTTTGGACCAATCCAAGGTCCAAGCCTTAGTAGACTGGCCAAAACCCTAGAATGTCCATGATGTTCACACTTTTCATGGGTTAGCCACTTTCTACAGACGCTTCATTAAAGGTTTTAGCACCATTATGGCACCCATTACGGATTGCATCTTTAAAGGGAATTTTGAGTGGACTAAAGCCGCCTCCCAGGCTTTTCTTGTCATAAAGGAGCTCATGACCCAAGCCCCTGTCCTACGCCTGTCAGACTTTTCCAAAATCTTTGAGATATTTTATGATGCATCTGGCATAGGTATAGGAGAGTGCTTAGTCAGGAAAGTCACCCTTTGGCTTATTTCAGTGATTAGCTTTCTGATGCAAAGCTTCGTTACTCTACCTACGATAAGGAGTTTTATGCCGTGATCCAAGCTCTCAAACAATGGAGATATTATCTCTTACCTCGAAAGTTTGTCTTATACTCGGACCACGAGGCCTTGAAATTCCTTAGCTCTCAGAAGGGCTTAAACCCTAGGCACATTTGATGGGTAGAATTCCTCCAGTCCTTCACCTTTGTCCTTAAACATAAGGCTGGAAGTGAGAATAAGGTGGCAGACGCCTTGAGTCGAGGGTCTCCCTTCTTTCCACTTTGCGGGTAGAGGTCACCGGATTTGACCTTATGAAGGCACTCGATGGAGAGTGTCCAGATTTTGGCCCTGCCTACTCTGCCTTGTCTGCTGGGACCTCGATAGTATTTGTCGACTATCTACTCCAAGATGGTTTTCTTTTTCGAGGACATCAACTCTGTGTCTCGAAGACTTCTGTACGGGACTTTCTAATCTAGGAAATACATGCTGGAGGTCTTGCTGGTCATTTTGGACGAAACAAGACCATCCATTCTGTGGAGGAGCATTTTTATTGGCCTGGCCTGAAGAAAGATGTGGCCAAAATTATAGCCCAGTGTCGGACATGCACAATGGCCAAATAGGTCAAAGAAAACATTGGTCCCTACACTCCTCTCCCGATTCCTGATAGACCTTGGGTTGATGTGAGCATGAATTTCATCCTTGGTTTACCGCGTACTACTCACAAGCATGACTCCATCTTTGTTCTAGTTGATCGGTTCTCTAAGATGGCCCATTTCATTGCATGCTCCAAAACATCTGATGCATCTAGAGTAGCCACCCTTTTCTTTTATAAAGTCGTGCGTCTGCATGGTCTCCCTCAAACCATAGTGTCTGATCGAGATGTCTAGTTCACTAGTTATTTTTGGAAGACACTTTGGCACCTAGTTGGCACTAAGCTCAAATTCTCTACTGCTTATCACCCACAAACTGATGGACAAATAAAGGTCGTCAATAAGAGTTTAGGGAACCTTTTGAGGTGACTTGTAGGGGATCATTCTGGCAATTGGGATCTTTTCTTTCCCAAAGCCAAATTTGCAAATAATAGCTCTATCAATAGATCCATAAGTATGAGTCCATTTGAGGTTGTGCATGGATACAAACTTAGGAAACCGATGGATCTCATTCTCCTTCCCCTTGAGTCCAGAATTTTTAAATCAGCCGAAGAGTTTGCACAGCATGTCAAAAGTTTGTATGAGTCAATTAGCAAGCAAATAAACCTCAGTAATGAGACCTACAAACGTTTGGCTAATCCGCATAGGCATCACCATGAATTTCAAGAAGGTGACTTGGTTATGGTACGGGTTCTACCTGAACGACTTCCCTCGGGAGCCGTTAAAAAGTTACAAGCATGTAGTGATGGTCCCTTCCAAATACTTTAGAAGATTGGCTCCAATGCATATGTTGCGGACTTACCTCCCGAATATGGGATTAGCTCTACCTTTAATGTGACAGACCTAGTGGCCTACAAGGAACCCGCAATGATTCCTTGCGACCCTTTCGAGCCTTCTCCTCCCATTGAGAGTGAGCCCACCCCTGTACGTCCACAGCCTTGAGAGCACCGCGCGAGCAAATTGAGAGGATACTGGATGAGCAGGTTACAGCTACACGGAGCAGGGTTTACCAGCGCTACCTTATCCACTGGCGGGACCGTCCACCTTCTGATGATTCCTGAATCAGTCGGGAAGATCTTCAGCTCCACGATCCAGACCTGCTGAAGCACTACTAGAGTGGTGTCCCACCTTACTCGATGGAGTCGAGTTCCAACCCCCCTGGGAGGGTTGGTGGGGACACCGGACCCATTACACGGAGCTGACGTCGCATCGCCCCTACACCACCGAGCTTGTGGCTTGGAGATTCGGCGTCCTGATTATGTATTTTATTTGTGTGTAATTTATTTGTATTGTGGTGGTATTGTATTATTAAACCACTAGTTTATTTTATTTTGGTCAATATTCAAAAGTTGTTTTGTTTTATTAGGCCAATAGTCATAGGACATGGATGTCCTTAGTTGAAATGTTTAGGGGTATTTTTGTCCTAATGTAATATGGCCATTCCGATATAAAGGAGGCTAGTGTATCATTTTATGCATAGATTGAATGAAAGAGTAAGTTTATACGTGAGAGAGTTTTCCCTCTTCTTTCTTCCCTTCCCTCCAACTCCTTTGTGAGAAGAGAGTGATTGTCCGGTGTGAGACCGAGCTACGCGAGGCAGTGGTTATCCCGTCCCGTTTGTGTTTTTGGAGTGCCTACGATCTCTTCCACGTCACCACCACGTCACTCCACCACCCATAAATACGCCTCCTCCACGGTGTCCACTTGAACCCGATCATGGAGAATATGAGTCGGGTTATGAAGAACTCAAGATGGCACACGATGAAGTTCTTGAAGATACACCTACTCTGAGTTTTCTTCGCTTCCCTCTTCCACCGCTACCACAAGAACCCCCTACTCAGGATGAAGCCACCATCCTTACCCCTATTTTTGAAACCACATGGTGCTACGATGATGGGTCGATACTTCAACAACCCACATCAATGAACCATGAACCTTCCCCTACCCTTAAAACCTCATGACCCACTAAAATCAGACGTTTCATCCATACTAAACATACCACCATTCACCCTCCCACTATTATACATCCAGTTGTTATACCTCCAACTACACAATTAACCCCCACACCGTCGGCCTCCCCTGAGCCTTCTACGTCTCCTATTTCCCAACCGCTCAACCCTCCATTGCCACCAATGCCCTCCGTTATCCCCATAATCCCAACGCCAATTATCCTTAACCCTCCACTTAACCTTTTACCCGAACCCGTGGCTGACCCTGAGCAGGCTCCACTTATTTTTGCCTGCTTTCAAGCAAGGGGAGAAGCTCAATGTGCTCGAACCTCCACTTCCACCCACCCTTTCGGCAATGTCTTGGCTTAAACCTTCATCATCCATTGAGCCTACCGCTTCCATCTCACCTTCCCCCATCACCCCTCGGAGTGGGTGTATGATTATAAATACATGTGCCAAATACGATGTCTAAAAGTTGGGCAAGAAAAATTTGGTTGCGGCTATGCCTTTCAAGATTCAAGACATTATTTGCCAAATGCCGATATGTGCTCTTGTACTAGACATTTTTGAAGAGACCAAGTCTCCGCCGGTGCTCACTAAAGAAGAATGTCAAGAATTGATGCCATGTCGGCCCAAGGTCAAGACAATCAGTGTCATTTTGCTCATTAGTCAAAATACTTTTGAAGCTCCCATTACCCCTTGTTCCATTACGATGTAGATACCTTGTCAAGAGAAGGGGTTCTCCTCCAGCATCGTAATGACACATTCTGTTGCTAAGGAGGTGATGAAGTCTATGCTCATGTTCGGGGCACGACACCTCTTGCTAGGAGCCTTCAAAGTAAAGTGTATTCCTTCTTTACTTCCATGCAAGGGGCAAGTGCCCGGTTTACCGAAAGCTTTTCACAAAGACATTCCAAGAGCCCTGGGCAATTTGGTACCGAAATTTTAACTCCCTCATATTTACACTCCTCGCCTTTCAAGGGAGTTACATTTAAAGAAGTCAAAGACTACCACGCTGCAAGCGGCGCCGGACTTTCACTTCGATTACATGCCAAAAGAGTTGCCACTTGCTTTGGACTATACAATTGTTGAAGCTTCATCAAATGAGAGCTTATGGGCATTAATTTCACCCATCGAGCCGTCCAGCTGAGCATGTTATTTGCCACGGAGGGGCAGACATTCTTATGTTGAGGGGCTTTCCATCAATCCATTCACAACCCATTCCATTCCATCCATGTTTTTACTACTTATCAATTTCTATTTATGGGCCACCCATTAGGTGAGAAGTGGGCCTTCACTCTTGCATTCCATGCATTCATCGCATTTCATTCATATACATTCATTCTCTCTCATGTCCCTTGACCCTTATCTTCCCCGTCTTCCAAAACCTCCAGATCCTCTCCATACTGCCCCTAATTCATCTTTGTCCGCAAACTTTTAGGATTCTCTATCGCTTCCCCCAGGGCATCACGTCCCTTCCTATTTTCTCCCTCCGACTCCTCCGGATTCCTTATCTCAATCTCCTATCTTTTCTAGGCATTGCGCCCCATGTCGTTCTCTCCTTCCGGATTTCCCTCTCTTACTTTTATCAATTTTTCAAAGGCATCACTCCCCTTCTTATTCTCTTCATCCAGAACCTCTAGACTCTTCGCATCATGAATCTCATTCTTCCCTTCCGGAATGTTCAGATTCTTCGCGTCATGAATCTCATTCTTCCCTCCAGAACCTCCGGATTCTTCGCACTATGAATCTCATTCTCTTCCTTCGGACCCTTCGGATCCTCCACTTTTGATTTACCAATTCCTTCTACTGATTCCTCCTAATCTTGGGCCAGACCCGACTTCTTTTGCATCAATTGCTCTGCGCATCTGTCCTTTCTCCCAATGCTTTTGAGGCTTTAGTCCTCACTCCCCCTCTTGATTTTTCCTTCCTTCTCTAGACCTTTCAAGTGATCAAGGTTTCTACACCTTAGTGAGGGAGTTCTAGCCCTCACCTTCTTTTCTTTTCTCCTTATTCATCTGAGTCTGGTTTAGGCACCACTCCTTCATGTTAAGCCACTTAAAATCTTTACCTCCCTTTCTTTTCGTCTGCCGAATGAGGACTACAAGTCCCATGTTGACCAAAATCACCTTCGGCAGCCACTGCTACAACAGGGTCACAAGGTAACATGTTTGCGTAAGTATGTATTCTTATGATTTCATTCTTTCATTCATTCATTGTCACGACCCAAGATCTAGATACCTGGTCAAACCCGATATCAATCGGATCCTACGCCGCCACCCACGAGCTGGGAAGCTCGGAAGGGTTAAAAGGTGTCACGTAAGTGTACAAAAATTTAAATAAATGCAGGAATTATAGTGGTGAATTTATAATTTACATTTATAAACATATTTACACATTTTATACAATTACTAGTCCAGGCATACACAAGTCCTAAAGGTGTAGTGCAACAAAAAGAAAAGTACACAGCCTCTGGGGCATACCCCGGCTAACACAAGCTGGCGACGCTAGGACTCCAAACGCTGCTCAAGGCCTCCAAACGACTAGGAGGCACGCCGAACTGAAAAGAAAAGGGGTTAGCCTCATCTCATTGGCTATGTAGGGGTCCCGCAGATCCCCACCACGATAAACCAAATAAATAGAGTCGCAAGTAATAAAATATAAAGAACTGTAAGGCAGGTAAAGCAATAAGGCAGAAAGAACAGCACTACAGCACTAATAAACACCATAACCCACTAACTGCCAAAGAACTGTAAAACGTAGGGATACCTCGAGTATCGAACACAACCAGCACTGAAGCAGACTCTCGAAACGTGGGCCACAGAAGGATGGAATACAAAGACCTGTCCCAGAACACCTCTCCTAGAATACGACACTAGGATCTAGGCTACTAAGTAGACCCTCAATCGATCAACTATGGAACATGGCTACGCAGCCGGACAGGACTCTCGAAGACAGCCAGAAACCATGACTCGTTCACGAGTAGCGAGGACACCGAGCCACCAAAACGTTGAACCATGGCAGAAGAGAACATGAGTCAAAAATCCATCAGGTGACAAGAGCACTACCCACTAGAACCAAGGCTGGATGCGTCCATTGACATCTTAATCCGTGCGCCTGGTGTCTCCCTACTCGCCCCAAACGAAAACTGAGACACACTGACCACGGAACCACAGAATAAGGACTAGCTGGGGTCGAGCTCGTCAACACATGTCCGACGCCCCCAACCACGTGTGCACACACAGACCATGCGCTCTAGGTCAGAACCTCTAGAAGGTTTTCCTCCCAGCCCGGACTTAGGCTGCAAAGACAAGGGGCCCATGGTAACCAACCTAAAAATCATCACATCGGGGAAAGCCCTCCACCACTCCCAAGTGGGTCCGCACACGCGTGCGCAGGAAAGCTACAACTAGTGGGGAAGGTCACTAAAAGGTGATAACTCGCTTAAATGCGGAAAGCCGCCGGAACACCACCGGTCCGTACGTAACTCACCCTACACATGTAACACAACATGAGGTGGCTATGGATACGACACAACACCCGAGGACCTCTGACTAGGTGACTACTCTGTGGATTGTCGGCGAAACCGGCACAGACGGGAACCACCAACTTGCGGAATGCGGAAAGCCGAACCTCGGGCTGACAGGGTCTGGGCGGCCAAACCCCTGGCCGCCCACAGCTCTGGGTGGCCACACAGGTGGCCGCCACCCTAAGACCTGGGCAGCCAACTCACTGGCCGCCAACAGGCCTGGGCGGCCCCGCCCAGCATAATAGACAGAAGGGACAGAAGGGCCTGGGTAGCCCAACAAGTCACCGGCCAACCCAGTGGCCGCCTAGCCCTGGCCTGGGCACCTACCTCCCTGGCCGCCCAGACACTTAGGCGGCCAGGCCTTTGGCCACCCAGAGGGGCATGGGCCTGGGCGGCCACCACCCGGGACACCCAGCACCCCTAGGTGGCCAGAAGGCTGGCCGCCCAACTAGGCTTTTCCCAATTGCAGGGTCCCCTCCGGGAATCACCTCGGAGGCTCATTCCCACGCTTAATATTCCCACATTGGGCTCGAAAACCACTGGCACGTGTAGGGAATAACCCCCGACCGCAATGCCAGGCAAGAAACTTGATTTCGGTGAATCGATCCGATCACACGCCTGTGAACATGAAATTTCCCTGAAAAGTGGCAAATCCCACTCTCTCGCACAAAACTCGATCGCATGTAGGGGAAAAACACGGGAAGAGTAGTGTGGGTCCATCCCCCTGCCTTTCGCGAAGAAAACCGCCAAAAAACCCCTCGCTCACGCGAGACGAACCCCGTTCACGGGAGTCACCGCGCCATGCCACCGAATCCGGCCCATCACGATCATCCCTGCCGCTTGCTGCGCCGTCCCCCAGTCCTGCCCACTGCCATCGTCCGTCGACCGCCGAAGATATGGTGGGTGAGAAAGGGAGAGAAACGGGAGGGAGAGAGTGAGACGCGAGAGTGAGGGAGGGAACGGAGGGGGTGGGGGTTAATAGATTTTATTAATTATTTTTTTTGAAAACTCACATTAGCCCCAAAAAAACTCTAAAAATAAAACCTGATGCCAAAAAATTCTAGAAAAAAGTAGGGCCACTAAACTTGCTGCCACGGACCGGAAACGACCCACAATAACACTATTCGGGGGTCTGAAAATCCAAAATTAAAGTTTAAAATCCACTCGGACACGATCCCCAACCCACAGAAAAAGATCCAAAAAACTCGGGGCGTTACATTCACGCACAATTTTTAACATGATGTGCTTCCTAACATGATTATGAGTGGTAGTCTAGGCGTAGTACTAGGTCATTAATTTAGTGTCAAAAAGTGACTTCTTATTGCTTTCTTATGCAGCACCTTTGGTTATGAGAACCCCGCGCTAGGAGTTCGGCATTCCCTCCCCACTCATTAAGGGCAACCCTAAGCATGGGCACCACACACACTTCACGGCGTCCTTTGCCATCTCCTTTGGTAAGCACCGTTGCTACTTGGACCATACTCGAGGACACAAGGTTTTCTTTTTCTCTTCTCTACTTAGCTGAAATATGAGGGCAGAGGAAGTCTAGGCAAGATAGCTGACCCAAGCACACCCCGACATGAGGAAGTCTCAAATAGGGGTAGTCTATTAAGACCTTATTCTCAATTTCAATCTCAATATTTAGTATCTTTCAAGTCCAAAGGATAAAAAAGAACAAAGTGATGATGTTCAAAATGAAAAAATTCAAAGAATATGGCATGGCAAGAGGGCAGTATAGTTTCCCTGCGGGATGTCATGAGCCCGGTCATATGCGTGTCTAAATGGAGAATTAAGGTTCGATGATATGATAGAAAGCCCCAGCACAACAGACCGAATCTCCAGAGGTTATGCTAGGGAAAGAAGTTAAACCTGATATCTTCTAAACTTGTATCTGGCTTTTCTCTAAAATTTTTCTTTTCTTCTCCTTCAAAGACCGAGTGTTTCTCGTGTATGACCTTCGTACGGCACCGTTAACCTAGGGCAGCGGACTATAGGGTGCCACCTTCAATGCACACCCTGCTTTGGGCAGTTCTTAGTGAGAGGAGAAAGAACAAGGACCCCTAGCCAGTGGTTTAAATTACCCTTTTGTGTTGCGATTAGCAATGTCTAAACCAAAAATCCATAAAAATTCAAATATTTTCTTAAACTCCAAAAAAGTTTGAATATTTTCAAAAATTCATAAAACATGAATATTTTTCTAAAATTCATAAAAAATGCATATTTTTTCCAAAATTCATGAAAATCTGAATATCTTCAAAATCCAAAAAAATTTACATAGTTTAAAATTCACGAAAAAATTACATTCAGATGGTGTCTTACAGGGACAACTTCTGCAAGAAGGACCAAGAACATGAGATGAATCCTCTCTCCTTCCACTTACATCAAATTTTCATTGTTTCCCTTGTTCTCAAACAATGTCATTCACTATCACTTTACCTGATTATTCCTGCCATTCTCGACTTATCATTCTGAATCCTTCAAGTCCAAACCTTCGTCATTGGCCAAGGTTGTCATCCTATAAAGCAAATAATAACAATGATTCTTTCAGTGCTTGAACGTTTTGAATGCTTTGTGTTGTGCCCCTATGGTGCCCCTGTGGTTTTGATGATAGCAAACACTATAAGTCACCAGGTGTCTGCATATGAAAGATTGAATGATGATGTGCTAATGAGTTTGCTTGTTGCATACTGCTTTTGTAAGGCACACACTGTCAAAGGGTCCTGTCTGACTCATATGCATTTTAGGGACCAAGGTATGTGCAAACCCTATCAATGTCAGACCCTATCAATGTGCATTTCAAGGTCAGTGCATTCACTTATGTTCAGCACATCATGACGATGCATACTTGTGGTTCATCATACTAGGTTGCACAACAAAGTCAGTGCATGTCACTGTTCATGTGCATCTAGGTTTGTGCATTCAAGTCCATGCACACTGTATGGGCAGATGCAAGTCGGTGCAATGCACTGTAGCGCACGCTGTCAAAGTCTGTGCAAATCTAGTTGTTGCGAGCATATAAGTTAGTACACCATTGTCATGTGTTACCACACGGTCGGTGCACATCTTCTTTGTGCTCTATGCTAGCCTGTGTATATCTGCCCGTATGTCTCCAAGGTTTATGCGTCGTTTCATGTTAGTTGGAAATAGGTCGGTGCATTCATCTTTGTTGAGTTCATAAAGTCTGAGTCAGTGCATTTGTTTCACTCTCTTTACAAGGTTGTGTTAGTCAGTGCTTAGTCTAAGTCAGCCAGAACGAGTTTGTGTTGTGCAAGTCTGGTATAGAAGTTTGAGAATCTTAAGTCTAGGCACATCAAGTCGGTGCAACTTCTGCACCGTGTACATAAAGTCTATGCAACACCTCTTAGGCAACTCTATGCATAAGAGTGTCATGAGTCTCGAGTATGTGCAGGCTAAGGCACGCTGCATATAGGTCTATGCAATCTTTGGTGATGAACAGATTGAAGTCGATACATTCTATGCTAAGGCACATTGAGTCGGTGCAATCATTGATGTTGCATGTCAGTAAGTCCGTGCATGCCCATCATACTTGGGCGTAGGTTCCGTAATTAGTCGGTGCTATCTACTGCTAGTTGCACATGAAGTCTGTGCAATGATTTTTCATGTATGATCTCCTCGGTGCAATTTCTGTTTACTATCGCACTAAGTCAGTGCATTCTTGTCTTGTGTCACAATACGGTCCGTGCACATCTGCTCATATGATGATTAAGTCTGTGCAACTTGAGGTTTAGCATATAGAGTCAGTGCATTGCCTGGAGTATGCACACACGTAGTCTGTGCATCTCCTTGCCCTACAGCCATAATGAGTCTGTGCATATGTGATTTTATGCTATATTGAATCTATGCATGCATGCCTTTATACCTTATCAAGTCGGTGCAACACTCATACCTATCTAACTGTTATATGTTATGACATATTACCAGGACAACTGTTCGTGACCTTAAAGAGGGCACGTGATCCAAGGTAGATCGTCCCAGAAAAAGGCTACCACGTGGAAAACTATAGTGCTCAGATTCTAACACATGGGTAAGGGTTTTCAGAAGCCTCTTGGCGGGAGTGTTCCCTACACATGCCTGGTGTGTGAGCCCCGTGGGTCCCAAACTGAAGCTATAAAGACATTTCTTCTGCGATCAGATGAAACAAACATCACGAAGAGAAGAAAAGAGAGCAGAGCTGAAGAAAGGAAAAAAAGAAAGAAAGAGAGAGATCAGAGACAGTCTGAAAGAGTAGCATGAAAGCAGTTAGAAGAAGAAGAAGAGATTGAGAGTTTGCGACAAAGAGGAAGAGGAAGAAAGAGTGAGAGAGAGTTTGAGGAAAAGAAAGTGAAGCTGCTTGAAGACCAGCTCAACTGGACTTTGGATCAGATCCAATCCAGTCAGCACCTGTGAGAGCCACAGTTGTTTTTAAATTTCATCTAGCTTTCAGTCGCTATGATTCTTCATCCTTTGTTTTCTTTTATACCTTTGTTTCAAGCTGTAAGTCAGCAGAGCAAGCTGTGTCGCTCAGTGGTTGTAGAGGATCGGTTCCTCTGGTCGGCTAAGCTGTATTGCCAAGCGGTCAAGCTGTTCGTCAGCGGTTGGCTCAAGCTGTAATGCCCAGTGGTTGAAGCTGTGAATCAGCGGATGTTGGCAAGCTGTGAGGCCCAACAGTTAAGCTGTGTATCAGCGGGAATCCACACTCTAGTTTGAGTGTGGGGTGGACGTAGTTCTGGAGGACTGAACCACCTAAAATCTTCTGTCCATCATGGTTTGATTGCCTTGTCTGATACGCTAGACATATGCTTAGGCTCGATTTCTATTTCCCATCTAGTCGGTTTTTGGTTTGCACACCGAAAATTTGACTCTGGTTTTGAGAGAGTCTGTAATACCCCGATTTCTTTTAGAAATTAATTTGAAATTAATTTGAAATTAATTAGAAATTAATTAGAATAATTCCTTAATAAATAGAATAAGCTAGATTTTGACTATTTTATAAAAATTCAGAAAAAATTATATACTTATAGAGGATAACACATTTAACAAACTTATCTTCTGTGACCGACCCAAATAAAATCTGTAAGTAGGCCAAATTAGTGGATTAAGCTTAAATTGAACACTTAGTTAACCATACCTTGAAACGCCAAATTCGAGCCCAATACTCCATCAAATGAGCCCAAATTGATGGCAAATGAAAGGCCAGGATGAGAGGATCATTTACCCTCTCTTAATCTCTCAAAATCCTAACCCTAGGAGATGCATTCGGCAGAGTTTTGGCACGTCAACCATTACGACGGTGTTCACATTGACTCGACTTGCGTGGATGAATACTCCGCGCATAGAAGCCTCCAGAAGGTGTGTGACCTATTAAAATGAAGCTCTCTAACCCTAGAATCATTTAGAACTAGCGGCGGCTGCAGAGGAGTTAGATCGAGGGAGATCTCTGAAGATCAGTGGCTGCGTGTATCGACGTCCTTGGTCTTCTTTCTCCTTCCTTCTTCATCCGATTCAGGTAGGTGATAGCAAGCCAAACCCTACAAATAATATATGGTTAGAAGCAGCATAGTGTTAGCTTTTCATCGATGTAGAAAGCCTTAAATTTCATCAAGTATCCTGCGAGAATTTTAGGTTTTAGTAGAAGCATGTCACATCTAGGGTTATAATTGTTCCCTTTCGATTACGTACTGATTTCAGGCTGTAAACATAAAATTGATTCATGCATCTTGTATAGTTTTCCGTGCTCTTTCTTTTGATAGTAAAATCCCCAAATTTCATGATTTATATCGTGCGAATTTCATGTTTTAATTTAACCCTAGAAACTTCGCCGGAGTCGGGCACGGCGAAGGGGCAGCGACCTGTTTAGACATGTGCGGCCACACGATAGACCGCACATCCCAGACAGGTGGCCCTCTATTGACCGTTTATAGCTTTCTATATCTGTTAGTGTCCCTGGAACGTTCGGCCTAGTCCTAACCTCATGTCTTTCCTACAGCCAGTTTCAGACCGCACATCCCTCCATGCGGCACACTACCGACCGTCTATATCCAGCAGGTCTTCAGATCTAAAGGGACGTGTGCGGCCAGTCTGTGACCGTTCATTGGGATGTAAGGTCCAGAACCGACCGCACATCTGTAACAGAACAGATTAATTATCATTTCAGCATGGTATGTTAGTAGATTAGTGGTTAATTACATGTTTGCAACACACCTAATAAACTGTAATTCATGACAATAAATAATTCTTGTGGATCTATTTAAATTGAGCTTGATCTTGATTCATCTTTCCAATGAATGTCAAATTTTAAATCATGAATTTTTTATAATTGAATGCTATTAGGTTTATACTTGTTATAACCTTAATCTTGAACCATTACATCCCCTAGTTTTGATTTAGACTCAATCGAACCTCTGTTATTTGAGTTAATCCGAATTAGATTAACAGGGACTTGCACGGCTATTGGTAGACCGCATATACCATGGAACGGGCCCCTGGAGACCGTTCATCCCTGGCAGATGCCAATTTGTCTTGGCCGATTATCCTTGATCTATCTTCGGCCAAATCCTGATTTGATCAACCCAATAGACCCTAGGCCGACCAGCAGATAGTGGGCTAGACTCTGGTTCACTTCCACCCTGCCTATGGTAGCCCGGGAGCCCACTTGGGCTAAATTCTAACTCTTGGTTAGCCCCTGTGTTGGGCGGCCAGATATGGCCCATACATCTGACAGGCAGCCAATGATGGATCGTTCAACTCATGAGCGGCTCTGTCAGGACCACACATCTTGTCCTCCATTCTGTAACTTTCTGACATTGTGCGGCCCTATCCTAACCGTTCATATAGAAGGGTGGCCCATAAGCAGCCGTTCAAGCTTGACCTCCCGAGGGCTAAACCCAACCAAGTTCCTATTAGTGCAGCCCAGTGTCGGCCGCACAAGACTTGAGCGGCCCAGTATTGACCGCATGTCTTCCAGAGACTAGTTTTCCCCGTGTTTTATGGTTTTAGATCCAATAACATGATGGTTCTTGATAATTTAAACTCCTGGACAGAAATTCTGGACAGTATTTCCTCAACTTAGCCTTGGGATGTTCCGAGGTAAGTTTATACTTGATTATAATTGGCCATTTAACTTGATTAAAGTCTAGACAACTTGGGATCTTGGATCCAATAAATCAATGCCAACGCACCATAGGGGCCCGGTCTGGTCCGGGGGAGAGCGCCCGAAAAGTACTTGTGCCCCAGGGAGTTTGTAACGACAGGGTGAGGCATTGCACCGAGTGCATGACTAGCGTGATGTCTATGACAATGATCTCTTATCTCTTACTTGATCGTGTTTGACTTGGTTACATTCTTGCTTGTTTGGCCAATTTCTTGAAATTCCTGTTATATACATTGGTCATAAACTTGCAATTCTTGTAATTATCATCTTGTCATATTGTTATTCCATTCTATTCTTTAGCACTTTTTGTTATTCCGTTGTTTCATTCGATCGTTATTTCTTTTTTTTCCGTTTCATATTAACATGTAATTAATTGGTTAATCACTTACACTTGCCTGTTGTTACCTACTGAGCGTTCGCTCATATAGTTGTTTCCCCCCTTTCCAGGTAGCTTAGGTGAAGAATCACATATGGATGGGGATGGGCGAGAGTGATTACTGGGAGTGTATAAGCTAGTAGATATGTTGAGTTTGTTTAGTTGTTTTACATCTAGTTATGTCTTAGAACTTGTGTTAGTTATTGTAATGGAGTCGAGTAGAGGTTATATTTGATTATGTTTAAGTCGGTTTGTAAGATGTTTGATGGTTATTGTAATAGATTGGAGTTATTTCTGTTCATGGTATTATGTTAATTCTTAGCTTAGCATGTTATCTTTACAAGCGTTTACTACTGCCGGTCCCAATATTCCGCGTCGGGACGTGACAGTTTGGTGGTATCAGAGCCTAGGCTTTCTAATATCCCAAGGTTCTCTAAGTTTTAGGATCCTAAGTTATACTGTAGTACCTATAATTTTGTTATAAGTCTAAGGACCCAACATGGTGAGATTTGGGTATAAGACTGGGGTTGAGTTAATAATCTAATTGCATGATTATCCATTCTTAATTGAACCTAATATAACATATTCCACGTGTAGGCTTTTGCAATAGCAGGAGAACGCGCAGAATGGAGGAACTTGCAGTGTACGGTTCAAGGACTTACTCAGGCTTTGCAATAAGTGGCCCAAAGAGGAGCTGCAAACCATGGCACTGGCGACCTTTATCGGAACTTTGATGGGATGAATCCCCCACGATTTGGTGGCTCGACTGACCCTGATGAAGCCGAGCACTGGCATGAAGAGATAGAGAGGATTTTTGAAGTGATGCAATGCAGCGATCAGGAACGTGTCCTCTTGTCGACCTTTCAGCTTGAACGTGATGCGAGGACATGGTGGGATGCAGTGAAGGCTACCCTTGGTGATAGACAAGTCACATGGGAGGAGTTCAAGGAATTCTTCAATGGTAAATATTTCTCTTACTGAGTACAAGAGAGGAAGGCGGCTGAGTTTGCTACTTTGAAGCAATGAAATCTATCTGTAGCCGAATATGAAGCTCAATTCTCTCAGCTATCTCATTATGCTACTCATTTGATATCTACCGAGAGGATGAAAGCTAAGCACTTTCTTAATGTGCTGAAGCTGCAGTATATCAACTAGTTGGCACCAATGGAAATTCCAACTTATTCCGAGATGGTGAGAAAGGCTCAAGTATTGGAAGATACTCTAGAAATGATGGAGAGAATCCGTGGGAAGATTGTTAAGATTGAACAACACCATACTGGTTTCGGGAGTATCAAGCCTGGTCATGGCAGGAAGAGGCCCATTAGCGGGTCTGGTTCATGGAAGGGCAAGATGTCGAAGATTGAAGACAAGAAACATGGCCCTATTATTCCATTCAAGGGCATATGCAAGTATTGTGACCGTCCAAGTCACAAGATGGAGGAGTGCTGGCGCGAGTTGGGTGCCTGTTTACGTTGCGGCAGTAGGGACCACCGTATTCCCGAGTGCCCTCTTTTATATGAGCAAGCTACCCTGGTGAAACCGCAAGGAATCAAGAAGCAGCAAGGCAAGCTCCAAGCTCTACAAGAAGATGAGACAGGACCCGCCGAGGAGGGTGGACTTGTTGAAGGTACTCTTATTATACATGATAAATCAACTTTTATTCTTTTTGATACTGGTGCCACTCATTTTTTTATTTCTCGGAGATTTGCGAAGTCTTTAGCTATGAAGCCAGTTTTGATGAATTCTCCATTAGAGATTTCAACTCCTATTGGTTCCGGTTCAGCAATTAAGTATTTCTATCCTTCTAGTAAGGTCTTGATCAATGAACAAAACTTGCCAGCTGATTTAGTTTGTATGGACATGAAGGATTATGATGTAATCCTAGGAGCAGATTGGTTGGCTAAGTATGAGGCCAATGTTCAGTGCAGATCTAGTTCTGTGTCTTTCACTGGACACCCTGGACTTTCTTTTATAGGAATTAGACACCATAAGTCTGTTCCACTTATTTCGGCTCTTCGAGCTGATAAGCTGATGAGGAGAGGATGTAATCCTTTTCTAGCCTTTCTTTTTGTGACCCCTGACCAGAAGATTGAGATTGAGGACTTTTTTGTCGTCTGAGATTTTCCAGATGTCTTTCCTGAGGAACTACCAGGACTTCCTCCTGAAAGGGAAGTTATCTTTTCTGTTGATCTAATTCCTGGTGCGACCCCTATTTCCAAAGCTCCTTATCGTATGTCTCCGGCGGAGCTAAGGGAACTAAAGCAGCAGTTGATGGAATTGTTTGAGAAAGGGTTCATTCGTCCTAGTACTTCCCCGTGGGGAGCCCCTGTATTATTCGTCCGGAAGAAGGATGGTTCGATGAGGTTGTGCATCGATTATCGGCAATTGAACCAGTTGACTATCAAGAACAAATATCCATTGCCAAGGATTGATGAGTTATTTGATCAGATAGCAGGAGCTCAGTATTTTTCTAAGATCGACCTTCGATCTGGATATCATCAGTTACGAATTAAGGAGGAGGATATCTATAAAATAGCCTTCCGCAGTAGGTATGGGCATTTCGAATTTGTAGTAATGCCTTTTGGGCTAACGAATGCACCTGCAGCTTTCATGCAGCTGATGAACGATGTGTTTCGGCCCTATCTTGATCAATGGGTCGTGGTGTTCATTGATGACATCTTGATTTATTCTAAGAGTGAGGAGGAGCATGCTGAACATTTGAGGATGGCATTGCAACTATTGAGAGATCATCAGTTATATGCCAAGTTTAGTAAGTGTGATTTCTGGCTGCAAGAGGTGTCCTTTCTAGGGCATATCATCACAAAAGAAGGTATTTCTGTTGATCATTCGAAGGTAGAGGCAGTAAAGAATTGGGCTAAGCCTACTAATGTGACTGAAGTGAGAAGTTTCCTAGGCCTAGCAGGTTACTACCGAAGGTTTATTCAAGATTTCTCCAAGATTGCGGTACCTCTGACAAGATTAACCCGCAAGGAGATTAAATTTGATTGGTCAGAAGATTGCGAGCGAAGCTTTCAGACCTTGAAGAAATGTTTGACTACTGCACCTGTTTTGGTTTTACCTTCTGGTGAAGGAGGTTTTATGGTATACACTGATGCTTCAGGTATTGGTTTAGGGTGTGTACTCATGCAGCACGGGAAAGTGATAGCCTATTCTTCTAGGCAGTTGAGGAAGCATGAAGAGAATTATCATGTTCATGATTTGGAGCTAGCAGCAGTGGTGTTCGCCTTGAAGATATGGAGGCACTACTTGTATGGAAAAGCATTTACGGTGTTTTCAGATCACAAGAGTTTGAAATACTTATTTTCTCAGAAGGAACTCAATATGAGGCAGCGAAGATGGCTGGAGTATTTGAAGGATTTCAGTTTCTCCATTGAGTATCATCTTGGAAAAGGTAATGTTGTGGCAGATGCCTTAAGCCGCAAGCCTATAGCTAAGTTGTCAAGCCTCATGTTACAAGAATGGAAATTGTTGGAGCAGTTAACTAGTTTGGATCTTAATGTTGACAAGGATCGGGTTATGATTTCTCAGATTCAACTTAAGCCCGAATTACTGATGGAAATCAAGTCTCTGCAAGATGATGACCCTGAGTTGGTAGAGATCAAGGGAAGCTTGAGTAACAGACCTGACTTCATGATGGCTGATGATGGAAGATTGTTATTTCAAGGAAGAACTTGTGTACCTGATGTAGCTGAGATAAAGAGTAAGATCCTCGAGGAAGCTCATAGATCCAGATACACCATTCATCCTGGAGGTACTAAAATGTTCAAGGATTTGAAAAGATCTTTTTGGTGGCCGAATATGAAAAGGGAAGTGGCGGACTTCGTAAGTAGATGCTTGGTTTGTCAGCAAGTCAAGGCGGAGCATTTCAGACCAGCAGGAAATTGAAACCCCTTGATATACCCCAATGGAAGTGGGAGAGCATTGGCATGGATTTCATTATGGGTCTACCTAGGACTCGTAGTGGATTTGATGCAATATGGGTGATTGTCGACAGATTGACAAAATCGGCTCATTTCTTATCCATTAAGTCTAAATGGACAGTTGATGTTTTGGCTGCTTTGTATATGAAGGAAGTGGTAAGACTACATGGTATACAGTCAGCATTGTGTCTGATAGAGACCCCAGATTCACTTCTCATTTTTGGAAAGGATTACAAGAGTCGTTGGGAACTCGTCTGAACTTCAGTACTGCTTTCCATCCACAAACAGACGGACAGACTGAAAGGACCAACCAGATAGTGGAAGATATGCTTAGAGCCTGCATGATTGACTTTGGAGGTAGTTGGAGTGATCATTTGGCATTGGTTGAATTCGCCTACAATAACAGTTACTAGTCCAGCATTCAGATGGCTCCATTTGTAGCTTTGTATGGTAGAAGCTGTCGATCCCCGTTATGTTGGGACGAGGTAGGTGAGAAGCAATGGCTTGGACCAGATCTCATTTCTGAATCGTCCAAGAACATCCGTATTATCAGAGATCGGTTGCAAGTAGCACAATCAAGACAGAAGAGTTATGCCGACACCAGGAGGAGAGCATTGGAATTTCAGGTTGGTGAGCATGTGTTTTTAAAGGTTCTCCTATGAGAGGAATTCGAAGGTTTGGTATTCAGGGCAAACTGAGTCCAAGATACATTGGTCCATTCGAGATTCTGAAAGAGTGGGGGAGGTTGCTTACCGTTTGGCACTACCACCTCAGTTATCTGGAGTACACAATATTTTCCATGTGTCTATGTTACGAAATATGTGTATGATCCCACTCACATTATTCAGCATATGGACTTCGAATTGAAGGAAGATCTGACTTATGAAGAAAGACCGATCAAGATTTTGGATCGGAAGCAACAGCAACTCAGGAATCGTTCCATACCGATGGTTAAAGTGCAGTGGAGTCGGCGTGGAACTGAAGAAGCTACGTGGGAGTCGGAAGATACTATGCGGAGACAGTACCCCGACTTATTCTAGGTGAGCTGTCTCACTCCCTCTTTTTATTAAGTGCATTGAATTTGGAGGACCAAATTCCTTAAGTGGGGGAGGGTGTAATACCCGATTTCTTTTAGAAATTAATTAGAATATTAATTAGAAATTAATTAGAATAATTCCTTAATAAATAGAATAAGCTAGATTTTGACTATTTTATAAAACTCCAGAAAAAATATATTCTTGTAGAGGATAACACGTTTAACAAACTTGTCTTCTGTGGTCAACCCAAATAAAATCTGTAAGTAGGCCGAATTAGTGGATTAAGCCCAAATTGAACACTTAGTTAACCATACCTTGAAACGCCAAATTCGAGCCCAATACTCCATCAAATGAGCCCAAATCGGTGGCAAATGAAAGGCCAGGATGAGAGGATCATTTACCCTCTCTTAATCTCTCGAAACCCTAACCCTAGGAGATGCATTCGGTGGAGTTTTGGCGCGTCAACAATTACGGCGGCGTTCACATTGACTCGACTTGCGTGGATGAATACTCCGCGCATAGAAGCCTCCAGAAGGTGTGTGACCTATTAAAATGAAGCTCTCTAACCCTAGAATCATTTAGAACCAGCGACGGCTGCAGAGGAGTTAGATCGAGGGATATCTTCGAAGATTCGTGGCTGCGTGTACCGGCGTCCTTGGTTTTCTTTCTCCTTCCTTCTTCATCCGATTCAGGTAGGTGATAGCAAGCCAAACCCTACAAATAATATATGGTTAGAAGCAGCATCGTGTTAGCTTTTCATTGATGTAGAAAGCCCTAAATTTCATCAAGTATCATGCGAGAATTTTAGGTTTTAGTAGAAGCATGTCACATCTAGGGTTATAATTGTTCCCTTTCGATTACGTACCGATTTCAGGCTGTAAACATAAAATTGATTCATGCATCTTGTATAGTTTTTCGTGCTCTTTATTTTGATAGTAAAAGTTCCAAATTTCATGCTTTATATCGTGCGAATTTCATGTTTTAATTTAACCCTAGAAACCTCACCGGAGTCGGGCACGGCGAAGGGGCAGCGACCTGTTTAGACATGTGCGGCCACACGATAGACCGCACATCCCAGATAGGCGGCCCTCTGTTGACCATTTATAGCTTTCTATATTTGTTCGTGTCCTAGGAACGTGCGGCCTAGTCCTAACTGCATGCCTTTCCGGCGGCCAGTTTCAGACCGCACATCCCTCCATGCGGCACACTACCGACCGTCTATATCCAGCAGGTCATCAGATCTGAGGGGATGTGTGCGGCCAGTCTGTAACCGTTCATTGGGATGTAAGGTCCAGAATCGACCGCACATCTATAACAAAACAGATTAATTATCATTTCAGCATGGTATGTTAGTAGATTAGTGGTTAATTGCATGTTCAGAACACACCTAATAAACTGTAATTCATGACAGTAAATAATTCTTGCGAATCTATTTAAATTGAGTTTGATCTTGATTCATCTTTCCAATGAATGTCAAATTTTAAATTGTGAATCCTTTATAATTGAATGGCTATTAGGTTTATACTTGTTATAACCTTAATCTTGAACCATTGTATCCCCCAGTTTTGATTTAGACTCAATCGAACCTCTGTTATTTGAGTTCATCCGAATTGGATTAATAGGGACTTGCACGTCTATTGGTAGATCGCATATACCATTGAACGGGCCCCTGGAGACCGTTCATCCCTAGCAGATGCCAATTTGTCTTGGCCGATTATCCTTGATCTATCTTCGGCCAAATCCTGATTTGATCAGCCCAGTAGACCCTAGGCCGACCAGCAGACAGTGGGCTAGACTCTGGTTCAGTTCCACCCTGCCTATGGTAGCCCGGGAGCCCACTTGGGCTAAATTCGAACTCTTGGTTAGCCCCTGTGTTGTGCGGCTAGATATGGCCCGTACATCTGACAGGCGGCCAATGGTGGACCATTCAACTCATGAGCGACTCTGTCAGGACCACACATCATGTCCTCGATTCTGTAACTTTCTGGCGTTGTGCGGCCCTATCCTAACCGTTCATATAGAAGGGCGGCCCATAAGCAGCCGTTCAACCTTGACCTCTCGAGGGCTAAACCCAACCCAGTTCCTGTTAGTGCAGCCCAGTGTCGACCGCACAAGACTTGAGCGGCCCAGTATTGACCGCATGTCTTCCAAAGACTAGTTTTCCCCGTGTTTTATGATTTTGGATCCAAGAACATGATGGTTCTTGATAATTTAAACTTATGGACAGAAATTTTGGACAGTATTTCCTCAACTTAGCATTGGGATGTTCCGAGGTAAGTTTATACTTGATTATAATTGGCCATTTAACTTGATTAAAGTCTAGACAACTTGGGATCTTGGATCCAATAAATCAATGCCAACGCACCATAGGGGCCCGGTCTGGTCCTGGGGAGAGCGCCCGAAAAGTACTTGTGCCCATGGGAGTTTGTAATGACAGGGTGAGGCATTGCACCGAGTGCATGACTAGCGTGATGTCTATGACAATGATCTCTTATCTCTTACTTGATCGTGTTTGACTTGGTTACATTCTTGCTTGTTTGGCCAATTTCTTGAAATTCCTGTTATATACATTGTTCATAAACTTGCAATTCTTGGAATTATCATCTTGTCATATTGTTATTCCATTTCATTCTTTAGCACTTTCTGTTATTTCGTTGTTTCATTCGATCGTTATTTCTTTTCTTTCTGTTTCATATTAACATGTAATTAATTGGTTAATAACTTACACTTGCCTGTTGTTACCTACTGAGCGTTCGCTCATATAATTGTTTTCCCCCCTTTCTAGGTAGCTCAGGTGAAGAATCACAGATGGATGTGGATGGGCGAGAGTGATTACTGGGAGTGTATCAGCTAGTAGATATGTTAAGTTTGTTTAGTTGTTTTATATCTAGTTATGTCTTAGAACTTGTGTTAGTTATTGTAATGGAGTTGAGTAGAGGTTATGTTTGATTATGTTTAAGTCGGTTTGTAAGACGTTTGATGGTTATTGTAATAGATTGGAGTTATTTCTGTTCATGGTATTATGTTAATTCTTAGCTTAGCATGTTATCTTTACTAGCATTTCATTCTGCCGGTCCTGATATTCCGCGTCGGGGCATGACAGGGTCACTTTGATTTCTTGATCATTGTTACTGGAGAGTGTCAAATTCACTCAAGTCATCTGAGCGTCTAAGTTGCATGTGATTGTTTGATTGGGTTTAGTCAATAGCATAGGTCTTCTTAGGAGTATGCATTCTTGCAGCTCAACTGTTTGATCAAGAGAATCATTATCCACATTATCTTGTGGAGCTTGAATAGTTTTAATTCCGCATTTGTGTCTAGTTACAATTTTTAATTGGGCAATTTTTATAAGGGGATTCATTCACCCCCCTGTGAATCCGAGCCTAGCACCCCAACACTTTGGTCTATATCGTGCCTTAAGTTCTTTAAATGCTTGTCACTATGCTTTGATTCATGCTATGCCTTTCATGCTATGCTTTTTTTATGTTCATTTCTTATATTTTTATGATACCTTGGCTAACAATTCTTGAGCGCAGTAGGAAACTCTTTGGTCCCACCGTCTGGGCATCACTCAGGTCGCACGGTGATTGCATTGCACTGCATTTCTTAGCTCCCAACATGCTTATTGCCTTCACCATCTTCCCTATATGCATTGTTACTCTATGATATCTACGTTATTAGAGTATATCAAGGACCTTTTGGCTTTGGTAAATCTAAAATTTGAGTTCCCCATCATAAAAAATTATGATAATTTCAGAGGAATCTTAGTCGCACGGATAGACTATTGAGCTGTCCAAGATTGGGGACGATGGTTCCCCTTTTGCGAATTGTTGCGCGGATAAATAGGCTTCGGCTTAGTATCAATTCATGAAAATGGTGTCTTGACTCAGTCTGGGTAGCTTAACAATATTGTCCTTGATTACTTTCAAGTTTAATTTATTTTAATTTTCTCTTTAAACCCAGCATGCATTCATGTAGGACCTTGATTTAACTTCGGAAAACCCCCCTTATAACTTGATTTTAAGAGTCAATTGATTGTTAATTTTCTTGATATGAGATATTCCATTCAGAATTGAGTCCTTAATTCACCCTGTTGTCGTTTTGGACTGCTTCCTTCAAAAGTCCTTTGTTTGGATCTCTATCCTCTCATTCAGTCTTTTTCCCCTTAGATCCACCTTCACTACAGCACGTCCACATTAGTTGGTAACCGCTCTCCAATTGTGAAACATACAGGTTTACGACCTTGGGTACTTCCCCGACGTTGGAAGTTGATCACCTTCTTTTCGTCTCCTTTGTGCCCGCGTGCACATCTTTAACACTTAGTCCTTCTTATATCCAATCAATTGTTGATTTTATTGAATCTTCTCAAGATTGCTTCGTCTTGAACTTTGGACTAATTCTTGTCAGATGATGTTGATTGCGTGTCTCATCACACCTTGGTATCTACTTTTCAATTCGCTCTCACTTCATTCCACTTCACTTCATTACACTCCATTCCATTCCACTACGTGTCGCTCCCTTTCAAAGCAGACGCCAAGGCGGGGCAATTATGGACAGGTCAAAATTAACATCACTTTGAGTGCATCTTCTATCGCATCATAATGCCCCAAATTGACCCTCAAATCGACTTGTTTGAGTGATTTTCCTCACTTTTCTTGATTATTCAACATTCCCATATTTTCCCCTATTTTTTCTTATTTTTATTGAGTTTTTCAAGATTTTTCTCTAATTTTTATGGCCTTTTTAAATTAAAGTTAGACTCAGTGGATGCCAATTCTTTGAATTAACGTCAGTATCTCAGACGCCAATTCTTTTCTTCATCAAATTACCCAAAATTCATATTAATATTGAATTAACGTCTTTCTAGAGAGGCGCCAATTTTTAAATTTCGCGTTTATGGCAGTGGACGCGACTTCTCTCCTACATTAATTTATAACGAAATTCTTATTATTTTTAAATCCACACCTATCTGGAAAGGCATCAATTCTTAAATTGATGTCTGGAAAGATGGACGTGACTTCTTTTCTTCCACCTTTTGTGCCAAATTCTTATTATTTTTGAATTTACGTCTTTCTGGAAAGACGTAAATTTTAAAATTCACAACCATGGGCATAGATGCAAATTCTATTTCCTATTTTTTAGCTTTTAATTCTAACTAAAATTCATATAAATTTCTAATTCGCGTCCGCTACCTTGGACGCGAATGTTTTTTCAAATTTTGGTAATATCTAAACTTTCCATAAAAAATCTTGAATTGGCATCTGGCTCGCTGACGTTTATTTAAATTATTGTCCATCACGGTGGACGTGAATTCCCTTTCCACGTTTTGAGCTTTTAATTCCTACCAAAATTTGTATTAATTCCTAATTCGCGTCAGCCCCCCAAGATGCGAATTTATTTTCAATTTTGGTAAATTCTATAATTTTCCATATTTCAATTCGAATTGACGTCTTCTTCAATGACGCTAATTAATTGGCGACTACTGGGTCTGATGCCAATTCTTATAGAATTTTGATTTCGAACCTAGCCCTTCCCTTCCTCATTTTAACCTCCTTTTCCACTTGGGAAAGGGTTCCTATGCCCTTCTAAGATTGTGAGGACACTTGGGAGATGGATATCTCTCTCCAAATCCCATTAAAACATGATTTTCTATTTTTAAGGGAATTAAACCTATGAATTTCTACTCTATAAATAGGACCCCCATCTCCCTTGTGTTTAAGGCTGAATTTTATTATTCTTGGGGAAGCCCTACTGGATTGAAGTGCCAAAGGAGGAGCCTCCCATGTGTTTAAAGCTACATCCCTTGGAGCTCCTTCCTCTTTGAAGACTTTTGAAGCCCCAATTGGAGAAATCAATAACCTTTTCTTACTCCTTTCTTTTATTATCTCTTTAGTTTTGTTAATATCAAATGCATCATCTCCCTTATTTCCTTTTATCTATTTTTATTATCTCAATATTGAGATCTTCCTATTGTGCAACACTTGCACCCTCCCTCCTTTTCATCATCACATCATTTTTTTATCCTACCCTTGGCATAGTGGTTTAAAGGTGAAACACCAACAAGGTGTGTTCATACTCATGCTTCATTGTTCATTTATATTAAGAATTTGATGCTACACACCTCAATTTATAATCCATATCTTTTGTTGGTTTATTGTTTGTTCTACAAGGGTAATCATAAAGAAAAGCTCTCTTCATCAGCCGACCGATTGGAAGAGAAGGCCAAACCTAACAATCTCCCCTACGCTTTTAAAGGTATTTATTCGCGATCACCTCCTTATTTTTATTGTTAAATTCCTTTGAGGCCCGCGCGTCTCTGGCGATCACAACTCTACTTTAGCATCTACATGCTCCCCTTTTCCCCATTTATTCCTCCCACTCCACTCATAATTCATCATAATAAATATTTTTCTTTTTAAAATTCTTTGTGAATTTTCCATAATCTACACCAGGCTTACCCGGTGAGGTTACTGACACGGGGACTAGCCCCCTGAGGGCACTTCGACGTTCACTATGCCCGATGGTGGTTTGATCACAGTAACCTATATCGCCAGAAGTCTTCTACAGTAAACAAGGCTGAGGAAGATTGACTGTTGAGGGAGGACCTACCTCCTATCTTCCTAGACAAGGAGTTCCTATGGACTTGCTTCTCTCAGATTTGTCGGGAAGTTGAGAGGATCGTGTGTCAGTGGCCCCGGGACAGCTGCGCCTCATCGTCGATGAGGCTGGATTACAGTGGGGTGATCAAGCCCCTGAGGCCGATGTAGGCAGCCCCCGCTACTACTACTGGAGCCGGGGCATCGAGCTCTACAAAACCAAGGACCTGGTGGACGCAGTTGCTGGCTGACTGTAGGTTCAGGAGGGATAGCCGTCTTAGCGGTGTACTGTCGGAAGGGAGCTTCACCGACATTGCTATTCCTGATTGGAAGAGGCACATTTCCAATGCCATCAGGGCGGCTGGGCCGGTGGAGTTTGCTTCTTATGTCGAGCGGACTTACACCCTTAAAGACCGCAAGGATGTAGTTGCATAGCCCACCCGTGCTAGGGTTGAAGTCAGAGCAGCTGATCCTTTTACCACATACTTCTTTCGGACCTTCTATGTTGTCTCTATTTCTTTCTTTAGCATTGCTGGGATGCCATTTCTGACATGTATGTTTTGTAGGCTATCCTACAACTGGAGTCAGTCCTATGACAGGGACCTTTGTTGGTAGTGGTGATGGGGAACCTCAACCATAGTCAAAGCACCCCCGAGTGGGTGATGATGTAGTTGAGATTGCGGAGTCCTCCCACGCATGAGAGGGAGGAACACATATCGAGGAGGATCCAGCTTTGAGTAAGCATCTATTCCTGACCATTCTACCCATGTTCACGTAGCCATTATGATTGACTAATTTCATTGGTATGACTAGAATTGTAGCTCCGTTGGAGACTTGTGCGGAGATAGCCTTCTCGCCAACCTTGGAGACTAATCCCCTGCTGGGTGATGGGGTTGACTATGATATTGATGTGGAGGTCCTCCTTTGGCCAATGGAGGAGACTCCCCCTGACACTAAGATACCCCCTTGCTTTGAACTAGGGGAAACTTCTGGGGCCGCCCTGACAAGTAGAACCTTTGGGACTGGTCTTATGTATATGGAAGTGCCATTTTACAAGGAGACTAACATTGTTACACTTTCATGAGTAGAGGCGGTAGAGACAGGGGGGACCCCCATTTCTCATGTGGCTGGGAATGAAGCATCTGCTCCTACTGATGGGCTGGAAAACGAGGACGTACGAGATAGTTCAGGTGAGTGCCAGCTAGTTACTTGAGGAGTTGACTCCCATACTTGCCATACTAGTGTCATTAACTTTCTCTGCTTATATTTATGTGACCAGTTGGTGATAGCGTGGCTACCCTGGGGATGGTTCAAGAGTTGGTCACTACTGGGCTAGCAGTGGAGCTTCCCTCTTTTGAGGCAGAACCGGTGGTAGCGAGTGGTGTGGTGGCCTTTCCCACTTGGGCTACAGCCACTTCGATACCCTAGTCACTAGTGGAGCTACCTCTCCCTCCTTTTCCATCAGGTCTTTTAGCCTACACCGTGGCTGTAACAATCCAAGATCTGGATACTAAGTTGAACCCGATACCATTCGGATCATACGCCGCCACCCATGAGCTAGAATGCTCGAAAGGGTTATTTGAAGCGTTGTGGTTATGCATTGAAGTTCTAAACAATAGCATGTAATAAATTACAGAATTAATATATAATTGCCAAAAATGAAATTAACAATTTATAATAATTAATATAACTACAGAGTCTAGTCTACAAGTACAATCAAAAAAAAGAGAAACGTACTCTGCTACGGGGCACACCCCGACACTGGCAAGCTTGCTATAACTGGTCCTCCAACCAAGATGCTCCACCTCCTAGAGAAGCGCTGCACCTAGAAAAGCAGGTCGTGAGCCTCATCTCATTGTCTCAGTAAGGGTCCCATGGATCCCCACCACAACGAAAGCGATAAGCAATAACAACAGTAGCAATAGCATTAACAACAATAATAAAATAAAGACAGTTGCTAGAATAGCAAGAATGGTAAACGGAGGAACTACGGAGCATCTATGCTACCCTACTCACACGGTCGTAACAACTCGTCTATGCTGGTAGGACTACTAACTAGGCTACGTGGCCAAATACATAGCCTCCACCCTCGGGAGGACATCTACACACAAGTAAACCTCGGTCTCGAGCGAGGATCAGTGAGAGAACCATGCCCTACACATAGGCTGACACCAGCCCGTCTGCTAGAAAGGCCACAACAACACTGTTGGTAACTCAACCGTCACCAGCATAGGGTCCGCTAGTCAAGTATACACAGCAAGGCCATATGTGTCCACTGATGTCTTATACTGCACCAAGGTCTCATATGCACGCACACTGCCCACACCCGGTCTCGGGAGTTGCAGAGGAGACACACACACACACCACACTTTAGGACTGGCTAGGATCCGTGCCTCTGCGCCCATCAGGATGGCCGTGTCCTGCTGCCTGACACGGGATACGCGCCACTGCACCCGTCAGTAACATACTCTTGTCCCAATCAAGGTACATACGCTCAGGCAATCTTGCCTCTGCACAAGGAGCGTCATATGGACTAGGTGGTCTCACCCGGTCCAACCACGATGGGCCATTAGGATCTTCAGCGGTCTCGCAAAAACCCGACGAACTCTGTCATACGAGGTCTCCCGGGAATCTACCATAAAACATTATCATCCACGGTCTCGCAGGAATCTCGAGAAAGGCATACACACGCACGCAAACCACCGTAAACCACGGTATGACACCACTGGGTGCAAGCAAAATTGTAGCAACCCTAGTAAATTAAAAGAATAAAATCTTAAATAGAATAAAAGATTTAAAACCAATGATAAAAAGTTCAACTCATATACACTTAAAACATATAACAAAAGGGCCAAGATAAATAACGCCTCCGTTAAAGTCGTCATTTAATTGAAGACTGTTCACGCAGGCACTAATTTAAGAATTGACGCCCTCTTGATAGGCGTCATATAAAAGAATTGAACACTGTGACAGAGGCATCATTTTTAAATAACGCCCCAACCTTAGGCGTCATTTACAAACATAACCGTTGGTGTTTGGTTCGAACAGGTATGTTATCCGGGGTAAGTTTTGATGAAGAAAGGGATTGATACGTGTATATTTAAGTTTAGTAAGGATTCTACCGAGGAAATTTTAGTTCTAATCGAACTCCTAAAAACCCATTAGGATTCCTTCCCTATAAATACCCCCTCCCATCGAGCCAACCTGTTGGCTCTTTTCTTCATCAAACCTACTGCTGCTGTCGATCGTCCAAGCATCGGGGAGCCTTCCTCTCCATCCTGTTGTGGATACGAGGAGGGGTTCCCATCATCTTTCTCTTCGTCCTACCGTGGAGAACGTGAAGAATATAGGAGTTCTTCTTCTTCCTCTTCCTCCTGCTGCTTCATCCGTTGCCATTGTTATCAAGTTCCTCTGTTTGAAATAGAGTATCGGCTGTGGTTATTATTCTCATCTTCTTCATCGTTCTATCAACCAAAGGCCATCCAAAGCATCAAAAGGTAGGTTTTCTCAAGACTTAGCAAAACCCTGTAATTCTTAGGTTAAAAACATGCATATAGGTCTGTAAGAGTTACAGATTTTGTTTCTAGATTGTGTTTTCTCTGTTTACTGCATAAATGGAAATAGCGACCCAAGCAAGGGCGCTATTTGATTCAACGACCGTGCAAACAGTCCTTAGATAATTAATAATTATACCATGTTCAAAATTTAATAACTATGAATCCTTACATGTAAACTAATGCATGATCATGTCCATAAATTCCTGCTATTTTTCTCTATCTGTTCAGGTCTTTAGAATCTTGATCAGACATACTCCAAAAATCATGTGTTTGTGATTGTACCTGCCCGGTGCAAATCATATGACAAAGAATTAGCGACCCGGATTAGGTCGTCATTTGAATGAACGCCCCTATACATGGGCACCAATTTAGTCATAAACTATAAATTATAGAAATGGTTATAATATTCCAGGATATTGAAATGACGACATATACCCTGCCCTATAATTTGATATATGACGCCCCTGACTAGCGCGTTGTTTACAGAATTGAAGCCTTCATGAAAGGCGTCATTTTTATAATAATCAAAATTTGAAAATATTTACAGAGATTAATATTTACATAATCTGGATGTAATGACTGAGGGAACAGTCGTCATTTACTGAACTGACGACCCTGACAAGGGTGCCAATTCAGAAAATAAAGACTTAAGCTCAGGCGTCAATTTACGGATCTCCTGCTTTCCTGATTTTCATGGTTTTCTATAACCCTTGACCATGGGTTGTGTACACTGGCACTATATTCCATTCCGTGAATATAGCCCCACGTTTCGTGATATTTTATTGATTACCCACTATTTCTCGGTGATAGATGAACCCTCCATGGGACATTCCGTTCCTTTGGACCGGTGACTTTATCATAGAGACCTCCGTAAGACTTCGCCAGCCTTGGATTCCCTCAAGGAAGCCGAGCAGGTTGTACCATCAAAACCCATGACACTACTTGATTTCCATATCACTCTAAAGAAACATGGTATTCCGGCCCTCATGATATGCTATTTTGATGTCATGAGAATACTCTTTAATGGAATGGGAAACCATGCCATTAATACTGCTTAAGAATGATGTGCCATACTTGTGGACACTAATTCTATCTACCTTATCATGTACAAGAACGAGCGACCATCTCTATATGAGCGCTTATTCTTATTATCTGGGCACCCAAGTTAGGGAGCCGATTCCACCTAGTTTTAATACGAATCATGGTTATACCGTTATTATCGTCCCTACATGTTCAATCCTTGTGATTCTATTCCGCACGATCTACCTAAAGTTCATACCAGCTTGAATCCTTGGAATTCTATATTGGCTATAACTAAAGTGGATGTCGAAAATACATGATCAATGCCTGCGCATATAGGGCCCGATCTGGTCCTGGGAGGAGCACCCAAAAGTACTAGTGTCCATGAGAGTTGTAATGATCACGGTATGGCATTGTACCGAAGTGTATGACTAGCTTGATAGACATTCCACAAATCTAATACTTGACTTGACCTGACATGACATGACTTGCGTGACCCAGAAAGGGTATTTATTGTACTTGCTTGAAACATGATAGCCAATTCTTGACATGACATGATCACTTGACATGATAGATATCTGTGCTTGATTATCTTACTATCTTAACATGAGTTCTTGAAAGACTTGCTAGTTCACTCACTATCATTTGATATACATTCTCTATTCTCTTGTTATACATTCTCTATTGTCATTTTACGTGAACATTCATAGCTAAATTGCATTCATCTAAGTTGTAATTTACTTAAAACAAGCTAGCTCTTGAGATATAATCCCTACTGAGCGTTCGCTCACATTGTGTTTTTCCTTTATTTTTCAGGTAAGTCTGAGGACGAAACTCTTTCGGATGGGGAAAGTCAAGAGTGAGGAGATTAGAGCTACTACAACTATCCAAGCGTCAATTAGTCTTGTCTTTTCTATTTTCTAGAGTCATTCCTTGTACTTCTCATTTTATTTGAGTCTTAACACTTTCATTAAGAGGATTATAATAGAAGTACTTTAAGGGTTTTTATGAAATAAAGGATTGGGTTATTTTACTCTTGTGCGCTCTGTCTTGGTGTTGAATACACTAACGCTCTGATTGACATGATTGTTATAAACTCGTCACGCACTCTGGGTTCCTTCCATGCTCGGGACGTGACAGTTTTTGTGATATCAGAGCCTAGGATATTCAATTCATTGGAAACCCAAGTCCAAGGATAGGTTTAAACCTTTAACCGGTGAGATTGGGTAGAACCATGGGTTAAGGTAATCTAGATACTCAATTCTCAGTCGAATCTCATATTAATTAGTTGTGTAAAATCCGTGTAGGATAATGGCTGCCGAACGTGCTCAGTGGCGTAACATGCAACGCACTATTCAAGGCATGACGCAGGCACTTCAACATGTGGCACAAGGTGGTGCACACCGTGGAGCGGGAAATCTCCATCAAAGCTTTAGAAACATGAACCCTCCTAAGTTCATGGGATCCACTGATCCGGATGACGCCAAGCACTAGATCCGAGAGACGGAACGTATCTTTCGAGTTATGCAATGCACGGACCAAGAGAAGGTCTTATTAGCCACATTCCAACTAGAGAGAGACGCCCGATGCTGGTGGGAGTCAGTAGAAGCCACCTTAGAGCAAGGCCAAGTTACTTGGGAGGAATTTGTGGAACATTTCAACACTAAGTATTTCTCAGACTTAATTCAGGAGAAAAAAGCGGCCGAGTTCGCCGCTCTTAAGCAACGATCCTTGTCGGTAGCTGAGTACGAGGCGCAATTCTCTAGGTTGTCCCAGTATGCTAAACATCTAGTCAGTACTGAGAAAATGAAAGCTAGGAGATTTCTTAATGGGCTCAGGCCCCAATATATCACACAGTTGGCACCGATGGACATACAGGTCTATTCGGAGATGGTACGACGAGTCCTGTTATTAGAAGATGCCACGAAACTATCTGATAGGATTTGTGGGAGAGATAAGAAGGAACAGGTCACTAGTTCTGGTTCCTTTAAACCCAACTTCAACAAGACGAGGCCAAATAATGGAGGAACACTCTCCCAAGAGCAAAAGTTCAAGAAGACCAAACCTTTCTCCATTACCACCACACCTTCTAAACTGGTGTGTAAACATTGTGACAAGGTCGGACATAAGGCCGAAGAATGTTGGAGAAAACTTGGTGCTTGTCTCCGTTGTGGGAGCCGTGATCATTGGATTCTCGACTGCCCATTGCTCAATGATCAAGTTGGTGATGGGAAATGCCCAGTAACGAAGAATGCACGCCTCCAAGCTATTAAGGAGACAGAACAAGACAAAGGCGGACTAGTGGAAGGTACACTGTAAGTTTGTTCCAAGTCTACATATGTCTTATTTGATACTGGTGCATCGCACTCATTTATTTCCAAGAAGTTTGCTAATCCATTACCCATGGAACCAGAATGGATGAAATTAGTTCTTTCAACTCCTCTCGGGAGCGAAGTTGACCTTACTCACCATTATCAAAACTGTGAAGTCTTGGTAGAGGGAAGAAATCTTCCTATCGACCTCATATGTTTAGACCTAAGGGAATATGATGTCATATTAGGAGCGGATTGGTTATCCAAGTATCAGAAAATTGTGGATTACCGTAATAGTAATGTTACTTTCAAAGACTTTCCGGAACTGGTCTATACTAGCCCTAAGAGTCGGAGCAAGTCATCTCTTATTTCGGCACTCCGAGCTAGCAAGCTAATAAGAAAAGGATGTGTATCCTTCCTTACGTTTGTCACTATTAAGGAGACTAAGGAGACTAAGATAGAAGACATCCCTGTGGTGCAAGAATTTTCGGACGTGTTTCCGGAAGATTTGCATGTATTACCTCCACAAAGAGAAGTGGCCTTCACCATCGACTTGGTCCCTGGTGCTGGTCCAGTTTCTAAGGCACCATATAGGATGTCCCCCGTCGAACTCAAGGAGTTAAAGGAACAATTGATGGAACTTTTAAAGAATGGATTAATTAGACCAAGCACTTCCCCGTGGGGAGCACCTGTGCTGTTTGTAAAGAAGAAAGATGGATCCATGAGGTTATGCATCGACTATCGGCAGTTGAATCATCTCACTATCAAGAACAAGTATCCACTACCGAGAATCGATGAACTATTTGATCAAATATCTGGATCCAAGTACTTCTCGAAGATTGATCTCAGATTGGGGTATCACCAACTGAGGATCAAAGATGAGGACATTCATAAGACCGCGTTCAAGAGCAGGTATGGGCACTATGAATTTGTTGTTATGCCTTTTGGACTAACCAATGCCCCTGCTGCCTTTATGTAGTTGATGAATAGTATATCCAGGCCTCATCTAGATCAATTCATAGTGGTTTTCATTGATGATATATTGATCTATTTAAAGACCAAGGAAGAGCATGAGGGGCATTTGAGGATTGCATTACAGATATTAAGGACAAATCGATTATATGCAAAGCTTAGTAAATGTGAATTCTGGCTAGAAGAAGTATCTTTCTTGGGGCATGTTATATCAAAAGATGGTTTGCCCATAGATCCATCAAAGGTTGAAGCTGTAAAGAATTGGGAGAGACCGACCAATGCCAGCGAGATCCATAGTTTCTTGGGTCTTGCGGGCTATTACCGACGATTCATCAAGGATTTCTCCAAGATCGCCGTACCACTCACTAGACTAACACGTAAGGAGATACGTTATGAATGGAGTAAGGAATTGATGGGGACATCCCTTGCCCCTCCACATTTTCTGAAGCTCGGATTGATCGTCGGTGTACGCCATTATGTTCCTCATGTGTTTGTGAGTCGAGTCATGTAAATTTTTAATTTTTATTTGAGTCTTAAACATGTAATTTTCCCTTTATTGAGTCATGTACCTAGGTTAGAAAGTCATTTTCCTAAGTCTTGAAGTCATTATGTTGGTTTGATAGGTTAATGGGCCCAATTCATTGGGCTAGGCCCAGGGGCGCCCCTCCCTTGGACTGTTTGGTCATTAGTTAGTTTGTCAGGGTCAGTTTGGTCTTAGAAAAAGTGTGGGGTCTATAAATAGCCCCACCCCTCTCTCATTTGTAACAATTATGCTTGAATATTGAATCCAGAAAATTTTCACACCTTCTAGTTCCCTCTCAATATCTCCCTCTCTCTCTCTTACTATCACTCTCTCTAAGTGGGTTGTGCCCCCTCTCTCTCTCCTCCCCACCCCAATTTCGAAATTCATTATCTCTCCTACCCATTCACCCCTCATTAAGGCCCCTTCCCCTTCCCCATGCACTCATTCAATTCCCCCTCCAACCCCTAGGTGGAAACCCCTTCTCTTAGGCACCTTTCCACTCTCCCAAGCAACCCTCCCTCTCCCCAAGACTGAAAGAGCCCTTCCCTAGGCCAAATTTCGAATTTCCCTCTCCCTTGGGCTGTGCCCTTTCATCTCCCCACCTCCCTAACCACCCAAGGTCGCACCCCCCCTTCCCCATCCACCAAATAACCCCTTGTTCAAGCCCTTCCCCACACCCTCTCCTCCACCTATTCTGTCCCTGTTGCAGGTTTTAGAAAAGTAGTGATTTACAGTAGCAGCCACGACTTCCCCTGAAGGCTCCCGATGGCATATCTTATATTTGTGGAATCGTCTCCAAGTCTTCTTTCCAACGGTGGTACTCCTGCCTGCATCCGAGTTCGGAGCTATCCGGAGGAACGTCATCTTCAACGACTGCGCAATCTGTCCCAGACTGAAGGTTAGAGCAATCTTGGAAGCCGTTCAGCGGCCAACCATGGAGAAATTCGATCATGCTTCCTTCTACAAAATTCTTCTTCCTCTAGTCCTCCATCAGTAGCAGAAGGAACGATGCCAATCGCTCGTCCGAGCTATTTTTTCTGAATTTCCTCGCCGGAGTGTGCAGTCTGCCCCCTGCAGGTCCAGGTTCGACCTGTCTTCACTTCTCCGGCCACCATTCTCCTCTCTGACCTCGGATTGTGGCCCCGTCAATTTCTGCTCGAAGCTACTCCGACCACGATTGTGTCACCACTAGTTTTGTTTGATTTGGAGTTCGGGAGCGACCGCAGTGCCCTCTGCAATCCACTGTATCAGATCTGCATCAGTTAGAGGCAGAGTGTTGCTGTCCTGCTCCAGTCTCCGGTCCGATCAGCCCCGAGTTCCAGAGCTTCCCAAAACATTCAAGCATCATCCTTGGCCAGATGGGGAACTTTTGGCACCGGTTTCATCAAATTTGGAGCTCGGTTGAGTCCGTGGCAGCATCTTCATCGACAACCTGTTCAGCAAAACTGAAGAGTGGCAGAACCGGCAAAGCTTGGAGAGTCGGCGTTCTCTTCATAATTTCCCCACCCCGCTTGGCCGGCTGAAGGCCCCTCCCTGCATGGAGGTAATCTTGGTTGTAATAAGTCTAACCCCCACCCCAAGAGCCCCCCTCCTGCGAGAGGTGTAGTTCTTGTAATAATATTTTCGCAGATTTGAAGCGACACCGACGCGGCTTGCGGGCGCAAACCCTTGCCTCCCCGCTCGCCCCCGTCTTTGGCCGGAGTTGGTGTCTTCACGCCGGCTAGGTGAGCCTCGGTCCCCCTTTCCTTGCTGGTCAATATCACTTGCTTAGCTTAGTATTCTTGCTTTGCTGCGTCGGATGGAGAGCGAGGGCCCGGCCCAAATTGCCGAACACGTGAGTGTCCATCGCGGGCGAGTTGTGAGCGAGCCATTTCAACCCACACCCATGGTGTGACGGCCGCCCGTGAGTGGGCATCCCTGGCCCAATTGGGGTTCTCCCCAATCTTGCCAAGCACCGGAGCATCATTGTCCCACCCCGGACCCTCTCCATTATCATTTAGTTGCCCACGGGCACAAGTGTGCACCAAGCGAGTGAGCCGCTCGAGTGGTATCATCGTCAATTTGCTTGCTTGCAACCTTAGGTCCAAGGGTCATATTGTCTTGTGGTCATCACCCCAAGGTGGTGTCACATCAAGTAGTATCAGAGCAAGTTCACAACTTGTCTCTATCAAGTTGGTCCTAGGACACTCATATGCATTTAGAGTCTTCGGTTGCATCACTTTTGTCCACTAGCATGGCTACTTCATGTAAGTCACATCTATCTCACTCGGCCCTCCAGAAAGGTCCGATTGACACCCCTTTGGACAAAGTCCTATTTGAGGACCTTATCTTTAACGGATACCACCCCAGTGCATATTTAGAGTGGGAGGAAAACATGGACAAATACTTTAACAGGAATCCAATGACTGAACCCATGAAAATCTACCTTGCCAAGAGTCGACTTGTGTACCATGCCGAGGATAGGTGGAAGTTCATTGAACAATTTAGGAGGGTTATGAGGCTAGAGCCTATTAACAAATGGGAGAACATGAGAGCCGAACTTAGGAAAGTCTACACTCCCCGACCTCCTCCCTCCTACCCGGGTTACCAAAACTCAAGGAGCACTCCCACTGCTCCAACCCCACCCGTCCAAACCCTTACCACAAGAACCCAAGTGTCCAAGGCCTCCACCTCCCCACCTAACCCCATGAGGGCCCCCACACCCCAACCAAACCCCCCTTCCCTAACCTACACTAGTCAAGCCCCTTTAGCCCCCACTTCCACCCCAAACGATCCCAAGGACAAGAGACCCCTAACCGACCCAATTCCCTCCATGGTGACCACCACTTATCCAACCCTCACCATTAAAAACCAAGTGGACACTGCGTCCACCCCTCCACCTAGGCCCATAATGGCCACCACCCCCAAACCCAAAACCCCTCACCAAACCTGTACCCCACAAGCCCCCTTGACCACCACCATAAACCCACCATCGTCCCCAAAAAGGGACACATCTCCCAAAACAAATCAACCCAAAACCCCTCACCCAACCCACCTCCCACTTTCTACACCAATCTTTCCCCAACCTAGGCCTCCTCTACTTCCCCTTCCTATCCCAACCCAAGCCCATGCTTGTTCACCACCCCGAGTGTGTCATACGCTAGCTATCACCAAATCACCCACCATAGATCCCCCTACTCCATTAGCAATAGAAGTTGCTACCCACACACCTACCCAAGTGGAGAAGGATGCCCATCTGAATCCACCTCCCAACATAGAGGAAATCCAAAGGCCAAACAACTCACACACCTCTAGCCTAGCTCCTCTAGAGACACCCAACCTCACCATAGATAAGTCCATACTCCAATGGCTCAAGAAAGGTCTCACCATTCCTAGTTCACAACCATGCCACCTACCCATGGGATATCAATCCCAAATCATTCCCATTCAGCCACATGTCACTTATCAAACTTCCTGTTGTGTGGAAGATTTGGGAGACTTAGTGAACTACCTACATTGGCAAATTCACTTGACCAATATGCTAGCCTTGAGGCCGTCCGAAACTAACACCATTAGCCTAGCATATCCATCCATTGGCTCCATCACTTCCATCTACACTAATGGCCAAGTTACTAGTGAGATCATCCTCCTTCTTCCCATGGAGGAAGAACCTATCCTAGTCCACTCCCCAACCATTAAGATCCCAAGTGCTTTGATCGGTCAACCCATTAGCAACCTTGGCCCAATTATTGAGGATGATGACTCACCATTCGAGGACCTTGAGAGCATAGAGTACCCCTACCAAGGTGACCCTTACCATGATCCCTTTGACCCGATTCTATGGGAGCCTAGATCTCAATGTAACCCACTCACCTTATTCACCACCCACCTTACCCTACCCTTACCACCCATGATAACCCAAAACCTTCCCTTCCTAGAATTGGGTTACATCGAAGAAGCCTTAACCATAGGCAACATACACAATGGGATTGATAGATGGCCCCACTCCATGATGTCTCCCTTCTTAGATCCCTTTGACTCATACGAATGGAAGCTCAAGGGCCACCCCACACCTATGCACATAGAAGTCATCACTAGGATTGAAATGCATGTTCTTAGGCATACCACCCCACTTGACATGATTAGAAAGTCGGGTCCATTCATTCATATCACCCACATGTCAAGAAGAAAACATGAGTGGTCAATATTTGGTTGTAATGGTCCACCATCATTCATCATAAATCTCAAGCATGTTAGGAGCATTCATGGATGTCCGGGTCCCCCGGCACTCATCACACTCACACATGAAAGGGACACCTATGGATGCCCCGGTCCTCTCAAGACATTCAAAGTCTTTATAACATCAATGCATGATAGGTCTACATGTGGTTTCCCTGGACCACCTTTGCATACCACGCACTACTCACTCACACCGCATCTTAGTACATGGCATATGCATCAAAACATGCATCAAGCAAAAAGTGGTGAGAATTACAAAAGGCGGGCAAAAACGCGTGAGCGCCACTTGAAATTCCACGTTGGCGACTTGATGATGATGATGATTTTGGAGTGGCTCTACTCTAGGGTCACCTCCAATTTGAGGGCATGAGGACTTGGACCTTGTCAAGCTCCAAGTGGCCTTGGCACCCGGCTTGCGGGTTGAACTTACCAATGGATTTTGGGATTCATCCCACTTCCCACGTGGCGGATCCGGCACCCTCTAAGGGTACCGCGGTGGATCCTAGTGAGTGTCTTGAGCCTACACCTATCCTTGTGAGAGACACCCTCGGAGTGCCACCACAAACTAGCCCGAGAGCCCGACGTCAGCACATGGCGGCAATACTAAGCAAAGCAAGATCTCTTCACCATCCTAAGGGTGTGTCCGAGCCACTTTGTCGAGTGGAAGCACCGTTCCTCGGCTATGGACATGGGTCGAGTTTGGAGAACAAGGTTCGCCCGGAACTGCGTTTGGGATGCTACTTCCCCGGTGGACCCATACTCGACAGGGTCGAGTTTTCCCCACCCCGGGAGTATGATGGGGACATCCCTTGCCCCTCCACATTTTCTGAAGCTCTGATTGATCGTCGGTGTACGCCATTATGTTCCCCATGTGTTTGTGAGTCGAGTCATGTAATTTTCTTATTTTTATTTGAGTCGTAAACATGTAATTTTCCTTTTATTGAGTCATGTACCTAGGTTAGAAAGTCATTTTTCTCAGTCTTGAAGTCATTATGTTGGTTTGATAGGTTAATGGGCCCAATTCATTGGGCTAGGCCCAGGGGCGCCCCTCCCTTGGACTGTTTGGTCATTAGTTAGTTTGTCAGGGTCAGTTTGGTCTTAGAAAAAGTGTGGGGTCTATAAATAGCCCCACCCCTCTCTCATTTGTAACAATTATGCTTGAATATTGAATCCAGAAAATTTCCACACCTTCTAGTTCCCTCTCAATATCTCCCTCTCTCTATCTCTTACTATCACTCTCTCTAAGTGGGTTGTGCCCCCTCTCTCTCTCCTCCCCACCCCAATTTTGAAATTCATTCTCTCTCCTACCCATTCACCCCTCATTAAGGCCCCTTCCCCTTCCCCATGCACTCATTCAATTCCCCCTCCAACCCCTAGGTGGAAACCCCTTCTCCTAGGCACCTTTCCAATCTCCCAAGCAACCCTCCCTCCCCTCAAGACTGAAAGAGCACTTCCCTAGGCCAAATTTCGAATTTCCCTCACCCTTGGGCTGTGCCCTTTCATCTCCCCACCTCCCTAACCACCCAAGGTCGCACCCCCCCTTCCCCATCCACCAAATAACCCCTTGTTCATGCCCTTCCCCACACCCTCTCCTCCACCTATTCTGTCCCTGTTGCAGGTTTCAGAAAAGCAGTGATTTGCAGTAGCAGCCACGACTTCCCCTGAAGGCTCCCGGTGGCATATCTTATATTTATGGAATTGTCTCCAAGTCTTCTTTCCAACGGTGGTACTCCTGCCTGCATCCGAGTTTGGAGCTGTCCGGAGGAACGTCATCTTCAACGACTGCGCAATCTGTCCCAGACTGAAGGCCAGAGCGATCTTGGAAGCCGTTCAACGGCCAACCTTGGAGAAATTCGATCATGCTTCCTTCTACAAAATTCTTCTTCCTCTAGTCCTCCATCAGTAGCAGAAGGAACGATGCCAATCGCTTGCCCGAGCTATTTTTTCTGAATTTCCTCGCCGGAGTGTGCAGTCTGCCCCCTGCAGGTCCAGGTTCGACCTGTCTTCACTTCTCCATCAACCATTCTCCTCTCCGACCTCGGATTGTGGCCCCGTCAATTTCTGCTCGAAGCTACTCCGACCACGATCGCGTCACCACTAGTTTCATTCAATTTGGAGTTCGGGAGCGACCGCAGTGCCTTCTGCAATCCACTGTATCAGTTCTGCATCAGTCAGAGGCAGAGTGTTGCTGTCCTTCTCCAGTCGCCGGTCCGATCAGCCCCGAGTTGCAGAGCTTCCCAAAAAATTCAAGCATCATCCTCGGCCAGCTGGGGAACTTTTGGCACCAGTTTCATCAAATTTTGAGCTCGGTTGAGTCTGTGGCAGCATCTTCATCGACAACCTATTCAGCAAAACTGAAGAGTGGCAGAACCGGCGAAGCTTGGAGAGTCGGCGTTCTCTTCATAATTTCCCCACCCCGCTTGGCCGGGTGAAGGCCCCTCCCTACGTAGAGGTAATCTTGGTTGTAATAAGTCTAACCCCCACCCCAAGAGCCCCCCTCCTGCGAGAGGTCTAGTTCATGTAATAATATTTTCGAAGATTTGAAGCGACACCGACGCGGCATGCGGGCGCAAACCCTTGCCTCCCCGCTCGCCCCCGTCTTCGGCCGGAGTTGGCGTCTTCACGCCGGCTAGGTGAGCCTCGGTCGCCCTTTCCTTGCTGGTCAATATCACTTGCTTAGCTTAGTATTCTTGCTTTGCTGCGTCGGACGGAGAGCGAGGGCCCGGCCCAAATTGCCGAACACGTGAGTGTCCATCGCGGGCGAGTTGTGAGCGAGCCATTTCAACCCACACCCATGGTGTGACGGCCGCCCGTGAGTGGGAATCCCTAGCCCAATTGGGGTTCTCCCCAATCTTGCCAAGCACCGGAGCATCATTGTCCCACCCCGGACCCTCTCCATTATCGTTTAGTTGCCCACGGGCACAAGTGTGCACCAAGCGAGTGAGCCGCTCGAGTGGTATCATCGCCAATTTACTTGCTTGCAACCTTAGGTCCAAGGGTCATATTGTCTTGTAGTCATCACCCCAAGGCGGTGTCACATCAGGAATGTGAAGGAAGCTTCCAAGCCCTCAAAGATCACCTAACTACTGCCCCGGTTTTAGCTTTACCAATTGAAGGCATGAAATTTGAAGTATACACCGATGCATCTGGCATTGGCCTCGGATGTGTTTTAATGCAACAAGGGAAAGTTATAGCCTACTCATATCGACAGATAAAGAAGCCTAAAGAGATCTACCCAGTACATGATCTAGAATTGATTGCGGTAGTGTTTGCATTGAAGATCTGGAGACATTACTTATACGGAGTGCAGTTCACTGGTTACTCCGATCACAAGAGTCTCAAGTATCTTTTCTCTCAGAAGGAATTGAATATGAGGCAAAGACGTTGGCTAGAATATCTCAAGGACTTTGACTTCACAATATAATATCATCCTGGAAAGGGTAATCCTGTAGCTGATGCCCTCAGTCGCAAGCCAAGAGTAATATTAGCCAATTGTATGATTCAGGAGTGGAAGTTGCTAGAACAGTTCACTAGACTTAATATAAGCATGGACAAGGAGAGTAGGTGTGTCACACTATCCCATATGAGCATACAACCCGATCTACTCTCAGAGATACAAGGACTGCAAGATAATGACCCGGTATTAGTGAAAATCAAGGGCAAGATGGAAGAGCAATCTGATTTCAAATTAGCTTCAGACGGAAGATTGTTATTAAGAGATAGAAATTGCATCCCAGATTGTCCAGAGCTAAAGAAGAAGATCTTAGATGAAGCTCACAGATCAAGGTACACGATTCATCCAGGATCTACCAAAATGTACCAAGATTTAAAAAGGACCTTTTGGTGGCCCAATATGAAAAGAGAAATAGCAGACTTCGTGTCTCGCTGTCTCACTTGCCAACAAGTCAAGGCGGAACTCCAAAAGCCCTCCGGTAAGCTACATCCTCTTGATATTCCCAAGTGGAAGTGGGAGGATATCGGTATGGACTTCATTATGGGTCTGTCTAAATCTAGAGGAGGACATGATGGAATATGGATCATTATAGACCGTCTGACCAAGACGGCCCATTTCTTGCCAATCAAGAGCCGATGGTCAATTGACATCCTTGCTGCATTATACATTAAGGAGATAGTCAGGTTACATGGAGTACCTGTCTCAATCGTGTCTGACAGAGACCCTCATTTTACTTCTCACTTTTGGAAGGGTCTATAACATTCACTGGGGACGAGACTTAACTTTAGTACAGCTTTTCATCCTCAAACGGATGGTCAGATCGAGAGAACCAATCAGGTAGTAGAAGATATGCTCGGAGCTTGCATCATTGATTTTGGTGAAAGCTGTCATGATCACTTACCTTTGGTTGAATTTACATACAACAACAGCTACCAGGCAAGTATACATATGGCACCTTTCGAAGCCCTATATGGAAGGAGTTGCCGATCACCCTTGTGCTGGGATGAAGTTGGTGAGAAACGACTATTAGGCCCAGACAGGGTAAGGGATACCACCGAAAAGATTCAGATGATTAGAGAGAAACTTCAAGTAGCTCAGTCTAGACAGAAGGCTTATGCTGATACAAGAAGAAGAGATCTCGAATTCCAAGTCGGAGATCACATATTTCTCAAAGTATCACCTGGACGTGGAATAAGGAGATTTGGTATTAAGGGCAAGCTTACACCAAGGTTTATCAGACATTTTGAGGTATTAGAAAGAGTTGGCGAGGTTGCTTATCGCATCGCTTTGCCTCTTCAATTGTCCGATGTCCATAATGTATTCCATATATCCATGCTGAAGAAGTATGTGCACGATCCGTCACATATCATCGATCATGGAGACCTGGTGATTCAAAAGGATCTCACATATGAACAAAAGCATATGAAGATCAATGATTGTGAAGTTCGTATACTAAGAAATAAGATAATTTCCATGCTAAAGGTGCAATGGAGTAAATGCTCAGAGCACGAAACCACATGGGAGACCGAGGAGTCTATCAAGAAGTGATTCCTAGGTTTATTCTAAAGAGGTATGAGTCCTACACTCTCCGTAAATATGTGCGATTGAATTTGGGGACCAAATTCTTTTTAAGTGGGGGAGGGTGTAGCAACCCTAGTAAATTAAAAGAATAAAATCTTAAATAGAATAAAAGATTTAAAACCAATGATAAAAAGTTCAACTCATATACACTTAAAACATATAACAAAAAGGGTCAAGATAAATAACGCCTCTGTTAAAGTCGTCATTTAATTGAAGACTGTTCACGCAGGCACTAATTTAAGAATTGACGCCCTCTTGACAGGCGTCATATAAAAGAATTGAACACTGTGACAGAGGCGTCATTTTTAAATAACGCCCCAACCTTAGGCGTCATTTACAAACAGAACCGTTGGTGTTTGGTTCGAACAGGGATGTTATCCGGGGTAAGTTTTGATTAAGAAAGGGATTGATACGTGTTTATTTAAGTTTAGTAAGGATTCTACCAAGAAAATTTCAGTTCTAATCAAACTCCTAAAAACCCATTAGGATTCCTTCCCTATAAATACCCCCTCCCATCGAGCCAACATGTTGGCTCTTTTCTTCATCAAACCTACTGTTGCTGTCGATCGTCCAAGCATCGGGGAGCCTTCCTATCCATCCTGTTGTTGATACGAGGAGGGGTTCCCATCATCTTTCTCTTCGTCTTGCCGTGGAGAACGTGAAGAATGTATTAGTTCTTCTTCTTCCTCTTCCTCCTGCTGCTTCATCCGTTGCCATTGTTATCAAGTTCCTCTGTTTGAAACAGAGTATCGACTGTGGTTATTATTCTCATCTTCTTCATCGTTCTATCAACCAAAGGCCTTTCTCAAGACTTAGCAAAACCCTGTAATTCCTAGGTTAAAAACATGCATATAGGTCTGTAAGAGTTACAGATTTCGTTTCTGGATTGTGTTTTCTCCGTTTACTGCATAAATGGAAATAGCGACCCAAGCAAGGGCGCTATTTGATTCAACGACCGTGCAAACATTCGTCAATTTCTTAGATAATTAATAATTATACCATGTTCAAAATTTAATAACTATGAACCCTTACATGTAAACTAATGCATGATCATGTCCATAAATTCCTACTATTTTTCTCTATCTGTTCAGGTCTTTAGAATCTTGATCAGACATACTCTAAAAACCATGTGTCTGTGATTGTACCTACCCGGTGCAAATCATATGACAAAGAATTAGCGACCCAGATTAGGTCGTCATTTGAATGAACACCCCTATACATGGGCGCCAATTTAGTGATAAACTATGAATTATAGAAATGGTTATAATATTCCTGGATATTGAAATGACGACATATACCCTGCCCTTTAATTTGATATATGACGCCCCTGACTAGGGCGCTGTTTACAGAATTGAAGCCTTCATGAAAGGCGTCATTTTTATAATAATCAAACTTTGAAAATGTTTACATATATTAATATTTACATAATCTGGATGTAACGACTGAGGGAACAGTCGTCATTTACTGAACTGACGACCCTAACAAGGGTGCCAATTCAGAAAATGAAGAATTAAGCTCAGGCGTCAATTTACTGATCTCCTGCTTTCCTGGTTTTCGTAGTTTTCTATGACCCTTGACCATGGGTTGTGTACACTGGCACTATATTCCATTCCGTGAATATAGCCCCACGTTTCATGATGTTTTGTCGATTACCCACTATTTCTCGGTGATAGATGAACCCTCCGTGGGACATTCCGTTCCTTTGGACCAGTGACTTTATCATAGAGACCTCCGTAAGACTTCGCTAGCATTGGATTCCCTCAAGGCAGTCGAGCAGGTTGTACCATCAAAACCCATGACACTACTTGATTTCCATGTCACTCTAAAGAAACATGGTATACCGGCCCTCATGATATGCTATTTTGATGTCATGAGAATACTCTTTAATGGAATGGGAAACCATGCCATTAATACTGCTTAAGAATGATGTGCCATACTTGTGGACACTAATTCTATCTACCTTATCATGTACAAGAATGAGCGACCATCTCTATATGAGCGCTTATTCTTATTGTCTGGGCACCCAAGTTAGGGACCCGATTCCACCTAATTTTAATATGAATCATGGTTATACCGTTATTATCGTCCCTACATGTTCAATCCTTGTGATTCTATTCTGCACGATCTACCTAAAGTTCATACCAGCTTGAATCCTTGGAATTCTATATTGGCTATAACTAAAGTGGATGTCGAAAATACATGATCAATGCCTGCGCATATAGGGCCCGATCTGGTCCTGGGAGGAGCACCCAAAAGTACTAGTGCCCATGGGAGTTATAATGATCACGGTATGGCATTGTACCGAAGTGCATGACTAGCTTGATAGACATTTCACAAATCTCATACTTGACTTGACTTGACATGACATGACTTGCGTGACCCGGAAAGGGTATTTATTGTACTTACTTGAAACATGATAGCCAATTCTTCACATGACATGATCACTTGACATGATAGATATACGTGCTTGATTATCTTGCTATCTTAACATGAGTTCTTGAAAGACTTGCTACTTCACTCACTATCACTTGATATACATTCTCTATTCTCTTGTTATACATTCTCTATTGTCGTTTTACGCAAACATGCATAGCTAAATTGCATTCATTTAACTTTTAATTTACTTAAAGCAAGCTAGCTCTTGAGATATAATCCCTACTGAGCGTTCGCTCACATTATGTTTTTCCCTTATTTTTCAGGTAAGTCCGAGGATGAAACTCTTTCGGATGGGGAAAGTCAAGAGTGAGGAGATTAGAGCTACTCCAACTATCCAAGCGTCAATTAGTCTTGTCTTTTCTATTTTCTTGAGTCATTCCTTGTACTTTTCATTTTATTTAAGTCTTAGCACTTTCATTAAGAGGATTGTAATAGAAGTACTTTGAAGGTTTTTATGAAATAAAGGATTGGGTTATTTTACTCTTGCACGCTCTGTCTTGGTGTTGAATACACTAACGCTCTGATTGACATGATTGTTGTAAACTCGTCACGCACTCCGGGTTCCTTCCGCGCTCGGGGCGTGACAAAAACTACCCACGACTGGATGATGAAATTAGTGGGTATTGGCTCACTAAACTCCCACAAGGACTACTCACCTAGGTCATTGAACTCACGCGGATATGACCATCCATGGTCACGGGACTCACGCGGTCCATAACCCACCACAGGCATGCAAGCCATGTGGAAACTAAGTGACGCGTATACGGCCAAACCCACCGTAAGGAAATCTATAAACCTCACAGTATGAGAATCCATTCTCGGGCAACCGCCACCCTTACAAGGCTGAAATGGCCTAAATTCCATGTGAATATGGGAATATGATGTAAATTTTTAGGTTCCAAGGTGAAAACCAACTAACGGGACTCAAACGGGCTGAAAACCCATCATTATGGTCGACCTAGGCCACAGGTCGGTCGACCTGGGCCTTAGGTCTGTCGACCTGCCCAGCATAGGCAGGTTGACAGGCCAAGCATGTGCCAACTGACAGGTTGGGAACATGGTTGGGGGGTCAACCGTGTTAAGGTGATCGTGGTCTACCAGAGGACCGCGATCAGAGAAAGTCGAGGTTGGTCATCCGACTGCATCCACGACTGCCTCACCATGGGCTTCTCAAATGAATGTTGTGTCTGTTCATGCCACGTTCATTATCCAGAAGCTGAATGCGGTTGGGGTACTGATCGCGTTCTCCTTCCAATTTGGGCTTTCATGAACCAGTGCGAAATCGCCCGTTCCATGCCCCATTCCTCTCGTGCGAAGGGGAAAACATGCAAAAACCCTTCATATGCCTTCCACACCTCGGAAGGACTCAAAAATGCAAAGAAAAGACCAAAGAAAAGGGTGATTCCATTGATTGCCCTAAACATGCATCCATGCCACACACATAGCACATTCGGCCTCTTCCCGGCCTCAAATCATGAGAAAAAGTCAACCAAAGTGAGGGGAATCGCACCCCGACATGCCATTAGCTCGAAATCTAGCATTTAAATCGAAGATCGCCACCTAAATCGGCAGATTCGTCTCACACCTCGAAAACCCCAAAAAGAGAAAACTCACTCAAACTTGCCCTAATTGGCACAAAATCGTAGTGAGACGAAGCACAAGGGTTAGGGATCCATCCCCCTACCTATTCCGATGAAACCACACGAATCTGGTGTCGATTCATGTTGAAAATACCTCGTTCCACGTCCGGTTCTTCGCGAAACCTCTAAAATACTCCACCATGATGCCACCTCACGTTCCATGCTTCGATCCTCGCTGGTCGTCACTCGAGTCATCTTTCACCTCGCCCGCCGGTCCTCCCTGTCGGCCGTCGGAGAAGGAGGGAGAGAGAGAGAGAGACGTGAGAGTGAGAGGGAGAGAACGTGAGTGAGAGAGGGGGAGAGTGTTAAGAGAGTGAGTGGGGGAGAAATGAGAGGGGAGGGGGTTTAAAATAAGAAATTTTTTTATTTATTTTCTTTTGTCTTTTTTTTCATTTCATTTAGAAGATTAGTAATAACTTCAAAAAAACCCTAAAAATTATATTCTGACCCAAAAAATTCCAAAAAAGCTAGGCTGCTCCACGCGCTACCTCGGACCCAAAATAATTCGCATACATATCATCTAAGGGTCCAAAGACCCAATATTGAAGTCCAAAACCAATACGGTCATTATCCGTAACCTGGGGAAACACGATCCGAAAACCCGGGGACATTACAGTGTGTTTGGTTGGGTCCTCGAAAGTGGGCCCTTCAGGTACGTGAATGGTGATTTGTATGACATGTTTGCCCTTTTCATAGTGACTATTTTTTACTAATGTTGGGCTTTTACTTATGTTTGTTGTAGGTGCATTGTCTCCTTTTGATAGGCGAGCTTCCTTCTGACATTGCTGGTGCTTCGGATGGGGGCCCTGTAGCTGCAGCCCTGGTAGGAGAGGTCGAAGAGGCGGTCAACATAGAGGGTGTGTCAGACGAGGGTACCCCTACTAGCGAGCCTCATTTAGACCTTTTGACTAGCTATCCCACTTTATAGGGCCGAATGTTAGGCTGACTTTGCTGCTTTGGCAATCAACAGGGCATTCCTCTTCAAGTGCTTCTGGGAGTTCATCAGGGACTTCTTCTGAGGTCTCCTCGAGTAGCAGCAGTGATGCTATAGAGACAAAAAAGACTTCGAGCTCCTCTTCTTTTAGGGCCTCACCGGACAAGGTGGCTAGGACAGAGGTGACTTCGACAAGTATGCGAGATTCTTTTCCCTCACTTTCTGATGATAATTTGTATAATCTGGTATGATGTTGATAATCCCATTTTGCGCAACATTGATACCAAAGGGGGAGCATGTACCTGCCACCATCGTAATTGAGCACGAAAGGCCTCCTACCCCTGCTAGGATGGTGGCTGAGGAGAAGGAGATGGTGGAGGCTTCTTCAACTGCTGGGAGGTCGCTACCCTCCCCTACATCGGTGGGGGATCTCGAGGCCGTGGTAGAGCCCGTTTCTTGTATAGGTTGTGAATTTTCTCAGGTTTTCCACCTTGTTTCCTATAGAAAGTGTTGTATGTATTTCTCACTTTCTATTGGGTTTTCTTTGGCACGGTGCAGCTTTAGCTGATGTTTTGATGAAGGCGATGGATACCCCTCCTATTTTGGGGGTTGAGTGGCATGTGTCTACATTGCCATGAGTGCCCCTGGTGGATGAGAGCGTGGCCATCTCTCTCCTTCAGCGCATGCAAAGATGCCTTCCGAGCGATCCTCTCCCATCTCCTGAGGACCTAAGGAGACAACTGTCAGACTAGACCCGAGGCTATCATGGCCTTGGCTTCCAATGGGAACCATGGATGGCAGCATTGACAGCGACGTGGGCTGAGTTCCTACGGCTCTCGCGCATACAAGAGAGGAGAGCCCAAAGGCTGACTACTATCCAGGAGGAGCAGGAGAGGCTGGACAGACTGGTTACAACCATAGAGGAGTAGAGAGCTCAGATGGAGGCAGCCTATGTCTGGAGCAAGTTGATGGAATCGTCGATTCAAGATTCAAAATTCGAGGTTGAAGGGATTGACAAGCGGCTTCAACAAAATGATCAAATACATGTTTTTTTTAATTGGGCCACATGTATGGGCTTAATGGGTCATGTTTTATGTTTGTAGTAATTATGTCCACAAAAATCATGTAAGAGTCTTTTTTTTTATTTTGTGTCTTTTAGTCTTCCCAAGAGAGTGTCTTCCCAAGAAAATTATGATGAGTAGGTGTTAGGTGAGTTGTCTTTTGATTTTCTTTATAGAGTCTATAAAAAGGGTCATGTAGTCTTTCTTTAGAACAATGAAGTGATTAGAATTTTTGGAAACCATCGTGAGGTGTGAAGCCTTGTATCTTGCGTTCTCTTCTCCGAGAAGGAGATGCGGTGAGAAGCCCCCCCCCCCCCCGGGTGAGATGCCCGGCCATCCACTACCCACCTCCTTTCCACCATCTTCCCTCTCACCACTCTCCCCTTCCCCACCATTGCCCATCCCTTCCCCTTTCTCTTTCCCACAGCCACCCCCACAATGGCATCGGAAGTGAGAAGCTCATGGTTGCATCATCTCCGTGAAAGAGACGGGTAAGAAGCCCCAACCACGTCTTCCTGCCCCCCGGTACCGTCGTCACCCTCCACCTAGTCCACCACCACCATCCATCCCTGCCATTCCATCTTAGAACCCAACCACCCAGTGAACCCACCGGTGGCCGCGCTTTGCCCCCCCTTCCTTCTTTCCTCTACTCTCTCCCTGACCCCACACAAGCTCACCTTCCCACCATGGCACTGCCAACTTCTCTTCCCCCCCCTTCTACGCACACCCCACATCACATAAAACCCAGCCCCATGTTCTCTTTGCCCCTACCCCTCACCCTCTCAAACTCACAGGGCGGTCCCCTGTTTGGAACAGGGGCACCGCCGGTGCACCCATCTCCCTCCCCTCTCTCCCCTTCGCAGCCTCCAAACCCCTCCTCTTCTCACTCCCCCACTCCCTTCACTCATCTTCCCTGTCTGAGAAACCCGCCCTCCCCACCGCCATGCACTCCCATCGTATCACATCAAATGGTATCAGAGCTTAGGGAATCAGGATGTTTCATCAGACCGAGATCCTGAGCTATGAGGTTCGAGGTCGAACCTCTTCCAAGCAGAGGAGTTTGATGGAATCGTCGATTCAAGATTCAAAATTCGAGGTTGAAGGGATTGACAAGCGGCTTCAAAAAAATGATCAAATAGATGTTTTTTTTAATTGGGCCACATGTATGGGCTTAATGGGTCATGTTTTATGTTTGTAGTAATTATGTCCACAAAAATCATGTAAGAGTCTTTTTTTTTATTTTGTGTCTTTTAGTCTTCCCAAGAGAGTGTCTTCCCAAGAAAGTTATGATGAGTAGGTGTTAGGTGAGTTGTCTTTTGATTTTCTTTATAGAGTCTATAAAAAGGGTCATGTATTCTTTCTTTAGAACAATGAAGTGATTAGAATTTTTGGAAACCATCGTGAGGTGTGAAGCCTTGTATCTTGCGTTCTCTTCTCCGAGAAGGAGATGCGGTGAGAAGCCCCCCCCGGGTGAGATGCCCGGCCATCCACTGCCCACCTCCTTTCCACCATCTTCCCTCTCACCACTCTCCCCTTCCCCACCATTGCATGTCCCTTCCCCTTTCTCTTTCCCACAGCCACCCCCACAATGGCATCGGAAGTGAGAAGCTCATGGTTGCATCGTCTCTGTGAAAGAGACAGGTAAGAAGCCCCAACCACGTCTTCCTTCCCCCCGGTACCGGCGTCGCCCTCCACCTAGTCCACCACCACCATCCATCCCTACCATTCCATCTTAGAACCCAACCACCCAGTGAACCCACCGGTGGCCGCGCTTTGCCCCCCCTTCCTTCTTTCCTCTACTCTCTCTCTGACCCCACACAAGCTCACCTTCCCACCATGGCACCGCCAGCTTCTCTTCCCCCCCCCCTTTTACGCACACCCCCACATCACATAAATTCCAGCCCCATGTTCTCTTTGCCCCTACCCCTCACTCTCTCAAACTCACAGGGCGGTCCCCTGTTTGGAATAGGGGCACCGCCGGTGCACCCATCTCCCTCCCCTCTCTCCCCTTCGTAGCCTCCAAACCCCTCCTCTTCTCACTCCCCCACTCCCTTCACTCATCTTCCCTGTCTGAGAAACCCGCCCTCCCCACCGCCATGCACTCCCATCGTATCACATCACAAGTACAAAGCCGTTCAACTAGAGGAGGTTAAAAATTGGGCTGAGACCCTGAGGAAGGCTCTGGAGGAGCAGCAGGCAATAGTCGAGCGTCTGCGAACCAAGTGGCAGGAGGTAGCTAGCATGGGTGAAGCCAGCACCCGTGACCTTTCAGCCCTTGAGGTTGAGGTTGCAGATGCTCGTTCCCGCTTGGCAATATTGGAGGAGAGTGAGCTATGACCTAGTGAGGTCATCTCTTCCTCTGTTTTTTTTTTGTCTACACTCTCCTACTTGTATTTTGTGTAGCCTGGTCGTACATGTCTTGTGTTACCCCAAGGGCATGTCTTAGGCTCCTTATAAAAATGAATGAAAAATTATTGAGTTCTTTGTCACTATTCTTTGTGTCCCATCACCCTCTTATTCTAGAGTGATGTATGATATAATTGTTGACAGCCGACTATTACTATCGTTGTTGAATTTTTTTATTCCATAGTGGAGCGCCTTCGAGATAACCCGAAGGAACATTGCTTAGTACTTGTGCTAGTTGTCACTAGAACTAAGAGCTGGAAACTGGTACCAGAGGCGGAGACTGGATACCGACAACTAAATACCAAAGCTTGTCTTGTTGTGGCATACTGGCCTATTTCTAGAGACTGGGGCTGGGGACTAGAGATTACATATTGGAGGCCTATCTGGATAAGGTGTGCAGGCCTATTGCCAGGAACTAGATGCCAGGAGCCTAGACACTGGAGGCCCGCATGGGTGAAGCGTGTAGCTCTGTTACTGAAGCAAACCTTCCGGTGAGGGACTATGGTTTCTTCATGTGGTTGTTGTTGTTATAAACTTGTACGTAAAGTGGAACCACCCGATGCTTTTGCTGAAGATCACCTCGTAGGTTACTACCTGGATGCAACGTATCGATCTTTTACTGGAACTTGGAACTGGTAACTGGAAGCTGGATATTAGAACTGTATACGGTGATCTAGACGCTAAGGCTTGTCTGGATAAGGCATACTGGCCTGCCATTGGAAGTTGGATATTGGAACTAGGTATTGAAAACTAAATATTGGAGGCCTACATAGGTAAGGCATGTTGGCCTATTACTAGGAACTAGCGCAAGAAGCTGGGGATCGACGACTGGGGATAGGATATTGGAAGCTGGATACTAGAAGGGCTTGCCTGAATGAGGTTGGTTAGCCTATTATTGGGAACTGGAATCGAGTACTGGAGAGTAGGGACTAGGATTTTGAAATTGGAAACTAGAAGCCAAAAACTGGCAGTCGAAAATTGAATATTAGGGATAGAAATTGGAACTGGATATTGGAACCATATCTTGGGATTGGATACTAGGGGTTGGAGATTGGATACTCGATATTGCGACTAGAGACTAGGCATTGAGACTATAGACTAGGGACAAGAGGCTGAAAACTAGGTATTGGGACTGGAGCCTGGTATTGGGATATTGGATACTAGGACTGGAAACTGAGGGCTAGATGTTGGATACTAGGTTTGGAGACTGGAGATTGGAGCTGGATATAGGATACTGCATATTGAATCTGGAGATGGTCAGTTGATCGCTAAGGTATTGTAGCCAGAGAACTTGGACTGGAGCTAGAGCTGGCCTACTGACCACTGAGGTGTGATAGCTGGTAGATCGGGACTAGTCGGCTAACCATTGAGGTGTGTTGCCGAATACTGGAGCTGGAGCTGGTGATGACCAACCTTCAGGGAGTGTATTGTTCACCATTGGTGTAGGGGCAATATTTTACTCACCGTCGGTGGAGTGGCACGGTCGATGGCTTCTATCAATGAGGAGTAGAGAGGGAAAGAGAGCTTCCTTCCTTTTTTTTCTCTTTACCAGCTCTACCATCCTGCAGGTTTTCGCTAGAGCTGGCCCCCTTTAGCTTTATCCAGTGTGCCCTTAGGGGTTTTGCATATTGAGGAGTTACCTGATTTTGCATGAGATGCCCTTACAGGTTTTCACCTCAGCCGGGCTACTGGCCTTTTTGCCCCCAATCGTCCCCTTGGAGAAGAGAATGATTGAGTCTATCGGGGTATCTCTATTTTTAACCCAATTTTATTTTACTTACCTGGCAGCCTTGCGGCTATCTGTGATAGAAATGTATGCCCTACAAGCCAATCACATGAGATGTGATGGTGACATTTCTTGTAATATCTCATTCTTATTTATATTAATGGCATTTATTCATTGAATTTAGTATCTACTAATAATATGAATGTAATGAAGTCCCTGAACCTGTGCGATGATGACTGGATCATAATGAGAACAGTCATCCAGTGGCACATGTTCTAAAGGTTCCCAGTCGTAGGATCATCAAGAAGAAACATTAAAGATCTGGATAGACTAGTACACATGACACTTACTCATATGATTGGCGTGAATGTTCTCATAGTCATGAGTGTGGTGACACTGGAGTATGTGTGTGGGTTCTCATTAGTTGAATGAGTACACTGAACTGACCCGATCTAGAATCCCTGGATGGTAATCATGCTAACTGTCAATCAGGGCATTCTATCGTCTCAGTAGCATAGTTGGATCTTAGACCTGAGTCAATACAGATGTCTTACATGAGGGATGCTAAGTGTTTGATTGCTGACTTATGGAGTCCCACTAAGTGGTCATGTATAGTTAGTTATTCGGACTCAATGGAACTCTTACAAAGGCAATTGGTTTGACAACATGGGATCATTCACTCTCAGTTTGATAAATGAGAGAGAATGTCCTATGGATTTGTACTTGAAAAACCACTGGCCAGGGTATGGGAGTTCATTATGAAAAATGAGTTTTTCTAAAGAACCTATTTGGAGTACAGAGTTCAGTTGAGTCGGGACATAATAGGGTTTGACAGTTGCACCATACCCTAGTCCCGGTAGGGGTATTAGATGAATGAAGATCTATAGTTGTATGAAATCAATAGACTGAAAGGTTCCAATGTGGGTTGCTTATACATAATGTCATTTGGGATCACGAGGTGTTGCTTGGTGCCTTTCGTGATCGGAAAGCCTATTAATTCGATTAAGGGTTAATGGATTGGGTTTATTAAGTGAAGAAGGGTTCTTTGCTTAACGGGCTTGAAAACCAAACAGACTATTGGACCTAGAGAGTCACACATAATAAAGTATTGGATAGACCGGGATGGGAGGACTTTATAGATAATTATTGGGTTTTTATGAAAAATACCAGGAGTCTATAAATATATGTTGAAGGGAGAAACCTTTGGCCATGGTCCAGGGTAACCCTAGCCACCCCCTGTCTCCTCTCTCTTTCTCTCTCCAGGGTGCGCCCCACCTCCTCTCTCCTCCCTCCAAGGGTGGATGGTCATGTTGCGTTCGGGACGACGCGTGGAGATCGTGCAGGAGATCGTGTCTACATCAACTACTCGTGTGGATACTTCTAGAGACCGGACACTTGGATGGCTTGTGTCTCGGGGATCCTCCACTCGTTCATCTTCGAGCTTTTGGGAGTTTGTCGACCCCACAAAGGTATAGAATCGTTCTTCTCACCGTGAGATTTACTATTATTATTCAATTTTGAAAACCAACAATGATATGCATCTAGGGTTTCGATGTTTTCCACTACGTTTCTAGTCGAAACCTTATAGTGGTATCAAAGCCAAGTTGCTAGTTTGATCAAAATCAATGGGATTTTGTTGAATTTCATCGTTCACGTTCTTGCATAGGGCTCAATGTTTGTCACTTGATTGGGTCGCTCATGGGACGAGCAATGGTAGATTGATGCTAGGGAATTGTTCCCTACATCGAGAGGATCAAAACGCATATCCTGATGGATTGATTGACCTACTGGTGAGGCCGAATCGACCACCACATCGTCAGTGAGGTCGCTGTTCATGACATAGGGAGAGGGCCATTTTAAGGCTTCAAACAGCAATTGTTGGTGGTCTAGAGGGCTGGCGGAGGTCCCGTAAGATCCTCCACAGCGAACGGCGGCGTGGAGAGGCCAATGAAGATGCCACGGCGACGTTATCCAGTGGAACAATAAAATGTGGTCTTTTTCTTCTTATCGGTGTGGTTGATGGTGACTGCGACAGTGCCAGAGTGGTCGGCAAGGGCGGACAGAGGTAGCGGACCTCGGCCGGGGGCTGGCCGCAGGCATTGGTGGCAGTAGCGGTGATGGTAGGGTACAACCCTAGCCATCATAGCATGTCGGGTGGAGGGGGTGACCCTCGCGGGTTGCAGGCGGGTCAGATCCGGCCCGTACCAGATCCAAACCCATTAAGGCCCAATTATATTTTTTAAGTGATTAAACGTTTTAAAGGGTTTTAAATGTGTAGAAAATCCTTAAAAATTCTTGAAAAATTCTAAATAAATATTTTAATGAGTTCTAAAATTGATTTAGTCACCTATTAATTTATTTTTCATTATTTAGTCCCTGGTTAATTAGTTAATGGGAATTCTAAAATAGTTTTAGATATTTCCTATTATCTAATTAATTAAAGTTAATATGAGAATGTGATTCTTATAAGGTTAATTAATTATAATTATAGTTCAGCCCGTGCAGTAAATGTGAATTACAGTAGTCTAAACTTGTTTGGACTTATTTTATTTAACTAAATTGTTTAGTTAAATGTGCAAAATGTGTGATTTCAAAATTAATTATTATATTTTGAAATTATCACTATATCTCATGGTAATTATATGATATTACTGTTGGATGCATGTGATGTGTCAGGTGTGTGGATGGATGATCACGAACTTAGGAATCATGTGATGATGCTCATTATGGTGAATGATTTTATGTGATGTGATTATTGGGGCATGCATGCCTCATTCTCTCTCTCTCATTAATTCGGGTTGTACATTCTATCTCCCCCCTTGTGTTGTACTCCCATTGACTAGTTCAAGGTTTCTTATAATTATCTGGTGTACATTTCTGAGCCTGCGTGCCCAATTATAAATATTACTTGTAATAATGAGAAGCGGATGGAGATAAAGAAGGAGACCGACTGCGAGGATCTCGGGAGATTCTTCACATCCAGTGGGAGCATTGGATGCTCCAAGATTTTTCTATTTGCCATAATTGTGTACATTACCAACTGGCTCTTATAATGTGTTTTAAGAGCTAAAGGTCCATGATCATCCATTACTATTATTACATATATATGATATATGTGGGATGTGCTACTAATTACACATATATTTAGAGTATATATGATACTCCAAATTCTTATATGTATGTAGCACCTCCATTGATGAGATTAAAAGTTAATCAAACCCTCCATCAATCTAATATTGGGTTGTAAATGTAAGGCATTAAGAATGACCCATGTAGCCTTCGGTTGTTATAGTCTAAGTAAGCTGCTCTTAGAGTGTGTGGGTTTGTTATGCTGCCACAAGGCCCTCACAGCAAGAGGGCAGAGACTTAGATTAAGACTTAGGGTGAACCTTGGGATGGGTGTCGTCATGGCTTTGTTGTGCTGCTACAAAGGTCATGTCTTAAACCCACTCTCATAAAGTAACAATGAGTCTAACCTAACTAGACTTTATGATTTGTTGTGTTGCCACAGGGTCATAAGTGTTTTGGAGGCTAAATATATCAGAAGTTGTAAGGAGTTACAATTTGCAAGAGTTGCCTACCCATTAAGTATGGGTGGATTGTTGTGCTGCCATAAGGCCACTACCATAAGGTTAATGTGTCATGCCCTGAGCTTTTAATGCAACGGACAGCCGACATGGTAAGCCTCTCGCAAGCAAAAAATTAGAGTGCAAGACAATCACATACAAGTAATTGCACAAGTAATTCCTCAAAGAAAATTCAAACTTTATTTCATAACCATCACCAATTTACATAAGATTACTTCTTGACAACTTTCATCACTATGACTCAAGAAAAATCAAAAGTTACAATAGGACTAGATTGGACACTTTGATCATCTATGGCTTCTCTCATCTTGAAACCTTCATTCACTCTCGGACCCGCTACTTGTATATTCTAAATCCGATTCACTAGTATTTCTTGAAATAGACAAGAAAATAGGTATGAGTACACTTGCCCAGTAGGTATCTTCGCATCAACATGAAGGTAATATTTAAGTGATTAACGTCTTAGCTCTAGAATTAAAATGAAAATAAAATATGATAATCAATCGATATAAACCAAGATAACCAAGAATCATGAAATAACTGAGCAAGTAGATGTGAGTATAGACTATGAATTCAAGCAAGATTAATCATGTAGATGTAAATTTGACCTTTCATGAACAAGCATGTACGAGCATGTAAGTAGAAAGTACTTTACACAACCTCGTAAAGGCTATGCATTATCAAGCATGTAAATTTCATAACGAGCCTCGTGAATTTCACTCATTTATAAGAGAAAGTACTCCCAGTGTAATGCGACGCCAGTATCATCGTACCCCATGGTTTATAGCACATTTCTGACCATCGGTCGTGGGGACTAGTATGGAGCCCTTGGACACAATTTGTGCCCGATCTTGTATCTTCAAGTTTTAAATCTAGCTACTTTCACGAGATATAACAATAATGTCAGCCAATAATTCAATTCCAAATAACAAGTTAAATGATCGAATAACCAAGGTATAGAACATACCAAAATTTGATATGAGTTCAAAGAATGATTTAAAAAGAACATTATACTCCGGCGTCAATCCAGCAGCATAACGGTACTTTCATTAAATTCCATCTCTTAATATTAATTTGTTAACATATGTTTGAGACTCTAGATAATCTGAAGACCATCTAGGAACTCAAGAAAACCAACCCCAAAGGTCATACCTTGGGTTAGACTAAATCAGAGAATAAGCGGTCATTTCCTAGACCATTTCATTCATAAAGCGGTCAGAGTCTAGACCGTTTAGTAAAATAGAGTTGACGCATGAAAAAGAAGTGTCGATGCAGGAAAATTTGCTGGAGCCTTGCGGTCTAGTGCATGGCCGCTTAGTATCCTTTATCGGTCTAGTGAATGGCTGCTAACAGAATCAGATGATCGTCCAGAGGGCCGCTAAGCTCCAGAACACAGCAACTGTCGGTAAGGTGCTTTCTAGACATTTTGGTTTTTAATGGTACAACCAGCTCGGCGTCCTAGTGAGAATCCCAGGCTCACGGAGTCTTACGGAGGCCTTGAAACAAGATCACCTAGTCCGGTGGAAGGAATATCCAACGGAGAGGATCACAAGTCCAAGAGAGTGTGCCTATAAGTGCAAAGTGTAACTAATGGTCACATACCAGAGTATATGCCATGTACTTAAGAAAATGACTCATGAGATAGAAGAGATCGTGATAACACAGCGATAAATTCAAAACTAGACAAGTCATGAACTATATGAAATTTAAATGTAATTACAAAAGCATATGGTTTTGGGCATGAATTTAGCTTAAGTTTTAAAATAAGTTCCAAGTGCATAAAGAACATGAAATCTACTGGGAAGCACATTTAATATACCCCCACATATGAAGTTAATACTTAAAACGGGGTCTAGACGTACCTAACTAGGCTTATCATACGATAATTAAGGCTCTTCTGCATCATGTTTCGGGTTAACACTAACACAGAACTCTGGGATATAAACAGTCTCGTGATGGCCATTTCACTGGGCTAAGCGGTCTATCGTTGTGCCGTTTATGAAAGTCAGGCGGTCTCAAAAAGGACCGTTTATGCTTGTTGTGGACACTCAAAAATTCTCACCCCATGTTTACATGTCGGGGAATAAAAAGGAGGAGAAAAGAGAAGACAAGATGAGAAGAAGAAAATAAGAAAAGGAAGCACCCTTCGTGCCCTCCAATGGCACAGCAGCCAAACGCCTCCAACGGCACGCCTTTAATGCCTCCAGCGGCACACTCTCTAGTGTCTCCAGCGGCACACTCCTTCCTCAAGCCCTCCAACGGCACGCCCTGCCAAGCCCTCCAGCGGCACACTGTGACGTGCCTCCAACGGCACGCCCTGCCAAGCCCTCCAGCGGCACACTCCAAGTGCCTTCAACGGCACAACACCATCAATGCCCTTTCAATGGCACACCCCCAGTGTCCCCCAGCGGCACACCCCCAGTGCCCCTCCAGCGGCACACCCCCAGTGTCCCCCAGCGGCACACTCACTCTGTGCCCTCCACCGGCACACCCCTTGGTGCCATCCAACAGCACAGTCTTCATGCCCTCCAGCGGTGCACCCTTCAGCCCCTCAACGGCACACTAGTGGTGCCCTTCTAGCGGCACACTTCTCAGGCCCTTCAGCGACACACTCCTCAGGTGCCTCCAACGGCACACCCTTAGAGTGCCTCCAACGGCACACCCCATCAACAACGCAACATGCCCTTCCAACAGCACAGTAGCGTGCAAGCCCCCCAACGGCACGGTCATTGTGCCCTTTCAACGGCACAGCTGTTGCACCCTCTCAGTGGCACACTGTACCGAATAGTACATCCGGTGCAGCGCTGCAGCCGTTGGACCGGTGCCAACGGTAGCAGATCCAGCAGTCACGGCCTCCCACCCTCGGTGCGCAGTGGACTCACGTCCAGCCAGCTGGAGTCTGCCTCGCTGTCAACGCCTAAAGCACCCACGCAGGCACTCCCTGCCAAAGACAAGACTGGGGTCAATCCCCCATTAACCACCGTCGTCAACGGATGTCAATGCCACCGGGTATACATATACCCTCTCACGGCGAAGAAAAAGGAGAGAGGCCAAAAAAAAAGAGGAGGAGCTCCTGCGTAGAAAAGAGAGGAAAAAAAAAGAGAAGAAGAGAAGAAGGAAGGAGAGGCTCCTGCCCCCGTGCTGCTCCGCCCACCACCGCCTGAGCGAAGAGGAAGAGGATAGAAGAGAAGAAGAGAAGAAGAGTGGGCGAAGAGAGAGAGTAAGGTCCGTCAGGGAAGGAGCCCATGATCCATTCCCCTCCCCACTGTATTTTCTTTGCTTCTTTCTTTTCCTCCGTTCCTTTTTTTCGTGGAAATGTATTCGCGCCCTTGGGGCACTCCTCTCGTGATAATAGAAATAGAAAGTTCATTAAGTATTCAAACCACCCTGTTCCTGCGAATGAAAACACTCCTCTTTTGTCATCTTGCCCATCCTTCACCCTACGGTATATATGGTGGTTTGCTATACGCCCGTTCTAGTTTTCTCGCTTTTGTTTTGGGTTACCTGCCCTCCAAAATGCCGTAGAGCCTATCCAATTCAATGGGTAGTGTCTCTGGTGTGATGGGATGAGACAGGCCTTCTTCCAACGCGTTTCTGTAACAAGGTCATTCTAGCCCGGCCCGCCCTCGGCCTTGTCCCTGCCGGCACACCCCCAATGTGCCTTGCACGACACGCTTTATCTCTAAACCATCCCGACCCGGCACACCTTGGGCTTAGACTGGCCGGTACACTCCTGACCACCCCTTACCCGGCACACCCACAGGGTGCTCCACCCGGCACACTTGCTCCCCTTTTGTTTTGCTCCACCGGTCAGCCCCAGCTACGTGGCATGCTCGTGCCAGCGCCCACCCGGCACACCCCGTGCCACCTTACCCGGCACACTCGTGCCCGCACTCACCTGGTACACTCCTGACCACCCCGGCACACCCGCAGGGTGCTCCACCCGGCACACTCCCAACGGCCTTTGGCCGGTGCATTCCCTCAGCCACCTGCTAGCACCCTTTACCGGGCACACATGCCAGCTCCCTTTACCCGGCACACCAACCAGCCTGCTTAGCCTGGCACACCTTAGCCCCCTTTGGCCTGGCACACCGTGGCCATGACCACCGGCACACCTTGGCCATGTCCTGTCCAACACACCCCTGGCTAGTCCAGCCCGGTACTCGCAAGTTGTGGCATGCCCGGTGCACCCGTAGCTCATGTCAGTCTAATGTTTCTCATTCGTTGTTTTCTTTGAGTTTTCTGAAGTTTTCTCACGGGTGTTGTTGCCTTGGCACAAACCTCAGATTGTTGGGTCATGCCACTCCTTATGGACGTGTTCCCCTTTTACTCCCCTACCATCCGAGTCAAGGGGAGATGCTATCGAATTTTTGTCAGAAATAACAACATGTTAAAAGACAAAGGGAAGCAACAAACAAATGAAATAAATAATAATAAAACATTCCAACCAAGACAGGGGAGCCATGCAAGACCCAAAGAACTGGACTGCTGAATATGACCGTGGACCTAATCACATAACAGCAAAATAGAAACTGGTTGTTTGAAGCCCTCCATCAAAAATCTCATGAACAAAAGGGACCCTCTTCTCGAACCCTACTCTACTCATGTGTGCTTTGCCCTAACTGCATTGGCCTCTTTGGCCTACCCCTCATCTGACACGCTTTGCCTTCGTCCTCGCCGCACACTCCCATCTCCCTGCCGGTACAACCCTGCCAATTTCCCCCAGCACACTCGTGCCCTTCCTCTCTCCGGCACACTTCAATTGCATTGACTTGTAGTCCAACCTGGCATTCCCATGCTCAGACTCCTGCTCAACACATGCCCTAACTTCAGCCCCTCTTGCTCAGCCTTTGCCCGATATGCTTAGACCCAAACCCCAACTTGCATTAACTTGCATTCCCACTTAGCCTGCACATGCATAGACCTTACTCTTGAGGTGCACCGACCTTGCTCCCCGGTGCATTGACCTCGCCCCCGTGTGCACTAACTTTCCTCCTCTCAGACCCTACTCCACTCATGAGGGCTTTGCCCCAGCTGCTTTGACCCCTTTGGCCCGCTCCTCAACCGGCACACTCTGCCTTCACCTTGCCCAGCCTCTCCCGGCACACTGGTGCTTTTCTCTCTCCACCACACTCTGCCTTCACCTTGCCCAGCCTCTCCCGGCACACTGGTGCTTTTCTCTCTCTGGCACACTCTCTATGCCTCCATCCGATACAGCCTTAGCCTCCTTACCCGGTGCACTCTCACCCTCCCTTAGCCGTACACCCTCCAATTCGCTTTTAACCGGCACACTACGCCTGTGCTTTACCCGGTGCACCCGATAGCACCTCCGTGCGGTACACTCTGCCTTCACCTTGCCCAGCCCCACCCGGTACACACATGCTCTCCTCAGTGACACACCACCTAACCTCTACCTGGCACACTTGCGGCCTAAACCAGTTGTACACCCTCTCCCGTACTCTCACTCGTTACACTCCATCTAAAACATTACATCATAAAAAGGGAGGACATAATAATGATAATAAAAGGGGAAAATTATATAATAATAATGATAAAAAATATAAAAATAAAAGAAATAATAAATCAAAAAAAGAAAGTAATAATAATAATAAATAAAATAAACAAAATAAATAATAATGATAAAATAAATAGAAGAGGAGTTCATAGCCCACGAGTAAAAAAAGGGGATCAATAATAATAATAATAATAAACAAATGATGATGATAATAAATAATGATAATAATAACAATGAACGGAACGAGGCGGCTTTCATCATCCCCGGACCCTTAGCATGGGAATATTAATAAGACCTTCCTGGGTCATGCTTAGACCACGGGTTCGCCCTAATCATGGTCATTGCCTGACCCATACCCTAGGCCTATAGCCCGCTATCCTCGAACATATCTTTGTTTTGGGATCTAATCCCGGGACATTTTTTCGCTGCCCTTTGGCACCGAAAATATTAACGATGCCCACGCAAGTCTCGCTTTGACTGTGGGAAGCTTCTCCAGAAGGGTCCTGGCTTGATCTTGCACCAGGCCAATAAACTCGCTGATTTCCGACCACTCTGACCGGGAATAAACCGAATGTTTCCCATTCCTCTGAACAGTAAATTTGTCGTACCTTGGCATAAATATGCTCCAATTTTTCCGTGACGATCACGTTGCCCTCAAGCCGGACATTCGTCCGAATATCAAATGGTCCCCTGAGTGACCGACATGTTTCGAATGCTTGCTTCCCTAGACATAGGGCTTTTCGACTAATTCAGGATCACTATCGTCTTGTTTCTCTTGATACGATTTCCTGGCCATGAGGTACCTGATTCCCGGTGATTAATCAAGGGTGTTCCCCTCTCCGAGGGGATGTAATTAACGCCGTGACCTTTATGGCGCGGCGGGTTTTGGTCCCGACATGAACCACACAACCGTCTGATTAGTCAGATAGAGCGCACCAAAGGCTTCCATGAAGTCCGAATAAATCATCACTTTGTGACTGGCACGCCCACGCACTTAATAAACAAAGAAACGAATAACAATAACTAATTGATAAAATAAGTGCGTCCACAAGTCTGGCACGCCCGGTGGGACTGAAACCACGCTTCATCTCTTCGCCAGGATTCAGGGCCTCATGGCCTCCCAATAAACGATGTTTGCCTGCTTTGATGAATTGCAAGTGTTGTCTTCGCCAGCCTTATGGGAAGAAAAGTCAGACTAGGCGCAATTGCCTTTGTGGCCTCGAGGACGCTACTCCGAAGCACATGTAGCTTCTAGGAATCATGAAGGCCGCTAAAAAAAAAAGAAGAGAGAGAGAAGAAGGGAGGGGAAATCAAACCCCCTTTCCCTAAGATGAAAAAAAAGAAAATAAGAAAATAAGAAGAGAAGAGAAGAAGAAAAGAATAAAGAAGAACAAAACAAAAAAAGGAAGAGAAAGAATCGGCGAGAGAGGGTTGTACGGCCATATCCATCAAGACCCATGCTGAACAAAGATTACCACTGTGGGATTGATGCGGTGGAGCAAACCACTCATCCCCTCCCTGAGGGGGTAAGCGCTCTCCTGCTCACCTACCTTGGTCTATTATACAAAAAAAAGAAGAAGAGAAGAAAAGAAAGGACAAAAAAAGTTGGCAAGCATCGCCGACCAAAAGGACAAGAAGAAGGCCGGCATCCCGCCCGACTCTAAAGAGGATCCAAGTCCGTGGTGCAATGCCCCGATCCATTTCGCCTTCCTGCTACCTCTATCCGGCATAAGACGGCCCCTTGAGTGGCTGTTAGAAGATCCAACAAGCCGCAACTGTAGCTTGATGAATTCCTACCCGCTGTGGGGAATGCTTTATAGCAATGAGGCCAAGCGTGGCCACCACGCCCGAAGAGAGCATGCATACACCCCGCCATGGGGGATAAGAAGAAGAAATATACCCCGCCATGGGAGATAGAGCAAGAAAGATACACCCCCACCACGGGGGCACATGAAGAGAATCCACCCCGACTCGGGGGCACATAAAGCAAAAGTTACACCCTGGCTTAGGGGCATTTGACGAAGGAATGTACCCCCACCATGGGGGCATAAGGAGGAACAGAGTTTCACCCCGATCCCGGGGCATAAAGAATAAAAGAATACACCATGGCTTAGGGGCTTTTGAAGAAGAAACATACCTCGCTATGGGGCATAAGAAGCATGAGACACCCCCCCGGCTTTGGGGCATATGAAGAGAAGTGTACCCCGCTCTGGGGCATAAGAAGCAGCAGCATACACTCCACCTAGGGGGCATAAGAAGCAACAGAGTCACACCCCGATCTAGGGGCGCAAAGAGCAAAAGAATACACCCCGACTTGGGGGCATAGGAAGAGAAGTGTACCCTGCTATGGGGCATAAGAAGCAGAAGACATACCCCGCCATGGGGGCATATGAAGAAAAGAATACACCCCGGCTTCGGGGAATACGAAGAGAAATATACCCCACTCTAGGGCAGAAGAAGCAGAAGAATCGACCCCGACCTGGGGGTACAACAAGTAACAGAGTTACACCCTGATCTAGGGGCACATGAAGAGAAATATACCCCAGCCATAGGGGCGTATAAAAGAAAAGAGAGCAAGAATACACCCTGGTCTGGGGGCACAGAAGCAAAGAGACATATATCCCGACCTGGGAGCATGTGAAGAAAGGTATACCCCGCCCAAGGGGCATTTATAAAAAAAAGCTACATACCCCGCCACGGGGGCACGGAAGCCATGAAGAATTCACCCTAGCTTAGGGCTATTAAAAAAAATCTACCCCGGTTTTGGGGCATTTGAAGAAAAATTACACCTCGCTATGGGGGCATGAGAAGTAAAGATCATACCCCGCCAGGGGGCACACAAAGAGAGAAACTCACCGCGGCTTAGGGGCATTTGAAGAAGAAATGTACCTCGCCATGGGGGCATATGAAGCAACATACACCTCATCCCTGGGGCATCTAAAGCAAGACAAACAACATTCCCCGAGTCCCGGGGGCACACACAGAAAAAAACACACCCCACCTTGGGTGCACAAGAAGCAAACATGCCCCAGTATGTCGGGGCAGAAGAAGCAGAGTACATCCCGCCATGGGGGCATAAGAAGCCAAGGTATGCCCCGGTTTAAGGGCATTCGAAGAGAAACATACCCCACTCCAAGGCATAAGAAGCAGAAGTTACACCCTGTCTGGGGACCTACAAGCCATGAAAGATACACCCCGCTTGGGGGCATAGTAGAAAAGTTACACCCCAACCTGGGGGCACATTAAGAGAAATACACCCCAGTCCGGGGGCATTAATAAGAAAGGAAGAGAAGAAAATAAAGAAAGGTCATAAGGCAGACGTGGTCTTCGAACCCGCCTCTTCACACAAAAGAAGAAGAGACAAAAATAAAGGAAAGTCATGAGGCAGACATGGTCTTTGCACGCGTCTCTTCACACAAAAGAAGAAGAGAAGAAAAGAAAGAAAAGTCATGAGGCGGATGTGGTCTTTCACCTTCGGCCTTTAGCCATCCAACAAATAGACCTCTCATGTGGATGGCATCATGACCTGTCGTTCAAGATGAAAGATATTCAACCATCGGGGCTTCAAGCCGACAGATATTCAGCCATCAGGGCTTCAATCCGAAAGATATTCCGCCATCGGGGCATTAAACCGAGAGATATTCCGCCATCGGGGAGTCAATCCAACAGATATTACACCATCGGGACGTCAATCCGACAGATATTCTGTCATCGGGGCGTCAATCTGACAGATATTCCGCCATCGGGGTGCCAATCCGACAGATATTCCGCCATCGGGGCGTCAAATCGACAGATGTTCAGCCATCGGGGCTTCAAGCCGACAGATGTTTCACCGACGGGGCGTTAAACCGAAAGATATTCAGCCATCGGGGCTTCAAGCCGACAAATGTTCAGCCATCGGGGCTTCAAGCCGACAGAATTCCCACCAATGGGGCGTTAAACCGAAAGATATCCAGCCATCGGGGCTTCAACCGAAACATGTTCCGCCGATGGGGCGTTAAACCGAAAGATATTCAGCCATCAGGGCTTCAAGCCGACAGATACTCAGTCATCGGGGCTTCAAGCCGACAAACATTCAGCCATCGGGGCTTCAACCGATAGATGTCCAACCATCGGGGCTTCAAGCCGATAGATATTCAGCCATCGGGGCTTCAAACCGACAGATATCCAGCGATCGGGGCTTCAAGCCGACAAACATTCCGCCGACGGGCCGTTAAACCGAAAATATTCAGCCATCGGGGGTTCAATCCGACAGATACTCAGCCATCGGGGCTTCAACCCGATAAATATCCAGCCAGCGGGGCTTCAGCCCGACAGATACTCAGCCATCGGGGCTTCAAGCCGACAGATGTTCCACCGACGGGGCGTTAAACCGAAAGATATTCAGCCATCGGGGCTTCAAGCCGAGAAACATTCAGCCGGCTTCAACCAACAGATGTTCAACCATCAGCCTCCGGGTCAACAGCTATCCAATTATCAGCCTTCGGGTCGACAGCTATCCCATTATCGGCCTCCTACCCGACAGCAACCCCATTATCGGCCTCCGAGTCGACAGCTATCCCATCATCGGCCCATGAGCCGACAGCTACCCCATTATTGGCTTCTAGGCCGATAGCTTCCTAATCATCGGCTCCTAGCTGACAGCCTCCGAATTAAAGAAGAAACCCTTTCACTTTGGTTCGGGTCCTTCCCCGGAGGGAGAATCAAAGAATCAACCTTTCACTTTGGTTCGGGTCCTTCCCCGGCCAGAGAATCGAAGAATAAACTTTTCACTTTGGCTCGGATCCTTCCCCGGCCAGAGAATCAAAAAATCAACCTTTCACTTTGGTTCGGATCCTTCCCCGGCCAGAGAATCAACCTTCCACTTTGGTTCGGGTCCCTCCCCTGCCAGAAATTCAAAGAATAAACCTTTCACTTTGGTTCGGGTCCTTCCCCCGGCCAGAGAATCAAAGAATCAAATCCTTTCAGTTTGGTTCGGATCCTTCCCCGGTCAGAGAATTAAAGAATCAACCTTTCACTTTGGTTCGGATCCTTTCCCAACCAGACAATTAAAGAATCAACCTTTCACTTTGGTTCGGATCCTTTCCCAACAAGAGAATTAAAGAATCAACCTTTCACTTTGGTTCGGATCTTTTCCCGGCCAGAGAATCAAATAATCAACCCTTCACTTTGGTTCGGATCATTTCCCAACCAGAGAATTAAAGAATCAACCTTTCACTTTGGTTCGGATCCTTTCCCGGCTAGAGAATTAAAGAATCATCCTTTCACATTGGTTCGAATCCTTTCTCGGCCAGAGAATTAAAGAATCAACATTTCACTTTAGTTCAAATTTTTTCTCAACCAGAGAATTAAAGAATCAACCTTTCACTTTGGTTCGGATCCTTTCCCTGCCAGAGAATCAAAGAATCAACCCTTCACTTTGGTTCGGATCCTTTCCCGGCCAGAGAATCAAAGAATCAACCCTTCACCTTGGCTCAGATCATTTTCCAGCCATAGAATTAAAGAATCAACATTTCACTTTGGTTTGGATCCTTCCCCAACCAGAGAATTAAAGAATCAACCTTTCACTTTGGTTCGGATCATTTCTTGGCCAGAAAATCAAAGAATCAACCTTTCATTTTGGTTCGGATCTTTCTCCAGTCAGAGAACCAAAAAGAGACCTCTCACCTTGGTTTGGATCCTCCCCCGGCCAGAGAACAGAAGAATAGACCTCTCACTTTGGTTCGGATCCTTCCCTCGGCCAGAGAACAAAAAGAGACCCTTCTCTTCGGCTCTCTGCAGCCCGCTTCTCAGCTTCGGCTTTTATAGCCTGCTTCCCAGCTTCGGCACTTCATAGCCTGCTTTCCAATTTTGGCTCTTATAGCCTGCTTTCCAACTTCGGCTCTCTGCAGCCCGCTTCTCAACTATGACTTGTAGCCCGCTTCCTCGACATTTTGGCTTCTGTAGCCCACTTCCCTTTGGCCTTCGTGTCCTGCTTCCCGATTTTGGCTCCCATAGCCTGCTTTCCCAATTTTGGCTCTTGTAGCCTGCTTCCCCGATCTTTGGCCCTTGTAGCCTACTTTCCTTAATTTCGTCTCTTGCAGCCTGCTTCCCAACTTTGACTCTTGCAGCCTGCTTCCCTTTGGCCTTCGTGGCCTGCTTCCCAATTTTGGCTCTCGATGCCTGCTCCCCCAACCTTTGGCCTTTGTAGCCCACTTCCCAACATCTCTCGGCTTCTACGGTCTACTTCCCTAATGCCCCCCGACTTTTCTGGCCTACTTCCGGGCATCTTTTTACCCTTATGGCCTACTCCACTAATGTCCCTTGGCTTCTATAACCCGCTTCCCTAATATCCTTTCGGCCCTTTGTTGTCTGCTTTCCTAATACATTTACTATCACTACGCTTATACGTAACAACTATATGTTCTTATGCAATAAAAATGAAAGAAAAAAAAAGAGAGAAGAAAGCAAAACAAAAGATACAAAAATGTTTGGCTGCCCTACTTGCATGCTTGCTTATAATATAGAATAATACACCTCTTTGGAATTTTCTAGGACCATATTTCCTTCCTAAATAATGTCGCCCATATTCTGGATGCACATGCGTAACGACACACGCTCGAAGTGTTGCATCCCTACGGCTTTGATGATGTCTCACATTGATGATGTCTTACACTATAAATCAATTTGTTTTATCGCATTCTTGCTATAAAGGTCCGTGCATTTACCTGTTCATATGCATTCAATAGATCAGTGCATGCTTTACTCTAAACATGGTAAGTCCTTGCCTCAGTGCAATTCTCCTTTAATAAGCTCAACACTTGTGCTCATCTCAGTAGATCTCAGTGGATCTTGTATTAAGTCAGTGCATGCATTGTCTCATTCATAAAGTGCTTGCCTCGGTGCAAGTCCTTGTTCATGCACAGGTTCTCTCGTTCATTTCTTTATCTAAGTGCAAATTCAACTCCGTGCAAGCCTTGTCTTGCTTATCTCTTTGTTTTGCTCATTTCTCTCTGCCATCTCGGTGCAGCTCTTGCTTGGACAGCACATCCCAACTCGGTACATTCTTTTTCTTTCTGAATAACATGAAGTCAGCGCATCTTTGTGCCTTATCCCTTCATGTCAGTGCACATCAATTCCACATTTAAACTCTATGGTCTGTGCTTATGTCGTCATGCGTTTTCTCAAGTCAGTACATCTCTCGTCTTTGCTCACTTCAACTCGGTGCAACCTCTTGTTCACCTTGTAGTAAGTCAGTGCAATGGCTGACTTGGGAACTCCTACTCAGTGCAGTTTATGCTTACTTACTCGCTACATCGGTAAGACTTGTGCTAAGTATGCGAAAAATCGTTTATTCCTCTTCTGACAGTTTGTCTGTGCATTCACCATATGGATGGCACGTGATTCGAGGAAGATGGAGGTCCAGAACATTCTGACACGTGCCCCAACCTTTCAGGCGGGAAACGTGGTATCCACATGCCTAAGTTTCTGGAACAGACATATAAATATATGCTGAGGAAAAGGATTCGAAAGTGAGACAGGGGATGGAACAGTAGAAAAAGGAGAGAAGCGTGAGAGCAGTGCTGGTGATCTAGAGAGAAAAACCAGAGACAAATCACTCCATCTAGAGCAGAGAGAAAATTTTGAGAGAAAGCTATCTGTGAATCTGAAGATCTGCTTCTACAGAAGCTACATTGTTTTGAATTTGAGATAGTTGTTCTCCATCGGTCTTTTATTTTTGAGTTTCCTTTGTTTTTCATTCCATCTTGTTACCCTCCAAGCTTGTTCGGAGGAAGGGAGAAGTTCTCCGGTTTCCCTCCATTGTTATTGGAGGAAGAGAGGTTTGATCCTCTAGTTTTGTAAGTTGCTTCGGAGCAATTTCACAGGGTTCCCTTTGCTGCGTGCAAACGAAGGGAGATTTGTTCTCCAGTGATTCTTCTGGTTGATCAGACGGCTGAGGAGGGTATTCCTCAGGGCAAGCTATTTGGCAGCAGTTGTCGCAGACTGAGTCTACTGTGTGCGATTGATCATTGCAAAGAAACCTTACTCTTCGGAGTGAGGGATGGACGTAGATTGCGGGTAGCAATCGAACCACCTAAAAACTCTCTGTCTCTCGTGTGGATTTGCCTATCTACTTTGTGCTTGCTCTCCACATACTTGATTTATTGCTTCATCGTGAATTCATTTCTCGATCTCAATTCACTGTCTAGATATCCTTTTTACCTATCTCCGAAGTTTTTATCACTGCGCTTTGAGGGGTTGAGTTTTTATTGCCGAGCTTATCAAATTTGGGAGTGAGTTATTCATCCCCCCCCTTCTATCTCACTTTTCGCTGAGCGTATCAATTGGTATCAGAGAGGGTTTTCACTATGTGGTCCAATGGCCAAGGTAACCCTAGATTTAATGCTCCTAGGAGCTTCGTGGCTGAGAAACAATCTATCAGCCGCCCTCCGTTCTTCGATGGTAACAATTACCTTTTCTGGAAAAATAGGATGGAGGTTTTCATTAGAGCGTAGAGCCACAAACTTTGGAGGGTGATCACTATAGGACCATATGATCTGCCACCGAACGAAGATGTGTGGACAGATGATCAAGTCAAGCTTTCGTCACTCAACTGGACGGCCCTGAACATCATCCAATGTGCAGTTCATCCAGACGAATACGCCCACATCTCAGCATGCAAAATGGCCAAGAAAATGTAGGATGAGTTGGAGTTAATCTACGAAGGTACATCCCAAGTGAAAGCGACAAAGGTAAATCTCCTCACCTCTGAATATGAGCTGTTTAAGATGAAATCACAAGAGACCATAACTGAGATGTATGCCAGACTGTCATTGATTACGAACAATCTTAAGGGGTTTGGGAAAGAGATATCTGAGGGAGATATAGTCAGGAAAATACTTCAATCTCTAACCCCTACATGGCACACTAAGGCCACTATGATAGAGGAGTCTAGGGATCTGTCGAAAATGACAGTCACCGAACTAATAGGATCCCAAATGACATATGAGATGAATTTCAAGAGGAATGGTGAAGGAAACGACAAGAAGGGCAAGAATATTGCCCTCAAGGTGTCCCACAGCAAAGGTAGTAGCAGCAGCGGGAGTAGTAGTTACGAGTCTGACGGGCTGTCTGACCTTGACCAGGAGGAGCAAGCAATGCTCACTCGTCAATTCAGGAAATTCTTGAGGACTAAGGGAAAGACCTTTAGAAGAAAGAGGTCATATTCCTCTGGTAAGAACTTTGATTCCAGCAATGATAAGAATAGGAATGCTAAGAAAATTGCATGCTTTCATTGCAGGAAACCTAGACGCATGAACGGGGATTGCCATGATCTTCAGAAGAAGGGTCCCGACATTCAAAAGAAGAGCTCCAACGTACAGAAGAAGAAACCACAAGCAATGGTCTGCACGTGGAGCGATGAGGAAGAAGATCCAGAAGCTAACTCCTCTGAGGAGGACAAAGAAGGAATCTGCCTGATGACAAATAGCAATGAGGAAGTAACAAACGTCTTCGAGAACTTTTCTATTGATGATTGGGAAGATACCTATGCTGAACTGTTAGATAAGTTCAATTCATTGAGTAAAGAGCATAGGGTTTTGAAAAGAAAACTCAATGCTAATTTTTAAGAACAAACTCAAATCAGTAAGGAAAATCAAAAATTGAAGGAACAATTAGAAGAAATGACTACTCTGAAGAAGGAAAATGAAAAGCACAAATCAGAGAACCAGGACGTTCACACACAGCTCATCGAACTCAAGATAAAACTTGAAGAAAGTCTGAATGGAAACAGCGTGATCACTGAGAAGTATGAAGCTGTTAAGGAAGTAAACACAGAACTTCTAAAAAATTGCGAGTCAATGCAAAGAGAGCTAGAAGACAAACAAAAAATTCTGAGAAAAATTTATTCAAGGGAAAACAAATCTGGACTCTATACTATGAACAAGGGTAAATTTCAACAAAGAGGGTTTAGGCTATAACCCGACAAATAAGAGACCCTTTCAGTTCAAGACCACTACCTTCTGCCCAGAGAAGGGAAAAGATAAGCAGGACACACCATCCAGCTCAAACAGTCATCAAAATATTCAGCATTCAAGGGAGAAAGCAACAAACCATGCTGAACAACATCTTAAACCAGGGAAGAACTTCACTAAACCCATTCAACAGAACAGAAATGGTAGCTAGAGCAGGCAAATGTATCAAAATGGAAGCTAGAATTACTATAAAAGAATGGGCACCAATAGAAGTTACTGGGAAAACAACATACACCCTCAAAAATCCGGTAATCAACATACATACAAAAGATACCCCAAGACTGAAAGGTCTAATAACTGGAATAAATTCCATTTCTCCAGACCAGCTGGACAAAATTCTGGTCACAATTTCAATAGACCTGAAAATAAGATGCAAGAGAAAAACAAGCTGAAGCAATTTTGGATTCCCAAACACCTACTTAAAGATTTAAATGATGTCTTTGGACCCAAGTTATCTTGGGTTCCAAACCACCTTGCTTGATTTCTTTTGTGTAGGTTTGCTTGGCAGCTGAGAACAACAAATAGTACCTTAACAGTGGCTGCTCCAGGCACATGACAGGAGACCGATCCAGGTTCAGCAAGCTAGAAATGAAGGTAGGGGGATTGGTCAAATTCGGAGGAAAGAACAGAGGTAAGATCATTGGGGTTGGCACAGTTGGTAAGTCCTCCACTAACTCAATTGAGAAAGTTTTACTTATGGAAGGTCTTCAACACAATCAGATTAGCATCAGTCACTTATGTGACAAGGTTCACAGGGTTATGTTTGATAATAACTCATGCAAAATATTTGAAATAAATTCTGATCTTGTTAAATTTGTAACCAACAGGACCAATAATGTCTACATGGTAGACTTAGATGCTGAGTCTGAATCTAATCTCTACTTATCCGCTAATTCTGAAAATAATGTCTTTGATTGGCATAGACGTTTAGGCCATGGTAGTTTTTCTACTTTGAATAAATTGATCAAGCATGATTTAGTTAGAGGCATGTCTAAAATCAAGTTTAATTCAATCTCAAAAATTTGTGATGCCTGTGCTCTAGGCAAGCAAACTCGCAAGTCATTTAAGCTCAGATCTGAGCCTTTATCAACCAAACCAATGGAACTCTTGCATATGGACCTTTTTGGTCCAACTAGAACTCTGAGCTTGAATGGGAAAAGGTTTGGGTTCGTCATTGTAGATGATTTCACTAGGTTTTCATGGCTATTTTTCTTAGCAAATAAAAATGATGCATTTCAGAAGTTTGAACAGTTCTTCAATAAAATCAAACAAGGAGGTTCTCACTGTATTTCAATAATTCAAACTGACCATGGAGGTGAGTTTGAAAATTCTTTATTTTTTGACTTTTGCAACAAAGAGGGATTGACTCACAAGTTTTCTTCTCCCAAGACTCCAGAGCAGAACGGAATTATTGAGAGAAGAAATCGAACAATCATCGAAATGGCCAGAACTATGCTGGTCGAAAGTCAGCTTCCCAGGAGATTTTGGGCAGAGGCGGCTAACACAGCCTGCTACACAATTAACCGAGCAATGGTAAGACATGTCCATAAGAAAACTCTTTATGAACTCCTTAAAGGTAAAAGGCCAAATATCTCATATTTCAAAATTTTTGGTTCAAAATGTTTCATCCATAACAATAATAAAAGGGACCTAGATAAATTTGATGCTAGAAGTACTCCAGGAATCTTTCTGGGATACTCTGAAACAACCAGGGCCTACAGGGTTTTCAATATAACATACCAAACTGTAGAGGAAACTCCTCATGTGATAATTGGTGAATCAACAGATGCTAACAACCTTGATGATGCCGATAGGTCTTCAAAGCATGATGGAGAATTTCTTGAGGAGGAATTGAAAGATGGAAATGAACAACCCGAAGGACCAACCGATCGGAAGCAAGTAAGCTCAACCGAACCAGGTGAGTCCTCAACCAATGTTAGATTCTTGAAAGACCACCCTGAGAATAATATCATAGGAAATTTAAGGGATCCTCCTAGGACCAAGTCTCATTTCAAAAATGTTTAAAATCAAGATTTAATTGCTTTAGTTTCTCAAATTGAACCAAAATCAGTAGATGAAGCCTTAAACGATGCATCTTGGGTCAATGCCATGTCTGAAGAGTTAGGTCAATTTGATAGAAACAATGTCTTGGAACTTGTTCCAAGACCTGAGAACACTAATGTGATAGGAACCAAATGGGTGTTCAAGAATAAAATGAATGAAGATGGAATTATTTCTAGAAATAAAGCCAAACTAGTAGCTAAGGGCTACTGTCAGGAATTTGGAGTTGACTTCGACTTCGATGAGTCCTATGCACCTGTTGCTAGGATGGAAGTTATAAGAATATTGTTTGCATTTGCATGCTCTAAAAATATAAAACTCCAACAAATGGATGTGAAGAGTGCGTTCTTAAACGGAATTATCAAGGAAGAAGTTTTTGTTGAACAGCCCCCCGATTTTCAATTCTCCACTAAACCTGACCAAGTTTTCAGATTGAACAAAGCTCTGTATGGTTTAAAGCAGGCCCCACGAGCCTGGTATGAGAGATTAATGGAATTTCTGATCAGCAAGGCCTACCAAAGAGGTAAGGTAGATCAAACTCTCTTTACAAAAACTTTTAAAGAAGATCTCATCATAGTCTAGGTATACGTAGATGACATTGTCTTCGGCTCAACAAGTACTGGTCTATGTGATGAATTTTCAAAATTGATGTCAGCAGAATTTGAAATGAGTTTGGTAGGCGAACTGAAGTATTTTCTTGGCCTGCAGATACAACAGTTGGAGGAAGGATGCTTCATCAACCAGACCAAGTATACATTGGACGTTCTCAATAGGTTTGGCATGACCAACTTGAAGCACATTACTACACCAATGGGTACCAGTACCTCATTGGATGCAGATGAGACAGGTAAAGAAGTAGATGCCAAGCTCTACCGAGGTATGATTGGATCTCTACTCTATTTGACAGCTTCAAGACCTGATATACAGTTCAATGTAGGAATGTGTGCAAGGTATCAATCTAGACCCACTAAATTGCATCTAGAAACAGTAAAAAGAATTTTCAGATACCTGTCTGCTACACACACCATTGGTTTATGGTTTCCTGCATCACACACACAAGATTTAATTGCATACACAAATGCAGATTATGCCTGGTGTAAACTAGATAGAAAAACTACTAGTGGTCATTGTGAATTTCTAGGTGGGTGTTTAGTCTCTTGGGGTTCCAAGAAACAACATTCTGTGGCTCTCTCCACTGTAGAGGCTGAGTACGTAGCTGTAGGGAGTTGTGGTACACAAGTCATTTGGATTAAACACCAGCTTCAGGACTATCAAGTAGACCCGGGGTGCACATCCATTTACTGTGATAATACTAGTGCCATCGATCTAGCCAAGAATCATGGCTTGCATTCACGCACCAAACACATAGAAATAAGGCATCATTTCATAAGAGATGGGGTTTCTAAGAACACCTTTGAACTGATTCATGTAGGCACTACTAATCAAATTGTCGATATCTTCACCAAGCCTCTAGACAATGACAGATTCACCATATTAAGGAGAGAATTAGGCTTATTTAAATTATCTTAATTTCTAATCTCCTGATTAATTTTTTTTTGGGGGGAAGAGTTGGTGTGAGAAGCCTGTCCTAACCGTAAGAGGGAGTTTTGAGCTTTTGCTGATTAGTTTCCTATTGTGCATCTATTGAGGGGGAACTAGGCAATTAGTGAAGTTTGACTGATTCAAAAGGTTGACCAGATGTGTGTCATTGCTGGTTCTCATGATTGAATGAGTGCGGTGCTCTCTCAGACAGTAGAATCTTATTCATCTCTTAAGTATATAAGTTTGTGTAACTAAAGTCCAACTAGAATCTTTTCTCTAGTAGACTATCAGAGACTTGGATTAAGGTATATCCTCCTACAATATTCATGATTCTGGTTCAGGCTAAAACTTGTATGTCTTGATATCTATCCAGAACAACTTGAAATCTAGACTTCAAAATTCATTTCAAAGAAACAGTTCTTCTGGTATTGTCTTCAAACACTTCATTTCCACAATATAAGGGATCAACTAAATGAACAAAGGTCTATGGTTTGATCACTGAGAAACTGGAGGCTTCATCAATGAAATGAAGTCTTTCCTAAGTCATGAGGTGTCAAATTTAAAAAAATGGGGGGGAAGTTCTACAAAAATAAACGTAATGTTTCTTACCATCACAGAGCAATGGTGACAAGGTGGTGAGTAACTGGGGACTCTGGCCTCTGATCAAGGTGTTTCCTCACGTAAAAAGCCATAGTTACTAACTTTGTTCTCTAAAAAGGAGAGGTAATGAGATTCTCACATTGAGTAACTGGGGATTCTGGCCTCTGATCAAGGTGTATCCCTAATGTCAAAGATGTGATTTACCAACTCACTTATTGGTCTTCTTGAAAATCTATACAATATCCTTATAATTGTGTAAATAATGGAATGCTTGTTCTCAAAACCTTGAGCACACCTTCTCTGCTTTTGTCTCTTGTCGTCTACTTAGTATAGTTGTTTGTTCAACTATATCTTGTCACACTTGTTCATTCATGCTCTACATCATATACCATTTATGTAGATAAACTTCCCTCTCATTCTCATTCTCTATTGATTACCAGAGTTAAAGAATCTTCTCTTGAGTTTAGTGCCTCACTTATTCTCTTAAGATATGCTCATGAGTCTTTCTACACTAAGAAACCAATGTACTTCTTCCTCATGTCTCTAGCAACTTCATATATCTTTCATTTCCTTTTGATGATGCCAAAGGGGGAGAGAGGTCATCTAAGAGATGTTCAGGGCATCTGAGAGCGTGTTGTAGGGGAGCGGATTTGGAGTGAAAGGGTCCAGAAGATGGTATTTCTGGGAAAGGCTTTCTGGTTTGATAGTATACTCTATTTGGTTTGCTCTTGATTGTTTTCGATCTTTTTTAACGCCCTGACATTACTTGATTCATAGTGTTGCCATCATCAAAAAGGGGGAGATTGTTGCATCCCTACGGTTTTGATGATGTCTCACATTGATGATGTCTCACACTATAAATCAATTTGCTTTATTGCATTCTTGCTATAAAGGTCCGTGCATTTACTTGTTCATATGCATTCAATAGATCAGTGCATGCTTTACTCTAAACGTGGTAAGTCCTTGCCTCGGTGCAAGTCTCCTTTAATAAGCTCAACACTTGTGATCGTCACAATAGAGCTCGGTGGATCTTGTATTAAGTCAGTGCATGCATTGTCTCATTCATAAAGTGCTTGCCTCAGTGCAAGTCCTTGTTCATGCACAGGTTCTATCGTTCGTTTCTTTATCTAAGTGTAAATTCAACTCTGTGCAAGCCTTGTCTTGCTTATCTCTTTGTTCTGCTCATTTCTCTCTGCCATCTCGGTGCAACTCTTGCTTGGATTGCACATCCCGACTCGGTGCATTCTTTTTCTTTCTGAATAACATGAAGTCAGCACATCTTTATTCCTTATCCATTCATGTCAGTGCACATCAGTTGCACGTTTGAACTCTATGGTCCGTGCTTATGTCATCATGAGTTTTCTCAAGTCAGTACATCTCTCGTCTTTGCTCACTTCAACTCAGTGCAACCTCTTGTTCACCTTGTAGTAGGTCAGTGCAATGGCTGACTTGGTAACTTCTACTCAGTGCAGTTTATTCTTACTTACTCACTACGTCGGTAAGACTTGTGCTAAGGATGTGACAAAGTGTTTATTCCTCTTCTCACAGTTTGTCTGTGCATTCACCATATGGATGGCACGTGATTCGAGGAAGATGAAGGTCCAGAACATTCTGACACGTGCCCCAACCTTTCAGGTGGGAAACGTGGTATCTACACGCCTAAGTTTCTGGAGCAGGCATATAAATATATGCTGAGGAAAAGGATTCGAAAGTGAGAGAGGGGATGGAACAGTAGAAAAAGGAGAGAAGCGTGAGAGCAGTGCTGGTGATCTAGAGAGAAAAACCAGAGACAAACCACTCCATCCACAGTAGAGAGAAAATTCTGAGAGAAAGCTATATGTGAATCTGAAGATCTGCTTCTACAGAAGCTACATTGTTTTGAATTTGAGATAGCTATTCTCCATCGGTCTTTTATTTTCGAGTTTCCTTTGTTTCCCATTCCATCTTGTTACCCTCCAAGCTTGTTCGGAGGAAGGGAGAAGTTCTCCGATTTCCCTCCATTGTTCTTGAAGGAAGAGAGGTTTGATCCTCTAGTTTTGTGAGTTGCTTGGGAGTAATTTCACAGGGTTCCCTTTGCTGTGTGCAAAGGAAGGGAGATTTATTCTCCAGTGATTCTTCTGGTTGATCAGAAGGCTGAGGATGGTGTTCCTCAGGGCAAGCTGTTTGGTAGCAGTTGTCGCAGACTGAGTCTGCTGTGTGCGATTGATCATTGCAAGGAAACCTTACTCTTCGGAGTGAGGGGTGGACGTAGATTACGGGTAGCAATCGAACCACCTAAAAACTCTTTGTCTTTCGTGTGGACTTGCCTATCTACTTTGTGCTTTCTCTCCACATACTTGATTTATTGCTTCATCGTGAATTCATTTCTCGATCTCAATTCACTGTCTAGATATCCTTTTTACCTATCTTCAAAGTTTTTATCACTGTGCATTGAGGGGTTGAGTTTTTATTGCCGAGCTTATCAAATTTGGGAGTGAGTTATTCATCCCCCCCTTCTATCTCTCTTTCCGCTGAGCGTATCACGAAGGGAACCCAATTATGGTGGGTGCACACGTCAAGGTGAAGAGTCATGGCTAAATTGCTAAGCCCAACTCACAAAATAAACCTGAGGCAACACTCCTACACTCCGCGCTTAATGTGTCCAATGGTCTTCAACCATAGGGATTGCCCGACTTTCTTCTTAGCACTTTATGGATGCTTGAATTAATTCCTGCACTCGCGTGAAAGGTAATCGTGAGGAAAAAGCTGCCTACCCCCACTAAAAAAGAGAGAGAGAGAGAAGAGAAACGTGAATCTGAGTAGCCGGGAATACCCATTGAGACACATGAGGAGACTCGCGCGAAATGGTGAAGCGAATTTCAATAAGGATGAAGCCTAGTAACCGAGAATTCCCATTGAGACACATGAGGAGACTCGTGTCGAACGGTGAAATCTGCTACCCAAATAAACAGATGGGGGCTGTGCGAAGCTACCAAAATCGAAAGACTGAAACCCATGTGTAGGCACTAGAGTAATCCTCGAGTGTTCCTTAGAAAACCTGCATATCCCTATGTTTAGGGCCCTTTGTTCACATGTTTGCTCCTTCACGCCACAAAGAGTTGTCTTGGGTGAAATGCGTGAATTTAAGCTATGCATGCAAGACATGTGATATCCTCATGACGGGTGCACCACCCCTTGGCTGTGCCTTCTGGCCCGCACCGTGTCTGTGAATTATGGGTGATGTCCCTATCCCATCTCCTATAGAGGGAGCTGCCTTATGTATACTTATGCTATGCCTGCTGACTAATGCCAACATGCTTGAATAAAAAAAATAATAAAAAAAATGAACTCAATTTTGACTATCACAGCCTGCTTTCCCAGTTTTGGCTCATACAGCCCAATCTTGGCCCTCACGGCCTACTTCTTGCCCTTGCGGATTGCTAATCTCCCAACTTCGGCTTCTATAGTCTGCTTCCCCAATTTGGGCTCTCATAGCCTACTCCCCAATTTCGGCTTTCATAGCCAGCTTCTCGATTGCAGCTTCTATAGTCCGCTTCCTCAATTTGGGCTCTCATAGCCTACTCCCTAACTTTGGCTTTTATAGCCTGCTTCCCCGATTTTAGCCTTCACGGCCTACTTCCGCAACACCGACTCTGGCCCTTGCGATCCACTTTCCCGAGTTCGGATTTCACAGCTGGTACGCCTGGCGCATTAGAGAATATCAAATCCTTTCACTTTGGTCCGGACCTTCCGTCCGGCTAAAGAACAAAAAGATCCTTTCACTCCAGATCGGACCTTCCGTCTGGCTGAAGAACTAAAATATTCTTTCCACTCTAGATCGGACCTTCTGTCCGGCTAGAGAACAAAAAGATCATTTCACTCTAGATCGGACCTCCCGTCCGGCTAGAGAATAAAAAGATTCCTTTCACTTTGGTTTGGGCATGTCGCCCAGCCAGAGAACTAAAAGACCCTCTCCACTCTAGATCGGACCTTTTGTCCGGTTAGAGAACAAAAGATCCCTTTCACTTTAGCTCGGACCTTCCATCCGGTTAGAGAATAAAAAGACTCTTTTTACTCTAGATCGGACCTTCCATATAGATTAGAGAATAAAAGATCCCTTTCACTTTAGCTCGGACCTTCTATCCGGCTAGAGAACACAAAGACTCTTTCCACTCTAGATCAGACCTTCCGTCCAGCTAGAGAACAAAAAAAAAAAGATTCTCTCCACTCTAGATCTGATCTTTCATCTGACTAGAGAACTAAAAGATTCTCTCCACTCTGGTTTGGACCTTCTGTCGAGTCAAAGAATTAAAAGACCCTCTATACAGCCGACACCCCCGGTGCTTTAAAGAACAAAACACCCTTTCACCCTCACCCGAACCTTCCGTTTGGGATTGGGGAATCAACCTCCTTCCTTGCGTTGGCACCAGCCCCGTACCAACGAAAACATTAAGAGACAAACAGATCAGGTCAACTCCTGGCACTCCGTTGGCATTGACGAACAACCCATTTTTGGTTGAGACCTTCTGTCTAGGTCATTACATGAATAAACTCTTCTCTCCTTCCCTTCGGGTGATGAATAGCCCATTTGATCTGAACCACCAGTTCAGATCGTTGAATCAACACACTCTTCTCTTCGCCCCTTTGGGTGATAAATGTCACTTTTGTTTCGGACCTTTCGTCTGGAGCACTCAAAGAACAAACTCCTTTCTCCGTCCCCTTTTGGAGACGAATATCTCTTTTGATTCAGACCTTTCGTCTAGATCAAGCAGGGAACGAACTCTTCTCCCCGTCCCCTTCGGTGACGAATACCCATCTGATTTGGACCTTCTGTCCAGATCATTGAAGCAACAAGCCTTTCTCTCCATCCCTCTGGGTGACGAACAAACCATTTGATTTGGACCTTCTGCCCAGATCATTCAAGGAACAAACTCTTCTCTCCGTCCCTTCGAGCGACGAATATCCCTCGTTGAACCAACAAACTCTTCTCTCCATCCCCTCGGGTGACGAATATCCCTTTTGATTTGGACCATCCGTCAATCAACAAACTCTTCTCTCCATCCCCTCGGGTGACGAATACCCCTTTTGATTTGGACCTTCCGTCCAGATCATTGAATCAACAAACTCTTCTCTCCATCCCCTCGGGTGATGAATATCCCTTTTGACTTGGACCTCTCATCCAGTTCATTGAATCAGCAAACTCTTCTCTCCGTCCCCTCGGGTGACGAATATCCCTTTTGATTTGGACCTCCCGTCCAGGTCATTGAATCAATAAGCTCTTCCCTCCATCCCCTCGGGTGACGAATACCCCTTTTGATTTGGACCTTCCGTCCAGGTCATTGAATCAACAAACTCTTCTCTCCATCCCTTCGGGTGATGAATATCCCTTTTGAATCAACAAACGCTTCTCTCTGTCCCTTCGGGCGACGAATATCCCTTTTAAAGGAATAAACCTGTCTCTCCGCCCCCGTGGCTCGCCTTACACAACCTCAGCTTGCATAGCCCACTTTCCAATAACTTCAGCTTTCATAGCCTGCTTCTCTGGTTTTGGCCCACGTGGCCTGGTTTCTTGACCTTAACTTCGGTCCACGGACCCGCTCTTCTCATCATGTTGATGAATCTCTCAATCAGTCAGCACCTGCAGGCCTTGCTCTCTCGTCCCTCTCTCGCGCCGTCTGCGGCTGGGGGGCATTTGTGGACACTCAAAAATTCTCACCCCGTGTTTACATGCTGGGGAATAAAAAGGAGGAGAAAAGACATGAGAAGATGAGAAGAAGAAAAGGAAGCACCCTTCGTGCCCTTTAATGGCACAGCAGCCAAACGCCTCCAACGGCACGCCTTTGATGTCTCCAGCGGCACACTCCAAATGCCCTTCCAGCGGCACACCCTATGCCCTTCAGCGGCACACTACTTTGATGCCTCAAGCGGCACACTCTCTAGTGTCTCCAGTGGCACACTCCTTCCTCAAGCCCTCCAGCGGCACACCCTGCCAAGCCCTCCAGCGGCACACTCCAAGTGCCTTCAATGGCACAACACCATCAATGCCCATTCAATGGCACACCCCCAGTGTCCCCCAACGGCAAACTCACTCTGTGCCCTCCACTAGCACACCCCTTGGTCCCATCCAACGGCACAGTCTTCATGCCCTCCAGCGACGCACCCTTCAGCCCTCCAACGGCACACTGGTGGTGCCCTTCCAGTGGCACATTTCTCAGGCCCTTCAGCGACACACTCCTCATGTGCCTCAAATGGCACACCCTCAGAGTGCCTCCAATGGCACACCCCATCAACAACTCAACATGCCCTTCCAACAGCACAGTAGCGCGCAAGCCCCCCAACGGCACGGTCATTGTGCTCTTTCAACGGCGCAGCCATTGCACCCTCTCAGCGGCACACTCTACCGAATAGTTCATCCGGTGCAATGTTACAGCTTTTGGACCGGTGCCAACGGTAGCTGATCCAGCGGTCATGGCCTCCCACCCTCGGCGCACAGTGGACTCACGTCTAGCCAGCTCGAGTCTGCCCCGCTGTTAACGCCTAAAGCACCCACGCAGGCACTCCCTGCTAAAGACAAGACTAGGCTCAATCCCCCATTAACCACCGTCGTCAATGGATGTCAACGCCACCGGGTATACATATACCCTCTCACGACGAAGAAAAAAGAGAGAGGCCAAAAAAAAGAGGAGCTCCTGCTTAGAAAAGAGAAGAAAAAAAAAGAGAAGAAGGAAGGAGAGGCTCCTTCCCCCTTGCTGCTCCGCCCACCACAGCCTGAGTGAAGAGGAAGAGGATAGAAGAGAAGAAGAGAAGAAGAGTGGGTGAAGAGAGAGAGTGAGGTCCAGGAAGGGTGGAGCCCATGCTCCGTTCCCCTCCCCACTGTATTTTCTATGCTTATTTCTTTTCCTCCATTCCTTTCTTTTGTGGAAATGTATTCGCTCCCTTGGGGCACTCCTCTCGTGAGAATAGAAATAGAAAGTTCATTAAGTCTTCATACCACCCCATTCCTACGAATGAAAACACTCCTCTTGTGTCATCTTGCCCATCCTTCACCCTACGGTGTATATGGTGGTTTGTTGTACGCCCGTTCCAGTTTTCTCGCTTTTGTTTTGGGTTACCTACCCTCCAAAATGCCATAGAGCCTATCCAATTCAATAGGCAGTGTCTCTGGCGTGATGGGATGAGGCTGGCCTTCTTCCAACACGTTTCTATAATAGGGTCATCCTAGCCCGGCACGCCCTCGGCCTTGTCCGTGCCGACACACCCCCAACGTGCTTTGCCAGACACGCTTTATCTCCAAACCATCCCAACCTGGCACACCTTGGGCTTAGCATGGCCGGTACACTCCTGACCACCCCTTACCCGGCACACCCACAGGGTGCTCCACCCGGCACACTTGCCCCCCTTTTGTTTTGCTCCACCGGTCAGCCCCAGCTACCCGGCACACCCCGTGCCACCTTACCCGGCACACTCGTGCCCGCGCTTACCCGGTACACTCCTGACCACCGCTTACCCCGGCATACCCGCATGGTGCTCCACCCGGCACACTCCCAACAGCCTTTGGCCGGTGCATTCCCTCAGCCACCTGCTAGCACCCTTTACCTGGCACACCTGCCAGCTCCCTTTACCTGGCACACCTACCAGCTTGCTTAGCCTGGCACACCTTAGCCCCCTTTGGCCCGGCACACCTTGGCAATGACCACCGGTACACCCTTGGCCATGTCCTGTCCAGCACACCCCTGGCTAGTCCAGCCCGGTACACCCAAGTTGTGCTTGCCCGGCGCACCCATAGCTCATGTCAGTCTAATGTTTCTCGTTCGTTGTTTTCTCCAAGTTTTCTGAAGTTTTCTCAAAGATGATGTTGCCTTGGCACACACCTCAGATTGTTGGGTCATGCCTCTCCTTGTGGGCGTGTTCCCCTTTTACTCCCCTACCATCCGGGTCAAGGGGAGATGCTGCCAAATTTTTGTCAGAAATAACAACATGTTAAAAGACAAAAGGAAGTAACAAACAAATGAAATAAATAATAATAAAATATATTCCAACCAAGACAGGGGAGCCCTGCAAGACCCAAAGAACTGGACTGCTAAATATGACCATGGGCTTAATCACATAACAGTAAAATAGAAACTGGTTGTTTGAAGCCCTCCATCAGAAATCTCAAGAACAAAAGGGACCCTCTTCTCGGACCGTACTCTACTCCTGTGGGCTTTGCCCTAGCCGCATTGGCCTCTTTAGCCTACCCCTCATCTGGCACGCTTTGCCTTCGTCCTGGCCGGCACACTCCCATCTCCCTACCGGTACAACCCTGCCAATTTCCCCCGGCACACTCGTGCCCTTCCTCTCTTCCTCTCTCCGGCACACTTCAGTTGCATTGACTTGTCGTCCAACCTGGCATGCCCATGCTCAGACTCCTGCTCAACACATGCCCTGACTTCGGCCCCTCTTGCTCAGCCTTTACCCGATATGCTTAGACCCATACCCCAACTTGCATTCCCACTTAGGCTGCACATGCATAGACCTTCATGTTGAGGTGCACCGACCTTGCTCCCCGGTGCATTGACCTCACCCCTATGTGCACTGACTTTCCACCTCTCAGACCCTACTCCACTCATGAGGGCTTTGCCCTGCTGCTTTGGCCCCTTTGACCCGCTCCACATCTGGCACACTCTGCCTTCACCTTGCCCCGCCTCTCCCGGCACACTGGTGCTTTTCTCTCTCCGACACACTCTTCCTTCACCTTGCCCAGCCTCTCCCGGCACACTGGTGCTTTTCTCTCTCCGGCACACTCTCAATGCCTCCATCCGGTACAGCCTTAGCCTCCTTACCCAGTGCACTCTCACCCTCCCTTAGCGGTACACCCTCCAATTCGCTTTTAACTGGCACACTACGCCTGTGCTTTACCCGGTGCACCCGATAGCACCTCCGTGTGGTACACTCTGCCTTCACCTTGCCCAGCCCCGCCCGGTACACACCTTCTCTCCCCAGCGACACACCACCTAACCTCTACCCGGCACACTTGCGGCCTAAACTAGCGGTACACCCTCCCCGTACTCTCACTCGTTACACTCCATCTAAAACATCACATCATAAAAAGGGAGGACATAATAGTGATAATAAAAGGGGGAAATTTATATAATAATAATGATAAAAAAATATAACAATAAAAGAAATAATAAATCAAAAAATGAAAGTAATAATAATAATAAATAAAATAAACAAAATAAATAATAATGATAAAATAAACAGAAGAAGAGTTCACAGCCCACGAGTAAAAAAAGGGGATCAATAATAATAATAATAATAAACAAATGATGATGATAATAAATAATGATAATAATAACAATGAACGGAACGAGGCGGCTTTCGTCATCCCCGGACCCTTAGCATGGGAATATTAATAAGACCTTCCTGGGTCATGCTTAGACCACGGGTTCGCCCGAATCATGGTCATTGCCATACTCATACCCTAGGCCTATAGCCCGCTATCCTCGAATATATCTTTGTTTAGGGATCTAATCACGGGACATTTTTTCGCTGCCCTTTGGCACCGAAAATATTAACGATACCCACTCAAGTCTCGCTTTGACTGCGGGAAGCTTCTCCAGTAGGGTCCTAGCTTGATCTTGCACCGGGCCAATAAACTCGCTGATTTCTGACCACTCTGACCGGGATTTAACTGAATGTTTCCCATTCCTCTAAACAGTAAATTTGCCATACCCCGACATACATATGCTCCGATTTTCTTGTGAGGATCACGCTGCCCTCAAGCCGGACATTCGTCCGAATATCAAATGGTCCCCTGAGTGACCGACATGTTTCGAATGCTTGCTTCCCTAGACATAGGGCTTTTCAATTGATTCAGGATCACTATCGTCTTTTTTCTCTCGATACGATTTCCTGGCCATGAGGCCCCTGATTCGCGATGATTAATCAAGGGTGTTCCCCTCTCCGAGGGGATGTAATTAACCCCGTGACCTTTATGGCGTGGCGGGTTTTGGTCTCGACACGAACCACACAACCATCTGATTAGTTAGATAGAGCGCACCAAAGGCTTCCATGAAGTCCGAATAAAACGCAACTTTGTGACTGGCACGCCCACGCACTTAATAAACCAATAAACGAATAACAATAACTAATTGATAAAATAAGTGCATCCACACCTGTCTACTATAAACAGTAATTAAATGAAAATATGTGAAAATCTAGGGCCAATAAATGCATAATAAAACATGGCAACGGTTAGATATGGCCTGATAACACCATGTCAAGATATGGAGATGCATGCGTTGAGTGAAATAAACCAACAATTATCATTTTCTTCTTTAAAGGTTAGGTCGATGCATGCTATGATAACCCTAGATGCATAGTACAGATAAAACAACAAATACTCCATGTAGAAAATATGAAATTGAGTGCAAGAAGAGGGCTTTTATTCCTAACATTGAGTTTAAGTCATTCATGAGATAACCTACCTCTAGTAATGCTCCTAGAGTTCGAATTCCAGATTGGAAGTTGACCCTAGTTCCTGCATGTCCTATGCTAAGTCAGCAACTTCCCATCCTTCTATCTCCCGACTCTCTCGACCTAAGGCCACAAAATTTTGAGGGTAAAAAGAGGGTAATAAAAGGAACAAATAGTTCTAAAGAACTTCTATCTAATTACTTCATTTAGGGCTTCTAGTTTGCTGATCTATCTGGCTCGGTCGCACAAGTTCCTGGGTTGCTTGTACTGAACCAGCGTCTTTGCAGGCCTCAATCTTCCTGATGGCTTGATCTCCTAAGATAAAATTTGGAGGGCAGTTAAACCTTAGTATTATGAACAAAATATTCTAAAGAATATACCTCTAATTCGTCCTCTTTACCTTAGTTCCACGTGAGCCAAAAGTAAGGGTCGTGCAGGTTGGTTATGGGTCTATTTATAGGTTTTAGCTAGGGTTTCGAGGATTAGACTGAACGTAGAGTCTAATTTAGGTTTTGAATTCGATCCTCTAGCATACTAGACTCTTCTAACTAAGGGATAACATCGATCTTAGGTGATTAGGATGCCAAAGTTCCCATCTTTTCATGTTTTCTTCTATTCATGGAACTGGGGTTACCTAGCGGTCTAAATTAGGACCGCTTTCAATAGCCAAGCGGTCGCCCGATAGACCGTTTGTGACTTTTGGTGCCGAGTTTGAATCATTTCAAACTCTTTGATATTATCTCCTATTATCTACTTAAATTTTGTAAATAAGCATAGTTTAAGCTTCTAGAATATGGGCCAAGACTAGTGGGCTTGGGTTTTGGATTTATGTAAATAACTATTGGGTTTGATTTAATTAACTATAATTCATTTAATAATCCATTCCTCTCTAAAAAATCTAAATAAATTCTAGAAAATTCTAAAATATTATGTACAAAATTTTGGGATATTACACCCTCCCCCACTTAAGAGAATTTGGTCCCCAAATTCTAATACATAGACTTTAAAGGAGAGTGTACTTACATTCAAATAGATTAGGAAATCTCCCGCGCATGGCTTCCTCCATTTCCCATGTTGCTTCATGTGGGCAAGATTTGGTCCACTAAACTTTGACCATGGGAATGGTTTTATTTCGTAGTTGATGTACCTCTTGTTCAATTATTTTGATTGGTTTCAGGTCGTACGTCAAATCCGTTTGGATCTCCAGATTATCATAAGTGATAACGTGGAATGGATCATAGACATATTTCTTTAACATAGAGACATAGAATACATCATGAACTCCTGCCAATTGAGGGGGTAAAGCTAGTCGATATGCCACCTCTCCAACCCTTTCAATAATTTCAAAAGGGCCAATGAATCTTGGTGTAAGCTTGCCTTTGATGCCGAACCTTTGAATACCTCGACCTGGAGAGACCTTCAGAAATACATGGTCGCCTTCTTGGAATTCTAGATCACGCCTTCGATTATCAGTATATGATTTCTGTCTATCTTGGGCTACCTTGAGTCTTTCTCGAATTATCTTAACTTTCTTAGTAGTATCCCTTATTATTTAGGGACCTAGAAGTTGTTTTTCCCCAACTTCACTCCAGCAGGTAGGTGAGCGACAGCTTCTCCCATATAATGCCTCAAATTGTGCCATTTGAATGCTTCCTTGATAACTAATATTGTAGGCAAATTCCACTAGAGGCAAATGGTCGTGCCATCTTCCACCGAAGTCTATCACACATGCTCTCAGCATATCTTCTACCACTTGATTGGTTCATTCGGTTTGTCCATCAGTTTGTGGATGAAATGTAGTGCTAAAATTTAATCGGGTCCCCAAAGACTATTATAGACCCTTCCAGAATTGTGAAGTAAATCTAGGGTCTCGATCGGAAATAATAGTGACAGGGACACCATGTAACTTAACAATCTCCTTTATGTATAAGGAAGCCAAGATATCCACAGATCATCGGCTTTTAATAGGTAGAAAATGAGCCAGTTTTGTTAAACGGTCTATGACCACCCATATTCCATCATGTCCACCTCTTGACTTAGGCAATCACATGATAAAGTCCATCCTTATACTTTCCCATTTCCATTCCGGAATTTCCAAGGGATGTAATTTTCCAACAAGCCTTTGATGTTTTGCTTTAATCTATTGACAAGTGAGGCAACCAGACACATAGTTCACTACTTCCCTTTTCATATTAGGCCACCAACAATTCCTTTTAAAAACTTGATACATCTTAGTAGCACCAGGGTGAATGGCGTACTTAGATTTATGAGCTTCTTCAAGGATTAATTTCTTAGTATCCACGTGATTCGGTATACAAACTCTTCCCCTGAATAATAATCTTCCATTATTTGCAATAGAGAAATCCGGCCGTTGCTCTATATTTGCTTTAATCTCCAATAACACAGGGTCATTATCTTGGAGTTTGACTAGATCTTCTATTAATGTGGGTTGTGCCCGGATATTGGCTATAAAGAAATCCTCTTTCCTCTTCATATTAATATCTAAATTCAACTGAGAAACTTTGAAAACAAGATTGGTCATACCTTTCATGAGACTTGATAGCTTTCCCATTGGTTTTCTGCTGAGCGCATCGACAACAGCATTCACCTTGCTAGGATGATATTGTATAGCAAAATCAAACTGCTTAAGGTACTCCAACCATCACCTTTGCCTCATATTTAGCTCTTTTTGAGAGAATAGATATTTCAAGCTCTTATGGTTCGAATAGACTGTGAATTTCTCTCCATAAAGGTAGTGACGCCAAATCTTCAAGGCAAATATAACCGCCACCAGTTTCAGATCATGAATAGGATAATTTTCCTCGTGTCCCTTTAACTGTCATGAAGCATAGCAAATCACCTTGCCATTTTGCATAAGTACACAACCTAGCCCAATGCCAGATGCACCGGTATAAAATTCAAATCCACCACCTTCTACGGGTAGTGCCAGTATAGGTGCCGTGGTGAGATGCTCTTTAAGAGCTAAGAATTTTTCTTCACATTCCTTGGTCCACTCGAAAGGATTTTCTTTTCTAGTGAGTCTTGTCAAAGGAGCGGCGATTTTGGAGAAATCCTTGATGAATCGCCTATAATACCCAGCCAGGCCGATGAAACTTCAAACTTCAGATACGGTGTTTGGTTGGCTCCAGTTCTTAACTGATTCAACTTTAGAAGGATCTTCTGTAATGCCTTCTTTAGAAATAATGTGGCCTAGGAAAGAGACTTCCTTAAGTCAAAATTCACATTTGTTTAATTTAACATAAAGTTGGTGTTCCCGCAATAGAAGAGAATATCATCAATAAATACGACCACAAATTGGTCAAGAAAAGGCATGAACACATTATTCATCGGTTGCATGAATGTAGCAGGTGCATTAGTTAAACCGAACGGTATTACCATAAATTCATAGTCTCTGTATCGGCTTCCGAAAGCAATCTTGTAAATGTCTTCATTCTTGATCCTCAGTTGATGATAGTCTGACCTAAGGTCGATCTTAGAGAAGTACTCTATGCCAGAAAGTTGGTCAAACAACTCATCAATACGCGGCAGTGGATATTTATTTTTAATAGTGAGTTGATTAAACTGCCGATAGTCAATGCATAATCTAAGGGAACCGTCCTTCTTTTTGACAAATAAGACTGTCGCACCCCAAGGGGATGTGCTGGGTCGAATGAAGCCTTTTTCTAATAGCTCCTGAAGTTGCTTCTTTAGTTCCTTCAGTTCCGTGGGAGACATCATGTAAGGAGCTTTTGACACTGGTGCTGCTCCAGGTGTGAGTTCAATGGTAAAGTTAACCTCCCTTTTGGGCGGTAAACCAGGTAACGCGGAAGGAAAAATATCAAAAAATTCCCGAACTACGGGGATTTCATCTATCTGAATTTCCTTAGACTCGGTAACTATCACGGAGGTAAGAAAAGCTTCACATCCTTGCGCAATGAGTTTGCAACTGTGAAGGGATGAAATAAGAGAGGGATGCTTCTGATATTTGATACCAAGAAAGGAAAATTGTGGGAGACCAGATTTTCGAAAGGAAATTATCCTACTGTGATAATTTATATAGGCGTCGTGGTCAACAAGCCAACCAACTTCTAATATGGCATCGTAACCTTCCATGTCGAGGCATACGAGATTAGCAGGAAGATTATGCCCTTCTATAGTAACTTCACTACTAGGGAAATAAGTTTTCAATTCCGTTCCCGACGCTAAAGGAGTGACTATGGTTAAATCCAATGGTAAGGGAACAGGTGAAATAGACAATGTTTTTACAAAGAAATTAGCAATAAAGGAATGAGTAGCACCCGTATCAAATAACACAAAAGCCGAATGGGAATGAATATGAATTGTACCTTCAATGAGCTCCCCTTCTTTGGTTTGTTCATCCTCCAATACGGCATTTAATCTAGCTTGCCGCTTCTGTCCACCATTGCTCCTTGTGGATGATTGCTCTTTCATTAGAGGATAGTAAGGCATACGGTGCTCCTGACTTCCACATCTTAGGCATGCGCCCAAATGCTTCCAACATTCTTCGGCCGCATGACCGAACTTATCACAGAATGAGCAAGCTGCTATGACTTGCTTATCTTCTTCTTTCGCCTTGTTGTTCCGACGATCATCCTTGCTATCCCCATTTCGGGATCTCTTCTTGCTATCCCGAGAGTTATAGGTGATGCTAAATTTCTCTTGCTTCTTACCTCATCGACCAGACTTTCAGCTCGGCTCCTCCACTTTGACCTTGAGTTTATCGACCTTCTCCAAGGTCCGTTCACATAAGTTCACCCGTTGGACCATCTCTGCGTATGTCTGAATATTTTGTGGGCCACGTTGCTAGATGAAAATGGGTTGCAACCCGTCCATATAGCGATTTGCTTTAAGAAGATCCGTGCTCACTAGATGCTGAGCATAGGGTGCCAGACAAGAAAATAGTAATTCGTACTCAGCCACCGTCATCATACCTTGACGCATTGAAGCGAACTCCATCACCTTCCTCTCCTTGACATGTTCGGAGAAATATTTAGCTCGAAAGAGCGTGAGAAATCCTTCCCAAGTGTGTGGGGCATCTGCAGGTGGTGCTGGAACAGATTTCCACCATGTAGGTGCGTCTTTGTTTAACTGAAATGTAGCAAGATGAACCTTCTCGGGGTCGGCACATTGCATGACTTCGAAGATACGATTCATTTCGTCAATCCAGTTCTCTGCTTCGTCTGGATTGGAAGAACCATTAAATCGTGGAGGATTCAAACTCCCCAAATTACGGTGCAAATCACCCGCTCCTGCCCTAGTGCCAGCTTGAGCCATATTTTGTAAAGCTTGTGCAAGACCTCCAACGGTTTGTTGCATTCCTCCCCAATCGACACGATGAGACATGGTAAGAGTAAGGTACCAGAGAAGAGTAATAGATTTGTTAATTCTAATGGAATTGGTGGGTTAGTTTTAAAGATAATTTCTAATTAGTAACTCATCCCAGGGTCTACCTGTTGATAATTTTATCTCTCTTTCCTTTACCCCGCCCCTAACTATGCTAATAACATAATAGCATGAAAGGCATGGAAGATGATGAATAAAGAGCAATGAGAGATAGAAGAACTGATCGTGATTGCCTCTAAGGGTTAACAATGCCAAAGGGATGAAGGGATAAAGGAAAGGGTGCCGTGTACCTTGGAAATATGAAGAATTGATCGCGCTTAAGAATGGGACGAGGGGAACTTGTGGACTCAAATCTCTTCTCCTTCCAACCGGCTAGATGAAGAATGCCTCACGCTGTATTCATGCTCTCCTGCATAACAAAGCTAAAACAAGGACAAAAAACCCATTAGAACATGCATGTGTAGTATCAATCCCGCAGTGATAAAATAGGGGTAGAAATTAAGGGAGAACGCACCAGGAGGAGGTTTTTAACCCCTGTGGAAGGGTGTAAATAATAGGTGTGTGTATTGTGCATGCATGAGAGTTAAAATCTTGAGATTTGGTTGAGAGAATAGAGAGAAATCAATGATGCAAAACGGGGGGAAACACATATGTAGCAGAAAAGTGCAGAAAACTGTGATGATTTGTGATTTTAAGAGGAAGAGAACTAAGAATATAGATAACCAAATTAAGCTCAGAAGGATGCAATGGAAGGCTAATACTTTCCTCTTCAATCCAAGGTCGAAGTTGTGAGTTGGAATTGCGGCATGGCTTCACCCCGAACCAAGAAAGAGCCACCCTTTGCAACTGCAAACTAGGCAATTTTTATAAAGTTTTGTAAGAAATCTTGATTTTCCTCTCACGATTCCCGGAGATAGAGTCCAAGATAAATCGAGTTCTTTGAATCAAACTCGAGATAATACTAAGGACAAGATATAGGAATAAACGGGGATCAATTCGGAGGAGAATTCTACAAGATATGGTCTTGGAAGGTAGCCCCGTCGCACTAGAAAATATAGTTTTAGTTGTACTAGGATGCTTAAATGCCAATCTTGCGACCCAGATCCTGAGAGATATAGCTAATTAAAATTTTATTTCTATGAACCAAATTCAAGATAATACAAAGGACTAGAAGTAGGAAAAAACGGGGATCAATTTGGATAAGAATTGAAGAAGTTATGGGCTCTGCAAGATAGGCTCGACGTGCAGTTTTTGGGGCAGAGTCCAGCATAAATTAGACTCTCTGCTGTGTGTAACGGTCTATTGTAGGACCGCCACATGTTCTCTGATGGTCTAGGGTAAGACCGCCACGCTCTAAGGGTCAAACGGGGTGATTTCGGGCGAGTTTGGGTGTGACGCACCTATACTAGACTGTCACATGTTTTGTGATGGTCTTACGATAGACCGCTACATGTGCTGTGATGCACCTACACTAGACCTTCACATAGATGAAGGAAAATTCTGGACCGACTGCGCGTGACTTTAGAAATTGAAGCGTATCTCTCAAACGGGGCAGAACTAGAGAAAGTAATAGAAGAAGAAATTGTAGATAACAGAGAGAGGAACAACTTTCATGAAGAAAGAAAGATGATAAAATGTTTAGAAAAGGGATAAAATGGTGCTAGAAGAGAGAGAAAGAATTCTGAACACCACAGCACGCCGGAAAAATACGAATAGCTCACAAACGGGGCAGAACTGGCCAACGGCTTAAAAAAATAAATTGTAGATCATTGAAAGAGGAACAACTTTTGTGAAGACAACCTTTTGAATAGAAGGACAGAAAGAGATGAAAAGATACCACTTTTAGGACTACGTAGTGGGAGAGAGCCGATTACTTGAGGGAAGCCGGCCTAAATGGGCCGAAAGTCGACTTAGAAGCCAGAAGTTGATAAAATAAGCTCCAGGGCTCTAGGAAATCATGATCTCTAGGGCTCAAAGGGAATGGAACAATGAAAATGGGCTCGAAATCCATCCAAGGAAGGCTTCAAAATAATGGGTAATTTGGGACATCAAAATTGATGAATAAGAGAAATGACGCAACTTGTGGGCTAAAAACGGGTGTCAACAGATGCCCCTCCTTGATGTTCGCTTTGCAAGGGAACGAGCGAAAGCGACGCGGATGCGAAATGGAAAGGAAATGAAGCGAAAGCGACAGCAACATGAAATGGAGATGAAGCGGAGAAAACTGAAAAGCGGGCATCAAGAAAAAAAGACACTCGTCACAACCAACAAGCAACAGGAATTCTCCCGAAAACGCAGAACTAACCACAAGGAATGATTGATAAGGATGAGACATGTCTGGAGAACTAACTAAGGGAGGAAAGGAAACACGACCAACCTCATCGGGTATACAATCCATGGACAATGAGGGGATCGGAAAGAACACAGCGTAAGAGCTGGAAAGGAGAATAAGACTGAGATAAAATCCAGACAGGAATCATGCTGGCCAACCAGACCAAGCGGCAAGATCAGAGAAATAGTTCAAGTTCGGAGTGGAATGAAGAATCTCTTATCCAAGAGAGCTTAAGTGCAATCAACCATTGCTGAGGAGCAATCCTTGAATGGATCACGAGGCATGAATGCTCAAAATGACATGATGCATGCTGGGCTAAAATAAAGAAATCATTAAAATAAATGCAAAGAAAGATAAAATAGAAAGTACTCAAGGATAATATCGCTAGACTGAGCCAAGACGGGGTCAAGAGTCTTCTTTCAACCACGGCGTGCGAGACAGAGTCCATCATCCCCCACCCGACTCAATCGAGCGGCCTATCCAACGATTAACCGTATGCTCCTAGATCATCATCGTTTTTGTTAAGGGGGAACATCAGATCCTAGAACACACGGGCAACCAGTCGGTCCTTGAGAGGCTATAGTAACGTAGATACTATATAGTAATGCAACAATGAGAAGGGATAGAGAGCCATACCTGACTTGCCTGCCAAGCGAAACGGCACTTTTTTAGATTTTTTAAAATTTCTGATTTTATGGAATTTTCTAATAAGACAACAACAATATGAATGAACATGATAAACAAGCATGAACATAACGATCAACTAAACGACAGACAACATAATATAACATAACGATCAAATGAAATGGAAAACAACACAACAAGATGAACAAGCACATATGCAATGGCATGAACAAACCACACGTATGCATGATGGTCATGATGGGACAAGACAACAACATGGTGGGACAACACATGGTTGGGACAAGAATATGAGGGATGACCATACGGTTGGGACAACACACGGGATATAGAAGGACGACTAACAACATATGCAAGACAACTAACAACACGTGGTGAGGAACAAAATAACATGCATGGGATGACACAGAGAGACAAAAACACGTGACAAGGACATGGCGGGACAAAAGATACGACAAATACGCCCTTCAATCAAAATCCAAGATCAGAATAAAGCAGAACCTCCAGGTTCACAATCGTGAGGCAAAGCCCTCTCATATAGATATAATCATTGCAAATAAAAGTTGAGAAGGACACAAGCTTCAGAATAGATCGAGAGATATGATTGAAGAAGGAAAGAACATATCAAAGATGTGAACAGGAGACAGATAGAATAAAATACGGAGCAAGGAAAGCTTGAGTACCTGTAACCTGCACACTTAGCAAACAGATTACGTATCTGTTCTCAAAATAAATAGAAAGGAACAAAAAGATTAATATTTTTTTAAATTTTTGACAATACTTGATTTTTTTTGAATTTTTGACAATATTCTATTTTTTTTAAAATTTTGACAATATTCGATTTTTTTTTAATTTTGAAATAGCAATCCGCAGCCCCTAAAGACAGGCTCGAACTACTGGCCATGGATTACCGTCCCTCCCCTCTCATTAAAGACTTCCCTTTAGCAGGGCGTGCATGTGAGGGTGGCTTACCACAACCAACCGCTTCTAAAGAACGGCGCCCCTACTAAGGCCATACCCGGGATACAACCCAGCCTAAGAGGGAGAAGCGGAAGAAAAATTAGAGACAAGCTTTATGCAGGATGGGAGACATCAGGACTTGAATTCCTTCCAGGGCACTACCTCTCAAAGAGATAGGTCTAGTGCACCGGGGCTTTGTGTCTTTGATTTTTAGACCCATATTTATCAAGCACGCATGCGACCGGGCTCATGACGTCCCGCGGGAAATTGTACTGCCACTCTTGCCATGCCTTTGATTCATAATTTTGCATTGATTCATTTTCTCATTTTGGTAGCCCTTATTGGCCAGATATAACATGAAAACTTACTTTTGAGGGTCAAGACTGCTCCTATTTAAGACCTCTCTCGTATTAGGGAGCGCCTAGGTTGGTCATCTCATCCATCAATCTCTTGCCCCTGCACTTGGCCGAGCAGAGAAAAGAAAAGACCTTTGTTCATACCCAAAGTATGGCCAAAGCAGCAACGGTGTGCCTCAGAGAAATCGACTATGGCTCGCCGTGTAGTGTGTGAAAACCCATGATCAATGGTCACCCTCAACGATCGGGGAAAGAACTCAGACTCCTAGAGCGGAGCTATCACCAGCCTAAGGCTGCTGCAGAAGTGAACTCATTTTGACTAATCTTAACTAAGCAAATTTCTAAAAGTCACTAAACCATGTTGAGGAATAGCATTATAAGCGTGTGCAGGAGTAAGAGAGATAATAGCGATGATAACACAAAATGACGATACATTGCAAATCTATGGAACGGAAACCAGCGTCCTAAAGCGATCTTGACCATCGAGCTTTTGAGCAGCACGAGCTTTGTATTCCTTACTTGACAGGACAAAAGATGAGACGATAGCAAAGGATTAAAGATTCCCCTACATGGAGGAGCGGCAGACATCAAACTGGACGAAGGAGGATAAAAAGGAAGAGAGACGAGGGCTAGAACTCCCTCGTTAAGGTGCAGAGACCTTGATAACAAGGAACCAAATACATAAGAAACCAGATTAGCTGAGATCAAGGCGGGCTAAAGCCTCGAAAATAGCAAGAAAAAGGGTAAGAACCCTGAAATGATGAGGAAGAATGAGTAGAAAGATGAGAACAAGAATCATCCGACGTGGTCGGAGAAGAGGGACAAGAATCATCCGACAGGGTCGGAGAAGGAGAATGAGAGACACCCGACAAGGTCGGGGAAGGAGAACTAGAGACGGAACCCGGAGATACTAGAGAAGAAATGGGAGATGTCTCAAGATCGGGATGAAAAGATATAGGCTGAGGCCCAGAATTATGAGAGGAGGGATAATCTGGAGACTCCATATGAAGAAGAGAAGAGGAAGAATAGGGGTTGTGGACCCAAGAAGAGAGGAGAAGATCATAGAAGCTGGATCTGAAGAGGGAAGATACACCACCCAAGGGTGGGAGTTAAGCAAAAGAAACGATGAAGCTAATTAGTGGAGATCTTCCTTAGACAATTTAAAGAGTGCGCAAATGACTAAGCAAATTACTAAGCCTAGATTTGAAAATAACATAAATAGTTCGAGCTATCGATTATTACAACTAACCAAAATGTCAAATTCATAGAATCAACTACTAGTCCTCACTCCTTTATTAGTTTTGATCAAAGGAAATACAAATGACATAACTGGACAACAACTGACATACGTAGGGATTACAATTTAACACAAAATAGTGGAATTACAATAACACAACATGACAATTGATGACTCCATTCATACACTCATCACTCAGACTCATCCCCTTCTGTGTTCTGGCCGATATCCAAACGACCTGAAAAGGTTAGAAAACAACTAGATGAGCGAATCGCTCAGTAGGAATTACATCTCAAGATTTAACATGCTTTAAGTGAATTACAAGTTCATTTAATGTGGGTAATCTATGCATGCAGACAGATAGATATCAAGGAATCGTAAGATCGACAAGAGTAGAAAGTGAGAGCATATAGATTTCACATTTTCAAGCAGCAGTAGCAAGTGATAGCAAATGATATCAAGCAAGTGATAACTGAGGAGTAATAACTTGAATAACAACATGTCAATCAAGCAATAGTAAGCAAAGTAATTTCAAGCATGTATAACTAGAATTGGCTATTTATCAATTCATTCAAGTAAACACTTTTACCCTTCTGCGGGTCTCAAGTCAATCAATCAAGTAATATCACGAGAATGAGTGGAATGCCCTAAGTCTAGCAAGCAAGTACTCCAGTGCAATACCAAACACCGTGGTCAATAAACTTTCATGGGCACAAGTATCTTCGGGTGCTCATCCCAGGACCAGACCGGGCCCTATATGCACAGTATTGGTCATGTTTGTCGACATCCACTCTCATTTATAGCCAATATAGAATTTCAAGGCTTGACCAGTAGGAGATATAAGGTAGATTTTGTGAAATGGAAGTCAAGAACTCACATTATGTAGGAAAATCAATTTAAATCATGCGACAGGTTAAAGGGTAAAATCAATACAAATTATGAGACAGGTTAAAATCGGAAATTGTATAAGACCAAATTGGCGCCCTTGGGTTAAGCAGGTTTACAAGTGGGTGATTTGGTGTAATTTTTTGAAATTTCATTTTTTTTTTACGATGCCATCTGGCGTCTTAAATTCTGAAATTGGCACCCTGATCAGGGGCGATAATGGGGGTTACTATTTCTCAGTATAAAAATTGTAAGATTTTCATGATTTAGTTCAATAGTTATGGATTTTGAATGGGTTAAACAATTAATATGGAGATTTACTTAACTTTGGTAACTGACACATTCTAATAGGTCGTTAGAACACTTAAAATGGATAGTAATATGTTCAAACATATATATGTTTCTAACATGTTGGCTAACTAGTAATATATTCTAATGTATTCTAACAGGTTGCAAGTGGTCTAACTAGTAATATGTTCTAACATTTTCTAACATATAGGTTGGCTAACTAAACCGGTTGGTAGCCGGATCGCTAACATGGTCAAACAGGTTACCGGTTAATATGTTCTAACATATTCTAACAGTTTAACAGGTTGGCTAATTAGTAATATATTCTAACATATTCTAACATATTTCAGGTTGGTATATTCTAATATATACCAAGGCAGCAGGTCCGTGCATGTTACATTCTAACATTTTCTAACAGGTTGCAGGTTGGTAACTAGTCTAACAGGTTGGTATATATTCTAACACCTTTTTAATTATTAAGAGTTACATGTTGGCTAAATATTAATAACATTTTCTAGCATATTCTGATTGGTATATATTCTAATATATATACCGAGGTAGCAGGCCTGCCCTGGGGTTAAATTAATTTTTTTATGCTTTCAGAAATTAATTTACTAAAAATAAAAATTATTTCATACAAAAATATTTTTTTCAGTATTATAATATCTGAAATGTAGAAATATACTTTTAGGTTAACTTAGAATATTTTAATATGATGATATACACATAACATGGCTAAACAAGTTTAATTAAGATGGCTAAATATTTAATTTGTTGTCTAAACAGTGAATAGTGTTTGACAGGTTTAAGATGTTTAAACAGTGAATGCAAATGTTGATAGATACGACATTAACAAGTTTAATACTTGTCTACACAATAGAAATGACTCAAAGTCAACTTTCGTAGCGTATTATTTGATTCAATTGTAATGTTGTGTTAAACAAGTTTATGGTAGCGTCTGTTATAACAGACGTGAGCTCTTGTTTGCATAACAGATGTGAGCTCTTATTTTATAAGTGACGTGACTCAAATATACTTCTAAACATGCCTTGGATCAGACATGTCTGCCTAAAACACTTAATATGAAGATTTACTTCAATTAACTTTGGTAACTAACATGTTCTCACAGGTTGGCTACAGAGATGATTGATTATGGATTACAAAAGCATGATAGATCTCTACAAGTCAGGATAAAACGTGCTATATAGATAATAATATCTCATGGAGTTGAGCCTAATTACCTATATTGCTTGGTTAATTAGCTACTGGTTTAGTTAAAAGATGAGAACACCTACCTTTCTGAGATGACCACTAGGTACAGGCAAAAGAAAAGGGCAGCTTTCTTCCCTCCTCTGCAACCTCTGCAACTTCAGAGAATGCTCCCCCTTCTCTGCAGCAAGCCTTCGGAAGAATAGAGGGAGTCTCAATATAGGGAATATTATAGTGTTTTGGGTAGACAGGAGGGGAACAAGATCCGAAATCATAGCGTCCCATGGCCATACTATAGTGCGATGCCAACAAAAAGGGGTTGTATGTGTCGGAAAGGACACATGATAATGGGGTGCAAACTATGGTTTGTCTGGGCACACCACTATAATGATTACAACGTTTAGAAATTTTATATCTAATGAACCGTGTTAATAAAAATAGTAAATTACATATTTGTATGATCCCTAGATTTTTCTGATATTTATCAAAATTTTATTTTATTAAAATATGCCAGAAGAAAATTCAACCCGAAACTCCGTATCTAACTTTAAAGATTTTTATCTTTAAAAATTGATGGAATCAGTTTATGAAATTTCATGGCTAGGATCCTTATATTTTTCTCTTATTTTTCATAAAATTTATTTCTCAAAATTTTCTTTAAATAAAACTGACACTATTCATGTACCTAAGGTTGGTGCAAAACCTGTTCAAGCGTAGGTATAGGTCAATATACTTCCAGTGCAAACGATCACGATCAAGAGCTTGAACAACACTTCCAGTACAGCCAGTGCTCTTCATGCATATACATAGTCAATGCATTGATTTGTCGCGCACACACACTAAGTCTATACATCTTTCACTTCAAAGTCTGTACATCGCATGCCTAAGCATCCCTCTTCAATGTGCATACTTTCATATATGCATTTGTGCATCATTATAGAAAGTCTGTACATCATCTTGTAGGATGCACGCATTCAAAGTCTATACACTCCTTGCCATTGCATGCATTCAAAGTCTGTACACTCTTCTCGCAAGTCTGTACATCGTCTTGTAGCATGCACGCATTCAAAGTCTATACATTCCTATCTTTACCTACGTTCACTGGTTTAGCAAACACACAAGTCTATACATTGGTTGCATAGCTTGCCATGCATAGCCGGTGCATTCCTCATTTGCTACAAACTCAAAGTCTGTACATCGTCTACTAGCGCACACGCATTGCAACTCAAAGTCTACATCGTCTGCTAGCACACACGCAGAGTCTATACATTGTCCATTTGTTGCAACTCAAAGTCTATACATTGGATGGTTGATGCAACACAAAGTCTGTACATTGGCTAGTTGCATGCATACACAAAGTCTGCACATTCTCCGTTGATAAGTCGGTACATCATTACTCAAAGTCTGTACATTGTTGTCACAAGCACATTAAGTCCATACATTCGTTCATGGCATGTCTGAGCATCCATTTCCAATGTACATGCCTTACTATCTGCATTTGTGCAATCCTTCAGGCAAAGTCTATACATTGCTTGTTGTTGTGTTCGTGCATCAATTTACCAAGTCTGTACATTGCGTTACATATAGGTTTCTGCCTCGGTGCAAGTTTTGCTAGCCTATAACGTATAATTATTTGGCACAAAAGGTAAATGGTGGATGCTAGGATTGGAACTCTGGTCACTAGGTTGAAAGGCACATCACTTAACCAACTACACTAGGAAATCACTTGTTAACTGAATAATCTTTACATATGATAACTCCGTGTTCCAACTTCTTACTTAAGCTTCCTCTAGAGTTTATCTAATATTTTTTTTTATTTGGGAAATATTATTAATAACTTTTTTAAATCATTTTTTTATACGGGGTGCTACACCCTCCCCCACTTAAAAGAATTTGGTTCCCCAAATTCAATTGCATATATGGAGACAAGGAGGGTGAGAATTACTTACGGATTAGAATAATTCTGGAAATCTCCTTCTCATAGACTCCTCGGTTTCCCATGTAGTTTCTTGTTCTAAGCATCGATTCCATTGAATTTTAACCATAGAGATCGTCTTGTTCCTTAGAACTCAGATTTCTTGGTCGAGGATCTTTACTGGCCTTTGCTCATAGGTAAGGTCCTTCTGTATCACCAAGTCAGTGTGATCGATGACGTGGAGGGGATCGTGCACATACTTCTTCAGCATAGAAATATGGAATACATTGTGCACTTTCGAGAGTTGAGGAGGTAAGGCAATGCGGTAAGCCACCTCGCCCACTCTTTCCAATACTTCAAATGGACCGATAAACCTTGGTGTAAGCTTGCCCTTAACACTGAATCTTCTAATACCTCGGCCGGGAGATACCTTGAGAAATACATGGTCACCCACTTGAAATTTCAAATCTCTCCTTCTATTATCGGCATAAGATTTTTGCCTGCACTGAGCTACCTTGAGTCTCTCTCTGATAAGGTGTATCTTTTCAGTTGAATCTCTAACCATATCTGGGCCTAGAAGTTGTCTTTCACCGACTTCATCCCAACATATTGGAGATCAACAACTCCTGCAATAAAGTGCCTCGAAAGGTGCCATCTGGATACTGGCTTGATAACTGTTAATGTAGACAAATTCGACTAGGGGTAAGTGGTCATGCTAGCTTCTGTCGAAATCTATAATGCATGCTCTTAACATATTTTCAACAACCTGATTTGTCCTTTCAGTCTGACCATCTGTCTGGGGATAGAAAGCAGTGCTGAAATTAAGTTTCATCCCCAGAGAGTGTTGTAGACCCTTCTAAAAATAAGAAGTAAAGCGCTGGTCTCGATCAGATACTATAGACACAGAAATTCCATGTAATCTAGTAACCTCTTTGATATATAGGGCAATAAGAACATCAACCGACCGTCGACTCTTGATAGGCAAGAAATGAGCCGATTTAGTAAGGCGATCGATGATTACCCAGATTCCATCATATCCGCCCCTAGACTTGGGCAAACACATGATAAAGTCCATACCGATGTCTTCCCATTTCCACTTGGGGATATCTAGTGGATGCAATCTTCCAGCGGGCTTCTGATGTTCCGCCTTCACCTGTTGGCATGTCAAGCATCTAGACACGAAGTCTGCTATCTCCCTTTTCATGTTGGGCCACCAAAAGGTTCTTTTTATGTCTTGGTACATCTTAGTGGCTCTAGGGTGGAAAGTATACCTCGATCGGTGAGCTTCTTCAAGAATCCTCTTCTTCAGCTCAGGACTGTCTGGTACACATGTCCGTTCATGGTATAATAATCTGCCATCGAGTGCCAACTTGAAATCAGATTTCTCGTCTAGCTTTTCTTTTATTTCCACTAGGGTAGGATCTTCTTCTTGCAACCTCTTGATTTCAGCTAGCAAATCCGGATGTACACTTATGAGAGATAGAGTAATACACCCGTCATTCTCATCCATGCTTATATTGAGTTCAGAGAATTTTTCCAGTAGCTTCCATTCTTGAACCATACAGTTGGTTACTAGGGCTCTCGGCTTCCGACTAAGGGCATCTGCTACGGAATTACCCTTACCAGGATGATATTGTATAGTGAAGTCGAAATCCTTGAGATACTCGAGCCAACGCCTTTGTCGCATGTTCAGCTCCCTCTGATAGAATAGATATTTAAGGCTTTTATGATCGGAGTATACGGTGAATTGCTCTCCGTAGAGATAGTGCCTCCAGATCTTTAAAGCCAATACCACTGCGGCTAGTTCCAAATCATGCACAGGGTAGTTTTCTTCATGCTTCTTTAATTGCCGGGAAGAGTATGCAATGACTCTTCCATTCTGCATCAATACACATCCGAGGCCGATACCAGATGCATCGGTATATACCTCGTACTTCTCTCCTTCAATTGGTAGAGATAAGACCGGAGCAGTAGTCAAGAGATCCTTCAAAGTTAGGAAACTCTTCTCACAGTCTTCACTCCATTCATAAGGCACTTCCTTGCCAGTCAATCTGGTAAGAGGGACAGCAATCTTGGAGAAGTCCTTAATAAAATGCCGGTAGTAGCCAGCTAGACCCAAGAAGCTACGAATCTCCATTGCATTCGTTTGTCGTCCCCAATTTTGTACAGCTTCGACCTTCGCAGGATCAACAAAAATTCCATTCTTTGATATGACATGGCCTAAGAAGGACACTTCTCCAAGCCAGAACTGGCATTTGCTGAATTTGGCATATAGCTTGTTGTCTCGCAATATCTGTAATACCTTCTTGAGATGCACTTCATGATCTTCTTCAGTTTTTGAATAGATCAATATATCATCGATAAATACCACAATAAATTGGTCTAAATAAGGCCTGTAGATGTTGTTCATTAACTGCATAAAAGCTGCAGTGGCATTTGTTAGTCCAAAAGGCATAACAGTAAATTCGTAATGCCCATACCTGCTTCGAAATGTAGTTTTGTATATGTCTTCTTCTTTGATCCTCAATTGGTGGTAACCAGGCCGAAGATCAATCTTGGAGAAATAGTTAGCTCCAGACAATTGGTCGAACAGCTCGTCAATTCTCGACAGCGGGTACTTGTTCTTGATTGTAAGATGGTTCAACTGCCGATAATCAATGCAGAGCCTCAATGTTCCATCCTTCTTTTCAACAAAGAGCACGGGTGCTCCCCAGGGGGAAGTACTCGGCCTAATGAATCCCTTTTTCAGTAAATCCATTAGCTACTCTTTTAGCTCCTTCAACTCGGCGGGAGACATTCTATAAGGTGCCTTAGACACAGGACCGGCACCAGGAATAATGTCGATAGTGAACGACACTTCCCTCTCCGGGGGTAAACCAGGTAATTCTTCAGGAAAAACATGTGAAAAGTCATGAATTACACGGATGTCTTCAATTTCAGTCTTCTCAACTTCCATGGTAGTCACAAAAGGTATGAAAGCCACACATCCTTTATTCACAAGTTTGCAAGCTCAAAGAGCTGAGATGAGAGGGGATTTATTCTGAGGGCTAACATAAACTAACTCGGAATAATCCGCAAAAGTTATCTTGCCATGCCGGCAGTCTACCGTTGCTTGGTAGGTGGATAACCAGTCAGCTCCTAATATGACATCATAATGCTCCATATCAAGGCATATCAGGTAGACTGGCAGATTGTTGCCTTGGACCATAACCTCACAACTTGGGTAGTGATGCATGATATCAAACTTGTTTCCAAGAGGTGTAGATATTACTAAATCTAACCATTCAGGTTCTTTAGAAAACGAGGCAGTAAATCTCTTGGAAACAAATGAATGAGTTGCTCCAGTATCAAATAGAACTTTAGCAGGTTTAGAGCAAATAGTTAATGTACCTTCCACGATTCCTCCTTCCATGGGTTCCGTCCCTTGAAGAGCTTGTAGACGGCCTTGTTTCTTTACCAGACGCTTCTCATCTTTGTTGGCTTGATCCTTCATCAAGGGGCAGTCGGGGATTCGATGCTCTCGACTCCCACATCAGAGACACGCTCCCAGTTTCCTCCAGCATTCCTCAGTCTTATGACCAGCCTTGTCACAATACTTGCACATTTTCTTGGAAGGTGTGATGGTGGAGGAAGGCTTATTGTCGATTGTGGAGAAGGGCTTGTTGCTTTTCTGGAACCTCTTCTCTTTGGAAAATTCTCCTCCATTGAAGAATCGCTTCTTGCCAAATGGTGGTTTGAAGTTTCCCGGACTAGGGACGGGTTCCTTCTTGTCCTTGCCTCGAATCCTTTCAGAGAATTAAGTGGCATCTTCCAGCAATTGAGCATGCCGAACCATTTCCGAATAGACTTGGATGTCTATTGGCGCAAGTTGTGTAATATATTGGGGCCGTAGCCCGTTGAGGAATTTCCTTGCTTTCATCTTTTCCATACACACCAAGTGGGGTGCATAATGGGAAAGTCTTGAGAATTGCGCCTCATATTCGGCCACCTTCAGGCTCCGTTGCTTTAACGCGGAAAATTCCGCGGCCTTCTTCTCTTGAACACGGTCAAAAAAATACTTGCTGTTGTAGTGTTCAACAAACTCCGCCCAGGTGACATGGTTGTCGGGTAGTGTTGCTTCTACGGATTCCGACCAGCATCGAGCATCCCATTCCTGTTGGAACGTAGCCAATACAACCTTCTCTGTATCTGTGCATTGCATTACACGGAAGATCCTCTCAATTTCATATATCCAATTCTTGGCATCATCGGGGTCCACCGAACCCGTGAATCTTGGTGGGTTCATGTTACGAAAATCCCGGTGAAGGTCACCAGCTCCACGGTGAGCACCATCAGCACCGCCTTGCGCCACTTGCTGTAGCGCCTGCGTAAATCCTTGCACAGTGCGCTGCATCTCGGGCCATTGTGCTCTTTCAGCGGCCATAATCCTATAAAAGAATTAAGGTGTAATAAATATTGGGTTTCGTTATTATGGGGTCAATTGTCATTGTAAACTTAACCCTTGGCTTTACCCATCTCACCAAGTAAGATCTAAACCTATCCATAGACAATTCTATTAGACATTTCTATCTTTGGACTCGGGTTTTTACCTAGGAAATTGAAATCCTAGACTCTGATACCAAGAAAGCTGTCACGTCCCGAGCGCGGAAGCTTACCCGTGGCGCGACAGTCCTTTATATAGAACCAAAGCAATCTAGCTGATTAGTGGAGATCTTCCTTAGACAATTTAAAGAGTGCGCAAATGATTAAGCAAATTACTAAGCCTAGATTTGAAAATAACATAAATAGTTCGAGCTATCGATTATTACAACTAACCAAAATGTCAAATTCATAGAATCAACTACTAGTCCTCACTCCTTTATTAGTTTTGATCAAAGGAAATACAAATGACATAACTGGACAACAACTGACATATGTAGGGATTACAATTTAACACAAAATAGTGGAATTACAATAACACAACATGACAATTGATGACTCCATTTATACACTCATCACTCAGACTCATCCCCTTCTGTGTTCTGGCCGATATCTAAACTACCTAAAAAGGTTAGAAAATAACTAGATGAGCGAATCGCTCAGTAGGAATTACATCTCAAGATTTAACATGCTTTAAGTGAATGACAAGTTCATTTAATGTGGGTAATCTATGCATGCAGACAGATAGATATCAACGAATCGTAAGATCGACAAGAGTAGAAAGTGAGAGCATATAGATTTCGCATTTTCAAGCAACAGTAGCAAGTGATAGCAAATGATATCAAGCAAGTGATAACTGAGGAGTAATAACTGGAATAACAACATGTCAATCAAGCAATAGTAAGCAAAGTAATTTTAAACATGTATAACTGGAATTGGCTATTTATCAATTCATTCAAGTAAACACTTTTACCCTTCTGCGGGTCTCAAGTCAATCAATCAAGTAATATCACGAGAATGAGTGGAATGCCTTAAGTCTAGCAAGCAAGTACTCCGGTGAAATACCAAACACCATGGTTAATAAACTCCCATGGGCACAAGTACCTTCGGGTGCTCCTCCCAGGACCAGACTGGGCCCTATATGCACAGTATTGGTCATGTTTGTCGACATCCACTCTCATTTATAGCCAATATAGAATTTCAAGGCTTGACCAGTAGGAGATATAAGGTAGATTTTGTGGAACGGAAGTCAAGAACTCACATTATGTAGGAAAATCAATTTAAATCATGCGACAGGTTAAAGGGTAAAATCAATGCAAATTATCAGACAAGTAAAAATCAGAAATTGTATTAGACCAAATTGGCGCCCTTGGGTTAAGCAGGTTTACAAGTGGGTGATTTGGTGTAATTTTCTGAAATTTCATTTTTTTTTGACGATGCCATCAGGCGTCTTAAATTCTGAAATTGGCACCCTGGTCAGGGGCGTCAATGGGGGTTACTATTTCTCAGTATAAAAATTGTAAGATTTTCATGATTTAGTTCAATAGTTATGGATTTTGAATGGGTTAAACAATTAATATGGAGATTTACTACTTGCTTAACTTTGGTAACTGACACATTCTAATAGGTCGTTAGAACACTTAAAATGGATAGTAATATGTTCTAACATATATATGTTTCTAACATGTTGGCTAACTAGTAATATATTCTAATGTATTCTAACAGGTTGCAAGTGGTCTAACTAGTAATATGTTCTAACATTTTCTAACATATAGGTTGGCTAACTAAACAGGTTGTTAGCCGGATCGTTAACATGGTCAAACAGGTTACAGGTTAATATGTTCTAACATATTCTAACAGTTTAACAAGTTGGCTAATTAGTAATATATTCTAACATATTCTAACATATTTCAGGTTGGTATATTCTAATATATACCAAGGCAGCAGGTCCGTGCATGTTACAATCTAACATTTTCTAACAGGTTGCAGGTTGGTAACTAGTCTAACAGGTTGGTATATATTCTAACACTTTTTTAATTATTAAGAGTTACAGGTTGGCTAACTATTAATAACATTTTCTAGCATATTCTGATTGGTATATATTCTAATATATACCAAGGTAGCAGGTCTGCCCTGGGGTTAAATTAATTTTTTTATGCTTTTAGAAATTAATTTACTAAAAATAAAAATTATTTCATACAAAAATATTTTTTTCAGTATTATAATATCTGAAATATAGAAATATACTTTTAGGTTAACTTAGAATATTTTAATATGATGCTATACACATAACATGGCTAAACAAGTTTAATTAAGATGGCTAAACATTTAATTTGTTGTCTAAACAGTGAATAGTCTTTGACAGGTTTAAGATGTTTAAACAGTGAATGCAAATGTTGATAGATACGACATTAACAAGTTTAATACTTGTCTACACAATAGAAATGACTCAAAGTCAACTTTCGTAGCGTATTATTTGATTCAATTGTAATGTTGTGTTAAACAAGTTTATGGTAGCGTCTGTTATAACAGACGTGAGCTCTTGTTTGCATAACAGATGTGAGCTCTTATTTTATAAGAGACGTGACTCAAATATACTTCTAAACATGCCTTGGATCAGACATGTCTGCCTAAAACACTTAATATGAAGATTTACTTCGATTAACTTTGGTAACTAACATGTTCTCACAGGTTGGCTACAGAGATGATTGATTATGGATTACAAAAGCATGATAGATCTCTACAAGTCAGGATAAAACGTGCTATATAGACAATAATATCTCATGGAGATGAGCCTAATTACCTAGATTGCTTGGTTAATTAGCTACTGGTTTAGTTAAAAGATGAGAACACCTACCTTTCTGAGATGACCACTAGGTACAGGCAAAAGAAAAGGGCAGCTTTCTTCCCTCCTCTGCAACCTCTGCAACTTCAGAGAATGCTCCCCCTTCTCTGCAGCAAGCCTTCGGAAGAATGGAGGGAGTCTCAATATAGGGAATATTATAGTGTTTTGGGTAGACAGGAGGGGAACAAGATCCGAAATCATAGCGTCCCATGGCCATACTATAGTGCGATGCCAACAAAAAGGGGTTATATGTGTCGGAAAGGACACATGATAATGGGGTGCAAACTATGGTTTGTCTAGGCACACCACTATAACGATTACAACGTTTAGAAATTTTATATCTAATGAACCGTGTTAATAAAAATAGTAAATTACATATTTTTATGTTCCCTAGATTTTTTTCTGATATTTATCAAAAATTTATTTTATTAAAATATGCCAGAATAAAATTCAACTCGAAACTCCGTATCTAACTTTAAAGATTTTTATCTTTAAAAATTGATGGAATCAGTTTATGAAATTTCATGGCTAGGATCCTTATATTTTTCTCTTATTTTTCATAAAATTTATTTCTCAAATTATTCTTTAAATAAAACTGATACTATTCATGTACCTAAGGTTGGTGCAAAACCTGTTCAAGCGTAGGTATAGGTCAATATACTTCCAGTGCAAATGATCACGATCAAGAGCTTGAACAACACTTCCAGTATCGCCAGTGCTCTTCATGCATATACATAGTCAATGCATTGATTTGTCGCGCACACACACTAAGTCTATACATCTTTCACTTCAAAGTCTGTACATCGCATGCCTGAGCATCCCTCTTCAATGTGCATACTTTCATATATGTATTTGTGTATCATTATAGAAAGTCTGTACATCGCCTTGTAGCATGCACGCATTCAAAGTCTATACACTCCTTGCCATTGCATGCATTCAAAGTCTATACACTCTACTCGCAAGTCTGTACATCGTCTTCTAGCATGCACGCATTCAAAGTCTATACATTCCTATCTTTACCTACGTTCACTGGTTTAGCAAACACACAAGTCTATACATTGGTTGCATAGCTTGCCATGCATAGCCGGTGCATTCCTCATTTGCTACAAACTCAAAGTTTGTACATCGTCTGCTTGCACACACGCATTGCAACTCAAAGTCTACATCGTCTGCTAGCACACACGCAGAGTCTGTACATTGTCCATTTGCTGCAACTCAAAGTCTATACATTGGCTGGTTGCTGCAACACAAAGTCTGTACATTGGCTGGTTGCATGGATACACAAAGTCTGCACATTCTCCGTTGATAAGTCGGTACATCATTACTCAAAGTCTGTACATTGTTGTCACAAGCACATTAAGTCCATACATTCGTTCAGGGCATGTCTGAGCATCCATTTCCAATGTACATACCTTACTATCTGCATTTGTGCAATCCTTCAGGCAAAGTCTATACATTGCTTGTTATTGTGTTCGTGCATCAATTTACCAAGTCCGTACATTGTGTTGCATATAGGTTTCTACCTCGGTGCAAGTTTTGCTAGCCTATAACGTATAATTATTTGGCACAAAAGGTAAATGGTGGATGCTGGGATTGGAACTCTGGTCACTAGGTTGAAAGGCACATCACTTAACCAACTACACTAGGAAGTCACTTGTTAAGTGAATAATCTTTACATATGATAACTCCGCATTGCAACTTCTTACTTAAGCTTCCTCTAGAGTTTATCTAATATATTTTTTTTATTTGGGAAATATTATTAATAAATTTTTTTTATCATTTTTTATACGGGGTGCTACAACTACAATGGCTTGATACTTGACTAACTGACTTTAACCATAAGTCATGAAATGACAAGTCATTGATCATCTCGGGATACATGTGAAGATCATCAATGGTCAAGAGGGGATGACTCACTGTCAGGTATATATTAGACAGTTAATGGGTCAAGACACTGACGCTCCACTAAGTCCCTGGCCAGGGTCGTGTGAATTCGTTTGGAACGGACGCCATACACTAATAGGAGGTCATGGTCAAATGGCACGATTATGAGGTTCGACGGTTACCATACCCTCGATCGAACCAGACTCATAGAAGGAGCGAAGGATTATAGCGATGCGGCAACTAGAGACTAACACGTTCTTGATAAAGTGGTTTCAACCCGACGTCCTCTAGGATCATGCGGATTTACTTGACCAACACGATCATAGGTCCAGAATGAATTAAACTATTATTCGGCACTTGTAGAAGTGAATAATAAGTTTAATTTAATTCTAATTAGGAATTAGAAGTTAATAGGTCTTAAACCAGAGTGACTATGGGCCTAGAGGATCACACACAAAAGGTTCTCAGGTGACGGGATATTATTGTACAGATGTAAATATATTAAAAGCCTCAAATTCTTTGGGGAAAAGAATGATTAAAAAGGTTTTATATATGCATAAACAATAATACAAGGACATATACACAATATATGTGCTTAGGGGCACTTTTGAAAAGTGCCTAATTCACCTATATACCTATATCGTGGGTTTTCTTTAACCAAGCACAAAGAAGAAAACCCCAGCCGCAGTTTTTCTCTTTTTCTCCTCTCTCTTGCATGTTACTCTCTCCCACGGTTCTCTCACACCATCTCCCTCTCCCGGTTGATCCCTCTCTCTCTCTCTCTCTCTCAAGGAGAAAGATTAAAGGAAGAAAAGAGGGGTTTAGAGAGATACGTGGCTCGTGCACGCAGGGAGGAGAAGAACGGGTGGGTACCGTCACATCGCGAGGATCTGTGTGGATCTACTCTAGAGGTCGGACATTTGTGCTGCTCTACATTCGAGGAACTCTACATCGGGCACTACGGACTGTGTCGTTCCGCGCAAGGTAAAGATCTGCAACCCTATTTTTGGGTTGCAAAATTATTGATTACATCGATTAGGGCACGATTCTTGGATTCCAAGGGGGCCCGAGTTTGGGATTTAATTTTATTTTTGCTGTCCAATCGGGACTTGGCCATGGGGAATCCTTACAGTGGGTATCAGAGCAAGGTTGCACTCTGATCAATGCAATCATGATGCATATAATCATAATTTTAGGGGCTATTCTTCATGATCTTCAATTATTCTTAACTTTAATGGACTGGGAGGTGTTTTGCGAGGTAAAGATGACGCTGGGAGTCCTGTGCGAGAGTTCTGCTCGGAACACACACAAAAAAGGGTTGAAAGGGGCAAGGCAGGCCCGCCAGCGGACGCGCATAGGGCGTAGGGGGCCCTGTGCAAGCGCACGAGTGGGCGCTAGGCGCCTCCGCGCCCTGCACATTTTTTTTCTTTTTCCGTGGTCCATTGCGCCCGCGTGCGCACGAGGTGGGTTTTGGCACACTGTGCTAGTCCGATTTTATCTCAATTAGATAATTATCTCTTTTAAATTTGAATTTCAAAATCTAGTTACAAGGGATAATTATGATAGTTTGATGAGATAATTATCTTCTCAACTTATTTTGAAATTTTGAAATTATTTAATTGAGATAATTATCACTTAATTTGAGTTAAATGAATACTAATTGAAGATAATCAAGAAAATTTCATTATTTCAAATTTTTTAATTATTGTATAATTATTAAATTCAAATTTTAAATTCTTGTTGAAGATAATTATAGAAAAAATCAAATATTTCAAAATTTTAATTATCAGATAATTATTAAATTTGAAATTTGAATTTTTGTTGAAGATTATTACTAAAATTCTTTTTTTTAGGAAAACCCTACCTAGGGATGGTTGGGAGAGTGCACCCCTTACCAGAGGTAAGGGGAATAGCCACTCCACCACCACACTCTAGGAGGTAAAATTTATTAATATTAAAAAATGGAATGAATAATTACATCAGTCGAATGCTAGGCATACCTAGCTTATCTAATCGAGCTGCACCCTTAATGTTTTTGGGTAGCTCTTAAGAAATAAAGAAAGAATTACATTTGGTGTTGCAAGCTAAGGAAGCTAAAGAGTCAGCAACTGAGTTAGCCTCTCCATAGATGTGTGAGATAGTGTCTGAAGGACAGAGGCTGCTCCAGATTTCTCGGACATTTATGAGAATCGTCCATGGGCATAAGATTTGTTTGTTGATAATCTGAGCCAGAACTTTAGAATCACATTCAATGATAGCCGGCCGGGATGTCACAGTATGAAGATAATTTATACCATCAAGAAAGGCTCTAGCTTCAGCAATAAGACTATTGGAATGAGCATAGAAATGAGAGAAGGTGACCAGAACATTGCCGTGTGAATCCCGGATAACACCACCACCACCCGAATCACCTGACTTCTTGCAAGCTCCATCTGTATTGAGTTTGAGGGAAGGCCAAGGGGGGCAAATCCACTTGATAATTTTAATATGTGGGCAACCTTTAGCAGCAACTTTAATACCAAAATTAGCCAAGATATTGCGCCTGCTATGAATGTCTTCCCTGAGATCAGTAGTCTCAACTAAGTGTTTGACCTGCGTAGTGATTTTGTGAAAGAGACTCTGCTTGGAGAAGTGTTTTCCTTCATATTTCTCAACATTCTTGGCATTCCACAGTTCCCACATTCCATAACCAATAGCAGCAAGTTTAAATAGCCCAAACATAGATTTAGGCTTGAGGAGATGGATAGAGTTTAATATCAAAGCTCTGGTGGAACTGCCACAAAGCTGCAGACCTTTTATTTGGAAAGAAGACTAGACAAAGGCTGCACAATCACTGTTAATGAGTAAATGGTTTGCATCCTCCTCACTTGGAACCTTGCAGTAAAAACATTTAGAACAGAGGGGAATCTCGAGCAACTTAACATTTGCATCAGTTGGGAGACAGTTGTTCAGAATTTTCCACAAATGAATTGAGATTTTAGTGGGCAGCCAGTTGGACCAGAGATGAGACCATGGGATACAAGCCTGAATTTGTGCAGAGCTATGAGAAGCTTTATAAATGGAGGAAACCGAACACTCACTAGTGGAGGATAAGCTCCAAACTTCCTTGTCATCCTCTTGAGATAAGGTGACATGCCTGATGGCAAATCTGATTTCTGATTGAAGAAATCTGTCAATCAGAGCATTAACCTCATTTATGGGGTGAACATAAAAATCTCTAACAGTGACCTTGGGGTTTTTAATGAGATCCGTAGGAACAAAGGAAGCCAATGTTTGGTTTCCAAGCCAGATATCATGCCTGAAACTAGTATAATTCCCATCACCCATAATAATTCTTTTATGCTGTAGAATAAGGCCTTTGGCTTGTAACCAGCATCTTCTAGCATGCCCTTTCATATTTCTGAAGTGAACATCAGAAAGATGACAGCCATAGATATATTTGGCCCTAAAAAATTCAGCCCACAGAGAATTGGAATGCATAGCCTTCCAAAGCATCTTAACTCACAGAGCAATCTCCATATGCCTAAGGGACATAATACCAAGGCCACCCTGGGGAATAGGCTTGCAGATAGTGTGCCATGATTTCCAATGGCATTTGTTACCTTGAGTGGAAGATCCCTAGAAGAAATTGGTAAAAGATCTCTCCAGAGACTGATGAATGCCTAAATGAAAAGGGGAAGAGGCTAGATAATAAATGGGAATGGAAGTGAGAACATGCTTAATTAAAGTCAGCTTAGCTTCTTGAGACAAGCCATCCTTGGATACACTTCTGAATGGAAGATAACATGCCTGCAAAGTGTACTTTTTTGCTTCTGCCAAGCACTAGGGGGAACCCCAAATATTTATGAGGAAATGTGTGCCGGGTAAAGCCAGTGATGTCCTGAATACGTTTAGCAACAGACTCTTTGGTTTTTGGGTGGATGAAAAAACCACTTTCCCCAACACTAATAAGCTGGCCTGAAGCCCTTTCATAGATTCTAAGAGCATGAAATAGATTTCTGATAGAGGCAGCCGTAGCCCTGCTAAAAATAAGAGTGTCTTCTGCAAATAACAAATGTAAGACATTCGGACACCTTTGGGGTCCCATAAACCAGTCAACCCTACCATTAGTATAAGCTTCACGCAAAAATCTACTTAAAGCTTCCTCAGCAATAATGAACAAAAAAGGAGCAATAGGATCCCCTTGCCGAATACATCTAGAGGATTTAAATAAACCAGCAGAATCACCATTCAGTAAAATAGAAAACTAGCAATTGTTCACCATATTCTCTATAAGAGTGATGAAGGAAATGCTGAAACCAAATCTTTTCAAAACAGTAAATAAGGAATCCCATTCAAGTCGATCATAAGCCTTAGCTATATCCAACTTGAAAATAACATTGCTCCCTCTTGTTTTCCTACCAAGCTCATGAACCAACTCTTGGGCTAGGGCAATATTTTCTACAATATTTCTTCCCTTCACAAAGGCCGATTGTTCAAGAGAAATGAGTCTTGGAAGAATGGCAGCTAACCTGCTGTTAATGATAGTGCAAATGATCTTGTAGAAGTAGTTGCACAGGCTAATTGGTCTGAAATCAGAAATATCAACCGCATTGTTTCTTTTGGGGATAAGAGCTATAAGAGTGGATGTCACACTTCTAGGGAGAGGAAGCCGAGTTGTAAAAAAATATTGAACAGCAGCCACCACCACACTAACAATAATAGACTAGGCTTTTTGATAGAAAGCACCCGTGAAGCCATCAGGCCTAGGGGCACTGTTAGGTGACATATTGAAAACCACATCATGGATTTCAGATTCTGTAGGGAAAGCATAAAGGAGCTCATTATCATCCAAAGTAACCAATCGAGGGATGCAATTTAGGATATTGTCATCAATATAATGGTCCTGAGAAGAGAAAGCTTGTTGAAAATGGTCGACAGCAATACCCTTCATCTGTTCATGGTCTGAAGTAAGATTGCCTACAGAATTACGAAGCTGGGATATGCAATGCTTCCTTCTATTTGCCACAGTTTTCATATGGAAAAATTTTGTATTTCTATCCCCCTCAAGAAGCCAGCGAATTCTAGATTTCTGTCTTCAAAATATTTCCTGTTGAAGCAGTCGGTTGGAGAGAGAAGACTTTGCATGTTCTAGATTGATAGAATTTGCATCCGAAGGGTCAAGATCATATAGGTGTTCAGCCTTCAAAACCGAATCTTTAGTAGTCATAAGATTCATATGCATATTCCCAAGCACATTTCTGTTCCATACCCGGAGCATCTTCCCCAAATACTTCAATTTTAAAAATAAAGTGGTAATAGGAGAAGAAGCAATGGGGCTGGTTTGCAAGCACAGATCAACATCCACCAGGAATTTGTCATGCAGACTCCACATGTTTTGAAAAGTAAACCTACTCTTAAACCTGCGCGGGGAGGGAAGCTTAACAAGGAGAGGGGCATGGTCAAAGGCTTCCTTGGAAAGGTGTTCAACAGAAATGGGAAGAAGATTCATCCACACAACATTTATATGAACTCTATCCAACCTTGCCCAAATACCTTTGCCTCTAGTTTGGTTATTATGCCATGTGAATTTAGAGCCCATAAAACTGGCATCAATGAGAGCACAGTCCGAAATACATTCTTTGAATTCAGAGATAGGCACCATGCTAGAAGGATTACCCCCTAACTTCTCATCAATGTCCAGAACATAGTTGAAATCACCAGCCACAAGCCATGGACCATTAATCTGGGAATGAAAATTTTTCAAAGAATTCCATAGCATGCGTCTCTCTGCAATAGAGCACTTAGCATAAACAAAGGTAAGATGGAAACTTGGCCTAGATGAAGTTGTTTGCAGAAGGGAAATTTGTTGGTCATCCCGGCAAATAATAGAGAATTCCAGAGGCTCCTTCCACATTACCCAGATGTGAGTCATATCATCATTATTAGCAAATGCCCTGTCCATTCCCAACTTTTTACAGATCCTAACCAAATTGCAGGAATTAATTTTGGACTCCAAAAGAAAAATGCAATCAATATTGTATGATTTTAGAAAAAATTTGACACGGCCTTGGGAAATAGCATTCCCAATTCCTCGGATATTCCAAATAATAAAAGACATCAACAATGAGTAATTTTAGTGATGTTGTTGTGACTCCTCTGGTTTGATGATGATTTCAGTTAAGGAGTCACTGTGTTTTGAATGATTGGTAACATCTTAATTGACTAGATTGACTTTATTGCATTTACTGTTGACTTTGCATTGACTTCTGTAGCATTGGTTACTTTGATGAAATTAACTTAGTCAGTGTTAGTCAAGCTTTCTGCATGTATGCTAGCTTTCTAATGTCGGTGCATGTTGTCCTTCCTCACGTAAAGTCTATACACATAAGTCTCAAGGTCGGTGCACATTTTCCCTATGCATGTTATAAGGTATGTGCATGTGGACTGTCTACCATGCGAAGTCAGTGCACATTTTCTAGCAATAGCAGTTGAGGTCTGTGCACACTTCACATATGCACAATGAAGTCTGTGCATGTTTTCTACAATGAATATATAGGTCAGTGCACATTCACTTTTATCATACACAAGGTCGGTGCACATTTAGTGTTGAGCTTATTAGAGTCTGTGCAGAGTCTGTGTAAGCCAAGCTAGCATCGATGCATTCTTCATGTTAGCATTGTTAGCATCGGTGCACACTTTATGTCAGCCTTGATTAAAGTCAGAGCAAGGTTGTTTTTGCGCTTGACTAAAGTCGGTGTTAGTATGCAGGGCCTTGCATGAAGGTTGGTGCATCTTTTGCTTTGTGCCATATCAAGTCGGTGCACGCCTCATAGAACTGCATATAAGGTCTGTGCAGTCTTTTTGTCTTAAGCTAGATAAGGTCAGTGCATGTTCTATTTTGCACATATTTAGGTCAGTGCATTCTTTGTCTACGCACACACAAGGTCGGTGCTAGTGCGTCAAGCCCTCATATCTAGTCCATGCATGTTTGTGATGAATGCTTGATAGGTCTGTGCATATTAGCAATAGCTAACACTCTGTCTGTTATTCAGACAGACCAGCAGTATAAATGTAGCAAACACACTTAATATGGCAACCACGGACACAAGGAATTTTTAGGTGGTTCGATCTCCTCCCGAGATCTACGTCCACCCCTTACTCAACTAAGTAAGGCTTCACTGCTGAGCTTTACAGCTTGCTACGACTAATCCACAACTTTGGGGAACAAGTTCGCTACAGATGCTGAGCCTTACAGCTTAAGCTATATAGAGAAATCTCCCTCTGTCGCTGGGCAATACAGCTTGGCCGGCTGTTGACTTACGGCTTTAACAACCCGCTGACACACAGCTTGAGTAAACAAAGGTTTGTAAAAGCAAATCAAAGAAACTAAGAAAACAAAAGAATGTAGCTCTGAATTGAGCGAATGTAGCTCTTAAATTTAGCAGACTAGTTCTGGTTTTGACCTAGGAACCGAGAACATAAAACACACTCACTCACTGAGCTCCAACGCACTGCTCTTCCTCAATTCTATCCTTTCTCCTTCAAACTGATCAGCCTCACTCAGGAATCTTATCTATTCTCAATTTTAATTTTCTGGATGTTCACCCTCTTCTATGCTTCATTTTCTGTGGCTAGCCTTCTGCTACACTTAACCATGAAACTGGGCGATCGGCACTCCTTGTATAACCTTCAGGAGATGGGCGCGTGGTAGCCACAATTCCCACCCAAATTTGATGTCAGATCTGATCCAGATTTATCCACGTGTTATCATCACTGGGCTTTTACCTTTCACATGGCAGGATCGTCTGTTATAAGACTTTTCTCGAATTAGGTCCCATTCGCTTGGTACTTTAAATGACATCTGCCATTTGCTCAGTAGATGCTCGACCATTGCCTGGCCTGGCAGAATAACAAACAGAGTGTTAGCTATTGCTAATATGCACAGACCTATCAAGCATTCATCACAAACATGCACAGACTAGATATGAGGGCTTGACGCACTAGCACCGACATTATGTGTGTGTAGACAAAGAATACACTGACCTACATATGTGCAAAACAGAACCTGCACTAACCTTGTCTAGCTCAAGACAAAAAGACTGCATAGACCTTATATGTAGTTCTATGAGGCGTGCACCGACTTGATATGGCACAAAGCAAAAGATGCACCGACCTTCATGCAAGGCCCTGGATACTAACACCGACTTTAGTCAACCGCAAAAACAACCTTGCACCAACTTTAATCAAGGCTGACATAAAGTGTGCACCGACGCTAAGAATGCTAACATGAAGAATGCATCGATGCTAGCATGGCTTACACAGACTCTGCACAGACTCTAATAAGCTCAACACTAAATGTACACCGACCTTGTGTATGATAAAAGTGAATGTGCACTGACCTATATATTCGTTGCAGAAAACATGTGTTGATTTGTTTTACTTCTCTTCTTCCTTTTTTTTTTATGTGCAATAAAAATGATAAGCAAAAATCAAAGATCTCAATCAACCCAAGGACATGCGAACCATGAACCTAGGCAACCAGAACAAGCTCTAGCATGGGCATGCTATCTCAATCATCAAACTAAACTAAGGAAATAAAGAAAAACACACGTCGGGCATGGAGCAAAAGCAAATAAAAACACACCGCAAGGGTGGAGCAAGGAAAGAGAATAAGAGATATGAGAGAGAAAGAGAAAGTTAATGCCCAACGCCAAGAAAGAACGTGATCGCCACCAAAGTAGAAACAAGCCAAAGACTTGAAAATACCTTGGAAATAGGTGGATGAAGCACCCGCCCACGGGAGAGAGAAAATCAGGGAAATCTACAGATCAACAGAATGTAACGGCCGACAGTCCACGCGTCACTTAGAAGTGACGGTCGCTCGATGAACCGCTATATGAATCTGACGCGCCTCCACAAGACCGTCAAATAACCTGCAGTAATAGTTTGTGAATTCTTTTAACTCCAACTCTTCCAGCCGGCCAGAAGACTTGGGCCTCGTATAGTGAACCTGTAAACCTGCCAAAGAACGTGAAAACACAAGAAAACAGACCCAAATTAGCCCTTTAAACAATATAGCATCAATTCTTCAATAAACTCAATAGCATGCAAAAGGAAAGGAAAGTACTGGGAAGGTTTTGGTTTTTTAACCCCTCTGGGCGTTTTAAAAAAAAGATAGGAGGATGTTTAGATGATGAAAAACCAGGGAGAACGTGGAGAAAAGAAAAAGGACAATGCTTTTGATGAAAGGGAGATGAGGAAGAACACAATATGTAATGATGCACTTTGAAAACCAATGGAACAAATACTCCCTTCACCGTGAAGCAGATGAACGTGAAAGATAATTCTCCTTGGTCAGATGTGACTCCAGAATGTGGCAGCACTTCGATGCGAACTCCAGATCTTCCTCCCTCGGGCCATGAAGTTAAGGGTACTATTTATAGACCCTCAAACTCTCCGGTCGAGCAGAGGATAATCCAGCAAGATAAAAGGATAACTCTTAGCAAATCCTTGTAGATAATATCACCAAGAGTCCATAGAAACAAACAGAAGGTTCTGAGGATCAGATTTGGAAGAGAAATCAACAATTCAAACTCTTATCTCGACCACGGAGTAGCAGAGAAAAGGCCTGAACTGCCAGGACTTTCTGTTAGATGTAACGGCTACTCGACAGACCGCCACATGAAATTAACGCGCCGGGGAACATCCGTTACATTTAACCTTATCTTAAAAGAGATAAGATCAACAGGAAGATCAAACCAGTTGGACTCTCGAAGGAAAGTAACGGCCAAGGCTGGACGCGTTGGAAGAAAGTAACAGTTGCACGACAGACCGTTAGACTTAATGGATAGACAAAAGGATAAGCTTTAGAACAAAGGCCTCAAACTTTAGGACTCTTCAATAAGTAACGGCCCAGGGATCATGCGTTATATGAAAGTAACGCCCCCAGTGAGAACCGTTATTAACAATGAGGATCAAAATTGATAAGAGCTTGCTAAGCTTCATCCAACAAGGAACCACACTCAACCAAGGAGAGAAGACCCAAGAAATAGGCTTCAAACTGATCAAGGAGACTCGATGAAGAGCGAACAACTCGGAGCATCATACGGATAAACAAGGAGATGACCCAACTTATTGGTCATAAAACGGGTGTCAACAGATGCCCCTCCTCAACGCCCTCTTTGTAGGGGAGCGAGCGGAAATGAAATGGAACATGGAGAAGAAGCGGAAGTGAAGCGGAGTGGACCAAAAAGTGGGCGTTAAGGTAAAACGACATCCGTTCTTTACCAACAAGGGATAGGAATTTTCTGGAAAACTTCGAACCGATCACAAGGAAATAGCCAACCAAAGGATGCAAGTCTGGAGGAACTAACAACTAAGGAAAGGAAACACGGCTAGCCACTGGAGGCAACGGAAAGGAAAGAGAACTGACTAAACTCCAGACATGAATCTTCAGCCAACCAAATCAAGCGACAGATTGAAGGAAACCTTCTAATTCAGAGTGAAATGATTATCCTTATTCGAGATCAAGAATACAGCTCTTCACCAACATCGAGATACCTTGAACAGATGAAGCACATGAATGCTCAAAAGATGCGTATGATGCATGCTGGGCTAAAGAAACGGAAATCTTTAAAACAAATGCAAAGAAAGATCAAATATCAAGATACTCGAGAATAATATTGCTAAGCTGGAGAAACCAGGGTCAGGACACCATCTGCAACCACGGCGTGCAAGATAGAACCATCGTCCCCAAATTTTTCCAACCTAACGTCCTATCCAATGATTAAATATGCGAACTTACACCATCATCATTTTTGTTTAAGGGGAACATCAAATCCCAGAACACACGAATGACCAGCCGGTTCCCGAGATAATATATCATAGATAACATATAGTAATGCATTAATGGACAAGGGAACGAGATTCAATACCTGACTTACCTGCCTGACGAACGGCAAAGCGTGTTGCTCATAACTTCATTCAGGAGAACGAGGTTAGCAAATAATTGACATGAGTATAAATCAAGGCATAACCATTCATACGTGTCAGAAGTATTAATAATATGTGCCATGGCAGAAAATGCAATCATTTAAACATCAAATAGACTATTTCATTCATCAAGAAACTTGCAAGTGTTTAACGGTCTACTTAGAGGGCGTCACATAAAGTAACGGACCAGCCATGGGCCGTTATAAACTAAGCGGTTCACATTCTCTAATGAAACAGTTCAAATTCATGTAACGGTCCGAATAGTACGCGTCAGAGAGTGTAACGGTCAGACGACAGACCATCACATTTCCTGAGCGTTCAAAAAAAAAACAGACCGAACGGTCACAATCCTCATTCATGCATTCAACACCCAATCGCCCCCAAACACCCACACACCCCAACCGAGAGCAACGACCGGCGACCACCGTCAACCACCAAAGAGATGGCCGGCGACGAGGCCCCACAGCCACCAAAGAAGAGGGAAAGAGGGATGAAGAAAAAGGCCATTCGCCGCCTTCACAACCGGATAGAGCGAGAGAACGTCCCGCCGTCCGTGGAGAAGAAAACGACAAGGAAGAGGCCAACGGAGGAGGAGAAGGCACCAACAGCCGAAGAAGATCAAGGGGACGCTTCCCTGGATGAGGGAGAACCCAAGGAACCAGAGAAGAAGAGGAAGAGTGGACAAGACCGAGAGGTAAGCTCTCGCCCTAATTTTCAAATTCATAATTTTTTTATGTTTTATATGTGGATGCATGTGGGAATGGGGGTAGAAAATGGGTCTACAAACCCATTAGGATTGATTGTAGGCCCTTTTGGCCAAAGTGGGAGAGCCATTGAATGCAAAGGAAAAATACCCTCTAGCAGGGAATGTGACGGTCCTTCCAGTGACCGTCACACACCTAACGCGCCACCCTAGGTGCGTTAGAGACAAGTGACGCCCCACTCCAGGGCCGTTACATCCACCAGAGGCTAGAACTGCTTTTTTTGTTTAGGTTTTCAATGATTCAGTTTTTTGTTTTGTTTTCATTTTATAAATGCTATGCAATGATTTTATGATGCATTTGACTAATTCATGATTTAAATGGATGCAGGGAAAAAGACGGACGAGGATCTCCTGGCTCCAGATCCGGGCGGTGTACCAGGCACTACCCGATTATCAGAGAGAGAGGCTAGCCGGCATGGGGTTCGCCGAGGTGCTGAGCATCGAGGTGACCAGAATGGACACGCCTCTGCTGTATGCCTTGCACGAGAGGTGGGATCCAATTAGCAGAGCATTCATCTTCCCGTGGGGTCACATGATCCCGACGCTGGAAGACATAGCGAGGATCGCCGGACTGAGAGTCCACGGAGCCGCAGTGACCGGGTGGACGTACAGAGACTACCGAGAGATGGCCCAGGAGCTGCTGGGGCTATATTTGATCAGACCAGGGCAGACGTCATCCCAGCTCTCGAGATCAGTACTGCAGGAGAGCTTAGGACTGAGAGGAGCAGTGATAGCTGTGGGTGAGTTACCAGAGGAGCATCTGGGTAGAGTGATAGACCAGGTACGCCCACGAGTGGCGGCAGAGGCGGGACCGGAGGGAGATCGCACCCTGAGGCGGTTCCTGATGCTACTATTTGGGAAGCTCCTGTTCGCGACTCGGGCAGATGTGATCAGCTGCCGGCTGCTGCCGATGATCGAGGATTTGGGCAGAGTTGGAAAGTACGCCTGGGGAGCGGCAGTCTTGGCCTTCCTGTTTGAGTCCCTCAGCACGACGGACCGACAGACAATGTTGGGCGGCTTCTCACCTTTTCTACAGGTAAATGCAATTTAAATGCTTTCCACTATGATTTATGCAAATGTTTATGCAAATGATTATGCAGTTGACTGATTTAACTTCCAAATGCAATTCTGGAGCTACATGTACCTCCCGGGCATCGGACGGGGAACACTACTCCATGCCGATCGCATCCCGATCGCCAGGCGATGGGTAGTTGCGAGGGACCCGGGGTCGATCATCAGATTGACCCGGGTGATCCAAGATGATTTGGATTCCTTCCCACACATGGCGGTAAGCCCGAACTCAAAAATGCTTTCTAAATGATTAAAATGCTTTTATATGCTTCTAAATGATGATCTTATATGCTGATGAATGGGCTATCATGCTTCTAGGTGAGATGGACCCCATACAAAGGCGAGAGTTACGAGGGACAGCCATGGGTGGAGGCAGCCCTCTCGTACCGGGGACGGGACATATGGTTGCATTGCATCCATATCATCGAGCCTCTTCATTATCGACTGATTCTGAGGACTCGGGGACTACATCAGCCTGAGGTGACCTTTCCACGCCACAGCGACGACCGCCCGGGGAGGTCAGCGAAAGGAATTAGCGGTGACATAGATTGGTGCACCCGGAAGGCGAAGTACGTCCACGACTGGAACAAGCGGGGCAGAGCAGTGAAGGAGCGGGATGAGAGCGATGAGGCATACTTGAAGGCCTTCGCTCGACTATATGGGGATCGGGTGTACCGAGGTACCCGACGACCGGTATGTAACTCTAAACTCAAAACTCTGAAATGCCTTTTATAAAAAAATTTTATTTTATATGCATTGACTCACATGCTTCTAAAAATGCAGCTAGACCCTGAGGGAAGGATAGCCGAGCTCGAGGGGCTACTCCACGCCACCGTCCAGCAACGGGACGAGTACCGGACTGCCTTGGAGCTCCTGGTAAGATTCCCAAAACCTTGGATTTAAAATGATTATGCTTTATGATGCTAATGATGCAAATGCGATTGACTGACCATGACTTCGGAATGCAGCGGGCCGAGAGAGCCCAAAGAGCGGGACCGGATGCCCCATCGTCATCCTCACAGCCTGCCGGAGGCAGGGCTGAGCGAGACGCCGAGTTTGCTTGAGCAGTTGCTCGGGCCGAGGAGGCGGAGGCCACCCTCGCGGAGCGGGTAAGATGCTAAATGCTATACTCAAATGCTTATGCTTTTATGCAATTTACATGCTTATGCGACTAACTAAGTGAAATGCGAACTATAGGCGAGAGAGCTGGCCGTAGCAGTGGCCGAGGCAAGGCTGGCTCGAACGGAGGCAGAGCGTCTCCAGGCAGAGATAGAGAGGAGCCAGGCTGAGACTGAGCGAGCCTGAGCAGAGACAGAGCTTGTACGGGCAGAGATGGCCCGATTGAGAGCGGAGACCCCACGACGTCCGGATGATGCAGAGGTGAAGCGACTTAGGGCTGATGATGTGCGCCTAAGAGGTGTGTGAGACCAACTCCGAGTGCAGACTTTCGAGATGAAGGGAGCGATCGGGGCCCTGAAGGATGCACTCCGTCTCCTAGGGAAGAAGTCGGGGACGAGCAGTCGGAGCCAGAGCGCGGCCCCTAGCAGCGGGTTTCAAGGGTATTTCACTAGTTCTTCCGGCCATCAGAGGAACGAGGAGGCGGACCAGAGACGCCAGTAGGAGGGAGAGCATAGTGCCATGGGACCATCAGCCAGGCAGTCGGAGGGCACAGGGGATAGTGACGGCGGCCCGGGAGACAAGCCGGCCGAGTGATGCATTTTTCTTTTGTTTTCTTTTTTTTTACTTGTACATGACTCATATGAAATAAAAATGAGAATGAAAAGTTCTTTTTGGTTTTTTTTTTGTTTGTTTTTGTTTGTGAATGCGTGGATGAGTGGATGCATAAATGAAGGCAAGAATAAATGTGAGAATGTGTGATTGGTAATGCGGGAAATGTATGTGGATGCGCTAAAGAATGGGTTTAAAGAGCGGATGAAACGTGAACGATGGGGATGAGATAATGTGTGGATGTACAGGATAAATAGAATGGGAAGCCTGTAGGACCGCCAGGTCTACACGGAGGCAGATAGAAATAGCACAAGTCACAGTAGTAGATAATGTAACGGTCTATACCCAAACCGTCAGGATCAAGTAACCCATCGGGTAGAGGCCGTTAGAAAGGATAGTGCCCAACTTTGCAGAACTGAGCAGCAGGAAGAGTAACGGCTCAGAGACGGTGCGTTATATACAAGTAATGGCCAAATGCTAGACCGTTAGAGATGGCAGAGCAATGTTGAACTATGAACGTACTGACTGTACTCAGTGTGTAGACCTTGCCCAAGCGATGTGTAGACTTCGAGTCCAGATGTCCAGATGATGTGTAGACTTCATGCACACAGCAGCAAGGATGTATGGACTTAGACAAGGGATGTACAGACTTGGGGCTTGTGCTCATGTTGGGCAATGTATAGACTTGAATCAAGAATGTACAGACTTGATGCGGTGTGGACGTATAGACTTGGGATGAAGACTGTATAGACTTGGAGAATGTATGGACTTTGAATGAAGACTGTACAGACTTGAACAATGTGTAGACTTTGAATGAAGACTGTACAGACTTTGGGAGACATGGAATGTGTAGACTTGGGGAACGTACACACTTAGATGAAGGATGTACAGACTTGGGGAATGTACACACTTGGATGAAGAATGTACAGACTTGAGGGACGTGTAGACTTTGAACGAAGGCTGTACAGACTTGGGGGAAGGTAGGGGAATGTATAGACTTCAACAAATGTATGGACTTCAATGAACGTATAGACTTGCACCTGATGTATGGACTTCAAAGTGAATGGGATGTATAGACTTCAACAAATGGGATGTATAGACTTTAAAGAATGGGGGATGTATAGACTTCGAAAATGATGGTGAAGAATGTATAGACTTCAACAAATGGAATGTATAGACTTCGAAAATGATGGTGAAGAATGTATAGACTTCAACAAATGGGATGTATAGACTTCAAAGAATGGGGGATGTATAGACTTCGAAAATGATGGTGAAGAATGTATAGACTTCGAAAATGATGGTGAAGAATGTATAGACTTCAACAAATGGGATGTATAGACTTCAAAGAATGGGAGATGTATAGACTTGGGTGAAGATGTGGAATGTATAGACTTGGCAACGATGGTGAAGAATGTATAGACTTCGAAAATGATGCTGAACTTGAAGCTGATGTACAGAGTTGAGGCTGATGTTTGGACTTGAAGCCGATGTGCAGACTTGAAGCTGATGTATGGTCTTGAAGCTGATGTACAGACTTCAACGAACGTACAGACTTCATCAACGGTGTATGGACTTCAAAAGTGCATGGACTTAAACGAATGTACAGACCTCAATATGATAAATGAATGCTGACTGGGATGATGAAGGGGATGTACAGACTTAACCAAATGTGCAGGAAATGTGACGGTTCAGGCGCGGCGCATCAGAGGCAGATAACGGCCATGAGCAAGACCGTTGAAAATGATTGACCAAGCAGAGGCCAAAACTGATCAGCAGAGAATGTAACGGCTCAGAAAGAACGCGTCATAAGGATATAACGGTCTAATCCTAGACCGTTAAGCTTGACAGAATAGGTTTGATCAAATTAAACCCACAGAAAATGTGACGGCCCAGATATGGCACGTCAGAGGAAATTGACGGTCTAGCGACAGACCATTAGATAATGAATTGTACTCCGAGACGGATTGAGCCGTAAGGGGAAAAACCTGAGATAGGAAGCCTCAAATCCATTCTAGACTCCCCCCAGACTTAAGATAAAGCCTTCCAATCCGAATCTTATCTCTTTAAAGTCGAAACCAAACCTTTAAAACTTGGAAACTTAGCCAAAATCGTATCTTTCTGAATTCTCTGCTAGAAGGGCTAAAAAACCTCTCTTAAGGGCAGGAAACAAGATGAAGAGAAGCTTCGAGGTGATGGCTATGGAAGAGAAAGTCTACACCGAACCCAAAGCTGCAAGAAAGGAGTACGGAGAGCTACAAAGGCTGACCTCAATTCCCAAGCACCTAAACTCCAATAGTCAAAGAGTGGTAAGCTTCCATGGCCTAACCAAGTTCAGAATTTCCTGCACTTCATCTTCTTCCTCATGATCTTCTTCTTTTCTTAGCCCCTCCCCAGTCCAAGATGCTATTCTAATCTGAAGTGGGTGGCTCCCATGGTAAAGGCACTCCCTTTAGAGGTCACATCAATTCTCAAAGCATGGCACCTCCAACCTCTCTTGGTTTTAGGCAAGAACTTCCAGAAACTGACATTAGATTGGACTAGCATTTCAGCCCTCATAGAATTGTGGCGTCCACAAACACACACCTTCATCTTCCCTTCTTTCGAAGCAACAGTCCTATTAGAGGAGGTAGAAACCTACCTAGCCCTTCCTAAGACTAAGGTGGGGGATGAAGACCGAGTTTGCTACACGATTGAGCCTATCGACCCGTCCTTAATTTTGAGTGATTTCATCCATAATCCAAAGGACGTGAGGACCATGATCAGCCCACGGCACATTCACTTGATACCCTTAGCATAGTGGATAGTGTCTCATTGTAAAAAGAAGTGGGAGAGACACGAAGCAATAGCCAAGGCGGTGGCGGTTTGCTTATGCGGGGTCTTCCTTTTCACTACAACCGACCACCTTTTAGATACCCAAAATCTCAGCATTATTAGTGGCTTGTGGCAGGGAATGTCCATCTCTCAAGCGATCCTCTCGTACCTCTATGAAGGACTCAGCTCGGCTTGCTTATGAGGGCCTTTGTTCGGCTCCATGATACTCCTTGAGTGCTGGATGGTAGTGAGAATCAAATTCCAACCAAAGGAAGATATTAGTTCTGCTAGCCGGATCTTCGGGAGCCACCCTCTCTTCTTCATTGGAGGGGCATCTGGATTTTCTTCGCAGGTTGAATGTAGGACGGTGGACAAGAAAACTCGGGATGAATGGCGCCTCTTCTTCAACACCCTTCCAATGAACAAATTTATCATGCGACCAAGGATCCTTCGGAGTGCTCTCCTTAGAATACCGCGGCGTCAAGGCCTGGACCTCCAGCTAGTGGGAAACACCACCATGGCGATCTACAACCAACACCGGTGCCATCTTCAGATCGGGCTTCCTCGAACCAAAGTTTCTGCACTATCACACTACCCTCCCCTTCTACCTAGGAAGATGGGGACCGAGGACGACGAGAGAGCAGTACGGAACGCGCTGACCGTGTGGGAGATCAGCAAGGTGCGCCCGTGGCAAGAAGAAGTAGAAGAGAACGACGAAGCACGTCGTGGCTACCTGAAAGGGTTGAGGAAGATCCGCCCTTTTACGGATAAGAGGCTGAATGTAGTTTGATTTTCTTTTTATGAATGATGTGATTTGACAATCAGAGTTGGAATTTTTATCAATCTCATGTTTCATTAAGTTCACTTGAATAAGATGGGATTGCCTCAGTTGAATGGATGTGCATTTCATGGATTGATCGGCTAGCATGACCAGCAGAACAGAGCTTCTAGAGAAAGTAACGGATCTGAGCAGGGCCGTTACAAGGAGATAACGGTGATGCTACAGACCGTTATAGTGTATGCTCTGAGAACTAAATCCTCTGGAGGAAGTAACGGTCCAACGATGGACCGTTAGGAGTAGTAACGGCCGTGCCCTAGGCCGTTAGAGAGAGAGCTGTTGAGAGAATCAAAGTGAAGGCCTGAAGAGATGTAACGGGCTAGCATGGACCGTTAAACGAATATGACGGCCTGTATCTGGCACATCACAGACTTGAACCTGCATGGTTGTGAGATTTCAGCTTTGTTCTTGGTCATGCGTTCTGCACATACTTAAACATGGAGCAAGTTAGATCTGTTCTTAGACTCAACCCCTTGCCTCAAAGCGAGTTAGATAATGGCCGTTTCTCGATATTTGGTCAAGGGGTGGAGCCTTGTTAAATAGGCAGGAAAAAAAACATAATAGACATAATGCGATACATGCGATGCATATGATGGTATTTTTGGATTTTGGAAAATATATTTGAATTTTTGTGAGTTTTGGAAATATTTGATATTTTTGGATTTTTGAAATATATGTTATTTTTGGTTTTTTTTTGAAATATATGTTATTTTTGGATTTTGAAAACCAGTGCTTTCCCTAGCAACGCGGGCCCTACGTATTGTATTGAGAATCCCGAGGTTGGCGTGCAATGAGGTGACACCCCTGACCAAGGCCCAGATTTTTCATGACGATGTTTCTTCCAGGGCCATACCCAGGGTACTAGTTTCAATCCTAAAAAAAAGGAAAATAGCACACGGGGGTAAGCTTAGGCCAGACTTAGAAGTTTTAAGGACTTGAGTTCCTCTCCAGACAATCCATTAGAAATTTGGTCTGTTGCGCCGGGGCTTTGCGTCCGTCATCGAACCTTAGTCCACTCTAGGCATGCAAGCGACCGGGCTCATTTGTCCCGCGGGGAACTGTACTGCCACTCTTGTCATGCCTAGATTTCTTTTTCTTTCTTGCTTTTTTGGAGCTTTTGGAATTTATACTCAATAGACCTTCGAGATAATACTTTTGATTTTTGTCGTAGAGATTAATCCTTTGCTTTCTTTTCTTGTTTCTCGTGGCGTCAGGTCATAACGGACTGCCCCTATTTGAGACCTCCTCTCGTCAAGGTGCCTGGATTAGTTGCCGCCTCCTTATTTACTTCTTGCCCCTGGATTCAGCCGAAGGAAGAAACGGACAGGGACTTCAACTTTCCCCCAAAGCATGGCTAAGGAGAAACGGTGTCTTTTAAAGCGGAAAACCTGACCAGGGATGTCGTGTAGTGTGTGATTGCCTTTACTCGGGACCCTTTTTTAGAAAAATAGGAGGAACATCTTGTTGCCCGGGGTGACACTGATTAGACTCTAAGGAAAGAACCGCTTAAGGTACAACCCATTCCATGGGTGAGAGAGCTCCTCACCTTCCACGTTAACTAAACGATAAGCATTCCCTGGATAAGCTTCTTTCATGACAAACGGCCCTTCCCAGTTAGGTTGCAATTTAGACCTAGGACCTGTAGACCGAATGAATTTGCGTTTCAAAACCATATCACCTGTTTGAAATTTATGTTCGACTACCTTCTTTTGAAAATAACGCGAAACTCTCTTTTGATAAACGGATACGTGATCGGCTGCATTCATCCTCTTTTCATCTAAGAGTTCCAACTGGACCAGCAACGCCTCTCGACGTTCATCGAGATTAAGTTCCTTATCGAGCTGCACTCTAAGGGAAGGGATCAGGATCTCATATGGGAGCACCGCCTCCATCCCGTAGGTAAGAGCATAGGGAGTCTGTCCCGTGGGAGTACGGACGGAGGTGCGGTAAGCCCACAGAGCTTCCACTAATTTTTCTGGCCAATCGGAAAACTTATGAGATTCACATGTCTTCTTGATGATTTTAAGAAGGGTTTTATTAGTGGCCTCGGCTTGACCGTTGCCTTGAGGATAATATGGAGATGAATGATGCAATGCAATATTGAACTTCTTACATAGGTCCTTGAGCTCTTGAGATACAAACTGGGGCCCATTATCGGTGATGATGCTGCTTAGCACTCCGAACCGCGAGATGATATTCTTCATGATAAAGCGGCACACCGTTGAAGCTTTGATCTCTGCGTACGCCTCGGCTTCGGCCCATTTGGTGAAGTACTCAGTGGCGGTAAGGATAAAAGATTTCTGCTTGGTCTGAGAATTAGGATCACCGAGCGGGCCGACAACATCGAAAGCCCACATAGAAAATGGCCAAGGAGCAGAGAGAGGGTGGAAAGATGAAGCTGGAGCATGGATTTTATCAGTATGGAGTTGGCACTTAAGACACCTCCGGACATAGAGGGAGCAATCTTCCTCTAGAGTGGGCCAGTAGTAGCCCTGCCTAAGGATTTTCTTCGCTAGAGCCTGGCCATTGACATGACCTCCACACTCACTAGAATGGGCTGCTTCAGCCACTTTCCAAGCCTCATTATCATCCAAGCATCTCATGAGCATTCCATTAGTAGCGCGCCTGTACAGTTCTCCTACAACAATAGTATACCTTGCGGCGGCTCTTCTTATTGACTTGCACTGCTCAGCGTTTGCCCCTTCTGGGAATGACCCTTCTTTGCAAAACAACTCGATTTCATGATACCAAGGCAACTCCTCTTCATCCAGAATCTCTTCTAACTCCATTAGAGATACTTCCTTGAGATCTTCCTTCTCAGCCCTCGCCTCTACAGCCTTCCTAAGGTTGATGAACCAAGGGTCCTGAGGAGAGGGTGCGTCCAATCTCTGAACGACGATAGTCTCAGTGTTCCGACTGAGAGGAAAAGATAGAAAGGAAGCCAGAGATGCTAGAGCGTCAGCTAGGATATTCTGAGAACGAGGAGTATGGATATATATTAGCTTACGGAATTGCCTAGCAAGAAGCGTGACCAAATCTTGATAGGGCTTGAGTTTGGGGCCACGAGTACGGTAAGTGGACAGAACTTGCCGTAAGACGAGCTGAGAGTCTCCGATGATGTTTAAACAACGTGCACCTAGGAGATAGGCGCGCTTCAGTCCAGCCAGGAGAGCTTCGTACTCAGCGATGTTGTTGGTAGCAAGAAATCGAAGTTGATAAGCAAAGGGAATAGTTACTCCTTCGGGAGTAAGCAGAATAGCGCCGATCCCTCGACCTTGAGAATTGAGTGCACCATCGAAGTGCAGAGACCAGAAGGGATGGTGAGAGAGAACTGAGAGATGCTCATCCGGGAAATCGTCCTGAATGGAATCAGAGTGAGGGATAGGAAGATGGACAAGATGCTCAGCGATGGCGTATCCTTTGACCGCCTTCTGAACGACGAATGTGATCTCAAATTGAGAGAGGAAGCTCTGCCAGCGAGCTAACCTACTAGAAAGGACGGGCTTTTCTAAGAGGTAGTGAATCAGGTCCATTCTAGAGATCAACCTAATTGGGTGGGCAAGAAAATAGTGTTTAAACTTCTGAGCTACCCACACTAAGGTGGCACAAGTCTTCTCCATGGTAGTATATCTGGACTCAGCTGGGTTGAATAACCGAGAGAGGTAGTACGCAGCCCGCTCTTTCCCTTCATCGTCTACTTGTGCTAATACCGCCCCTAGGGAGTCTTCGATAACCGAGATGTATAGGATTAGGGGTTTCCCAGGGACATGAGGTTGCAAAACCGGGGGATTGGATAGATATTCCTTTAAGTCCTCGTAGGCTTTTTTGACAATCTTCATTCCATTCAAACTTAACTCCTGCCTTAAGCAATTCATAAAATGGATGGCACCTTTGAGAATGTTGGGATATGAATCTTCTAATGAATTGCAATCGACCGATCAATCCTCAAAGTTCTGTAATGTTCTTAGGCGGAGGCATGTCCATGACGGCCTGTGCTTTGTTAGGATCAATCTGGATCCCCCGTTTGCTCACTATGAAACCTAACAGCTTCCCTGAAGAGACTCCGAATACACACTTCTTCGGATTCATCTTAAGCTTGTACTCCCTGGCTCTTTGCAGCACCTTAGCCAGGATAGAGGGGTGTTCTTCTTTGGTTCTTGACTTCACCAAAATGTCATCCACGTAAGCTTCCATATAGATATGCATCATGTCGTGGAAGATGGCCATCATCGCCCTTTGATAGGTGGCACCTGCATTCTTCAGACCGAACGGCATAACCACATAATAATATGTGCCCTAGGGCGTGGTGAAGGAGGTTTTCTCTTGATCTTCTGGAGCGAGACGGATTTGATTATATCCTGAGTAACCATCCATAAATGACAGCGATTCGTACCCGGTGGTACTATCGACCAAGACATCAATGTGAGGCAGCGGAAAATCATCCTTGGGACATGCTTTATTGAGATCCCTGAAATCGATGCAAATACGCACCTTTCCATCCTTATTGATGACAGGGACTGTTTGCCACCCACTGAGGATATAGGACAACTCTAATGAATCTGGGCTTATATAACTTGTCAACTTCTTCTTTAATCCTTAAGGCCATGTGGGGGTGAAATCTTCTTGACCGTTGTTTCACCGGTGTTGCCCCTGGTTTAAGCACGAGTCGATGTTCTACTAAAGAGGGGTCAAGACCTGACATGTCCTCATAAGATCAGGCGAAGGAATCGCTATACTCCCTTAGAACCTTGATCAAATCTCCTTCTACTTATGGAGGGAGATTAGCAGCAATAATGATGGGCCTGGGGTCTTCTTCGGTTCCCAGATTGATTTCTTTCGTAGGTTCATCCACTATTGATGACGGCTCGTCGAATTTCTTAAGTCCTTGCGCGTACAGATCAGCAGTGTCATCTACGTCGCTATCCTCATTAACCAGATCTTTTTCATCCAGGATTTCATAGACGCCGAGTCCGTCATCGCCCCACGCCCCTTCTATTTCTTCTCCATCCTCAATCGTAATTGCCGTAGCAACAAATTCTGGACATTTTAAAAGGGCATGACAACGCTGAGCTAGGTCTTGCAAGAACCTATCAGGAACAGATTTGGGAGGACGCGCAAGCGGGCGCGGCTCAGAGGAGGAAGGGTTGGATGACCTAGAACAAGACCCTACTTCTTTAGATCTAACTAATTGTACTTCCCTAGACTCAATAGACCCTAATCCTAACCTAGGAGAAAGGAGACCTAGTGGAAGGTAAGGAGTAGGGGACTCGTGCCCCTGGGATGAGGATGGAGATAGGGTAGCATAATCTTCCACTGAAATCTCCGTTTTGAATTTGACGTTTTTTTTTGGAGATCAGCAGAGACTATACAGCAAGATGGAGGAGGCGGGAGCTACATAGGGAATAGCTCGGGGAAGATGCAGTCAAAGAAGGGATCGAAAGATGAGAACCACATCTCGTGGAGTTGGGCGTTGGGAGGAGAAGGAGTGAATAGAGTGGATAGATCAATGGGCGGGCAGTGCCCGCAAGCACAAGGAACAAATAGAATCTCGGGCGGATCAACGAAGGATGGATTTACCATGATAGGCGGAAGACGGGGTAAGAACTCCCATTGCTGGAGGAGAGATTGAAAGCGGGAGGGAGACCAAGAAATGACAATCAGCGAGCTCCCCTCCTCCCGTGGATCATCGACTGGCCGCTTCTTCGGTCTCCATTGCATGAGCCGAACCTCTTGCTTCTTCTGGTAGTCTTCTTCATGAAACAACCCCTGAAGGGCTTGACCATAATCAAGCATATCATCTTCTGGCCTTTTTAGTGCTGGCGGTGGACTGGCAATCGGACATACTGTATTTCTCTCTGACGGAGCTAGCTGCAGAGCTAATGTGCCGGGCTGGAGAGACCCTCGGACAAAGTGTTGACGGTAGTCCCAGGTGAGTGGCCCATAATCACCCATCATAGATAATGCGGTTTCTCGATAGCCAAGACCTCTCCTTCCCATCTTTCTCCCCTTGGGTATGGGCTTGGTCATTCCTTGTAATTGTGCACCGAGGCCTCTCCCCGGTTGGTAGCCTAGTTTCAGTATAATGTTCCAGCCTTTTGAGTCTCGGATCTGGGGCTTCATCTTGATGTTAACTGGAGTAGTGATGGGCCTAGGAGGTGTATAAGCCCAAGGAAAGTTCAAATCCAGCACTGATATGACGGGTCGGCTGCTTGGCCAAAGTGTAGGAAGAATCTGTTCTGAAATGGCCTTAACCGATTGAACCGTGGACAAGCTCTTGACTTTGACGACCCTCCCTTGGAAAGGGAATTTGATGCACTGATGTGCGGTGGAGGGTACGGCACTGAGTGTATCAATCCATGGATGACCCAAGATCGCCTTAAACATGGGGTCAATGTCCAGCACATAGAACTCCACGGGCATAGTGAGGGGCCCGAGCTCCGCTTGAATAGTGACTACCCCGTGGCATGCTCTCCTTGAGTTGTCATATGCTGCTATAGTGGTGGGGGTAGGTCGCAGTAGCCCTTCAGATATATTGCAAGCTCGGAGGGTACTGAGCGGGCATACATTAATTGAAGCCCTTGTGTCAACCAGTGCTGCCTCAATGCTGACCTTATTCAGAATAATTGTAATGCAGAGCGGCATCTACCGAGCCTCTGGAGGTGCTAGCTCGATTTCTGAGAATGTAATTGCCAGCCCATTAGAAATAGTTGCTAGTGCTGTTGGTAAGCTGTCAACTGCCATGTCCTCGCTGACCATCACCTTCTGTAAGAAATCCCTGAGAGCATCTTGATGAAGGGTGGACCTCTTGATAAGTTCCAGAACTGATATTTTGGCGGGCACTCGATCCAGATGATGTAGCAAGTCATACTGAGTTCCTGGTAGAGGTTCGGCCTCTTCTTGCTCAGCTGTTGCCTGAGAGGACTGGGGATTGGAGGTAGTGTGGTAATTCCGATGGAACAACTTCCCGCTTCTTAAGGCGCAATTTGCCGCGGCGTCGGGAGATGATATTATTGGCCCGGTAGGGTGGATGAGTGGAATAGACTGCGTAGGAGAGGTGATTTGGTGGTAGGTAATGTTGGGGTTAACAAGAGATGGTGGCTAGATGAGTGGCGTGGGATGAGCGGAAGGTGGGGTGATGATGGGGGATGGTGCGGATGGTGGGAGGACGAGTGTAGGTAGGGTGACGTGCGGAGGATTGGATGAGGGGGTGGTTATGATCGTAGCGGGGGTAACTAATGGTGGGTATGATGGCGCTGTGGGTGGTGGTGGATTTGCTGGTGCGGGTGTGAATGGAAGGACAAGCGAAGAGGGTGTTGGGTGCGTAGGGAGGATAAATGAAGGAGTGAGGGGGTTGCGGTGGTTATGGTGGAGGGCCATTACTTGTGGTGCAGTACCATCATCATCAAAAGACCACTCGGTGTTAGGAGCCGGGGGTTGCACTACATTGACTTGCGCCGGCGCCGGCGGCTGAGGTTGTGGAGCGGGTGGATGGTTTGGCATCAGATTTTGATGGATCCCCAGATCCTGAACCTGATGTGGTTGCTGCTGTTGCGGCGGCTACTGCGGATGCGGTGCTTGATGCTGCTGCACTTGCTGCCTCTGCGGCTGTCTTCTCTTTTCTTTAATCTCAACAATGGCCCTGTGCATTTCGGCCCAATCTATCCTCTGTCCTTCATGAAGATCATATACTAGTTCCCGGAATTGAAAATATCCTTCAATGGTATGTCCCGGTTGCCTGTGGAACATACAATACTTCGTCTGATCAACGGCCGGATTCCAGTTGGGCCGTTCCGGAGGAAGCTGTATAGCATTAACCGACATAAGAGACGAGAAAATATCCGTGAGGGTTTCTGGCAGTGGAGGATATTGTGCCCTTTTGGGAGCCGGGCGCTTGTTATTTGGGTTGTTGTTATAGCCGTTGGGTGGAGGGGCATTGTGGTATTGTGGGGGTTGTGGTGGTTGTTGTGGTGCGGCAAAGGTGTTTTATGGAATGGTGAAGGTGGGCAGAGGGTTTTGCGGAGTGATTTGGAAGTTCTGTGGAGCGGGATTTTGTGGAGTGCGGGGGTTTTGAGGGAAGCGGAAAGGTGCGTTTTGGAATGGAAAAGCAACGGCTTGAACCTGCTCATTCGTTTGGACCCCTTCTGTAATCGGCCCTTGTGGCTTTTTATGGTACTCGGGCTTTTGGTTTTCGAATAGAGAATGGATAGGGGAGTCCTTGAACTGAGTCTGAATAAAGCGCACCCGGCTATATAGTTGGTGCATGTTGGCTATGTCATTCATTGCCAGGATGTTTCGGATGGTTGGAGTAGCATTTGAAATAAGTAGCTTGACCTTCTCTTCCTCCGAAATATGGCCGGGTACTCTAGCGGCCATCTGCCTCCACCTATCTACATAAGTGGCAAACTCCTCATCTATTTTCATCTTTTCGGCCACCAGATCTGTGAAAGAATATTCCGGGCTGACCCGATCTTGAAATTGCTGAATAAACTTATCTTTTACTACCTTAAAGCTCTCCGCTTCTTCCAATGGCAGTGAATAAAACCAATTGGGGGAGATATTGGATCCTTGCATGGCCTGATAGACAGTTTGGAGTTGGGCCGGATCCAATTGGGCCATCATCTGGAGAATGGAGCCCGCAGAAGGAGTAGAGAAGGAAGGGGTAGCCTGACCACCTTACATGGAGGCAGAGGACGGAAGAGGGGCCGTCCCCTCTCCAGAAGAGAACGAGGTAACCCTAGCAGGGTTTTCAAGAAGCCCTTGAGGAAGAGAATCCTCCTGGGAACGGGGAGGATTGAAAGAAGCCATGGTAGATTCGAAGAGCGGATTTGAGTAGAACTTGGAGAATGAGCTGACCCTAGGAGGTGCTTCCAACTGACGAAAATAACTCCACATGCAACGAACAACCTTAACAAGATGCAAACAACACAACACCAACACGCAATGAGCAACCAAACTTAGACGATTCATCACAAAGATATAAGTAGCAAGAAATGAAGACACTCAAAGTCAACCAAGTTGTTTAATATGATGCTTCAAGATTCTTATGATTTCCCCTTTGGAACTTTAGTGGATGGATTAATATGAACTCTCAACAATAGGTTCCTGACGGGAGATGAATGTAAAGCTTGGTTTGACTCTAAGTGTGACCACTCCTTCACTTATGCAACCCTAGACACGGGGTGGAAAAGGTACAACCGGCCCGGCGTCCGTGTAGGAATCCACGGCTCGCGGGGACTTATGGACGTCCCTGGTATGATTTCCTAGTCGGCCCCAAGGAATATGGAGACGAGAGGTCCGCACACCAAGGTAGGAAAATGCAATCTAATGTATGAAAGTATGAATGAACCTATGTGCACCGGAGTGCATGCAAAATCTAGCCTAGAATCTAGCAAACAACTATGCACACAATGATGTAAATATGTAGAACAATCAGGGAGGAAGTCAGATATCACCCAAGCAAGGAAATCATAGTAGAAACTGCGGAAAGTAATGCACCTCGGGATGCGTACCTGTTTGGAGCATAACGGTCTATAGACCCTGCGTCAGAAGATAATAACGGTCGCGGACAAGACCGCCAGAAGTAAGATAACGCCGAGCACCAGGACCGTCGGATGAGCCAGAGAGCCAAAAATAACCAGAAATAAAAGGGAAATCCGTGAGAAGCCCGCACACAGGATCAGGCGTATAACGGTCCAATACCCCTGCGTCAGAGTGGAGTAACGCAGGGACAGAGGGCCGTCAGAAAACCCAGAAAACCAGAAATAAGATGAAGTAAGAGGGAGATCCGAGGACAATCAAACAAGGGAATGATGGCAAGTTTAAACAGGGATCAAGACACGATTGGCACAAGTTGTCCCACCGTGATCGCCAAAAAATTATCTGTTGATTTGTTTTGCTTCTCTTCTTCCTTTTGTTTTATGTGCAATAAAAATGATAAGCAAAAATCAAAGATCTCAATCAACCCAAGGACATGCGAACCATGAACCTAGGCAACCAGAACAAGCTCTAGCATGGGCATGCTATCTCAATCATCAAACTAAACTAAGGAAATAAAGAAAAACACACGCTGGGCATGGAGCAAAAGCAAATAAAAACACACCGCAAGGGTGGAGCAAGGAAAGAGAATAAGAGATATGAGAGAGAAAGAGAAAGTTAATGCCCAATGCCAAGAAAGAACGTGATCGCCACCAAAGTAGAAACAAGCCAAAGACTTGAAAATACCTTAGAAATAGGTGGATGAAGCACCCGCCCACGGGAGAGAGAAAATCAGGGAAATCTGTAGATCAACAGAATGTAACGGCCGACAGTCCACGCGTCACTTAGAAGTGATGGTCGCTCGATGAACCGCTATATGAATCTGACGCGCCTCCACAAGACCGTCAAATAACCTGCAGTAATAGTTTATGAATTCTTTTAACTCCAACTCTTCCAGCCGACCAGAAGACTTGGGCCTCGTATAGTGAACCTGTAAACCTGCCAAAGAACGTGAAAACACAAGAAAATAGACCCAAATTAGCCCTTTAAACAATATAGCATCAATTCTTCAATAAACTCAATAGCATGCAAAAGGAAAGGAAAGTACCGGGAAAGTTTTGGTTTTTTAACCCCTCTGGGCGTTTTAAAAAAAAGATAGGAGGATGTTTAGATGATGAAAAACCAGGGAGAACGTGGAGAAAAGAAAAAGGACACTGCTTTTGATGAAAGGGAGATGAGGAAGAACACAATATGTAATGATGCACTTTGAAAACCAATGGAACAAATACTCCCTTCACCGTGAAGCAGATGAACGTGAAAGACAATTCTCCTTGGTCAGATGTGACTCCAGAATGCGGCAGCACTTCGACGCGAACTCCAGATCTTCCTCCCTCGGGCCATGAAGTTAAGGGTACTATTTATAGACCCTCAAACTCTCCGGTCGAGCAGAGGATAATCCAGCAAGATAAAAGGATAACTCTTAGCAAATCCTTGAAGATAATATCACCAAGAGTCCATAGAAACAAACAGAAGGTTCTGAGGATCAGATTTGGAAGAGAAATCAACAATTCAAACTCTTATCTCGACCACGGAGTAGCAGAGAAAAGGCCTGAACTGCCAGGACTTTCTATTAGATGTAACGGCTACTCGACAGACCGCCACATGAAATTAATGCGCCGGGGAACGTCCGTTACATTTAACCTTATCTTAAAAGAGATAAGATCAACAGGAAGATCAAACAAGTTGGACTCTCGAAGGAAAGTAACGGCCAAGGCTGGACGTGTTGGAATAAAGTAACGGTTGCACGACAGACCGTTAGAGTTAATGGATAGACAAAAGGATAAGCTTTAGAACAAAGGCCTCAAACTTTAGGACTCTTCAATAAGTAACGGCCCAGGGATCATGCGTTATATGAAAGTAACGCCCCCAGTGAGGACCGTTATTAACAATGAGGATCAAAATTGATAAGAGCTTGCTAAGCTTCATCCAACAAGGAACCACACTCAACCAAGGAGAGAAGACCCAAGAAACAGGCTTCAAACTGATCAAGGAGACTCGATGAAGAGCGAACAACTCGGAGCATCATACGGATAAACAAGGAGATGACCCAACTTATTGGTCATAAAACGGGTGTCAACAACATGCACAGACTTCATTGTGCATATGTGAAGTGTGCACAGACCTCAACTGCTATTGCTAGAAAATGGGCACTGACTTCGCATGGCAGACAGTCCACATGCGCAGACCTTATAACATGCATAGGGCAAATGTGCATCGACCTTGAGACTTATGTGCATAGACTTTGCGTGAGGGAGGAAAACATGCACCGACATTAGAAAGCTAGCATACATGAAAAAAGCTTGACTAACACTGACTAAGTTAATTTCATCAAAGTAACCAATGCTACAAGAGTCAATGCAAAGTCAATAGTAAATGCAGTAAAGTAAATCCAGTCAATTAAGCTATTGCCAATCATTCAAAACACACTGACTCCTTAACTGAAATCATCATCAAACCAGAGGAGTCACAACAATCTCCCCCTTTTTGATGATGGCAACCGTCTATATTAGATGTATTTTGATGAAATATATTCAGTTCAGTTTAGTCAGAGTGATCATAATTAAATGCAGTCAACGCATTCAATTTCAACAAAAATATCTCACTCATGATACCAAATCATATAATCTCTCCCCCTTTGTCATCAACAAATAGGAAGGGCTGTGAACAATGACATGCAGATGCTCAATGAAGATATTCTCCCCTTTTTACTACCCGTGCAGTGATGAATCCTCCAGAAAGAGAAGTATGCCAAAAATAGAGCAGAAAGGAAGGAGAGAAATCTGACTGACACCCTGTTCAATAGTTCAGAATTAAGCATTACAAAGTTCAGAGTCTTCAGATATATGAATCAATACATTGCATTCTTGGTAGATTTATGGTTTAAAGATGATAAAGATTAGAATTTATGCACTTCATTCAATGGATAATTATGTTGTGTCTGATAATATCAATAAACCATAATCACATTGATCATGAGAGAATCTGTTTAATGGTATCTTACTTTCTGAAAATCAGTGATAATCTGTGGAAGTGACCAAGATATGTATTGAGGTTAAACAATATGACAATTCTGAATTTTAGATGAAGGAACAACATTTTGATCATATGAACACAGTATCTTAAGACACTTCATGACATAAGTGTTTTCCATTTCATTGATGGAGCACTTAGTTTCTCAGTGCTTATTATTTTGGCCACATGAACAGAGATAAACTAAGCCACTTTATGACTTAAGTGTTCTTCATTTCCTTGATGAAGCACTCAGTTTCTCGGTGCTTAGTAATTACTCTGCCATTTTGTTTATATTTTTATATTTTATTTTTCATACTTTTGATTTGTTGTCCTTTATATGTTTCAGAGAGACTTGTTTAAAAATAATACCCATACTTAGTTTTCTTAACCAAGATTTCATCAACTTAGCAGATTTCAGATACAACAAAACTTTATCAACCATGTAATGAGATAAGTGGTTGAGAGCTATTATCAGTTATGAACATTCCTATTTACTGAATGTAGTCTTTGAATTCTAAAGATTATAAAATTTAAACCATCAGTTCATTCAAGAAACAAGCAAGATTCTTGTAATAGAAGATGTCTAATTTCTGTTGCTTAAAATTATGAACATATTATCAGACTGCCATTATGTCAGAACAGAAGTGATGTAGAAGGGGACTGAATGATAGATGAACAGAAATGATCAATACTCCCCCTGACACCTTGCAGCATGCATAGATATGCCCTTTTTCTTAGAAATCTCCCCATTTCTACATGTATCTTTATTCAATTATACAACCATAATTATGTATGCTTCTCTAGACGTACTATCATGAAGTGAAATGCAGTGCAAACACTTGTCTTACATGCATGACTGTGCAGAAGTTTAGATGCAATAATGAATGACATAATATGAAATGAAATGCAGCGTTGAGACAAACTCTTGATTCATGGTACTAGGTGAAGGTTAATCCTCGACGCATAGTATGGACTTTTAGACAGACTGAATCTGTCCTTCCATCTCATAGCATTTGATATACCTCTGAAATCAAGATAACTAATGTATGAAATTATTAAAGTGATCACAAGATAAGGTCTGAACTTTTATTCAGAAACAATTAACAGACAATCATTGAGCAGATCAGATCATTTATTCAGATCAGTGAATTGATGCTAATCTATTCACAGAATTTATTCAAAAATGGATTTTCAGACAGACAAATCATCATTCTCATAATAATAGCTAGATTTTATTCAAGGATACTCAGTGCACAAATCACATCAAAAGGCTCAATCATGAATGAAATTGAAACTAATCATCATGCAGAAATTTATATAAACCTAATTCTCTTCTCAAGAATTTGAATCTTTCATTACCCAGAGGTTTAATAAATATATCAGTTATCTATTTTTCAGATTGAATGACGTGCAATTCAATTTCATGTTTATTTACTTCATCCCTAAGAAAATGGTGTTTGATTTCTATGTGCTTAGGCCTAGAGTGATGAACAGGATTTTTAGTGAGTGATATAGCACTAGTATTATCACATAAAATTGGAATACATCTCAATTTTATCTGATAATCAATAAGTTGGTGCTTCATCCCGAGAACCTGGGCTGCACAGTTCCCAACTGCAACATACTCTGCCTCATCTGTAGATAGAGCAACAGTGTGTTGCTTTTTAGAAGCCCATGTCACCAGACAACCACCTAGGTAGTGGCAATATCCACTAGTACATTTCCTATCTACCCTGCACCCTGCATAATCTGCATCAGTGTTGGCTATGAGATCTAGCTCACATTTAGCAGGATACCAAAGTCCTAGTTATAGGGTGCCTGATAGATACCTAAAAATCCTCTTAACAACACTTAGATGTGACTCTTTAGGACTAGCCTGAAACCTAGCACACAAACACACAAAAAATTAGATATCATGCCTAAAGGCAGTGAGATAAAGAAGGGATCCGATCATACCTCTGAATAATTTGGGATCTACACATTTGCCTTTTGGGTCATCATCAAGATTAATTGATCTACCCATGGGTGCTGAAATTTCCTTCAAATTTTCCAAATTAAATTTCTTCAATAGATTTTTGATGTACTTGGACTGAGTTATGAATGTACCTTCCTTAGTCTGAGTTACCTACAGTCCAAGAAACATTTTTCGCTCACCCATTGAACTCATCTCAAATTCTTTTGTCATTAAATCAGAAAAGTCCTCACATAAAGTTGGGTTAGTTGAGCCAAAGACAATATCATCTACATAGATTTGCATAATGATGATGTCAGGATTACATACCTTACTGAACAAGGTTTGGTCAACCTCACCTCTTGTGAACTTCTTTTCAGTGAGAAACTTACTAAGTCTGTCATACCAAGCTCTTGGAGCTTGTTTCAATCCATAGAGAGCTTTATTCAATTTGTAAACGTGGTTAGGATAATCAATGCATTCAAAACCAGGAGGCTATCTAACAAACACATCCTCTTTTATTTCTCCATTTAGAAAAGTAGATTTTACATCCATCTGCTGCAATATTATTCCTAATGAGCATGCATAGGCTAAGAGTATTTTGATGGCCTCTAACCTAGCTACAGGGGCATATGATTCTTCAAAATCAATACCATATTCTTGGTTATAACCCTGAGCTACCAGTCTAGCCTTATTTCTAACAATATTTCCCTGCTCATCTATTTTATTCATAAAAACCCACTTAGTGCCTATGACAATGCCATGGTCAGTTGGAGGAACTAGCTCCCACACCTTATTCCTTTCAAACTGGTTCAACTCCTCGTGCATGATATTGATCCAATGCACATCTCTAAGAGCACTGTCAGTATCTTTGGGTTCAATTTGAGAAATCAATGCAAAAGAATTTAATTCATTTTCAGCTCTAAAGTGTGATCTGGTCCTAGGAGGGTCATGCAAATTACCAATTATGTTATCTATGGGATGATCTCTATGAAATATGACATTGATAATTTGATTACCTTGGTTCTTTATTACCTCCTCCTGATCATCATATTGCTCTGTATTATTTTCTTCAGCTTGATCTTCAGAATCCTCATCTTTCAGAATCTCACCATTATTCTTTTCCCTGCACAAACCATTATCAGATTTAGTCTTAGTTTCATCAAAGATCACATGTGGAGATTCTTCTACTATTTTAGAGTTTAAATTATATTTCCTATAGGCTCTGGATTTTTCTGAATATCCTAGAAATATTCTAGGATCACTTTTAGATTCAAATTTGTCAAGGTCTCTTTTATTATTAACATGCACAAAATATTTACATCCGAAAACCTTGAAATAAGCTAATAAAGGTTTCTTACCCATGAGAATTTCATAAGGAGTTTTCTGGGTGAATGGCCTTACCATAGCTCTGTTGACAATGTGGCATGCAGTGTTAACTACTTCAGCCCAGAACTTCCTAGGTAGGTTACCTTCTACTAACATGGTCCAAGCCATCTCCACAAGGGTTCGGTTCCTCCTCTCCACTACTCCATTTTGCTCGGGTGTCCTAGGTGAGGACAACCTATGCGTGATACCATTTTCACTGCAAAAGATTTCAAACTGTGAGTTTTCAAACTCACCACCATGATCAGACAGAATGTTAAGAATAGAATTGACATTTTCCTGTCTAATTTTCATATAGAACTTTTGAAATTCATTAAAAGCATCATTTTTGTGTGTGAGAAAAAACACTGAAGTAAATCAAGAAAAGTCATCAACAAGTACAAATCCTTATCTTTTTCCTGATAAGCTGACTGATCTTGTACGTCCAAAAAGATGCATATGAATCAGCTCATAAGGTCTAGAAGATAGGTTCTCAGTTCGGGATTTAAATGACTTCCTGGTTTGCTTGGACTGGGTGCATGCATCACATATTTTATTTACATTTTTAAAGGAGATTTAAGGGAGTCCTCTAACCATGCAGTGTTTATTCAATTTATGAAGAACAGTGTAACTGGCATGACCTATTCTACGATGCCAGAGATAGGCCAAATCATCTTTATTTGCTGTGAGACATAAATTGGAATGTGTAATGTCATCTAAATCTACCAAGTAAATATTATTCACTCTCTTACCAGAAAACTTAACAATATCATAATTAGGTTCATAGATGTTACAGCCATGAGAATCAAAAACTACTCTATGACCTTTATCACAAAGCTGGCTAATGCTAAGTAGATTATAAGCAAGACCTTCAACCAGTAATACTTCATCAATACAGTAGGTAGTACACTTACCTACCTTACCTGACCCAATTATTTTTCCTTTGGTATTACCTCCAAAGGTAACCTGTCATGCACTCTTTTCGACCAACATACAAAATTTTGCTTTATCCCCAGTCATGTACCTGGAGCAGCCACTGTCCAAGTATCACATATTTTGCTTGGCTGCCAGGCATACCTGCAATGATAATTAAGTAGAAGAATTTTGAACCCAAAAACATTTGGGCTCCAGAACAAAAGTTACATTATTTAAACATGACAACAAATGCTTTGGAATCCACATCTATTTGGGAGTTGTTTGTTTCTTCTTGTTGTTATTCTTCTTTTCAGCAATTACAGCTTGAATCTTTCCTGTTCTGTTCTGTGTTCTGACAATATTGTTATTAACATATTGATCATGTTTGTGCCTATCATGCCCCGAGCGGAACGTGTCGTTTGCTCGGAATGTGGCAGTAAAACAGTCATGTCAATCAGAGCATAGTCATTTCCACAAAACACAATTTGGACAAATAACAAATTTCATTTCAAATATAAGTTCCTTACATATTCGGGCCCATAATAAACGAAAAGACTCAATAAAGAAAAATTACATTGAGACTCTTGACTCGACTTAACATAAGACACAGGATAGCAAGACTAGGTGGTTCGTCTAGATGTCAGAGTTCTCTTCACTCTTGCCCTTGCCCATCATGTTCGGTCTCGTCGTCACTAAGGTCATTACCTGAAAAATATTGGAAAACGCAGGGTGAGCGAATGCTCAGTAGGACTTAATATCTCATGCTCCAAGCTAGCTTTAAGTCAATTACAGTTTAACATGCTCATGCAGGTCATGTAAGATATAGAAAATCGAGAACTATAATAACACGAGATAAATTCAAGAACTAGAAAAAATAAACAAGTAAGCAAGATGCTAGATAAACTCATGAAGAGTAAGGACGATAATAATCAAGAGAGTATAGCAAGATCTAATCAAGTACTTTCTCAAGCTAGGTCAAGAGCATTCATGAGGAAATATAACATTCATCTCTCTATGACGAACACTATCACGAGAGCTTTAATGTATCCATTATTATGAAGGATCTTCATGATAAGATAACGAGTACTATCAATGGGATAATTCAAGAACATCTATGATGATCGATATAGAAGTAGAACAATTACTTCTACAAGCACTACATAGCATTTGCCAAGACACTAAGGGAATATCATGACGATATGATAACCCCTCCAATATGGTAAATCAAGATCTTTTCATGACGAACAATAAGTTGTAGAAAGGTGTACTATGATGGCAATTACTCCCGATCAACACTATCATGAGAGCGTTTGCACATCTAGCACTATATAAGATTGGCCAATGCACTAAGGGGAAAATCACGACGATATGACCGCCCCTCATGGAAATAGCACTATGTAGTATTTGGTCGCACACTTAGGAGTTCTCACGACTGTATGATTGCCCCTAAATGTCAATAACTGAGTTGGTGAATGCCAGCACCCGATCAACGTATACCGGTAACATTTGGACTTTGCCTCACCCAATGAGGGTCAGATCAGGTTCCGTAGCATTTAAAATGTCATTTTAGTGGGACCCATAGCCCCTGACATTTAGTCTAGACTAATTCCATATTAATAGCCAAGAATTTCAAGGATCAAGCATGTAAGATATTAAGATAGATTTCATGGAACATAGAGTTCAAGGATAGAACTTGTAATAATTAAGGATGATATATCGATAAATCATATGAAAACTATGACATTCTGGAAATCTGGGTGATTAGGTACAACCAGCTCAGTCGGCCTTGTGGGAATCCAAGGCTACGAGGAGACTTACGGAGGTCCCAATGACTAACTTGCCAGTCCGAAGGAACTGAATGTCCAACGGAGAGCTCGTATGTCATCGAGAGTTGAGGTGTATAACGTGAACCAATCATGAAACAGAGACTCCATCTACGGACGTGAGATGAGAGTGCTAAAAGACCCGAGGTATGGGTCAAAACCGGAAGAAAACGGTGAGAACGTGAATGCGTTAATTATAGAATTCATGTCCATCCAATTCTATAATTAACTATAATTAAATAAATTTATATTAATTGACGTCCGTGAGTAGTGTCATTTATTAATTAGCGTCCACTTGAAGGGACGTTAATTCTATGATTTTAACTTAATTTATTTAACAAGAATTCTCGTCAATATCTATTTAATTGAATAATTTTAAAACATACATTCAAAGAGACATTAATTTATATAAAATAATTTAAAAAAATAGAATATGTGATAATTAGGAGAAAAATTCAAGGATTCCAGAAATATATTTTTTTATAATTTTATGTGGCATAGTTTAGTAGATATGGATTTTTAAAGATATAGTCACATGTTATATGTATATATATATATATATATATATATATATATATATATATATATATATATATATATATATATATATAAGAATTAACGCCTTTGCACTGTGGCGTCAAAAGCATTTGACGACATTTAACTTGTCGTCATTTCAACAAAGTGTCAAACTTCAAACCTCCGGTTCTCGACGTACACATGTCGGAATCACGCGTTCTATATATCGAAATGATGGGCTCAAAAAACTCTACCTAACCGGATGTTCAAAATAAATTTTCGTTGAGAGATAAAGGATCTTGAGATAGGGGGCACGAAAAATGGTGCAACCACTCTCACTATCTCGGTCACCTCCCTAATAACACACCCATAAAATTTTATGGCCAAAGGATATTACGGCGCCTACGAACAATACTATTAAGACAAAAATTCTATAACTAACTGTTAATGTTAAACCAAAATAACATAATATCACGTAGGTGATACTTAATATCGAGACGGAACTAACGAGATCATGCTAGTTTTAATCACTTAATAGTTTGGCTTGGGAGATTGCCTACCACTTTGCGTTGATGTTCTGACAGACAAATAAAAGAAGAAGAAGGATGATGACGACGGTAACTACTACAGCTTCCTCTATAACTACAATCAGCAAGATGAAGAAGGGGAAGAAGACCTTGGTCTTCTATGCAGCAGGATGAAGGGGAAGAAGAACGGAGGAAGAAGAAGAACGACGATCTCCTTCTTGTACAGGACGTAGGAACACAACCTCAAGCCCCCCCCTTCTTCGAACGCAGCACTGCTACTACGTGTTGTGCATGAGGGCCTTTATTTATAGGGTCTCTTCTTCTTGAAGCATCTTAAATTGAATCAGTGTCCTAGTTTGGGTTAAGTTTCCTATGATGAGCTTATCCCTTCTAAAACCACAGCCGCTGTCCCTTATTTGCTCTCAAAACCCTAAGGCCATCTCATACATAGGTTGACCTACACACTTCGAATAGAACCCCATATTATGGGTTTTAACGTGGAAACCCACTGACTCATATTATGGGCTTAATATGTTAACACGGGAGCCCATTTGTTAATGACCTTGTCTTTATGGAAGCTCACTATACCCCCACGTGGATCCCATGTATTAAGGCCCATAAAAATGTTTGAGCTTAAGGCCTTTTAGCATATATATATATTATACAAGGGACCCATCATATATATAAGTTTAATAAAAAGCTCTTAAAAGCCCTAACACCATGCGATCCTTGAACATATCTGGGCTTGACTCCTAATGCTAACGAGGAAAGACTTTCGTATAATGTCATGACCCCATAATAGTAGTTTTTATGTATATAGGTTTATATAAAGGTTTTAAGCCCATTTAACTATAAGGATTATATATAGGTACTATATATATGGGCTTTTAAGATTTCATGACTATATCTATTTATGTGCGGGTGTTTTAGCCCATTTATTATATAAGCTTTAACTAAATTGTTCAATAGAACTTTATATATATATATATATATATATATATATATATATATATATATATATATATTCTTTAAAGCCCATTAGTTTAGGCTTTGTACTTTAGGATTGGTCCATTATCTCAGCTAATGGCCCTATAACGTGGATATCCACTTAACACCTAAGATTCTCTTTTGTATTAATGCCCATTTACTACGTATGTCCACATAATAGCCCATTAATCACAGTTTTTCTTAGGTTGGCTTTTACTTCACTTATGGATTTACATGATTTAAGCATTAAACCTTTATTTAAAGTTACAATAGATTTTTAACTACTATATATATACATATAGACTCTATTTTCAAATATCTTTTAGTTATTTACTTATCCTTTTAATTTCCAAGGTTATCTTGGTGTATCAGAGTCGGGTTCGATCATATAACTTTTACTCAATTATTTACTCGTATCTCCATTGAGGTCCATTAAACTCTAGCTCTTTAGTTGGGCTTGTAATCCCTTTTGAAGGGAATTTTATGCCTTCTTAATTAATTAAGTAAACCCATAATTTATTATTAATATTCTTATTTTCCATATTTGTTTTATGACAGTTATCAATATTTATTCTTTATAAATTTTCGGAGTGCTACAGTGCCAGTGCCTAGGCCAATGAGCATTCATTGTAGTGTAGCCAGCGGTGGTCCTAGACTGAACATAGTAACTGTGGTTTCTTGGATTTCTATACTCGACTTGCCCATATCACCTCCCATCATGAGGCTTGAAATTCTGACTAGGGTGTGAATGATGAGCTGACCTTAAACTAGCTCCATCCCTGCCATACCTACTGAATTGGTGAGAATGTGTGAATCGGTGTGGAGTGTATGATGGGGCTCTTGGATAACAAGATTGATCTGAGTTACTCTTGTTTAAGTCTTGTCTCCTGAACACCTTAGGCCCACTTGCAGTATGCATGGGTACATATTGGGTCTTTTTCTAATTTTTCTGTGGAGACTTGGTGAACCCTGTCTGGAGTTTTGGTGTATATGAAGGTTGACCTCTAACCTGAAATCTGCCCTGAGGTGTGGGATAGTGTGTGCTACAAGACACATTTATTTTCTGTTTGCCCTTATCCTTGGCACTGGGCATTTTGTAATTAGCAGAGTTTTCAAGAGTATTTCCACTGCTCATTTTAATGAGAGGTCCTTTTCCCTTTTCTGCCACAAATGAAACAGTCTTGATTTCAAAACTCTTTTTAGCAGTAGAATTGAAACCTTGTCCCTCTTTTCTAAAGTTCACCTTAGTCCCCAAGAGAGCATTCAGATTGTCAGTCCCTTGAGTCATGTTCTCAATAGTTTGTTGTTTGTCCTTGTTTTATTTTTCTAGATTCTCTACATTATTCTTCAGCTCAGTGTTTACCCCCAACACTGCATCATATTTTTCCTTCACAATTTTCATTTCCTTTTTCAAAATTCTGTAATCTAAGCTTCAGATCATCAACAACATTTTCCAGTATTTCATTTTCTTTTCTAGCATCAATCAAAGCAATTTTTATTTCATCAGATTCAGCACAAGATTTCTTTAAAACGTCATTTTCAGTTTGGAGATAGGCAATTTTATCAGACAATGTGGTATCATTTATGGTAGAATTAACTTTCCTTTTTAAATGCCTATTCTCCTTTTTAACATCATCAAATTTATCAAGAAGTTTAGCATACGCATCCTCCCAATCAGAAATAGTGTAATTCTCAAAGGGAGAGGTTACCTGATTATCTTCATCACTTTCACTATTCTTGGCCATTAGACAGATTTGGCTTCTTTCCTCTTCACATTCAGAGGTGCAGCTGTGACTGCCCTCATCCTTGTCACTCCAAGTACTAATCATAGCCTTTCCGTTATTGTTCTTCATCTTTGGCTTTCCTTTTTGAAGCTCTGGACAATCTGCCTTCAGGTGGCTAGATCTCCTGCACTGATAGCAAACATTAGTATCATTCTTTTTGGCAGAATTAGATTTATACCTTGAATGTCTCCTGCCAGTAGGATTTTTCCTTCTGAATTGTCTTCCTTCTTTTCTTAGAAATCTTTTAAACTGACGGGTCAGCATAGCAAACTGACCATTTTCAATTTCTGTTCCAGAAGAGCTACATCCACTTGATGACCCCTTGCTACTAGATGTTGCCTCAATGCAATGGATTTCTTCTTTTTCTATAACTCATCTGATCGAGGTAGATTCATCTCATAGGCCATGAGAGAACCTATCAGCTCATCCACTATTGTAGAAGCTAAATTACTAGACTCCTCAATCACGGTGGCCTTAGTATGCCATATAGGAGTCAGAGAACGCAATTTTTTCCTCACCAACTCATAATCACTATAATTCTTACCCAAGCTTCTAAGACTATTAGTAATGACCATAAAGTGAGCATACATTTCAGTGATATTCTCATTTGACTTCATCTTGAAAGCCTCATACTCCGAGACCAGCATGTTTGCCTTGGTCTCCCTTACTTGTGAAGTTCCCTCATAAATCACCTCTAGTTTATCCCACATCTCTTTCGCTGTAGCACAGGATGATATCCTAGAAAATTCTATGGGATGTAGAGCACATTGGATGGCATTGATAGCACTCCAGTTTAGTGTAGACTTTCGGATCTCCTCTCGTGTCCATAATTCCTCATTGTCAGACAAATTGAAAGGACCCTTGCTGACAACCTTCCAGATTTCATAGTCCTTAGCTCTCAGAAATACCTGCATACGATTCTTCCAATAGGAATAATTAGAACCGTTAAAGTAGGGAGGCTTACTTGTTGAATGACCTTCGGCTGTTAATCCTCTAGCATCCATAATGACTACCACTTCAGGATGTTAGTCCTTACAGAAGAGTTAGACTCTGATACCAAGTGTTAAGTAGATCTAGAGGGGGGTGAATAGATTTTTCCCCGTAAAATTGACAAAGTGAAGCTATATATTGTCAAGCACTTGTTGAGCCAATTTTACCCTCCTCACTTCTCCCCTACTCTCAGTTGTCAAGCACTCTGTAGGGAGCTGAGAGTCAAGCAGGAGAGGGTCGGTTAGTTGCGAGGGAGTCGAGGTCGATTTCATCATACCGCGGGCTCCGGTGGTCCCGGCTTGGCGCGCAAGGTGCCTCTGGCGGTGGCAGGCACAACTACTGTGATCATGACGTAGGTCCCATTTTGTCTGGGAGCGCAGGCTTCGAGCAGACATCTAGAGTTGGTGCCCGTATTGTGACAGTGACGGGTGCCCTTTCACCTGCCGAACGGCTCGGAAGCGTAGGTCTGTCGTGGGTGGTTATAAGGGTCACGTGGGGTCTCCCCAGGGACTCCACTCGCGTCTTGTTTGGCAGCTACACTCATCATAGGGATCTTCTTCCTTCGCCTGGTGAGGGTTTTCTTCCCCCCTTTACGTTTTCAAGCCTTCGTAGTCATGCCTCCTCATAGGAGAGCCCTTCGCATTAGTCCCACATCTTCTGTCGAAGAAGTGGACCCTGGCCGTGGCAGCGTAGACAGAAGATGTGGACCCTAGCCGTGGCAGCGTCCCAAGTACTTCGGGCGGGCCCAAGTCAACCATGTTCCCCGTCGTTAGTAGCGTACAAGGTGGTTCACGGGCTGCGGGAAGCCTTTCAGATTCCCTTGAGTTAGACATCCTTTTCCCGACCATTGATGACGATAAACTGAGCTTGCCTATGGGTGGTTTCATGGTTCCCGTGGCATCCTTCCAGGTAGACTTTCGTCTACCTGTTCCTCCTTTCATTGAGTCTATCCTCCATCATTATGGTGGGCATCCAGGGAAGTTATCCCCTAATTCTTACCACATCCTCTGTGGGTTTGTCTTCACATGTCTGAGAGCGTTGGTGGAGCCTAGGGTCTGTCTCTTCCGGTAGTTCTACAGTCTTCAGCGATGTCCGAATGATAAGGCCTATGCATACTTCAAGGCTCAGTCCGGACACAACATCGTCCGCGTTTCTACTGCCGCGTCTAACCTCAAGGGCTAGGCGTAGTGTTATGTATATATTACCAAGTCGAGTGATCATGAATCCTCCGGCAGTTGGAGGCATAGGGGCTTCCGTCCTATCTGGGCCGATAGGAAGCCCTCGGCCACCATAGAGGAGTCCAAGAAGATAAATGTTATCCTCAAGTTTCCTCTTGCTAATGCTGACTTCGTGTTGACTCCGTGGGTGCTCCGGGAATTGGGGTTAAATCTCCCATTACAACAGGGTACCGACCTTGAATCCTCGTCCAGTTGTGTTGGTGGTGAAGTGGGCTGGCCAGATTTTGGCTTGATTTCAAGAGCGCTGGAAGTACCGGCGTGGCGCTACGAGGTCGTGCAGCTGTCGCGATGCTCCCCTGGCCTTGAGGACCATGTCGAGTCGGGGACCGTCCAAGTGACAATTGTTTCCCCCCAGGCCGAGGTTGCGTTCTCTCCAGGGAGGCTACAACATCCAGTCCCCGACGGTGTCCCCCTGGTGAGCTCGACGACAGCTTATGCGACCAGTGGTGAGTCCAGAGAGATATCTCTGAAGGAGCCGCTAGCATTGCTGAGGAAGAGTCCACCATGGCCGGTGGTGATCGTGCTCCGCTGACTGTGGATGAGATGGCGGCGCTGGACAACCAGCGTCACTCGAGGAAGAGGGGTAGAGTCTCTTCTCCGGCTCGAAGTCAGGCTTCGCCGCCACCGTCGTCCGAGGTACCTCCACCTAAGGTTCTACCACCGCCGTCGACTGGAGAGTTGGTAATTCCTTCCTTCGTACCTGCCCCCATGAGAGAGGGGCGTGATAAGGGCAAAGCCCCCATTCCTGACGACGCTGATCATCCTCCGCCGTCGGAGGTCCCCTCATGCACTCAGTTCTTGCTGCCTGAGGATGCTACGTTCGGGCAGGCGGAAGTTGCGACGGCTATGGACCTTATGGGCAAGAGTGTTCGGTGGCATGAGTGCTCCGGTGTGTTTGGTTCGGGGGCCGAAGGGGAGTTGACAGACTTAGCCGTGAGGAGCGCGTGCTCGGTCATTAGGGCCTTCGGCTTCTGGAGGTACCACTTCGGTGGCCTTGCCAGGGAGTTAGAGGCCAATCATACCATTCAGGCGGAGTTGTCGGCCAATTGCGAGGTGTTGGAAGGGCGCCTGAAGACGTCTGAGGCCGAAAACTCTAGGCTCCATGATCAACTGCATCAGCTGGGGCTGGTCCTCACCAGGATGGAACGGGATCGTGACTTCTTTCGTGTCCAGTCCGAGACGGCTGAAGCCCGCGCAGCCAAGTCGGAGGCACAGGCCCAAGTTGTTGAAGCCCAAGCGGAGGAGGTGAAGGTGCAGCTTGTCAAGCTGTGCTCATCAATGTCCACTATCGACGAGGAGGCAATGGATAACTTTCACTCCTCTTCGGCCTATCGAGACGAGATGACAGCGATGGCTCTAGAGTTCTTTGGGCCAGCACGCGATCATGGCTTCCGGGAGGGCTGGAGTGCCGCTGTCGTGGCCACACATGGAAGCCTTAGCTCTTCGGTACCATCTATCCCTCCTTCGTCGACACCTTATGGCCTGGAGGCCAGTGATGGAGAGGAGGAGCTTGGCGACGAGGAGGCTAGGGTCGAGGAGCAGGTGTCGGGGCCGAGCACTGATGAGCGAGCACTTGCTGACGTCCCAGCGGTGGACGAACGTGTGGTGGGTCCAGCCAAGGACTTACCTCCCTCTGGAGTCGATGCCGCACATGAGCCCGAGGAGGCCGGATCACGTGACTATGTTACCGGGGTGAACTCTTAGGAGGACGCCCCTAGCTGTTTCTTTCAAATTTCTTTCTATCTTTGTTGAGGCGGTTGCCTTTCTCCTGTAAGCTTTTGGCCTTTGAATAGAAGACTTCCCTCTTTTTCACAAATTTTGAAATCTCTTTCGTGTATCTCCCCTTTCTTTTGAAGGCTATGAAATCCCCTGGGGATACGGAACAGCGCCTTCGAGGGTTACCCTGGATGGGCACGACATTTAGGATCCCTCGCTTCGAATTCTACAGTTTTTAAAAGGCGGTAGGAGTCCTCTGACCTTCTGGGGACTTCACCTCTCCCTATAAATAGCGACCCCCGTCTTCGGCCTCATGGTGCAAAGGCTTCAAAGGAGGAGACCATGCAGGATGTCATCGAGAGAGTCTAGTACCTCATCGGTGACAAATCTTTGCAGGCTCGTCGCCAACCCCTGATCCTCCGGAGGGAGCCTTCGCCGGCTCCGTGGTGGCCGTGGCCGGAGTTGGGAGCGAATGGTCCCATCTCTGAGCAATATCGGACTGGGTACTTGGACGGCTGGCGGGAGCCTTGGATAAGGTTAATCGCTTATCTACCGGCAGGGGGGTTCTACTTCTCGAATCGAACAGGTTCCGTCCTTAAGGGGACGGGAGATGTCTTCGTATTTATCCCCTCTACTTCTGAATAAGATCCTCCCTCCTTCTACCTTCATGGTGTGTGACTGTTTTCTTTTGTGCTTCTTGGCCTGTAGGTGCGTGATGCGGCATCCTCCCGAGTTAAGGGGAGAGTTTCTCTGCCCGAAGATGACGGTAGGCAGGGTGGTCGGCCTTGGTTGCCAGTTTGCAGGCAAGGCCAGCGTGCTGCGTCGGCCTTCGTCATGGGTGGGCCTGGTTGCTCCACTGCCCCCCATCAACCCGGTGTGGACGGGTCGTCCGGTCTTCCTTCCTGGTGCAGGCCTCTTCGCCAGCGACGTCCCTGGTTGGTCCGCTTCCACAGAACAAAAGGGATGATAGGTGTGGTCTTCTGGCGTGGAGAGTTCGGCCCTCTTCTCTGGAATAGGTGACTTCCACTGTTGGTCCGCTACCTCAGAACAAGCAGGCCGAGGGGAGGTCATCTATTACCGCCATCTTGAGGTGATACGAGGAGCTGGGGATGGGATCGTGCTTCCGTGGTCTCACTTTCTTGTATGCTTGCACAACTGCTGTGTGAGAGTGGTTTTTTGGGATTTTGGCAGCTTGTACTCTAACTGCTTTTGGATTTTGGCAGCTTGTATCCTGACTAAAGAAATAAAATTTTCTACGTGCTCTATGTGCTCTTGGGTGGCTTTTCTGTATGCATGCTTCGTAGTGTTTGTGTCTCCTGTTTGCTTCCTGCCATCATTTTCAAGGGGAGTGGTGCTCACCTATAGGGAACCCCGTAGGTTGCCTGATCATTTTCAAGGGGAGCGATGCTTGCCTCTAGGGAACCCGTAGGTTACCTGATCATTTTCAAGGGGAGCGGTGCTCACCTCTATGGATCCCGGAGGTTACCTTATCATTTTCAAGAGGAGCAGTGTTCGCCTCTAGGAAACCAGTAGGTTACCTTATCATCTTCATGGGTAGTAGTGCTCGCCTCTATTGAACCCGTAGGTTACCTTATCATTTTCAAGGGGAGCAGTGCTTGCCTCTAGGGAACCTGCAGGTTACCTGATTGTTTTCAAGGGGAGCAGTGCTCGCCTCTAGGGAACCTATAGGCTACCTTGTTTGAATATGGCTGGTGGTGCTTTATTGGAAAAATTTCCCGAGATTGACAGAATTCCATGTCCTAGGTACCTCTTGCCCCCCCAGCGTTGCCAGCCTGTATGCTCCTTTGTTGAGTACTTTAGTTACCCTGTATGGGCCTTTCCAATTTGGTGCGAGCTTTCCAGCGGCTCCCCTAGGGTCTGCTACGCTTGCCCGCTGCAGTACCAAATCTCCGGGGAAGAAGTGTCGCTCCTTGACTCAGGCATTGTAGTATTGAGCCAGCTTTTGTTGATATGCTACGAGGTTTACTTGAGTGTTTGCTCTATCTTCTTCGAGTAGATCCAAGTTTTCTCGTATTGTCTGGTTGTTTCTGGCCTCATCGAAGTGTCCCACTTGTAGCGAGGGGTTGGATATCTCCACTAGAACTATCGCCTCTGCCCTATATGCGAGGTGGAAGGGTGTTTCACCCGTAGTGGCTCTGGCAGTGGTCCTGTGGGCCCATGGGATGCTCGGGATTGAGTCGATCCATGAGTCGCCTGCTTGGTCCGGCCGGGTTTTGATACCGTGGAGGAGCGTTCTGTTGGCATTTTCCACCAATCCATTGGCTTGAGGGTGCCCCACTGAAGTATAGTAATTCCAGATCCCCAGTTCTGAGCACTTTTCCTAGAAGGCGGTGCTTGCAAATTGTCTGCCATTGTCGGTCGTGAGAACTCTTGGGATCCCAAACCAGCATATGATGTTTCGTAGCACAAAGTTTCATGTTGCTTCACTTGTAATCTTTCCTAATGGTTCAGCCTCGACCCATTTTGTGAAATAGTCAATAGCGACCATGAGGAATTTCTTCCTCCCTTCTGCTTCGGGGAAGGGGCCTAATATATCCACCCCCCACTGAGCAAATGGGCGAGGCTTCATCAGGGTGTGTAGTTGCGTAGCCAGTTGGTGGTGCAGATTGGAGAATTTCTGGCATTGAGGGCACCTCCGGACATACTCGAGGCAATCTTTTTGCAAAGTAGGCCACTAGTACCCTTGCCGAATCAGTGTCCGTGGAAGTGCTCGCCCCCCCCCACCTGGCTTCCAGAGATTCCTTAGTGGACCTCCTGGACAGCCTGCTTGGCTTCCGTGGGGAACAAGCATTTTAGCAGTGGGGCTGAGAGGGACCAGCGGTGCAGCCAACCATTTACCACTATAAAGTGGGTTGCTCGTGCTCGCGTGCGATAGGCTTCGGTGTGGTCGCTTGGAAGTTGTTGTCGCAGGAGAAAGTCCAATCGGGGATCTATCCAGGAAGGCTCATAGTCGATGTCATTCACCTGAGGTGTTGATTCTTCTATGCTCAGTGCTGTTAGCTCCTCTACCAAGATTGATATTGAGCTGGAAACCGTGGTGGCGGATGCCAAATGAGACAGGGCATCAGTTCGTATGTTTTCTTCTCTAGGGATGTGAACCACTTCGAAGTGGGAGAACTCTTTCACCGCGGCCTTGGCCTTCTCCAAATACTTGATCATGGATGCTTCGCACGCCTTGAATTCTCCCTGAACTTGACTAGCGACGAGCATAGAGTCGCTGTATGCCCTTACACTAGTCGCTCCCAGGTGTTTAGCCATTCGCAACCCTGAGAGTAATGCTTCATACTTGGCTACATTGTTCGTGGTTGGGAAGTTGAAGCGAAGGGCATATTGGTGCTCTATCCCCTCTAGCGATAGTAAGACCAATCCTATCCCGCTACCGGCTACGCAGGATGATCCGTCGACATACAGTTCCCATGTCGGTCCCGAGGACTGCTCGGGCAGGTCTTCGGCAAGTAATGTGCACTCAGCGACGAAGTCGGCCAGGGCCTGAGCCTTTATTGCAGTCCTCGAGCGAAACTTGATGTCGAACTCTCCCAGCTTGATTGCCCATTTGACCAATCTTCCTCATGTGTCAGGGCTCTAGAGGACCTGACGTAGCGGTTGGTCAGTGAGGACGACGATTGGGTGAGCCAGAAAGTATGGTCGCAGCTTGCGGGCGGCCGTAACCAAGGCTAGGGCAAACTTTTCAGTCCTCGAGTACCGGAACTCCGGCCCTTGTAGCACCCGGCTGACGTAGTAGACAGGCTTCATGACACGAGCTTCCTCTCGGGCGAGCATGGCACTCATCGTGCTCGGCGTCACCGACAGGCATAGGGGTAGTTGCTCTCCTTTCTGTGGTTTGGAGAGGATGGGAGGAGAGGCTTGGTATTGCTCTAGTTCTTCAAACGCCTGCTCGCACTCTTGGTCCTAGCCAATCTGTCCTCTTTTCTCCGGTGCCTTGTTGGCTTGTTTGAGTAGTCGGAAGAAAGGGAGACATCTCTCAACCGCTCGGGACAGAAACCGAGTCAGGGCGGCAACGTGGCCGGTGACGTACTGAACGTTTCTCACTCATCCTGGTCGTTTCATCTCTAGAACCGCATGGATCTGATCAGGATTAGCCTCTATCCCTCTATGGGTGACGAGGAATCTGAGGAATTTTCCTAATTTCACACTGAATGCACATTTACTCGGGTTGAGTTTCATATTGTACCTTCTGAGTGCTGCGAACGTTTCTGCCAGGTCATCCAGGTGCTCGGCCGCATGGATGCTTTTCACAAGCATGTCATCTATGTAGACCTCCATGTTGCGGCCGATCTGCAAGTCGAACATATATATGGTTAACGAGGCGCTGATAAGTTGCTCCTGCGTTCTTCAATCCGAATGGCATGCGCGTGTAGCAATACAAGCCGTGGTCGATGATGAACGCTGTCTTGTCCTGGTCGGGCTCGTGCATGCTAATTTGATGGTACCCGGAGTAGGCATCCAGAAAACTCAGCATCTCATGTCCGGCGGTTGCGTCAACCAGCTAGTCGATTCGAGGCATGGGGAAGCTATCCTTAGACGTAGCTTTGTTGAGGTCGGTGTAATCCATGCACATCTGCCACTTCCCGTTGCTCTTGGGAACCAGGACCACATTTACCACCCAATCGGGATACTGTGTGGGCCTTAGTAGCCCTGAGCACAACTTCTCGCTTACTTGTTCCCTAATGATGGTTTGTCGCTCGGGGTTACAACATCTTCGGCGTTCCTGGACTGGGCGGCAGGTTGGATCCAGCTTGAGCTGGTGGGTAATGACCTCTGGTGGGATTCCGAGGAGCTCGTCCTCGGACCAGGTGAACACGTCTTGGTTGGCTGTGAGGAAGTTTATGTGAGCCCTCTTCTCTTGCTCGGATAGGGTAGCCCCGATCCATAGCATTCTGCTTGGATCTTCTCCCACTTGGATGAGGTATAGGTCCTCCACAGGAGTGCTCGTGCTTGGCCTTGGGTCCCCTATTCTTGCCTTCTTCTCGGGTGGTCTCTTCTCGGGCTGTCGATCGCGGGTTGAGATGAGATAGCACCTCCAAAATTCTCTCTGATCTCCTCGAACTTCCCCCACTTCTCACGGAGTGAGAAACTTGAGCTTTTGGTGATTGGAGGAGGGAATGCCGCGGAGGGTGCCTAGGATTCCCCGCTCGATGATGGCATTGTACCCGATCATCGTGCAGACGACCATGAAGTCTGCGAGGAAGGTTCCTTCTTTTGGTGCAGTCCTGAATGTGATCGGGAGTGATATACGTCTTTCTGGGTGGACTGTCATACAGGAGAAGTCATATAATGGTGTGTGCAACTGTGTGATTTTAGACAAGTCTACACCCATGAGCACAAGACAGTCGTACGCAATGACATCAGGACTGCTTCCATTATCAACCAGGATCCGTCGGACAGTACATTGATTTATGGTGACCGTGACCACCAGGGCGTCAGAATGTGGAGTAGCTACACCACCGAGATCATCGTTGGAGAAGACGATGGGATCCTTGGGGTGCTCCCGAGTGACGGCTTCTCGCTTGTTGGTATCATTGTGCCCGGCGGCGTTGATGGCGGCCACGTATTGTCGTCGTCTTCTGGAGCTGTCCCCGCCTGCTATCGGCCCTCCTGAGATCATCATGATCTCCTTGCCGTTTGGTCGGTTATTGAGGGGAGGGGGTGTTTGCTCACGTTGTCGCTTCTCTGTGGCCCTTGCGATGAACTTATCGAGGAGTCCTCGATGAATGAGGCCCTTGATCGCGTCCTTCAGGCTGATACACTTGGCCGTGTTGTGGCCGTGGTCGCGGTGGTAGCAGCAGAATTTCTTTTTGCTCCTCGTGCTCAGATCCGACTTCATCTTGGGAGGCCATTTGAGGAAGGGTTCCTCTCAGATCTCCATGAGGATCTGGTCGGGGGGAGCCGTCAGGGGCGTGTAGTGACAGTAATTGCCCCATTCCCCCTCTGGGCGGTCGCGGCGGTCTCGGTCTCCTTGCTCCCGCTTGTTCCATCCTTCTCGTGGCGAGTCGGCGGATCACTTTCGGTCGGACCGATTGGTACCGGCCGTGTTGGGTCCCTGGGGTAGGCAAATGGACAAGAAGGGGGGTTGAATTTTCCCCCACACTAGGTGACTAATTAAAAAAGCTACGCAGCGGAATTAATAACTTTTAATTAGATTGAGTAAATTAACTAAACAAGCTAACTAGTTCACTCAATCTCTCCATTCTCACATGATCACACAAACATAGATTTAAACCACAAAAGCAAACCACAAAGTACACCACAATGCTCAAGGTTTTTTAAGGAGGTTCGGGACCACGACGGGCTCCCTACGTCCACCCCTCACCGAACCGGTGAGGCTTCACTCGGGGATAAATCTCCAAAACAGAGGCGACGTTCCAAACACACGCAGGACAACGCCTACACACACAAACACACACACACACACACACACACACACACACACACACACACGGAGACGCAGTCTCCAACACGATCCGACCACGGATCAAACACACACACACGTGCTGCAACACACAGCCCAATAAATCAACAATTGTACGCAGACGGTTCAAGACATGACCGTACACCGACGGTCCACACACACGATCTCTAGTTCAACGAAATCAAGAAGAATATGCAAACATGCTCAAACCAAAGTATAGTCTATGAGAAACATCACAAATAACATATAGAAGATGTAGAAAATAATCCCCCTTTGTAGACTCTTCAAGACTCCAAGTGGATGTAGACGGATGACAACGATTTTGACATCACCGGAATCCTCTCTTCATTCCGCTGCACTTTCTCTTCTTCCTCTAGCTTCAAAAACCCATGGATGGAGATCAGATCTTCTCTTGAATAGCTCTTCCTTCCTTTCTCCTTTTCTTCACCTACAAAATAGAAACAATAAGCTCATTAGGTTTATCTCCATATGAAATTCGGAGCTCACACAAGTATATATATATAAGAATGTATAAGACACAAATAGCCTTCACAAAACCCAAGAAAGACCCCCTTAACATATGTACATTAACCCTAAGGACAAAGGGGTAACAACATATTTCATTTGGGTAGAGTTTAGAAGGTTTTCGGATCCCCGTTTTTCAGTTTTCGTCGCAAACGGTCGACCTAACTTTCACAGACCCAAAAACCAGCCACTCTGGGGATTTCGGTCGACCTAAGCTATATGGTCGATCGACCTAACTTTTCCGCATTTCTAGATTTGCAGAATTCAGTCCCAAACTCCATTGCAACCCATTCAAGTTTGTGGCATCAAACTCATTTGAACTTGGAGGGTTTATAATTAGTATTTTGACCTACAAAATCATAGCAAAAGGATTAGAAACTTTAGCTCAATAATCCATATGATGAATGCATGAAGTACATACATGAAAGCCCATAAATTAGGTGAATGTGAGCACATTGAAACACAAGTGTTCTAAATTAGAGATCAAAAATCACATGAGTGAAATGAGAGTTGTGCAAACTTGTCTTCTACACAAAACCATGAAAATACCAAAATACCATAAGTAACAATCATCAAGAACAAAATGTGAGACTTAAGCCTAATAATCTCAAGTGAAGAAATACATGAAGTATCATTATGAAAACCTATTAAGATGAAGCATGTAAGCAATTTGAAACCCATTTAAGCCTTCATCTTTGCCAACCTTACATTAAGATCAACTATCCATGTTTTTAACTACATGAATGCTCAACATGATAAGTCATGCACATATGCACTTTGAATGAGCATCATGAAGTCAAATTCCATAATCATAGACCAAAAATATGCATTAAGCTCAATTTGAAAGCTCATTCACAAATGCACTAGAAAATCTCAACTTTGAAAGCTCGTTCGAGACTTCACTCATTTTTGAAATCAAGTGAAGTAGGCCAATTCATTCAAGACTCCACACACAAGATATGCATTCAGTGAACCAATTTTCACACTCTCCACAAAACATTCTCATTCACAATTAGACTTCTTCAAGCATTAAGAATGTTACCTTATGAGCAACATTCAACCACTCTTTTATCAAGACTCATATGAATCTTAAGCAAACTACAAGCTCAAAGGCCACATGTAGAAAATGCATGAACATTTCAATTGTAATATGAACACTTCAATTGTAATTTCAATTTCCATCACGATATGCATGAGGGGTTCATAACATTGGCTAGAAAAGCCTTATGAAGAGCAAGCATGAAAATCCATTTATCACACTTAAAAGCTCATGAAAAGATATGCATGAGAAGTCCAAAATAGATATATGCATCAATGATAGCATGAAGCAAGTCTTTTCATGAAACATGTGAAATTCTAAAACATATGAATCATAGCCATGATCATGAATGCACAATCATACAGAAAGTTTGGTTATCAACAGAACCATACAATTCATTTGTAATTTTATATTTTCATTTGAAAGTTCTAAACACATTGTAAAATTTAACATGTGTGCAGAATACAAATTTTCACTTTTTCATTTGAATGAACTTAATGCCCCTAACGCATGAATTCTAATGCAATATAACCTATCACTTATATGAAAATGTAGTGCAAGATGCATTATGACAGAACTTACAAGGAAACATTCAGATTTGAAAGATGAGCATGGAACATTTTTCATCACATGAGCTTTATATACAAGGATGTAGAAATTATTTGAAGCATGTAATGCAATCCATTTATTTTCAGAAATTGTTCAAGAGTAGATTTTCAATCACTTTTCAAAAGTTTTGAAGTCATTCACAAGTCATTCAGGAATTGACATTTTCAATGCAGAACTTTTCACATCATCAAAGATCAATTTCAGAAAATTTGAACCAATTCATCATAAGTACGTTGCATGTTTCATTTCAAGTTGTTTAGCTAGCAAAACTCCCCCTTAACAAATACATGAATTTCAGATAATTCAATGAAAGTGCAATGTGTTCTCTAATGACATGGGGCTAGCTAATAAAGGATCATAGAATAGCATGAGAAAATTCATTCACAGCCAAACATTCGATTTCTCCGAGTTATGGTACAAGGTGGAGAGCTTAGGTCCAAAGACCAACTCACGCATAGTGAGAGATTTCAGGTGGACGTAATCCACCTTTTCACTACTCAGCATTTGATATATCAGATACTCAATTAAGCTCGAATGTGTTCAAGCAATTCAGATTGAAGAATATTCAATACTCAACAAAGTTTTCAAGATCTTCAATTGTGGGTGGTCATGATTTCATAACAAAGCTTTCAAGTCATCACATGACCACCCACAATAAAAGCATGAGATATGTTTGTTGGTAACATGATGTTTGGAATTGTGCTTCCTAGCATGAACATTTGTATAAGCAGAATTATTTTTCACTTTTGAGTTTGGCTCAAGTTCTGCTTAACATTATATCTTTGGGTTTCCCGTTCAGCATGCTGAACAGGTTAAGCATTTGAAGTGCTAGCTACATCCGAACTCAAGACAAATGATGTATATAATTTATTTTTAAATTTCTTTTTGTTCACAGGATTATAGCCTAGCCCTTCCTTTTGAAAATTAACCTTTGTCCCCAAAATTTTATCGATATTTTCTTTCCCTTCGACAAATTTAGACAAAGAAGTGTTCAAATCATTGATTTCATTTTTAAGAGATGCAATGTGCAATTCATAACTAGCTATCTCCTGTTCACTGCAAACAACACATTCACTCAATACTCTATTTACAGTTTTATAACTTTTAAGTTCTTGTTCTAGCACATGCACTCTTTCACATTCATCAACATTGACAGTTACAGATTTTCCTTTTTCAAAAGTAAGTAACTTTTCAGACATGGTTGTATTTAAATACTTCAATTTTTCATTTTCTTCTTTCATAGATGCAATGATTTCTTGATGTCTTTGGATATCAATCAAGAAGGATTCATTTTCAGATTTGACTTCCAAGCATCTATTACATGATCAATTTTCAATATTTTTTAAACTACCTTCAAGCAATAATATCTGAATCAACATAGCCCCATTTTCCTTTTTAAGTTCTTCAAGTTCAAAACACTTATCACAAGGAGCATTCTCAAGGAAGGTATTTTCAGACTTCTCTTTCAATTTTCTATTTTTATATTTCACCTTCTTATACTTTTCAACTAGCTCTTCATAGACATTCATCAATTCTTCATTAGTGAAATCATCTTCATCATCAGAATCAGAAATTACCTTTGAGCTTCCCTCGCTTGATTTATCGTGCTTGTCGGCCATCAAGCACTCATTATCCTTTGTTGCTTCATAGTCTTTGATCAGGCATTTCAATATCTATATGGCCGTCCTACATGATGAAACAAGTGAAAATTTGTCAAGATCAATTGAACCTCTAAAAATATGCAAAAACTTAGCATTGTCTTTGTATCTTTTCACATGTTCAACTGTCCACTTAGAATCATCACTAGGCATTCCATATGAGTCATACTTAATTAAATCCCAGAGTTTGGGATCAATAGATTTAACATAACGACATATGTGACTAAGCCGTTCATTGGAATTTGAACCATTAAAACAAGGAAGAAAAGATAATACACTATCAGACATGATGCCTATCAAACACGCCTACAAAGATCACTCTGAAGATCGTTAGATCTTGAAATAGCAATGCCTTGCTCTGATACCACTTAATCAATAGCCATGTGATTAAAACAACAAATCAATATATCATGAGACCACCAATTTCATGAAGAATTCAAACTATGCATCTAGCATAAAAATCTTATGATGAATATGTATGAAAGCCCAAGCAAGAACTCAGTTCTCCTCAACCTTATGAGACCATTAAGAACATAATGGCTCAATACTTCAAGAGAGTTATACATGAAAGATCATCAAGTTTTGTATCAATTAATTAAGCACATATCAAGCACAAAATTCTCATATGAAAATAAACTTCATAATCCATGCATTTTACCAAACATGCATGAACCTCAAGGATTATTTACATCCCAACCATATTTAAACATGGTCCATGTAAGAATTACAATAAGTATAATCATGAAAGCCCACTATCATCAAAAACATATGGAAGCATAAAAACATATGCAAGTATGCATGAAGTTCTTCCACATACACACATAATATTTTGTTATTATCAAAAACCAAAATCAAGAGAGAGCACAACGAACCCAACACAACAATCTCTCCCTTTTTGATGATGGCAAAATATTTTGGCATCAATCTTAATCCAAACTATCTCAATCAACCTCAATCCAAAAGCAATCTTTTCTCCCCCTTTGGCATTATCAAAAAGTGGGGGTGAAAGTAGTGAAATTCAAATTTCATCAAGATGAACAAGATGGATTCAATAGCAAAGCATGGGTAAGATGACATCAAATGAGTTTCCTTGATTTTCAAATTTCATATTTTTAGTTTTCTAGTGAAATGCATGAAGCTAAATGTATGCAAATGATAACGCATGAGATGCACAAAATGCAACCAAACAAGTATGTATATATATATGCAACATATCTCCCCCTTGCTTATTTAAGAAGGGAATAGGTATAAGAAAAGTACATGAGAGTCATGACAACCGGAATGTTCATATATAGCACCTAGGAGGTTGTGCAATCACATATAAGAGAATCATGCAGTAGTCAACGTAGTCAATCAATTTTATGAATACATATTAAATCAAATTTCCATATGTGTAAGTGAATAACATGAAAATCGACTATGGCCATATGGATATTCAGATTTTCAAATCAACACAATGAGAGATTACACAGACTATATTTCAATTTATGATAACAGCGTATTGGAGGCTACGCTCTACCTCAATAATTTTTTACATCAAATTTTTTAATGATTTCACAAAGATAATTAGAATTTTTCTAAGAATGATCAAGTTCAAATAATTTCTTTTTACGCGAGGAGACACATGGAGCTCATGCTAGAATCCCCGATTACTCAGAATATTGTACCATTTCACTTCATTCTGAACAGAGGTACTTTAGTCAAACATCTTTCAGAAATGAACCACATCACGTCTTAGGTGACGTGCATCCAATTTACTTAGTGAGACCAAACATTGCTCTGCCTTTTATTTTCTCACAAATTCTTTCAACAAAGATAGGTAGACAGCTTTTTCCTAAACTGCCTCTTCAACATATATGCAGTAAGTTTAATATCACTAAAGTGTTGAAAGGAAATTCCTATATCCTTATATTTAACACTCATTTTCACATTATGTGCAAGATGTGTTTAAATTTGATTCAGCATGTATACCAAAAATATCATGAACACATAACAGTGCAGCTCCCCCTAAATAGATGCATTTATAAAATATTTACTCCCCCGGAGTGTATGACACGAAACACACCAATAATGACTCAAATGCAACATTATTTAGCAAGAACAATGTGGTCTTAGAAATTTCAAAGGATGGGGGTGAATAACATATATAGACATGCAAGCACAGAAAGAGAATATATGCAATATGCAATGCAAAATGAAAAGATATGCAACCATTGTTGGAAGAATTCACTTTAGCATTTATTCAACATGAACAATGTCCAAAATGATGCATTTCATTTGAATGCCCTAAATGTGATACAAAATGTAATGTGATGCAAGATCCAAGAGTTTGATTTTCAGATTATCATGGTAAATTGCACATAAAAGCATTCGCATTCAAATAATGAACAACAAGCATTTTCCATGACATGGCCTTTATGAACACGGGTGTAAAAATGATCAAAATTAGATCTTGCACATTGAGTATTGAGTGAATGTGTTGTTTGCAGTGAACAGGAGATAGCTAGCTATAAATTTCACATTACATCTCTTAAAAATGAAATCAATGATTTGAACACTTCTTTGTCTAAATTTGTCAAATGGAAAGAAAATATCGATAAAATTTTGGGGACAAAGGTTAATTTTCAAAAAGAAGGGCTAGGCTATAATTCGGTGAACAAAAAAAAATTAAAAAAAAATTGTATACATCTTTTGTCTCGAGTTCGGATGTAGCTAGCACTTCAAATGCTCAACCTGTTCAGCATGCTGAAAGGGAAACCCAAAGATATAATGTTAAGTGGAACTTGAACCAAAACTCAAAAGTGAAAAATAATTCTGCTAATACAAATGTTCATGCTAGGAAGCACAATGCCAAACATCATGTTACCAACAAACATGTCTCATGCTTTTATTGTGGTAAACATGGTCATGCGATGAATGACAATTTTGTTATGAAATCCGATGACTTGAAAGCATCTGAAAATAAATTTATTTCCAAATGAAGAAGTGTGTTATATTTTTATTGTGGCATGTATGGACACATGATGAATGATTGTTCTGTTAAGAAAAATGATGAATTGAATGCATGCAAGAAAAATGATTTCAAAAATTCAAGGAAGTTTTCAGAAGAAAACAAATCCAATCACCAGTCCGCATGGCCTAGGGCCGCTGTGTTCTCCTCGCAACATGCGTGCTTCTGCGCTAGGGTGAGTAGATCAGTGAGGGTTTCCGGGTCTTCGACTCCGAGCGCGCGTCGGAGGATACGGTCCCGCGTCCCCAGGGTGAGTGCGGTGGCAGCGATGTTGACGTCGAGATGCGGGATCTGGAGCGCCTCCGTGCGGAAGTGGGAGACGAAGTCCTACAATGTTTCTTCTTTCCCCTACTTGAGGGCGAACAGGGTCACCGTTGACTTAGCTACCTTTCAGCAGCCGATGAAGTTCTCCTTAAACAACTTCTTGAGTTGTTGGAAAGAGGAGATGGTCCCAGCCGGCAGAGACTCAAACCAGACCAGGGAGCTCTCCCGGAGAGTCGTGGCGAACTCCAGGCACTTCACAGTATCCGAGGCCCGGTGAAAGACAAGGTGGGACTCGAAACTGTGCATATGATCGGCCGGGTCGGTGGTGCTGTCGTAGGAGGAGAATGGCGACAACTGGAGCTTTGGCAGGATGGGGGCCTCCTTGATCTCCTGGGAGAAGGGAGCATGAAAGTCCTAGTCGTCGTCGATAAGGCCGCGATTCTTGGCGTCTAGGATGACGTCGTCCAAGTACCAGACTTTATCCTATATCTCGTCGATACGTTGAAGCCGACGATCCATCTCTGGGTTGGAGTGCAGTGGGCTGCGCACCCTTGGGGTAGGCGAGTTGCACGATTGTTAGGTCCTTACGACTAATGTGTGGGAGGCTTCCCTCATTTAGCTTGATTTCTCCCCAATCCGGACCCTCTCATTCTATCGTCGTTCCGGCGGGACTTGCTGAGGGGCCGTGGGCCGGTTGAGGAGCTCCTGATATAGTCCGGTCAGGGCTCGGATCTACTGGTGGATCTTGTCAAGGTCACCCGACGTGACTTCTTGCCATAGGTGGGCAGAGGAAGCTTCTTGCGACCCATGGCGAGAGTTGGGTCCCTGATGGGAACCGCGCCCTCGGTTGCTGGCGCTGCGGAGACTCCCATGTGGTGCCATGGCTTTTCGCTCAGTTTTCCACAGATGGCGCCAAGAAGTGTAGAGGCTGAAATCTGGCTTCTATGCCACGTACCACATTCTCTATTTGTTGAGTGGGGAAGTCGTCCGGCACCTGTGGAAGCCTGCACACACCAGAAGCCAAAAGGGCGCCAGAAGGAGTCTCGGGTGTTACCCTCGGGGACAACCCTCCGATGTTTAAGTTAGCAACGGACTGATAGAGAGTAGAGAAGAGCTAGAGAGAGATTGAGATAGAGGTCGAGGGAGAAGATCGGGGGGGGGGGGGCTGGAGATCCTCCAGACGAGTGCTCGCCGCTCCCACTGCCCACTCGGAGAGTGCTCGCTGGGTGGTAAGGTCGTGCAGGAGGGCGTTTCTCTCTTATCGTGACCTCTCTCTTTCTGTAAGTAGGCTAGTAGTTCCGTGCTCTTGGATAACGATTTGGCAGAATGAACCACCGTGCTCCTCTTCTCTGGTGATGTCCCTTTTATAAGGGGTTATCCTGGAGATGGAGCCCTCTCCCTTAGCGGGGAAGGGCGTGCGTAGTGGAGTAACATTCCCAGCAATTTTGGAGGGAGTTTCTCGTTGGAGGGCGATTACCCAGGCGTCGGATGATCTCTGGGCTAGTCTTATGGCGCCCGTGGGGCATGCTCGCCCATTGTGGGGTCAAGGCCGACATCGTGGGGGGTAACGGTCGGTCATCGGAGGGTTCTCCGATGGTTATCGCGTCTGGGCCATAGTTTTCTGTGCTGTCGAATCCGACGTTGAATCATAATTGGCCGCACTTAGATGGGCCGCGGCTGCTGAGCGCCTCCTGGACGTGTTGTGGATGCGGGGTCGGTTTGGACCTGTCGTTATTGGGCCGATCATGGGCCGGGCCAATTTTACCCTCCTTAACTTGTATTGTGTGCCACATCATCACGTAGAAAAACCATGCATGTAAATTACAAACGGATAAATAACTATAATAACGGTTGTTAAACATAAAACGTTTTATATTGGGACAATCTTACAATTTTCTCATTCTCTACCGGCCAAAAAAAAAAGACAAGAAAAACCTTAGACTTTGGGAAAATATAGAACGAGGATGTCATTGTCAAACAATCTCTACATGGGCCACATCATCCATGTGGGAAAAATACACTGACAATTTAAGGTCAAAAGTGTGGTGATTTAAAGCAAAATCTCATTTAATATAAAACTGGTGTATATTATCTAACATTTTGAGCCTTTGTTCGGATTCCGCCTTCGTCTTATAAAATCTCTTAAATGCATATTTTTAATGTGGGTTAACTTCAAAAGAAATTAAACTACTCTTACATGATGTTACATATATACGTACTATGATAGTAACCTCCTTTACAAGAAAAACACTCACATATTTGCCATTGACGTTACATATTATGATATTAACTTTCTTTAAAGAAAATACTCACATATTATTTGCTAAGGAGGTGAGATTGTTGAAAAGAAGAGAGTCATTGAAAGAGGGAGAGATTGTATTTACATTTTTATAATAAAGATGTGAATATATTAGAGAATATATAGTTTCGTCATGTTTTCCTCTCCCGATGATTGCATTTTAGCCATTATAACGAATATTCTTGATATTTTCTAACGCTGACCAACCGAGAATATAATAGCCTTACTAGCACTTTCATATTAACACGGTGAATATGATCTTCTAAGTATAACGAGAGAGATTAATGCCATGATGTCCCTCTTCTTGTCACTCTATTTGTTACATTTTTTTCGTCTTATTTAAAAAGTTATTTGTTGTAGTAAAAATAGAATTTAAGTTAGTGCTTTCAAACTCATGCAACAGTGGTACACTTGATATTTTCTACACTGATTTTATATAAAATTAATTTTTCTTTTATCCCACGTAATAACGTCAAAGCGACTTCATAACTTTCCTCAACTTTCGTCCCGTAGTGCAACCCTAAAAAGGGCCCTTCAGATCCCGGGGAGCCATTTTGTCCCCCGACTCCCCCAACCCGTCAACGTGTCCCGCCTCCATTGGACCAGCATCTGTTACCTAGCATCATCCCACTATTCAAAATCAAACCAATCCACCTCCGCCCCGACGAACCCATAAACGAGGAAGGGGTCGGAGGGCGCATTTCCGCGGGCCAAACTAATTAAATAAGAGATAATTAAGTAATACTCCCGTCATGACTCGACCTTATTTTCAGTTCTCATTCAAAAATTAAGTATTCTTTGTCCCTATTTTCTGAGCAAACTTATTTTTCAATCTCTACCGTTAATAATCTTGAACGGGTCCTAAGTCCTAACAGGTTGTTGTTAATACATTACTAACACCTTATTATGTTATTACTTTATATTGAGATTTTTACATATATACCCCTCTAAAAGTATCCTTTGTCAAGTATATCCCTCGTTTAGACATATTATTAAGAATATGATTCTCCATATAAAGTAAACTGAAGAGGTGTGATCCCGCGCTGTGTCCTGAGCCACACGATCCTGGATAAACATGTGTCATTGTTATCATGACTGAGGATCCGTAAAGTAGGAAACGGGTCAGAGGAGCCCAGGGTTGAGACCCCGGAGAAAATTCTCCGATGTTTAAGTCAGTGAAGTGATAGAGCATAGGTAGAAAAGGAGTAGGAGAAAGAGAGAAAGACACGATATCGCTCTCCACCAGTGGGTGTGGTGTTGAGTACTCAGGATCACCTCCCTTTTCTATCGGAGGGTTTCCCTTGGTTTATATAATGTTTTCCCCCGTAGGGAGCTCGGAGAAGCCGGAGAGTATAGGGGGCGTTACTCGACCGTTTCGAGCCCAGTCGTTTGGTCTCCCCCTTCATCGACTCCCGATCTTCCCTCATTCAGTTACGCTCGGGCACCGCTTGGGCTTTCTCCGATCGGCCGTAACGCACGATCGGGGACCGCTTGGACTTTTCCCCGCTCGACGGTTACTCGGACTTCTGGGCCTAGAGGCCGCCTAGGAAGTATTGGTCCGAGCGATTTTTGGGCTTCAAGATAAGTGGGCCTATCATTGGGGCTGTCACTTTGAGAGCTCGGCTTATTTGGGTCGGGTTGGATCTGGTTGGGTCGTTCTCAATTGTTTGTTTATTGGGCCGCTAATTTACCCCTCTCCACTTGCCTCCCCCATACTTCCGAGCCTGGGATCTGGCTTGGAGAGTAGAAAATGATCGGGTAGCATTTGTGGCTCAGTTGGGGATCGACCGTTTGTGAGCTGTCCCGGCTTCGAAGCTCAGGGGCCGTCTATGTGGCTGTCCTGGTTCGAAAAGATGGGGGCCCCGGTCGTGACGGCATCGTGTTGGCTCGGCGATACATTGTCCGATTACGTTTAGGGGCCGAAGATACGGCTGTCCTATCGCATTGGGGCATGGGCCTGATGATGATGTGCTACTTTTGGGCTCAAAAATCACCCTTCTCGGACTTCGAAACGTCGCAGCGGCAACACTCTGGATCTTATAAATAGAGGCTTGTGCTTGCGCCTTACGTTTCTTCCGCTTAGGGTTTTCCTCATCGTTTCTGTGAGTTTCGAGGAGAGTTCATGCGTCGGAGAAGCGGCCATAGGGAGCGGATGATCGCAGAGGCTTTTGCAGAGTTAGCGGAGATCACTGCGGAGGCCGTCCGTCAGCTTCCCCCTCCAGCTAGCTTATCTGATTCTGGTGTCCCATCCTCGTCTTTCCTTTCTTCCATGGCAGACCACGATGCTGAAGTCGAAATCCAGGAGTTCGAGTAAGGAGTAGGAGGCTTGGAGCCTGCGCCTGACGACCATCCTCGCAGCGAACTGACAGAGTCCGCGGTGAAGGAGATTGAGATTCACTTAAGGTTGCCTTGGCGGTATTTCTTTTCTCCGGCCAAACCCCATGAGTCTTGCCTGGGCACTCGTTCGGGCATGTTCTGTATATTTCTTCTGGCTTGGAAGTGCAGCTTCCGCCTTCCCCTCCACCCCTTTGTTGTCGGGCTTTTGAAGTTCTACCAGCTGACTCCTATCTAGCTGATTTCGAACTCCTAAACCTTCATTTTTTCTTTCATCGCTCTTTGTGGCTCGTGCGGCATTGTCGCTTCTTTAGAACTTTTTCACGCCTTCTTCGACCTGAAGGAGCACGCCCGTGCCAGGAATGGCTTCTTTTTTATTCAGGCGAGGAGAGGGAGGAGTTGTGTGACTCTTTCCCCTCGAGATTCCTCGCACAAGGGGTGAAAGACTTAATTTTTCTGGGTGGGATTCACCAAGGTTGGCTATATGTGGGATTTCCTTGTTGAGTCGAAACTTCAGCTGGTTCTTCCCGAGAAGCCTCCAGCGATCTCCCCGGAGTTGGAGGAGGAGATCAAAATTCTGCAGGATAATCGTCGGTCGACCGCCGAGCTGTTGACTCCGGCCTTTGTCGAAGGCTTTTCTCATCGGGCGCTGCCTAATGGTAAGGATCTCAGGACCCTTTGCTGCACGTCCTTTTTTTTGGGTCGGTGGAACCTTTGTTGACAAGATGCCTTTTGGTGCACAGAGTCGGAGGTCGCCGAGCGAGCAGAATCCGCCACCTCAGATGCGCCTAAGGCTCCCAAGGGTCCTTCTTCCGCCCAAGATAAGGGCAAACGGGTCACTCGGGAGGATGAGCCAGGGCGACGGGGGTCCAAACGGAAGGCTCCAGGGGGGCCACTGCTATTGGGGGCGATGAAAGACCTGACCACCGAGAAGAGTACGCAGAAGAAAACAAAGGTCCCTCCTTCTACAGAGGAGTCTCTAGAGAAGGGTGCCCGTCGCTCGGGCTCATTAATTGCCGGGCCGAAGATGCAAGAGTCGGTGGAGGAGGTCACCACCGAGTCTGCGGGGGCACAAGGAGTGAAGGTCTGTTTGGAGGGTCCGACCGAGCCTTCGGGGGTGCGCAGGGAGAAGGCCGGTACCGGGGTCCTTACTGGGCTGAGCGCTGCTCCGTCGAGCTCGAGAGTTGCTAGGGGAGATGTCCCCGTGCAGACTCTGCCTCGGAGGAGTTCCGCTTCGCAGCAGGGGCGGTTTGTCATTCTGGTTTCCTTGTACCAGCGTTGTCGAGAGCTGGAGTCCCCGTACGTCCAGGAAGAGTTTCGACGATCCCCCCCTCCGATGCTCCTCGAGAGGGTTATGGAGGGTGGCTTGTTCATGGCCCAATTAGGGGCGGAGATCGCCGATCACTAGATGAAAATGGAGAGTAGCGAGATGGTTGAGGCCAAATGTCTCACCGAGTCCGACCGGAAGGCCGAGCAACTATCCTCCGAGCTTGGGGTCCTCCGGAAGGAGGTGGTATCACTCGGAGCGTAGCATCGAGCGCATCAGGAGGGTGTGCGGTCACTGTCTGAGCAATTGTCCCAGGCTCGCCGTACTGTCGAGCTAAAAACTCACCTCCTAGAAGAGGAGCGCCAGACCAATGTATCGAGCTCGAGGCAGTGGGAGGCCGAGCGGGATGAGCTCAAGAATGATCTCCTAAAAGCTGATCGAGCGAGGGAGGAGGCCGAGGTAGTACAAGCCGAGGCCGAGGCGAAGGAGGCCGTAGCCGAAATGAAGCTGGCCGAGATTGAGGTAAAGTTGGCCGAGGTCGAGGCGAAGTTAGCTGAGCTCGAGGTGAGGGAAACAGAGGCTGAGGCGAGGGCCGTAGAGCTATATCTAAGCTCGGAGGAGTACCTCGAAGCCTCGAAGAAGAGTGCCTTTGCTTACTACGAGCCGGGCTATCGTCGGGGTCTGCGGAAGGGTTTTACCCAGAGCTTCAATCGGGCCGTAAGGGGGGCCCAACAACAGGTTCTGGATGAGCTCGTCTTTCTTACCGGTCAGCAATATGACTCAGATGAAGGAGGCTTGACTCCTCCCTCCTCTACGGCATCGAGGATGGCAGTGAGGATAGTTCCGCTCCCGATGTTGAGGGCACTCCGAGACAGGCTGCCTCGAGAGGGAACGCAGTCGAGACAGTTCCCATACAGGTGAGGTATGTGTCTAAGCTGTGTTAAGTACGGACTGAATAGATCTAGAGGGGGGGTGAATAGATCTAGCCCCTTTTTCAATTTATAAATCAACAATCGATTAGACCTTAAGCAAGCTATGGGTTGCAACGATAAAACTGATAGCTATAGCGACAGCAAGCAATAATAAGAGCACACACCACACGAAAAATCACAAGACAGGATTTTTAGGTGGTTCAGTCTCTTCCCGAGACTTACGTCCACCCCTTGCTCAACTTGAGCAAGGCTTCACTAAATGAGAACTTCTGATCTCACACAAACACCGCTGTCACACAGCTTGTTCCTGTTGACACACAGCTTGACTCCGCTGCCTCACAGCTTGACTCCACTGCCTCACAGCTTGACTCTTGATGTAATGAAAAGATAAATAGAAAAAGGTGTAACAAAGCTGAACATAGACTTTTGAAGCAGAGTAATTAAAGAGTTCAGCTTGGGACTCAATCACATAGGTAACAAGGCAAGACTCCCTGTAGGACTTCCAGCAGGATGCCTTCAGCTGCCTTGCTGCTGGAACTTGCAATGCCTTGAGCCAGGTCTTCTTTCTGCAGCACCGAAGAACACTTCTGTCTTCTGCTGCTTCTTGATTGCCGGAGAGCCACTCTTCCTTTTCTCTTTCAGAGTATCTTCGTGGGTGTCCTTTTCTTCTGCTCTATGTTCCACACCCCGCTCTCTATCTCTTCTCCTTTTTGCACCAGTTTTTATTAAGCACCAAGCTGTTTCCCACGCAAGTGCAAACCTGTTAGATTACTCGCTAAAAAACAGGGAGAAGATTAAATAGAATCTTAAACAAGATTTGACCGGTTCTTAGCAAGATTCTCTCCTTGAATCCCGTGCGTAATCTTATCATCTGAACAGCCCAACAACCTGCAACAACAATCTGCAGGTTTTAAGGAACCAAAACAGAATTCGGTTAGAGTTCGGTTCTGGACGCTATAACACCCGTGGTCGACCATGAGCTTGTCACTGGTCGACAAAGAACAATGTCCAGACGACTGGTTCTTCAGGCTGATGCTCGTATCGCTCATTGTTGACAATAGCCCTGTCGCTGGTCGACAAGGGGCAATGTCCAGATGTATGGCAGTTCTGTCTGATGCTCTGTCTGTTCCGTGGTCGACAACGAGCAGACCTTTGGTTGACCACAGAAGTCTGTACAGCGGAAAAGTAACTGGTCAACCACCGAAGTCTGTACAGAGGAGAGTCTGTACAGAGGAAAAGTCTGTACGGAGGAAAAGTCTGTACAGAGTTGGATTCGCTTGTATTGCTTCGTGGTCGACAACGGGCAGGGCTCTGGTCGACAACCAGAGCGCGTACAGAGAAAACATAGCTTGAACTGTGTTTGGTTGGATTCGTTGGTCGACAATGACTACTACTCTGGTCGACAAGAAACCTTGACAACTTCCTCTGATCTGTTGACTTCATTAGTACTTCAGTATACCTGAAATTACTTGAACTATCAGATTTGCATTGAATTAGTTAACCACATCTTTTGTCATCATCAAATTATCATGAGTCCATTACTTTATATTGAAGGAGCAATTAAACATATCCTTTGTCATCATCAAAACTAAAGGGATGCACAACATTCTCCCCCTTTTTGATGATGACAACCATGAGTCATTGTGACAAACCATGCAATTATTTAAGCCAGACAATTCATTTGATATGTTATTCAAAGATATGTTATTCAAAGACATCCATAGAGAAGGTAAGATGACAATAACATAACCATAAGTAGACTTGGCATTATTTGGCACAAGGACAACAAACTCTTTCTCCCCCTTTGTCAACAGCAAAAAGAGGGGAAATCAAAAAAAATAATCACTCCGAACAGGATGTGAAAGGAGGTGGTGGAGCAGAATGAAATACGAAGACTCCTGGGTGTTTATCCTAGGGTAGAGAAACAGCTTGATGAAGAAAACGAAGGGTCAGGATTTAATCAGCCGAATTGAATTTTGGGGAAATTGATTGAAGTGTACGCCCTTTCCTTAATGAAGCATTTATTTAACCTATCCATTCTTAGCAGAGATCACCTTGTAAACAAGTAGAGTGGGCCTTGTGGTTCATTGAATTTGAAGGTATTGCACCAATAAACTTGCGCCCCATATCTAATTTTCCTCCATATGACTTCTCAAACTTATAATAGATTTCATGAGGCTGTTTGACTAACAGTGCGAGCTGAACAGTGTTTTTAGCTTTTCTTTGCATGCCATGCCTTCGGTCAACCATTTTCTTCTGTCGTTTGAGTAATTTTGAAATTTTCTTTTTGGAATCATTTTGAAGGCTGTGGTCAGGTTTATCACATGCTTTTCTACACCAGGAGACACGCTTTTTACACGCCAGAAACCTCGGCTACTTAGCATGCCTAACCATTCCACTTTTAACTGGGACACACCTTTTATCCGTGAAGATATACGTTTATCAGACGCCAATATCCCCAGTTACTCAGTATGCCCAATCTCAATTATTTTTGATAGTAGCAGAGATAGATTGATTCTTCATGACACACATGCCTCTCACTTATTTTTTATCCATTTTTTTTTAAGATGGGAGGCAGTAGTTTCTCAGAATCCAATCCATTGCTCTACCATGGAGACAGAGTTATGGCGTATCCCACGTGCATTCATGCTATATTTTTGGATTTAATTTAACTGTTCAGCACGGGCACAGTTAGAGAAACCGACTTACTACTAAAAATCATAAGTCTTCAAAAACATGTGACAGAATCATAGTTATGGTTTGAATTTATTGAAGTAGTACAGTCCAAATCTTCATTACTACACTCAACCTCTACTCTTATTGATCACCTTGGTGATTTTATTGGAAGATATGGTTAGGTTATTCAATGTTTCATCAAGGAATGAGTTTACACTTTTACTCCCCCTCAATTTGTGAATCCATGCTGAATCAAAAAAATGTTGGCCAGGATGAGATAGACAGACACAGGGAATGGAAAGTATGAATGATGATGAATGAGTGAATATGAATCTGAGTCCAAACAGTTTAACCAGTCCAGAAGATTCCCTACCAGAACTAGTGTCAACCAGGAACCTGTCTAAAGTGGACATTTGCTTCCGTACAGATCCATTGTCGACCATGGGACTGTCTGTTGTCGACATCTGCGCAGCCACAGAACCCATCCAGTATCCTGTCCTGATGGCGTTGTCGACCACTGCCCGGTCGTTGGTCGACCACCAGAGCTAAATAGTAGCAGTACCAGGAGCTTGCAGGCTTGCTTCAGTAATCAGTTGAACTCCCAACCTTACCAGTAGCAGATACTTAGCTGACATAACTATTTGCAGAAATGATAGAGAGTCATAAACAACGACTGATTTTCTTTTCTTTCAAACAGATTTAGTTTTTCATGCATGGCACTTATCCATGATTCAACCTTTAAGGTTTTCACTACAGATTTGGGCTCTATTTGGGACACAAGAGCAAGTTGATCCAGTTCATTAATGGTCTTGAGCTGAGATCTAGTCTTCCTAGGATCATGACTACTACCAATAATGTTATCCAAGGGATGATCTCTAAGAAGTCTTGAGTTTTCAAGATTGTTACCTGAGTTGACCTCTCCTTCGGTTTGGTCATTAGAATTACCTTGATTTCTTTCTTGATTCAGTTCTTCTTCATTCTCCATCGGTTTTTCTTTGCCATCCTGAAATTCCCCATCTTCTTCTTCCTTGCTGACCTGTTCATTTTTGCCAAAATCATTAATTTCATCAAATGAAATATGAGGGGGTTCTTCAACTACTTGATCTCTGGTGTTAAATACCCTATAGGCTCTTGATCGATCAGAATAGCCCAAGAATATTCCTGAGTTGCTCTTAGGTTCAGATTTGTCCAAGACTTTCTTATCATTGTTATGAATGTAACACCTTGCACCAAAGATTCTAAAATGAGCTAGGGATGGTTTCTTACCTTTGAATATTTTACATGGAGTTTTTGCACTAAACGGTCTTACCACTTGTTGTGCATGACTGCCTGACATTCCTGCATCACAAATTACACAGAAACTTTTGGACCCCAATGGTACCCGGGTCCAAGATAGCTTGTGAAATCATGAAACTGCTGTAACAACATCTTGGGAACCCAAACTTTGTTAGAATAGTTTGTCTTTTCGATTCTTAACTTGTTCAGGTTGTGTTCCTTTTGATTTAATGTTCCTCTATGTTGAGTCCATTTTCTTAAATTCTAATTTCCATTCTGTTTCAGCTGAGAGAAGTTGTGGGTTCTGTTTGTATGTCTGGTCGACATCTGGTATGTCTGTGGTCGACCAGGGTTTCTCCCGAAGCCAGTACCTGTTCTGGCAGACCCTCTGGTCGACATAGGAGGAGTCTGTTGTCGACCAGCCTATTTCCAGACACCTTGTTTTACAGGTCTGGGTTTATTAACATGATTTAATGCTCTGTTTGTCTGGTTACTTCTGTGAATTTGAACTTCTCGTCTGATATGGCTGTTATTTTTAAGCTGATGTAGATTGGCCATTTTCCCTTTAGAATTCCTCTCTTCCCAGGTGACATTAGTCTGTTTAGAGGAACTTTCAGCTATGTCCTTTTGTTTGTTTTGATATAGGTTTATCAGGGGGCCTTTTCCTTTTGTGTCAGCTTTTTCATTTAACGTTTTTAGTTGAAATTCCTTTTTAGCTGTTGGGTTGTATCCTAACCCCTCTTTCTGAAAATTTACTTTTATTCCTAACACCGCGTTCAAGTTTTCTTCACCCTTAGTCATTTTTTCCAATGTTTCCTGTTTATTTTTTAGTTCACTTTGGATTCTTTCTATTTCTTTCAGAAGTTGACTGTTTTCTTCCTTGAGTGAGTTGTTTCTTTCTTGAGTTAACTTAGTTTGCTGTTCATATTCTTGAGTCTTTAGTTTTAACTCATCAATTGTGTTTTTTAGTATCTCATTTTCTTCCAATAGTTCTTTGACATTTTCTTCATCTGTCTTGTGTTGATTCAGCTTATTTTGCAAGGTGGTGATTTCCAATTCTAGTTTAGTTCTGTTAGCAATTAGGTTGCTGTCATCATTGAGCTGATTAACTTTCTTCTTCAACCTTTTATTTTCCTTTCTTGTTATCTCATATGTATCAAGTAAGTCTGAATAGGCTTCTTCCCAATCTGAACTAGAAAAATCTTGAAAAGGGGAGGTTACCTCAAGATCGTTGCTGTCTCCTTTGGCCATTAGATATGTGTTTCCTTCTTCTTCTTCGGAGGTTGTTTCCTCTTCGCTGCTTTCCTCCTCCTCGCTCCATGTGCTTATCATTGCCTTTGGTCTCTTGCCTTTCCACTTGAAGCTTGATTTCTTAGGAGCCTCTGGACATTCAGCCTTCATGTGTCCTGATTTTCTGCAGTTGTAGCAGGCAAGTTTGTTAGATGAGGCTTTAGTTTTGTCAGACTGAAACTGGGGTGACCTTCTTACCATGCCCTTCGGATTTTTAAATCCCTTACCTTCCTTCCGCAGAAACTTTCTGAACTTTCTTGTTAGCGTGGCAAGCTCACCAGTTTCCTCACCTGTGCTAGATGAGTCATCAGTGTCAGATGATTCAGAGGTGCCTATTTTAGTTTTCAGAGCTAGCTGTTTCTTTTTCTTGTCCTCTTCTTCCTTTCCTTTTAGATTGACCTCATAGGCCATTAGGGAACCTACTAGTTCATCCACAGTCATAGTAGTGAGGTTCTTTGAGTCCTCAATGACTGTGGCCTTGGTATGCCACATAGGAGTGAGGGACCTTAAAATTTTTCTCACTAGCTCTTGCTCCTTGTAGGTTTTCCCTAGACTCTTTAAGCTATTTGTTAGTTGCACTAGTCTAGCATACATATCGGAAATGTTTTCATCAGTTTTCATTCTAAACATTTCATATTCTGAGACTAACATATTTGCTTTTGTCTCCCTTACCTCTGACGTACCTTCATAGATGACCTTGAGTCGATCCCACATCTCCTTGGCTGTTGCACATTGTGAGACTCTTGAGAACTCCGTGGGATGAAGTGCGCATTGCATTACATTCATAGCTCCCCAGTTGATGGTTGATTTTCTGACCTGTTCTCTGGTCCAGGTATCCTCGTCTTCGGGCAGATCATAGGGTCCGTGGCTCACTACTCTCCACATCTCATGATCTTGTGCTCTCAAGAACACCTGCATACGATTTTTCCAGTATGAGTAATCATTTCCATCAAAGTATGGTGGTCTAGTCACTGAGTGTCCCTCAGCCATTAGACTTCTAGAGTTCAGTCCGGCAGGCCTCTCCTGGTTGTTAGACCATATTTTTGGAGAGTCTGGCTCTGATACCACGTGTTAAGTACGGACTGAATAGATCTAGAGGGGGGGTGAATAGATCTAGCCCCTTTTTCAATTTATAAATCAACAATCGATTAGACCTTAAGCAAGCTATGGGTTGCAACGATAAAACTGATAGCTATAGCGACAGCAAGCAATAATAAGAGCACACACCACACGAAAAATCACAAGATAGGATTTTTAGGTGGTTCAGTCTCTTCCCGAGACTTACGTCCACCCCTTGCTCAACTTGAGCAAGGCTTCACTAAATGAGAACTTCTGATCTCACACAAACACCGCTGTCACACAGCTTGTTCCTGCTGACACACAGCTTGACTCCGCTGCCTCACAGCTTGACTCCGCTGCCTCACAGCTTGACTCTTGATGTAATGAAAAGATAAATAGAAAAAGGTGTAACAAAGCTGAACATAGACTTTTGAAGCAGAGTAATTAAAGAGTTCAGCTTGGGACTCAATCACATAGGTAACAAGGCAAGACTCCCTGTAGGACTTCCAGCAGGATGCCTTCAGCTGCCTTGCTGCTGGAACTTGCAACGCCTTGAGCCAGGTCTTCTTTCTGCAGCACCGAAGAACACTTCTGTCTTCTGCTTCTTCTTGATTGCCAGAGAGCCACTCTTCCTTTTCTCTTTCAGAGTATCTTCGTGGGTGTCCTTTTCTTCTGCTCTATGTTCCACACCCCGCTCTCTATCTCTTCTCCTTTTTGCACCAGTTTTTATTAAGCACCAAGCTGTTTCCCGCGCAAGTGCAAACCTGTTAGATTACTCGCTAAAAAATAGGGAGAAGATTAAATAGAATCTTAAACAAGATTTGACCGGTTCTTAGCAAGATTCTCTCCTTGAATCCCGTGCGTAATCTTATCATCTGAACAGCCCAACAACCTGCAACAACAATCTACAGGTTTTAAGGAACTAAAACAGAATTCGGTTAGAGTTCGGTTCTAGACGCTATAACACCCGTGGTCGACCATGAGCTTGTCACTGGTCGACAAAGAACAATGTCCAGACGACTGGTTCTTCAGGCTGATGCTCGTATCGCTCATTGTTGACAATAGCCCTGTCGCTGGTCGACAAGGGGCAATGTCCAGATGTATGGCAGTTCTGTCTGATGCTCTGTCTGTTCCGTGGTCGACAACGAGCAGACCTTTGGTTGACCACAGAAGTCTGTACAGCGGAAAAGTAACTGGTCAACCACCGAAGTCTGTACAGAGGAGAGTCTGTACGGAGGAAAAGTCTGTACAGAGTTGGATTCGCTTGTATTGCTTCGTGGTCGACAACGGGCAGGGCTCTGGTCGACAACCAGAGCGCGTACAGAGAAAACATAGCTTGAACTGTGTTTGGTTGGATTCGTTGGTCGACAATGACTACTACTCTGGTCGACAAGAAACCTTGACAACTTCCTCTGATCTGTTGACTTCATTAGTACTTCAGTATACCTGAAATTACTTGAACTATCAGATTTGCATTGAATTAGTTAACCACATCTTTTGTCATCATCAAATTATCATGAGTCCATTACTTTATATTGAAGGAGCAATTAAACATATCCTTTGTCATCATCAAAACTAAAGGGATGCACAACAAGCCGGCCATCACCGAGGGAGCCAAGGATGAGTCGCACGTGACCGCAGGAGCTGGGCCGAGCGCCGCGGGCCTTCCGACTACCGGGCTTATGGAACGATCACAGACCTCCCCTTCTTCTCCCATCTCGATCGATTAGGCTATATTTGCTTTACCGGCCTTTCCTCTTTTTGTATGGGGGCCCTTTTTTGGAAACTTCATATCGTACTTTCTTTTTCTTCGAATATAATGGCAGTAAGTTTCAGATCATACTCGAATGCTTCTTGCCATGTTTGATTGAGTTTGATATCTGTAGTCATTGGTGAATCAAATATCTAGTCCGATTCTTCCGCCGAAAAATTATGGTCATACGATGATCGGCTGATTAAAGGGTGCTTATCTGGAACTTTTCCATCTTTTGGCATTTTAACTGACCTATCATTTCACGTATTCCCGTAGAGAGATTTTAATGACAGGGAGGCGTAATACTCTTCGGGGAGGTATTCGCCTTCACCTTATAGTCCCTTCCGTGTTTTCGAGGAGAGGTTCAATTAAGGTAGGGGTTTCCCCCTCCGGCCTATAAAAGGTCCCTAAGGGCGCCTCTTCCTCTTCACGTTGCAACAGGGGCTTTACTGAATTTCCTTCTTTTCTTTCTCTCTACAGTGAAAATTGGCACCACCGTCTTTTCTGTTGCCATCCTCTGGTGAAATATGGAGGCTGATGTTGATGAAGGCTTTGGCGGTGGCGTCTGGGCGACTTCGGCGTAGAAGAATGGACGGCGAATGGAGGGTGACGTACAAGAAGGGACGGCGCATGGCGACTTGCTCCCTCCCGACCTCTGGACCGCCGCCCCTATTTAGGAGGAAGGTAGAAGCAGAGGGAGTCCAAGAAAAGGAGGGCGTTTAGCACTATAGCGTTGCCTTGCTCCTTCCTCACCTCTTCTGCTCCTCCTCTTTCCTTGCTCGCACCACTCAGAGGGTGCTTGCTTTCTATTTCTTAATGCCCGTGTCATCAATCCTTATTGGCTTTGTTCTGCTCCAACTTCTAAAGATTTGGCAAAGGATGCCTTCTCTTATTTTTTGACGTCCGGGCATATTTTCCTTTTCTTTTCTTTCCTACTGATACCATCTCCTCCGAACTTCCCGAGCAGACAAAGTCAGCCATCCCATTATCCGAGCCAATTTCCATATTGGGTGGAGTCAGTGGCTCGGCTTGGAGCCGCTAACCTCATCCGCACCAAGTAATCAGTCTGTGTTGTACCATTTTTTTTTTGTTTTTGTGCACATTGTGGTGGATACGGCCCATTTGATGTACCAAAATTTTGACATTAATGGAATGGAGACTTTACTATCTTTATTGGTTTCTTACATGTATGGATGAGATCAGAAATAGAACTTCCGTAGGGCCACAGCATTCCAAGTCTAAGGGATTGGCGTTTGGAAGTCGGTATGCTCCTTTCCCGAGCGTCTCGATCACTCGATAGGGGCCTTCCCAGTTAGGGGCTAGCTTTCCCACAGCCTCTAGTGGTCGAGAGGCTTCGGCCTTCCTGAGAATGAGGTCTCCTGGATGGAACTGCATGTCTCGGACAAGGGCATTGTCGTACTGAATCATCTGTTGCTGGCATTCCATTGCTCGGTTTCTTGTAACCTCGCGTACTTCGTCAGTCAGGTCCAGGTTTTCCAGCAGCTTTTGCTCATTCGACTCGGACAGGAAGTGGATAACCCAAAGGGACGGGTTACCGACCTCCAATGGGATGACTGCCTCGGTGCCGTAGACTAGCTAAAATGGAGTTTCGCCCGTGGTGGTTCTTGGAGTGGTTTGGTACGACCATAGTACGCTAGGCAATTCCTCGAGCCAATTACCCTTGGATTTACCGAGCCTGGTCTTCATGCCTTTGAGGATGGTTTTGTTGGCATTTTCGACCAGCCCGTTAGCCTGGGGGTGGGCTACCGAAGTGAAGTGGTTGGCAATATGTAGGTCGGCACACTTATTCTTAAAATAAGCGCTATCAAATTGTCGACCATTGTCGCTCACAATCACCCAGGGGATGCCAAAATGACAAATGACTGTCCTCCACACGAAACTCCAGATCACCACTTCTGTTATCTTGGCGGTAGGCTTGGCTTCGATCCACTTTGAGAAGTAGTCGATGGCGACGATAAGGAACTTTTTCTAAGCCCGAGCCACTAGGAAGGGCCCAAGGATATCAATTCCGCAACGAGCGAAGGGGTATGGCTAGGTTAGAGTCATGAGCTCTAAGGCCGGCTGGTGGATCAGGTGGTCGAACCTTAGATAGCGGCCACACTTCTGAGCATATGTGGAGTAGTCTCGCTGGAGGGTGGGCCACCAATAACCTCAGCTCAGCAAGATCCTCACTATCGGTCTCCCCCCTTGGTGTGCTCCGTAGATCCCTTCGTGGATTTCTTCAACAGCTCCCTGAGCCTCCGGGGCGCTAAGGCACTTGAGGAGGGGGCCGGAGAAGGATCGTCAATAAAGATTTTCGTCGAATAAGACGAATCCCCGAGCTTCATATTTGAGTCTCCTAGCCTCCCAAGGGTCATCGGGCTCTCGAGAGTCAGCTAGCCAGGCTACGTATGGGGCTCTCCAATCATCGGGTGTGCCTGCACAGTTGCTATGGCTTTGGTTTCCACTCTCGGTCGGTCCCACTCTTCGAGTAGGATGAACCTGGTCCCTTCTGAGGTGATGGAAGACGCCAATTGAGAGAGGGCATCCGCTCAAGAGTTTTCCTCCTAAGCTATTTAGATTACCTGAAAGCTCTCGAATGATCGGGCTATCTCTTTCACCATGTAAAGGTATTTGACCATCTGTGCTTCCCGACCTTCGTAGTCTGCAGGGATTTGGCTAGCGACCAACTGAGAGTCGGTGTAGATGTTGACTCGCTCGTCTCCCAGGCGCCTCTCCATCCTAGCCTTGAAAATCAGGGCTTCGTACTCGGGGGCGTTGTTGGAGGTCTGGAGAGCATTTTTAGCTTGACACCTTCTGGGGATGAGATGAGGATGCCAGCTCCGCTGCCGGTTGAATTGGAAGACCCGTCCATGAAGAGATCCCAGGCCGAGCAGGCCGTAGGTTCGAATGCCTCTCCCGGAGGGACAACAGTCTCTGCGATAAAATCGGCGAGAGCTTGTCCCTTAATGGCGGCGGGGCCGGTAGGAAATATCATAGGCCCCGAGCAATATTGCCCACTTGACGAGTCAACCCGAGGCTTCTAGTTGGGCCAGAATTTTCTTCAGAGGTTCGTTAGTCAACACCACAATGGAGTGTCCCTGGAAGTATGGCCGAAGGCACTTGGCCGAGGTAACCAAAGCTTGCACGAGTTTCTCGATTGCGGGGTATCTCCTTTCAGCGTCCAGGAGCACTTTGTTGACGTAATATACGGCCATGTGTCTTCCTTGGTCGTCTTGAATGAGAACTGAGCTTACTGTGGATGGTGTTGCCAAGAGATAAAGATATAGAGTCTCTCCCGACACTGGCTTGGATAACACAGGAGGTGACGCCAGAAACCCCTTAAACTCGGTGAACACCTTTTTGCACTCCTCGTCCCAGGCAAATGTGGAAGTTGCCAATTTCAGCCCTCTCGACAATTTGAAGAAAGGCAGGCAACGTTCCGTTGCTTGGGACAGGAAACGGTTTAGCGCGGCAATCCGGCCGGTCAGTCGCTGTACATCTTTGATGCAGGTAGGTGGCCACATATCTAGGATTGACTGGATCTTATCAGGGATGGCTTAGATCCCTTGCTAGGTCACCAGGAAGCCCAGGAATTTCCCCGACTTAACTCCAAAGGCACACTTGGCGGGATTGAGCTTCATTTGGTACCTCTGATGGGTCCTGAAAGCCTCGGCCAGGTCGGTGAAATGGTCCTTGGCTCTTTGTGACTTTACAAGCATGTCGTCGATATAGGCCTCGACGTTCCGCCCGATCTGATCTTCGAAGATCAGATTGACCAGCCTTTGGTAAGTAGCTCCGGCATTTTTTAACCCGAACAGCATTCGGGTATAGCAATAGACGCTGAAGTTGGTGATGAAGGCGGTCTTCTCTATGTCTTCGGGGCTCATTTGGATCTGGTGGTATCCATAATATGCATCCAGAAAGCTGAGAAGTTCGTTACCCGCGGTTGAATCGATGAGTTGGTCGACACCCGGTAACTGACAGCAGTCCTTCGGAGTGGCTTTGTTGAGGTCGGTGAAGTCGATGCACATCTGCCATTTGCCCGAAGTTTTGGGTACCAGGATGACGTTAGCGAGCCAATTAGAGTAAAGGACTGGGTTAAACAACCCTGTTTTCTTCCCCTTGTTAAATTGCTCTTTAATAATCTCCTGTTTCTCAGGGGCATGGTTCCTCTTTCGTTGTTGTACTGGTTTTACCGCAGGGTCGAGGTTGAGGTAGTGCATTACTGTCTCCTTGGGAATTCCAGGGAGATCCTCATTGAACCTTGCGAAAATGTGCACATACTTTGAAAGAAAGTCTTTGTATTGAGTTTGTAGTTCGGGTGGTAGGTCTGCCCCGATTTTTAATTCAAGGGTCGGATCATTTCTGAGGAAAAGAGACAGTAGATCTCCCTTGGGTTTGCTTGCCATTTTATCTTCAATCGTTTCGAGCTCTTTGCCCTTGTCCTCTGGCCTTACAGTTTCCACCGAGATCATGTAGCACCTTCTAGCCATTGTCTGATTACCTCGGACTTCCCCGGTGCCGTATTTGGTGGGAAACTTCATTTTTTGGTGGTATGTGGAGCGCACTGCCTTGATTCGGTCGAGGATCTCTCGGCTGAAAATGGCACTATAGGCCAATATCTCCTTGACCACTATGAAGTTTGCCATAACGGTTACAGCTTTGGGCGGGATACCGAGGATGACAGGTAGGCTTAGAGCTCCCTCGGGATAGGTCACCTGGCCATTGAACCCACAGAAGGGGGGTTTGGATCGGACGCAGTTTTGATGGTTTTTTACCCATCTTTAGCAAACACTTGTACGACAAAACGTCGTGGGCACTGCCATTATCCACTAAGATCCGGTCCACTTTACAACAGTTTATCGTGGCCGAGATACCAAGGGCGTCATCATGTGGGGTGACCACTCCTTCGAGGTCTTGGTCTGAGAAGACCAAGGCTTGCTGGTCGGTCACCGGGGGCGGAGCTTTAGGCGGCTCAGAAGCTCGGCTCGCTCGATCGGCATGACGTTTTTTTCCTTGGATACTATCTCCACCTGAGGCTGATCCACCTGAGATGACGTTTATGTGGACCCCTCGGGGGCGATTGTCAATTTCTTGAGGGAGGATTCCGCAGTCCTCCCTCCGCTCGGTCACGTACTGGGAGAGGTGGCCCTGGTGGATGAGACTTTCGATCTCGTCCTTGAGCTGGTGGCAATCTCCCGTATGGCGGCCATGATCGTCATGGAACTGATAGTGTTTTCGATGACTCCGATGCTTTGGGTCAGTCTTCATCAGCTCGAGATGGCGAAGTAGTCCCGAGTGCTTTATTTCTTGATAAATTTGATAGACAGCGGTAGATAGAGGAGTATAGCGCTCGAACTTGCGCGGGGGTTCCTTTCGGCCGCCCTCTCGATTCCTCCTCTTCGCCAGCCCATAAGATTGGTCGGATGACCTCTTTTTCTCCCCCTCTCGCCCCGAGCTTGCGGGATCTCAGCCGGCGTTGAGGACCTCCTCGCACTCCGCATGATGCAGAGCTAAGGTCATAAGGTCAGCGAGGGAAGAAGGTGGGTGAAGCACCAATTCTGGCCAGAGATTTTCATCACGGGTGCCTCCAGTCAGTGCGGTGATGGCGGAGGCCACATCCAGGCGGGGGATGCGTAGAGCTTCCGCTTTGAAGCGGTTAATGTAAGCCCGCAGCTTTTCCCCTTACGCCTGCTTGAGGGCCAGTAATCCCGCTATCGACCTTGGGGGGCCGCTGCCGGGGAAGCTCTCATTGAACAGCCGCCCGAGTTGTCGGAAGCTGGTGATGCTCCCAGGGACGAGCACTCGGAACCATGCCTGTGCGTCTTGGACTAGAGTAGTCACGAATGCTCGGCACTTGACCGCGTCGGTCGCCCCGTGCAAGGTCATCAGGGCATCGAAGTTGTCGTAGTGGTCGGCTGGGTCACCCTGGCTGTCGTAAGACTTGAAGGTCAGAAGAGAGACTCTGGATGAAATATCTACCTCTAATATTTGATCAGAGAATGGGGATCGCTCCTCATCCTCCTTTGTGGTGTTCTACCGGAGGGCGCAAAGGGCGCGCTCCTACTCGGCGAAACATCGCTCAAAGTTCCACACCTGGAGGGATAGTTCCCCCTGTCACCGGGATGGGGCCGGGGGGCTCCGAGTGTTTCCTTGGCGTTTTGGGTCTGAAACGTCCTCCTTTGTGTGTTGTTGATTAAGCTCAGACTTCCTCTTTCTTGGGCTGAAGGAGGCTTCTTGCTCCAGAGGTGGGGGCTGTGAAGGTCCACCCCGCTCGCTCCGGACGAAGCGTCCTCCTTGAAGGATGAATCGGCCTCCGGCAGTCATCCGGGAGGCCTCCGAGTGGGGGTGATTCATCCGAGGAAGCCAAGACCTCTCCTCTCCAGCTATCTGGGTCTTCATCAAGTTGACGAGGATGTCCAATTTAGCATTGAGGGTTTGGAGGGCATCTGGGTTCCCGGGATCCAATTGTCCCCCTACAGCCGGCGGAGGTGGGTTGTTGGCTTGGTCGTTAGAGGGGCCGCCCATCGAAGGGTGCGAGGGCATGGGCTCCCTTTCTTCGACTGCCGGTGCCTTCCCTTTTTCGCTGGCATTTCTCCTACTGGAACTTCTTCGCACCATATTCGCTCTTTGTTCATTTCCCACAGACGACACCAGATGAAGAGGTGTGATCTCGCGCGGTGTCCTGAGCCACATGATCCTGGATAAGTCTATGTCTTTGTTACCATGATTGAGGATCTGCAAAGCAGGAAATGGGTGAAAGGAGCCTAGGGTTGAGACCCTGAGGAAAATCCTCCGATGCTTAAGTCAGAGAAGTGATAGAGCATAGGTGGAAAGGGAGTAGGAGAAAGAGAGAAAGGCACGAGATCGCTCTCCACCAGTGGGTATGGTGTTGAATACTCAGGATCACCTCCCTTTTCCATCGGAGGGTTTCCCTTGGTTTATATAATGATTTCCCCCGGAGGGAGCTCGGAGAAGCCGAAGAGTATAGGGGGCGTTACTCGACCATTTCAGGCCTAGTCGTTTGGTCTCCCCCTTCACCGACTCCCGATCTTCCCTCAATCATTTATGCTCGGGCACCGCTTGGGCTTTTCCCTACCCGACGGTTACTCGGACTTTCGGGCCTAGAGGCCGCCTAGGAAGTATTGGTCCGAGCGATTTTTGGGATTCAAGATAAGTGGGCCCGTCATTGGGGTTGTCACTTAGAGAGCTCGGCCTATTTGGGTCGGGTTGGACCTGGTTGGGCCGCTCTTTATCATTTGTTTATTGGGCCGCTAATTTACCCCTCTCCATAAACGTTTACAGTTATGTCATCGTCGTAACCCCCGTCTACTTAACCATGGTGGAACGTGACTTAAAGTAGGAAATGATTAACTTACCCATGGTTAGTCATCCTCTCTCTCTCTCTCTCTCTCTCTCTCTCTCTCTCTCTCTCTCTCTCTCTGGTTTTATGTGTGTAGGGATGGGGGGAGGGGGTTTTGGCTGCTGTGCGCAGGGAAATAGGGGGGTTTTGCCCTTGTTGCGGGCGGTGAGGGGAGGTAGGGTAGCAGTAGGCAGTGAGCAGGTGGGGGGGAGTGGCACTACCAGCGGAGGTGGGGGACGGTAGTAGGAGGTGGTTGAATAACTTAATTGAAAACAAACCTGAAGAGTGGGGTTTCTGTAGCCCACCCAAAGAGCAGCCCAACTAGACCCAACAGGGTCCAACGAGGCAAGCCCACCCGGGTGATAGCCCACAGGGCCCACTCAGGGAAGAAAAGTCCAATAAACAAACACTCGAGGAACCAACTCTCCCCGGCGGCCTGTAGGCTCGGAGGGCCCGAGTGATGGTCAGGTCATAAGGAAGGTCCGGCCCAAGCCGTTTCCCCACCCGGGAGAGACAGGCATTAGCCGACCTATCCGACCCCTCTTCCACCGAGCTATGCTCAGCGCCTAGACATGGCTGGCGTTTCAGGAGCTCGGCCAGACCAAATATCATCCGTTCAAGAGTCCCCAACGGATAGGGGAGTCAAGAAACCGCCAGACTTCAAGGCGATAACGTTCCCATGATAAGGCCATGAAAGCCCACGTTGAGGACGTAACTCCCGCCAGAGACCCCTCAGCTTACAGGACTCCTGAAGGCGGCACACTATTTAAACCAGGGCTACCCTCCGACGGAAGAAGAGAGCCATTCAGGTACTCATATACCCAAACTTCTGAGCAATCCGCTTCACCCTCTGGTGGAGAGGAATCTCGCGCGCTAGCTTTTCTCCTCCCCATTATTGCTTCCACCACAGCTCTACTGACTTAGCCATCGGAGGGTTTTACCCCAGGGAAGCCCCCTGGGCCCTCTGATACATTTCCCTGTCTTGCAGTTCATCTTCAGGTGATCCACAGCCCTCTCAGGATACAAGCGCGAGATTTCACCTCTTCATCTGGCGCCGTCTGTGGGAAACGCACGAAGAGCCGAGATGGTGAGAAGAAGCTCAGGGAGGAGATCCGCCATCGAGAAGGGCAAGGCCGTGGTGGCGGCAGGAGATGGCCCCTCTAGGGCCTCACAGAACCCTCCCTCCAATGCCAGCGTCCCCACCAACGGACTGCCGCCCCCTCCGACGGCGACGGGGGTACCCCCCAACGGTGGCGACGAGGTCTTCCAGGCCCTCAATAAGAAGCTTGACGTCCTCGTGGAGCTCATGAGGGCCCAGGTGGCAAGGGATGCCAGGTCCCGCGCCCCGTCCGGGAGCCCCCCCCCGAAGTGCGTCCCAGCATACTGCTGGGGGTCACTTCACCCTCCGCGGTCAGCAGCTCATCTGCAACAACGTGGGAGGACCCTCGCAAGCTCTGCCCCCGGAGCAAGAGGCTTCCTCCACGCCCAGAAAAGGGAAACAGGGGGCGAGGCCTCCACGCCCGAGCGCCGACGGTCCTGAGGATCGCCACGGCGCTCCCCCCAGTCCCACGGCACGACCGCAGCCGGAACTATCCCTCCGGCTGAGGGATTTCGAAAGACGTTTTGCAGAGCAAGAGCGCGCCCTCTGTGCCCTGCAGAAAACCTCTTTCCCGGAGGATGAGGAGAAATCCCCTTTCTCCGAATGCATCTTGAAGGCAGAGGTGTCTCCCAGAACCTCCATTCTGACCTTCAAGCTCTATGATGGCCAGGGCGACCCAGCCGACCACTACGACAGCTTCGATGCCCTAGTGACTCTGCATGGAACACCAGATCCTATTAAATGCCGAGCCTTTGCGGCCACCCTGGTCCAAGGCGCTCAGGCATGGTTCCGGGCCCTCGCCCCTGGGTCCATCCGGGACTTCAGGCAATTCGGGCGAGTCTTCAAGGAGAGCTTCGCCGGAAGCGCCCCCCCAAGGTCAGTAGCGGGTCTCCTGGCCCTCAAACAGGCGCAAGGGGAAAGGCTCCGGGCTTATGTCCACCGATTTAAATCGGAAGCCCTTAGAATTCCCCGCCTGGATGTGGCCTCGGCCACGACCGCTCTGACCGGGGGCACCCGGGACGAGAACCTCCGCCGTGAACTTGTCCTCCACCCTCCCTCGACCCTTGCCGAGCTAGTGACTCTGGCACTGCGCCACACCGAGTGCGAAGAAGTACTCAGCGCCTGCCGAGACACAATCGGCTCGGGTCGGGAGGGGGACAAGAAGCGAGCCTCCGAGCCAAACCCTGGCTCGGGCAAGAAGCGCAATCGGGAAGGAGAGCGCAAGAGGAAGTATGTGCGGTACACCCCGCTGACCGCGCCAGTCTACGAGATCTATGAAGACATCAAAGACTCGGGACTCCTCCGCCGGCCCAAACCGATGAGATCGAAGAACCGCAAGCGCGACAAGCATTGCCTGTTCCACGGCGACCACGGGCACCACACCGGTGACTGCCACCAGCTCCAGGATGAGATCGAACGTCTTATCCGTCAGGGGCACCTGGCCCGGTTTGCAGCTGAGCGCAAAGAAGATCGGGACGCCGCCGAGGAGATCGACAACGCCCCCCGAGGGGTCCACATCAACGTCATCTCCGGAGGAACGGCGTCGGGCGGCGACACCAGCCGAGGAAGGAAGCGTCATGCCGAGCGGGTCAGCCAGGTCTTAGAACCCTCCAGCGGCCCGCCGAGGGAGCCCCAGGTCATAGTCTTCTCCGACCAAGACCTGGAAGGGCTGAAGACCCCGCATGATGATGCCCTCGTTATCTCGGCCACCATAAACCATTGTAACGTAGATAGAATTCTGGTTGACAATGGGAGCGCCCCCGATGTATTATCTTACGACTGTTTCCTTAAGATGGGGGAAGACCCATCCAAGCTCCGCCCGATCCGAACACCCCTTTGCGGGTTTAACGGCCTAGCCACCTACCCTGAGGGAGCCCTAAGCCTGCCGGTCACCATCGGCACCCCACCCAAAACCGTTACGGTCATGGTGGACTTCATAGTGATTAAGGGTATGATAGCGTACAACGCTATTTTCGGCCGAAAAATTCTCAGCTGGATAAAGGCCGTACCATCTACCTATCACTAGAAAATGAAGTTTCCCACCAAAAATGGGTTGGGGGAAGTCCGAGGTAACCAGGCCACGGCTAGAAGGTGCTACAACATCTCGGTGGAAGCCTCAAGGCCGGACGAGGGAGATAAGGGCCCCAAGGGAATCGAAGGGAAGACCGTAACCGCCGAGCCCGGTGGCGAATTGCTAACGGTATTCCTGAACGATGACCCGGCCCTCGGAGTAAGGATCGGAGCCGACCTACCACCCATGGAACAGCAAAAATACAAAAAATTCCTTTCTGAGTATGTTCAGGTCTTTGCTTGGTCCGATGATCAACTCCCTGGCATACCAGAGAAGACCGTGATGCACAAGCTCAGCCTCGACCCCACCGTGAGGCCCGTACAGCAACGGAGAAGGAAACATGCGCCCAAGAAACAGGCGATCATCAAGGCGCAGGTCACCAAGGGACAAGAGACAGGCCTCTTCAGACCAGTCCTGTACCCTACGTGGCTAGCCAATGTCATCCTGGTGCCAAAAACTACAGGCAAATGGTGAAAGTGCGTGGACTTCACCGATCTGAATAAGGCTACCCCCAAGGACTGCTATCCGCTACCGAGCATCGACCAACTGGTTGATTCAACCTCGGGCAACGAGATACTCAGTTTTCTGGATGCCTATTCAGGTTATCACCAGATCAGAATGAATCCAGAAGATGTCGAGAAGAACGCCTTCATCACTGACTGCGGCGTATACTGCTACACCCGGATGCCTTTTGGGTTGAAGAACGCCGGAGCCACATATCAGCGACTGGTAAATCACATGTTCGAGGGACAGTTGGGTCGGAACGTCGAGGCTTACATTGACGACATGCTCGTCAAGACCCCCAAGGCCCAAGACCACTTCACCGACCTTGCCGAAACCTTCGGCACCCTCCTGAAGTACAACATGAAGCTCAACCCCGCCAAGTGCGCCATTGGAGTAAAATCCGGGAAGTTCCTGGGTTTCCTGGTCACTCAGCGCGGGATCGAAGCCAACCCCGACAAAGTCCAGGCCATCCTCGACATGCGCCCGCCCACATGCATTAAAGACGTTCAGCGTCTGGTAGGGCATGTGGCCGCTCTCAGCCGCTTCCTGTCCCGTGCGGCCGAACGATGCTTACCCTTCTTCAAACTGATGAGGGGACCCAAGCTAGCGTCTGCTACGTTCGCATGGGATGAGGAGTGCCAGACAGCATTCGCCGAGCTTAAAAAGTTCCTGGCTTCGCCACCGGTGCTTTCCAAGCCCGCCCCAGGTGAAGCATTGCTGCTCTACCTCTCGGCGACGCCATCCACTGTCAGCTCGGTCCTAGTTAGAAATGACTCGGGAACCGAAAGACCAGTCCACTACACCAGCAAGGTGCTCAATGAGGCCGAACGGAGGTACCCCGCAACCGAGAAACTCGTGCTAGCGTTGGTTACCTCCGCAAGGCGTCTCCACCCCTACTTCCAGGGGCACCCCATCACCGTGCTAACCGGCGAGCTGTTGAAGAAGATTCTGGCCCACCCCGAGGCCTCAGGGCGACTCGTCAAATGGGCCATTATGCTCAGGGCCTACGACATTTCGTACCGCCGCGATCAGCAATCAAAGGCCAAGCGCTCGCCGACTTCATTGTTGAAAGCACCATCCCCGCCGAGGACAGGCCTCCGACCACGACCGGGCCAACCTGGGAACTGTTCGTCGATGGATCGTCCAATTCGGCAGGCAGCGGTGCGGGGATACTCCTAAGGTCCCCCGAAGGGATAGAGCTACAGTATGCCTTGAAATTCAACTTTCAGGCATCCAACAACGCTTCTGAGTACGAGGCCCTTATCTCGGGAGCACGCATGGCCCGACGGCTGGGGGTCGAGCGAGTCAGGATCCACACTGACTCTCAACTAGTCGCAGGTCAGGTCAACGGCGAGTATGAAGCTCGGGAGGCACCTATGATCAAATACCTTCAGTTGGTCCGGAGCCTGGCCCAACAGTTCGAGGAATTTGGGGTAGTCCGGATAGCTCGGGAGCAAAACTCTCGGGCGGACGCCCTCTCTTGATTGGCCTCCTCCCTAGACCCGGAAGGTACACGATCGGTCCTCCTAGATGAGCTAGAGCGCCCGAGCATTGACACGGAGCTCCTCGCTGTTGACTCGGCCACTCCAAGTGACTGGCGCTCTCCCTACCTGTCCTGGCTACAAGGCTCCCAAGAGCCCTCCGACCCTCAAGAAGCCCGCCGAATGAAGTATCAAGCTTGGCGCTTCGTCGTCTTCGACAACACTCTCTACCGAAGATCATTCTCCGGTCCCCTCCTGAAGTGCCTCGGTCCCGACGAGGCAAGCCGAGCCATCCAAGAGATTCATGAAGGCCTGTGCAGAGCGCACTCAGGGGCAAGGTCGCTGGCCAGAATCCTGTTACGACAGGGGTACTGGTGGCCCACCCTACAGCGCGACTGCTCGGCCTATGTTCAACAGTACGACCGATGCCAGCGGTTCGACCACTTGGTCCATCAGCCGGGTACGGAACTTGTCACCCTAGCCGAGCCTTACCCTTTCACTCGGTGGGGAATCGATATCCTTGGGCCATTCCCAATGGCCCAGTCCCAGAAGAAGTTCATCATCGTCGCCATCGACTACTTCACCAAGTGGATCGAGGCTGAGGCTACGGCAAGGATCACCAAGACAGTCGTTTGGGGCTTTGTTTGGAAATCGATCATTTGTCGCTTTGGCATCCCCCGAGTGATAGTAAGCGATAACGATCGGCAATTCGACTCTCGGTACTTCCGAGATAGATGTGCCGACCTAAACATCTGCAACCACTTCACTTCGGTCGCCCACCCTCAGGCCAACGGGCTGGTTGAAAATGCCAACAAGACTATCTTGAAAGGCATAAAAACCAGACTCTGCAAGGCTAAGGGTAGCTGGCTCGACGAACTGCCTAGCATACTATGGTCGCACCGAACAACCCCCAGGACGGCAACCGGTGAAAGCCCTCTTCAGTTGGTATATGGCACCGAAGCCGTCGTTCCATTGGAGATCTCCAATCCGTCTCTCCGAGTGATCAGCTTCTCACTCGAGGCAAACGGGCAAAAATTGCTCGGGAACCTCGACCTAGCAGATGAACTCCGAGAGATCGCGAACATCCGGGCAACGGAGTACCAGCGCCGCCTCACTCGATACTACAACGCCAAGGTCCGAGATAGACGTTTCCAACCAGGGTACTTCATCCTCAGGAAGGCCGAAGCCTCTCGACCACTAGAGGCGGTGGGCAAGCTATCCCCCAACTGGGAAGGCCCCTACCGAGTGGTCGAGACGCTCGGAAAAGGTGCGTACAGGTTAGCGACAATGGAAGGGGAACCTATTCCTCGGACATGGAATGCAGCCGCACTACGCAAATTCTATTTTTGAAATTGTACAGCAAGATGGACGGAATAAATCCATTTTCTTTTCATTCCAAACCATTGGTACATCAGATAGGCAAATGCCAGTACATCACATAGCAAAAAGCAAAAATCCGTCTAAACACCGCCTCAAGGGGTCATCGCCCGACTGACTCGGTCTTGATCTCCTCGCGTCCAGCCACTGACTCTGCCTCGTGCGGAAACTGGCTCGGACAAGAGGTGGTCAAGCCAGTTGCCTCGGGTGGCCCGTGACAAAGGTGACAGAGGGATTGTAGGAGGGAGGCCACCTCTAAACGTTGAGGAAGGCTACCTCCCAAGTTGGCAACAACCAGGAAAAAGGAGCGCCGTGAAAGCCTCCCCTCTTCCAAACTGCCAACTCCTTGGAAGGAAGGAGAGAGCAAGCAGCCCCCGAAGAGTGAAAGAAATGAAGAGCAGAAGAGGGAGAAAGAGGCTGCAGACGGAGGAAGGCTTCGGTGAGGAGGGAGCTTGATACGCCTCCTCCCCTCACACGGAGGGAAGTGACGGCAGGCTCCCCTGATGCCCCCATCCGTCCTCCGCCTCGGCGTCCACCTGGAAGCCACGTTGGAACTGAGAAAGGGCAAGAACCGTGCCTTCACACGTCGAAGCCCTCTCCAGATCTGCGCGGCGACCGTCGGACCCGTCTCGTGCACGCGCGGCGACCGTGGGATCTGTTCAACATTACAGGGCAGCGGGAGCTCGCCGCTCCCCGTCGTCGGCGGCGTCACCCTCCGAAGGATCCTCCATGCTCCGAATACAAGGGCACAACGCATAGTGAAGAGGAAGGAGCGAGGAAAGACTGTTAGAGAAAATCCCAAGCAGTGAAGAGGAAAGGGCGCCTTTCGGTCCTTCTTATAGGCCAAAGGAGGCTACACGCCTTAAATGACCCCCCCCCCTCCTCGGAAACACGCCAAAGGATTTCTCCCCTGAACAGTCACCTCCAACTCCTCGTCCCCCGCCCTAGCGGGATTCACGAAGCGGCCTGACATTCAAAGCATGAGGGAACGGAAAGACGCCCCGTCAGAAGCCTACCAAAACTGCATGCGAAAACCACGCAGGACATATCGGCACCTCCCAACCACTCAAGATCCGCCAACCAAATCACGGCAAGGATGGTACTCAAACAGAGCAAGTCATTTATTATCACACCAAAAGAAAACCCTCTAAAAAGAGGGAAGAGAGACAAAAAGGGAAGGAGGCAAAGTACATCAGGCCTCGGGCCCACTTCGACATTCGGGAACGGCGGAAGGAGACGCGTCACCCCCGGCGCCTTCGGTGACGGCCGGGTCGGACATTGACCTCGTCTGTGCGAGAACTGTCTCGGTCGTGAGCCCTCCCGAAACGCCCGGAGCCGGTGACGCTGATGGAGGTGACCCCTCCGAATCTCCCCCGACCGACGAGGAAGAGCTGGAAACCGACTCATCCGAGTCATAACACAGGCCGAAGGGGAACTCGATCGCGGAGTTTTGCTCATTGGCGTAGTCCACCGCCCGGCGATAGCCTTGCTTGAACCCCTTTCGAGCACCCCGGCGTAGTGCTACCTCGTAGTAGGGTAGGGCGGCTTTCACCAGGTCGGCCGAGTAAGCATCCGAGCTCCTGTAATGCTTGATTGCCTCCTCCTCGACCTGCCCCACCATTCCGACGAGCTCGACACGAGCCCGCTCCGCCTCGGTCGCGCGCTCCTCTGCCCGGGCCCGGTCCGCCTCAGCCTCAGCTCGGAGACGCTCCGCCACCTCCGCCCGATCTAGCAGCTCGGCACGTTCGAGCTCCCAGCGATTGTCCAGCTCGAGGTGACGCAGACGCTCCTCCTCAAGGAATCGGCTTGTCCTCTCGAGAGACTCTCGGGTCTTGGCGAGCTGTTCGGCCAACACCCCGGCTTCCAGTCGGCTCGCCCGCGCCACCTCCCGGAATGCGGAGAACTCCTACCGGAGCCCCTCATGCTCCCCCTTGAGTCGGACCAGTTTCCTCTCACAACCCCCAAGGGTCCAGGCAAGGTTCGACCGCTCCGCCTCCGTCCGAGCGTGCGCCTCCGCCATCAAAGCCGCCGACCGAGCTATGACCAGGCCGCCCTCCATCAAGACATCAAGGATCCTGGTGGGGTGTTGCGCCTTTCTCCCCCCTTCGTCCTTGCGGCAATCGACCGGCAGACCCGATACAGGTCACCCGTAATGCCGAGCCTTTCCAAGGGCTCCGACAGAGGGGACCGCCCGGCCCGGGGCACCCCGCCAGAAGACTCCGCTCGAATGACGGAACCAACCGCCTCGCGCGCCACGGTCGATTGGGGTTGCGACGCCTCCCCGGGTGAACCCCCAACCTCGACCGGCGCCGCGGGACCGACCGCACCGGGAGCTCCAAGCACCTGGGGCTGCAACGCCCTAGCGAGCGAACCCCCAGCCTTGCCTGTCTCGGCCCGCACCTCACCGACCGAGACATCCCCACCTTCGGCCAATCCCCCGGCCTCGGCGCCAGCTACTTCGACATCGGCCCCCTCTGCCTCCGTGGGGGGGAGAGCCGACCCATCGCCGCCCTCTGATGGGCCCCGGTCTCCTCGGCCCCCTCTCGCCTGGCAGGTGGGGGAGCTGGCCCCGAGGGGTCGGCCCCATCTTACCCCCGAGAGGGGAGCGCCGCCGAGCCGGAGTCGCCCCCGACGGTAGGAGGAAGACCGGCCTTCTTGGCCCGTTTCTTGGCCTTCACGGCCTCCCGCAACTTTCCCGCCATGGGATCCTTGCGCTTTGTACCAGTTGGCCGTGAAGACCCCACGGGAGCCACCCCCTTGCCCTTATCTCGGGCTTGGGCGCGACTTGCAGAAGCATCTGGTTCATCGGCCGCCGAGTCATCTCCCAGATCAATGACCTCAGCAGCTTCCTCCAGAGGTTCCCGCCTAACGTCTGCCACAAAGGGAGAAGACCCAGTCAGAAGAAAGAAAGTAACTACCATCCCAGGAGAAGAGCCTCGAGAGCGGTACCTGTCGACGTCAACCGCGTAAGCAAGCACCGTTCGATGTTCTCCGGCGTCACCAGCTCCTCGGTCGACTGGCGATTACCCAGCAGACGAGCGGCCTACCGCTCCACGTGGGGAGGGAACTCCTCCGGGCGAGGGGGAAGATTCGGATGAAAATTGGGCGAGATCGGACATCTCCAAAACTCGTCCGTCGCCTCCGCCTTCACCCAGAAGAATTGGGTCTTCCACCCCTTGTGCGAGGAGTCCTTCGTAGCGAGGGAGATGCAACTCCTGTTCCTCCTCGCCTGGATGAAGTAAAAACCCTTCCCCGCCGATGGGTGCGCTTTCAGCTCGAAAAAATAATGAAAGAGGTCCAAGGAAGGAAAAATGTCGTGCTGACGACAGATAATCCGAAAGGCGGAAAGAAGGAGATATGAGTTGGCCACCAACTGAATAGGCGCCAACTGGAAAAACTCGAGAAGCTGGAGTACAAGAGGCTCGAAAGGAAGGTGGAACCCACTCTTCCAAGCCAGAAGGAAAGTGCAAATGTGCCCCGTATGGCTGTCCAGACTCGTCTCATACGGGGCGGCGGCAGCAAAGCTGTACCTGAGAGGCAAGCGAAAGCGATGCTCCAGCTTCCTCACCTCGGCCTCCCCCAACTCACTACAGTTGGAGACGGGCTCCCGCCTCACCAGCCCGATTTCCAGAGGCAGACCAGCCATCGAGCCGGAAGATGATCCCTCGCGCGAGCTCGAAGACTCCGGAGGGAAAGGAAGTTGCCGGACCGCCTCCGCGGTTATCCTCGCCAACTCCTCAAACGCCGCCGCAAGGCTCTGCGCCTCCACTGTGCCCTCACGGCGCATCAAGGAGCCCCAGAAACAAAGAAACTAAGGAAAGCCCAAAACCCTGAGGAGCCTAGAACAACGAACAGCGCCCAACGCCTATAAAACCCTGGAGGGAGGCGGCGCGTCGTTCCGTGCTCTGAGAAAAGGGGGGGCCCTTCAGTTCAAATCCGTCAGGATCATCATTACGGGCCCAGGCGACCACTATACGTGGCTCCATCACGCCAACAGAATTCCACCCACCTGAGCCACGCCGGTCCAAAGCCTCAAAAACTACTCGACCGAGCCTCCATGGCTCGGGAGTAGGAGGGGGACAAGTGGAGAGGGGGATTTCTGTAGCCCACCCAAAGAGCAGCCCAACTAGACCCAACAGGGTCCAACGAGGCAAGCCCACCCGGGTGACAGCCCACAGGGCCCACTCAGGGAAGCAAAGCCCAATAAATAAACACTCGAGGAACCAACTCTTCCCGGCGGCCTCTAGACTCGGAGGGCCCGAGTGATGGTCAGGTCATAAGGAAGGTCCGGCCCAAGCCGTTTCCCCACCCGGGAGAGACAGGCATTAGCCGACCTATCCGACCCCTCTTCCATCGAGCTATGCTCATCGCCCGGACAGGGCTGGCATTTCAGGAGCTCGGCCAGACCAAATATCATCCGTTCAAGAGTCCCCAACGGATAGGGGAGTCAAGAAATCGCCGGACTTCAAGGCGATAACGTTCTCACGATAAGGCCATGAAAGCCCACGTTGAGGACGTAACTCCCGCCGGAGACCCTTCAGCTTACAGGACTCCTGAAGGCGGCACACTATTTAAACCAGGGCTACCCTCCGACGGAAGAAGAGAGCCATTCAGGTACTCATATACCCAAACTCCTGAGCAATCCGCTTCACCCTCTGGTGGAGAGGAATCTCGCGCACTAGCTTTTCTCATCCCCATTATTGCTTCCACCACAGCTCTACTGACTTAGCCATCGGAGGGTTTTACCCCAGGGAAGCCCCCTAGGCCCTCTGATACGTTTCCCTGTCTTATAGTTCATCTTCAGGTGATCCACAGCCCACTCAAGATACAAGCGCGAGATTTTTCCTCTTCAAAACCAAAGAGTTCAATTTGGGATTATAAAATCTGAAATATCAGTTTGATCGGCGTGTCGATTATTCCAACAATACCTTAATGGTGAGAGTAACTTGGGAGAGTTGACGTAATACAAATTGGATATCCAGTTTGGGCTCGACGCTAAAATTTTCTTTTTTTGAACTAACTTAATTAAGATCAAAGATATCAGGTTGGAAGGTCAAAAATATGAAATACCAGTCTGATCAGTATTTCGATTGTTCCAGCATAACCTGGGTTATGAGAGTGACTAGGAGAGTTAACGGAATATAAATCGGATACCCGGTTTGGGCTCAGCGCTCAAAATAACATTCACTCTTATAACTTAGTTTAAAACAAAGCAAAGTGCTCAAGTTGGGAGTCCAAAATCTGGAATACCAGTCTGATCGATATGTTTATTATTTCAACAAGAGTTGGGTGGTAAGAGTGACTTGGGTGAGGTGACGGAACCAAATCGGATACCAAGTTTGGGCTCGACACTCAAATTACCCTTTTTTGAACTAACTTAGTTTAAAATCAAAGACATCAGGTTTGAGGGTCCAAAATTTGAAATATTGACCTGATCGGCATATCGATTGTTCTAGTACGACATGAGTTATGAGAGTGACATGGTAGAGCTGGCGGAATACAAATTAGATACCTGCTATGGGCTCAATGCTCAAAATATCATTATCCCTTATACCTTAATTTAAAACAAACCAAAGAGCTCAAGTTGGGGGTCCAAAATCTGAAATACCAGTATGATCGGTAAGTCGATTATTTTAACATGACCTAGATGATAAGAGTGACTTGGGAGAGCTGACAGAATCTAAATTGGATACTCGGTTTGGGTTCGACGTTCAAATTATCCTTTTCTGAACTTGTTTAAAATCAAAAAATGCGGGTTGAGAGTCTAAAATCTGAAATACCGATCTATTCAAGTAAATTAAAGAATTCACATATATATCATCTTATTTTAAATTTATAAACTCAAATAATTTATTTAATTTAATTTTTAATTAATTTTTTATTCATATATTTCTAATGTTATTTTTTTTAATATAAGATTCTCAAGTAGGTGGCGACGGAGAAGACAAGCAGGACGGGAAGGGTAAGGACAATGAGGATATTTCTTTATTTTTTACCATATTCTAATAAAATAATAATTTTAAAATAACTATTTTTTCATTAAAAATATTGTTATTAGTGAATTTATAAAAAAAATCTATTTCTGAGAATACATTAGTAAGCATATCAATGCGTTAATTCAAATAGTACATAAATGCTATTTAAACGTGATCCGTTTACATATTTTTGGCAAAAAGGAGTGATATGCCTATAAATAAATATGACATTTTTACATAAGTCAGATTTACACGGTGATATGCCTGTTAATACTTTTCTCAGAAATAAATTTTTCACAAATTCCATTTAACAAAAGTTTTCATGCAAAAAGACCCTTTAAAATATTAAATTTAAATATTTTATAGTAGAATGTGATTGTTATTTTATTTGTCATTATGATATGTGTACGTTGTTTATTGTTTTCTATTTAAGGTGCACTATTTTATATTTAAATAAGTATTTTTTGAATTTTTAAAATTTCTTTTAAAATATTAAAACTTTAGGATGGAATCTGCGATGGTTTGTTAATTCTATCGTAGATTCTAGGGGTAAGTTTTCTAACGGATTTTAACTTCCGTTGCAACATATTATATTTTATAAAAATATTTTGCCATTGTATGATGAAATTAACGACGATTATTTAATTCCGTTGTAGATTTTGGGATGAATTTTCTGATGATTTTTATTTCCGTCGTAAAATACTATCTTTTTTTAAAAAATAATTACCCATTTTAGGACAGATTCTCTTACGGATAATGATTTCCATCGCAAATGGGTCCGACAGATTTTTTGACAGTTCTTTATTTCCGTTGCTAATGAAATACTTTACGGATTAGGAATGGATTTGGGACGTAAATAATTTCGTCACTAATTTAGGATGGATTTGGGATGAAAAAAATTTTCGTCGAAACTTTGCGATAAGAAATATCAGACGGCCGTTATTCGTCCTAAATCCATCCGAAATCCACCGCAAAGTCCCTTAGCGATGGATTTGGGACGGATTTTGGCCATCCCTATTCATGTATTTTTTTTGTAGTGGTGGGAGGGGGTGGGTCACCGGTGGTGGGATAGAGCCTCATGTAGGGAGGGTTCTCTCTCTCTCTCTCTCTTCCCCCTACTTAGGATATTTGGGGTATTTCACATATACTTGTGAACGACGTTACGGTAAAGGAGACGGGGGAGAAAATGTGTGATTCGCAGAAACGCAGGGAAAGACTCCCGAAGAGAAGTTGCCCTCCGCGGGGTTAAAACGATGAAACACACGGAATAGAAATAGTGCAATAAGATACCGCAGCGGGATGTTACTCCCCGTGGGTTTGAACTGGAATTAAAATGGGGAAGGGGAATGACAGAAATGAAATTGAGGGAAAGGGGAATCGCTGCAGGGAAGTTACCCTCCGTGGGGGTTTGACAGTAATGAAAATAAAGTGAACGAAACTTGTCGCGAGCAGTTACTCTCTGCGGGATTTTGACAATAATGGAAATGAAATAAATGAAACATGTTGCGAGTAGTTACTCTCTACGGGGTTTGATAGGAATGGAAATAACAGAAATGAAAATAACGTAAATGAAACATGTCGCGAGCAATTACTCTCCGCAGGGTTTTGACAGTAATGAAAATAACAAAAATGGAAATGGCGTGAATGAAACCACAGAGAGAGGTTACTCTCCGCGAGATTGAACTAGAATTGAAATGGGGAGGGGGGATGGCAGAAATGAAATAAAGGGAAGGGGGTTTACAGAAATGAAATGAAGAAAGACACGCATGAGGGCGTGTGTGTGGTTGTGTAATCGTCAAGGGTCAAGGATCCCAAAAATGAAAAAGCAAGTGATCACATTATATCTCAGAAGCGGGAGATTATGTGGATTCCTTCTTCCTCTTCCTTCGGCCGGCTGACGAAGAGGGCTTTCCTTCGGGTTACCCTTGCAAGAAAAATGAAACAGACACCAAATGGATCAGAACAGAAGTAATGTAGTATCAGTCCCTTGTGACAAAAATGATGAAATCGTGAACAAACACACATTTGGTTGGTGTTGTTTAAAACCCCTTTTGAATACAAAGGGTGAAAAATGAGAAGATGAGTGAGACAACTATTAAGAAATGCACAAACAGAGCCCTCTCAAAGAGAGAAGCGTAGTACGAACTGAAATAACAAGTGATGCGTGTGAATAACAGAATGAAAATGAAGAGGAACAGAGGGGAAAGAAAAGCTTATTGGAATGCCAATGGCGGGCTCCGAGGAGAGCTTCAACAGCGTGAGAATGGCGTGAGCGGACAGTGGGATGGAATGACCTTCTCTCGAGCACTCGGGGATTGGGCAGAACCTTCCCTTGGGAACTCACAGGCTTGGAAGCAGATTTGGTAGAGTTTTTCCTCCTCCTTTAAGGTTTTGAAGCCTCCTGGTTTCGTGGGAGGGGGTCTTCTATTTATAGGGAAATTTGTGAAGAATGCGTCCTGGGTCAGGGATAGGGACGCGTTCCGTTGACCTGACATGTTCCCTAGTTCAAAAATAATTTTATTTAAATAGATGCGTCCCCTACCATGGACGCGTTCTTTGAACGCGTCTAGGGTCATGGACGTGTCAACATTCGTCCATAAATACGGCGCCAAAAGGTACCGACAAATTGAAAGCGAGTGGTTTTCTTGTCTCTTTAAAGCGGCGTCTGGTCAGCAAGACGTTTCTTATTTTAAATTTAAGGGCGCCGACGGTGTGTCGGATGTGGGCTTTAAGAAGGCGTCTTGAGTGGGTGACGCCTTTAAAAGAAGGCGTCACCCTCGGTCGCCATATTTAAGATTTTTCCCAAAAAAAATCTAAAAAATGATGGAAAATACCAAAAAATAGAGAATCAGTCAAATGACTCAAATGTGCGAGCCACTTTGGGGAACCCTGGTATAATATGAGATTTACTCATCGTAATGTCAAAAATGACGTGTCTACATCTATCCCACATTGGCGTCCTATTTGTAGGGGAGGGACACGTAGTGGAAATGGAATGAAGAGCATTGAAACGAAGTGGGAGTAGACTGAAAAGTAGATACCAAGGTGTGATGAGGCACGCTCTCAACATTACATGGTTGGGAATCTTTTCAGGAGTTTCAACGAATTAACCTCGAAGAAGCTTTTGCGAAATTAACAATTGTTTGGAAACGAACAAAGGAAGGAAATAATGTGCGCTCAGGCATGACTCAGAAAAGGGGCCAACTTTTGTGCGTAGAAGTACCTGGGGTTATGAACCTGCAGGTTTCACCATTGGGGAGCGATTACTAGCCAATGTGGAAGTCCTGCGACCAAGGTGGGTCCAATGGAGTAAAAGAAAAGGAATAGTTGAGGATAAATCTAAACATGGGTCTCTTCCTAAAAAATAGTCCAGGGTAGTCTCAAGGAAACTGAGTACTCAACTCGAAATGGAATATTTCATATTTTGAAATTAAGCGTAGTGTCTCTCACAATCGAATTAAGTGAATGATCCTCCATAATGATATCAATGTCCTACATGAATGCATGCTGGGTTTAAAAGAAAAATTAAAACATACTAAAATAGAAGATAGCCAAGGATAATATTGTTAAATTGTTAAGACCGAGTCAGGATACCAATACCGCGAGGTGATACTGAGCCGGAGCCCGTTTATTTACGCACCGTCTCACTGAATGGAACCATCATCCCCAAGCTATCACAACTTAACGGCCTATCTGTACGACCCAAATTCCTCTGAAATCATCACCGTTTTTATTGAAGGGGAACTCAAATTCCATATTCATTCAGGCCATAAGGTCCTTGACATGCTCTAATAGTGTAGATATTATATGCTAAGATGCATGACATGGCGGGACCAATCACCATGGTGACTGATGGTGGGACAGTGGTGGGACAATGGCGCCCCCCTTGCCCCACCTTTTTTTTTGGAACTTGTATTCAAAACAAAATTAAGTCACAGAAATGAAATTACATACGATTATACGGCATGTTGGCACACCAAAATGGTTTTACAGAGAAGCAGGAAAAACATATATAAACAAGACCAGGGCCCCATGCTAGGGCCCACAATAGCAACTCCTCATTAATTGCATGTGTTGATTTTTTACTCCTCCCCTTCCTATAAGTAGCCCCCATACTTGGCTAGGCAAGGAGTAGATTGGCTTGAAGGAGTTAAACCCTTAGAGGGAAGAGAAAGAGAGATTTGGGGTATCTCGAGATGGAAGGTGAGTCTTCCCATCCCACAAAGAGAAGCAGGCTTAGCAACGAGCTCAAGAGGCTTACCGACATTGAGGGTCATCTGAGCGAGAGAATCCAATCACGACTGGTGAGTTGACACCTTCTTTTACTTCCCTTCTTATGAGTTTTATCTTACTTCTTCATTTTCCTTCCCTTCCTTCTAGCCATGCCCTATCTTTCCTGGGCCCAAGGAAGTTTTCGAAGCTACCGTGACTTTTGAAACTTACTTCCAGTATTACCATAGGCATAAGAGCTGTGATCTCGAAATGGCACCTCCAAGGCCTAGTGGTTCATGCCTGGCATTATGACAGGATTCACATGGATTGGGTGGCCATGGGTGCACAGATAGAAGTCTGGCACCCTCAAACTCACACTCTTATCTTCCCTACCTTCGAGGCAACTATTCTTCTTGAGTAAGTGGAACTCCTGCTTGGTTTGAAGAGATTCAAGAAGGGTGGCAAGATAAAGATTATGCCCATGTCGAAAAAAAGGGTCGAAAAAAAGCAACCTCTGAGGAAGTCCTCGGAGGCTTCATGCCCTCCGGAGCTATTAAGGGCGTCTAGACTCAAAGAGGAATCAATTTACAAAAACTCACGGAATGGACTATGAATGCCTTAGAAGAATTGACGGATGATGAACATTTGGAAGAAATCATGAGAGGATTCACCATCTTCCTAGTGGGGGCTCTCCTATTCCCTTGCACTAACAACATCGTAAAGGAAGATCAACTGAGTGTAGTTTGTAGATTGTGGGATGGCAAGAGAGTGGGGCTCGTCATCCTTGCTTAACTTTACAGTGGTCTCACAACTTCCAACATGTGTAAGCCTCCCTTCGGTTGCGTACTTCTCTTGACTTGTTGGATTGACCTACATTTCAAATTTGACTTCTGTGAGGGTTCACCTATTGTCTCGAGAATCTTCCAACAAAGCCCCCTCTACCACATGGCCGATGTGCTAGGCTTTGGTGGTAACATGGTAAATCGCGCACCCTGGCTGAAGAAGCGCAAAGACTAGCGGACTCATATCAATAACATGGCACAAGACCTGTTTACTTGTGCACCGACATGCTTACTCCCGCGAGAACTTATCATAAGATCTTCCCCTGACGCAGAACTCCAACTCATTGGTGCAATTGAATTTTCCCTTTATAATGTGCACCAATGTTGTACTCAAATCTGCCTCCCTCGCCATTCTTTTCCCATACTATCCGACCTTCTTCTTCTGAGGAAGAGGGAGCCGAGTATGGAGGGAGATGCGAAGGATTTGAAGACTATAAAAGCACTATGGAAGGCAAGCACTCCAAGGAAGGTGATGTTGTTCATAGAGGAAGAGCGTGAGCTGTGGAGAGTTATGTAACTAAGTTGGGGAAGTTGAGGCCCAGTGTGCCCAAACCCTAATGTATCTTATTTCATTTCAAGAAATAAACATGGAGCCTTAATGCCACTGCATGCTCTTTGCATTCACCTTTTTTTTACCTTTATTATATGCATCCATTACGTAAGACACGTATCATCATTTTTTTAAGCCCGTTACAAAGGATTTCTCTCTCTCCATGTTTTTTATTTTCTTAACGCATCACCGGGGAGAGACGCGTATATATTTTGCTACCTTTTATTTTGATAATTGAATTAGGGATGCGTCCCTTCATGCGGATGCGTCCATATTTTTCATTTTATTGTTCATTTTTTTGTGTTAACGCGTTGGTGCGTGTGGACGCGTCCATTGGACACGTCTTCGCTCCTAGATGCGTTCAATTTTTGAATTTGAACTTAAACGCCCCCAAGCCCCCCTCGGCCTTTTCCACTTCCTGATTCACAACCGATTGTCTCCCCTTCTTCTTCCTCTCCATTTTCATCCCCAAACCTCTCTTTTCTCATCCCATGGAGTGGGGAGTGTTGGATCGAGAGGACGGTCAAGCTAGAGGGGGAGGGGGTGAATAGGTTGACCTTATAAAAATTATAGAAGAGCAATTTGAAACAGAAGCACCACACCTAGATGATTAATTGAAACACTGAACCAAGCCAATCAGAGAGCGTGCCTATCATGCATCTAGCAAGGAACAATTGCGAAGATTAAACCAAACCACACAAGAGACCGCAATTTTAAGGTGGTTCGGTCATCCAATGGAGACCTACGTCCACCTCCCCACTCAACCAGTGAGGAACCCTGCTGAGCTTCACAGCTTTGCTAAATGGAGGAAGTAATTCCTCTATACTTTTGACTACCCCAACAGAAGACAACGAGGAACAAATCCTCAGATCCGCTGTCAAACAGCTTGAAGGCACATAGCCTTAACACCCCTGATCTCAACACAACCCGCTGAATCAGAATCACCCTCTCTTCACTAAATCTAGTGAAGGAGAGGAATACAATGTTCAAAAAACAATAGGAAAACTAAAAGATAAGAAATCAAACTTCAGCACTTGGACGCAGCGGAATTTAGATCACCAACAGAGAGATCCATGTCCATACGCATGAGCTTCGATCCTTGAATCTCCTCTGTCTGGAATGTAGAAGAGTCTTGGTGGCGCATTGATCTTCTGATCTGTCTTTTCAGCAGCCTTCGTCCAGTTCTGCTCTCAGCCTCTCTCGTTCTGCTATTTTCCTCTATCGTTCTGCTCTTCGCCTCACTTATTCTTCTCCTCTTTTTCCTCTCCTATATGTTTTTCTTTTCTTCTCGGGTGAACCTATTTTGTGGTCTTCCCGCGCACAAAATAGTTCACGTGAGGCAGGTGGGCCACCACCCTGATTTTCTGGTTATCCTTATGATTGCTCACGTGGGGAACCTTCTAGAGTGGTAGAAGTTACGAAACCTTATCCGCTTGTGGCTGATGTGGCAAATAATGACTGAAGGTGGGATCCACTTATCGTGCTCTGCAACTTGATCTAGATGGCGTCGACCCTCTTGCCCCAAGGAGTTAACGCACCCTTCTTCTAGCTTCAGGCTTCATGCTGAGTGCGTTGACGCAAGATGCAGCTGCGTCCACTCATTAGTTGCGCTCTAGACAGTTGTGGCAATCCATCGTACTGCAGCGTCGACCCATCGAACTGCAGCGTCGACGCTGCCACGGTACTCCAGAGGCTACACCAAGGAATGCTTGAACTGCTGCGTTCACGCTACTTGATCAAAGCGTTGACGCATCAGAGTATTCCAGTAAGCCATTGCCTCTCCCTTTGTAACTGCTGCGTCGACGCAGCTCTATCTTGGCGTTGACGCAGTGGAACAACTTGTGAAGATATTGGTGAAGGCTTCTTCGACTGCTGCGTGGACGCTATAAGCTCCCAGCGTCGACCCTGTTCCTTTCTAGCACAAGGATGAATCAAGTGAAAGCATTTATTGAATCAAATTTTAATTCATCATTGAATTGAATACATCATTCATATCTCATGGTTGTCATCATCAAAACCAGGGGCACAACAATCTCCCCCTTTTTGATGATGGCAACTATGAGGTGAATGCCATTCATAACATTTCATCTAAACAGTCAAGGTTATTCAAATCAAGCAAAAAGCTTCAGATTAACATGAAATCAAATCATTGACTAAATCAAACTATAATTTTGTCATTCATTCAAGTTCAAGATTTTACATTATAGAACCATACAAAAAGAAAACATTCATTCAAGTTAGTCAATATGATTGATGCAGATGCAATGAACTTTGGTCAAGTTTCTAGCTTGATTTCATGATTGATGCATTCATACTTGACTTCATGATTGATGCATTCATAACATTTACCATTCTCCCCCTTTGACTTCATCAGGAAGGGGAGGAAACGTGGAAGAGCTATCTCAAGAGTGGAAGAAGCAATTGTATCTTCTGGCAGAAGGAGGTTGTTGTTGCTGACGAGAGGATTGCCCTTGAGTAGACTGAGATCCTAGAGGTGGCTGGCGAGGCTGCTGCTGGCCAGATGGATCTCTGGCTAGTAAATCTCGGATATCCAGAGATAGTTCACCCAGCTGATGACTTAGAGTGGAGCGTACACTGTCAATGGCAGAAGGAAGATCAGCTGTGATAGAGTCCTTGTTTTGAAACTTGTCCCCAATTGACTGAATTGTTGCAATCACTTTGTCAATCTTTTCTAACATTGCTTTGAGGCATTGGGGAACTGCATTGACAGGACCTTTGATGGTTTCAACGGCTATCCTCACATCAAAGCATAAATCAGTAATCTTGGCAAGGGATTGAAAAAATGAAGCTTGATTGCCGTGCATATCAGTCACCAGTGTAGATAACTTGTCAAGAAGAGAGGAGATGTTCTGCAAGACTTTCCTTGTAGCTTGGTCAGATAGCATCTTGGTGAGTAAGAATTTTTGCCACTCGGATAAGACAAAGACTTCAAATTGGACAATCCGAGCGGTCAGTTTGTTGAAATGATAATTTGTAAACTCCATTAATTTGTCCATTTTTGTATCCTGACGTTGCAGCATCATAGTCATGTGTGCAAACATCTCTTCAACAGTGGCTGGAGGTGGAGCTTCATCAGAAGTTGGAAAAGGTCTTCTATAAATTCCAATGGCCCCAGTCATAAGGGGTTCCAATGTAGGTGCAGTGCCACTGGGTTGCCCAGTTTCCAGCTGAGGGCTTGATGATCGAGCAAATGGTTCCTCAAACTCATGCTCTTCTCTTGGTGAACTACCCTCTTGTCTGTCTTCTCTCACCACAGGAGGAATTGGTGAATCTATCCTATTTGCATGACTAGCATCCGCAGTGCCTGTTCTTGATGTCTGACCTGTTTCTAATGGAGCTATTTGCTGACTAGGAAGAATTCGAACGGGCTTACCATCAATAACTTTAAAACCCATAAATATTTTAATATAAGAAAGTGTGTAAACATTCCCTTGAGGGATGATTATTTTCTTCTCAGAACCAAAGTCTACTCCTAATTTTCAAAAAATAGCAGTCAAGGGAGCAGCATATGGAAGTGTTCTGGATTGTGTCAAGCATGACCCCATAGTTTGAATAACTACATCAGGCAGGGAAATATGTATTCTCTTCAGCATACAGTAAAGTAGAAATCTCTACATCTCAGTCACCCTTTCCCTACCACTGCTCTGCGGTGTGATCATTGATGTGCAAATGTGGTGGAGCAGTCTATTCAATGGAGGGAATTGATTTGCTTTGAGACTGGACAAATAAGTTTCCCTGACATCGGAAGGATCACTCGGTTTATCAGTCAGGAGAGCATAAGCTTCATGCTCATCATACTCAAAGCTATGTAGTTGAACTCCATTCTTGGGGATTTTCCAGGCTCTGGCAAACAATTTATTTGATAATTCAAAACTGACATTCTGGACGGTTGATGTAAGTTTTGGAACTTGAGGTTCATATTTCAAATTTTTGTAGAACTCTCTGACCAGGGTGGGGTAATATACCTTGTGGGTTGTAACAAAAGACCACCATCCCTGATAGTCCAAGGTAGGAAACAGTTCCGAAAAAACGTCAAGCATTTGATGGTCGGTAGCAGTAATATACTGGGAAATAAGAACCTTCAGAGGTTCATCCACGGTGACGGTAAGTGAGCTGGCCGCACCTTTCTGTCCCGTTGCAGCACTTGCAGATGAACCCTTCTTGTCTGACCTGACATCAGATTCCCTTCTCTTTTTGGTTGGCGGGCTCGGAGCGCGTGGACGCATCTCTTTCCTTTTCCCTTTATCGTGAGCAACTTTGGAGCAGGGCTCCAGATTGTCTTCAGCTGATGCTGAGCTTCTTGGATGATCCTCTACCTTCTTCTTTCCCTTGTGACTAGATGTTGGAGGAGCCATGGCAGCGGGATGAGGAAGAATGAAACAGGAAAGGGTTTGGGAGAGCTTGGAAGATAGAACGACAAAGGCTTTCAAAAGAGATGAAGACGAATGGCGGTCACGTTCCACTTTTAAAGGAGCTTCGAAACCCTTTTCAGTGAGCGGTTCAGCCGGTTCAAGTCTGCGAACCGAAAAAAGTGGAAAGTGGTTCTGGAGTCGTTGCATTGACGCCAAGGGATATAGCGTCGACGCAGTGAAGCAGAAACAAACGAATATATGCAAGAAGAGTAGCAAGAAGGTCATCTGTACAAGGAGTTTTCTTAAGATACTGAGATATGGAGTAGAGATGCTCATAGTCAAGGATTTTTAAGTAGTGCAGATCGAGTTCCCATGAGAGAGATATGTAAATAGGCTCCAATTCAATTAATGATAAAGAGAAGAAATAATCTTAAAGCATTGAATTAAAAAAAAATATGAACCACCAAAGGCACCTGCCTGGAGAAAAAAGAGGAACTCTTTTCACACTAGAACCATTTTCATTTCTATTCCTTATATCTATCAATTTCAAGTTGCCTTTTGGAGAGAGAGAAATTTAACTGGCATTGATAACAGACTAAGTTGAATAACGAGCTTCAGATCAATCACACTAACATGTTTTCATTATTTTTCACATTTGCAGCAATTTCAACTTATTTTTACATTTTCATTTGCAGTCAAGTATGGCTAGCCTTTTGACACGGGTACACATGTTTATTAGACACCCGAGTCCCCGGTTACTCAGCATAGCAAACTATTCTGCATAGACGGATCAGAGTTGGTAACTTACGTCATGACATGCCTATCAGCACTTCATAGGTGCTTGAAGGTAGTTTCTCAGTCAATAGTCACCATTGCTCTGAAATGGTTTATTTTTCACTTGAAGACAGAGATAGTGGCACACCTCATGACTTGCTCTTTAGCACTTCTTTGGTGCATAGGGCTAGTTTCTCAGTGAATAGCCACCATTGCTCTGCATTTTATAACATGTGTAAGAGATTGTTTCTTCAGTGTTTATACTCAATATCTTGGTTTTATTACCAATACAAATATTAAATTCCTCTACACACAGTGGTTTCTTTACTGTTGAACAATATAAGGTTTGAGAGATGATAAGGTCCTGGTTTTATTAAATTGTTCAGCTTTTATTCCATACATAGTGCATTATTGGGTTCAAAAGTTCTTGAATTCAAACACCATAAGAGTTATAGATCTCCTATCATTAGCTTTTCATAGAGCTGTTCAGAACATATCTCATACTCAATAGGAATTTTCACTGTAACTCCCCCTGAATTTAAGACATCGTCTACATGTCTCAGTTCTCTAGAGTTTTTCCCTCATACAAGAATGTCAAGGAGGCTTTATTTAGAGATAAGAAAGGAAGGGACGAGGTAAATGAACAGAGCAAGTTGATTTTAGATAGGGAAGTCTCCAAAAGAAGAGTATATAACACTGCTGCGTTGACCCAGCCTTATAACTGCGTTAACTCATCCATCAAGGCCGCTCATAGATGGGTTCTGTTTCCGAAAACAACTGATCACAGCGTCAACTCAGTCTCATTGCTGCGTCAACTCATTCAACCAGCTAGAGACACTTCACACCAGATTCTCAAAGAACAAGCTGTCTGGTGCGCTAACCCCATTTCCACACTGCGTTAACTCAACCAACCAACCAGCAATAACAACTCTGCACTTTGTTCATCATTTTGACACCAAGAAGGTAATCTGAAGCTAACTCCCCCTCAGACCATGCATGAATGAAAATGTAACAGCCAATAAAATGAGTATCATGCTGAAACTATATTCATTATGAATTTATTGATGGAAAGATAGACATACCAAGCACAGAAGACTAAGCTCCCCCTGAGTTTATGACATATACACTTCAAACCAAGACAAGTTTAATCATTCATATTCTAGAAGATAAGTCAGGCACACAAATCAGGCATCCATATTATAATTGCACAGACCAAGCTCTCTTCTAAGATAAGAGAATCTATCATTATTCAGAGGCTTGGTAAAAATATCGGCCAATTGAGATTGTGATTCAACAAATATGAGTTTAAAATTTCCTTTTATCACTTCATCTCTTAAGAAATGGTGTCTAATTTCTATGTGTTCGGTCCTAGAGTGCTGGATAGGATTTTTGGCTAGGTTTATGGCACTTGTGTTATCACACAATATGGGGACACACCCAAGATCAGTTTGATAATCTTGGAGTTAGTGTTTAATCCACAACACTTGAGTACCACAACTCCCTGCAACGACATATTCTGCCTCTGCAGTGGATAGTGCCACTGAGTGTTATTTCTTGGAAGCCCAAGAAATCAAACATCCTCCCAAAAATTGGCAATAGCCACTCGTGCTTTTCCTGTCCAGTTTGCATCCAGCATAGTCTGCATCTGAATAGGATACAAGATCAAAAGAACAAGACTCAGGGTACCAAATCCCTAAATCTCGAGTTCCAGCAAGGTATCGAAAGATACGCTTGACAGAACTTAAGTGGGATTCTCTAGGATCAGATTGAAAACGAGCACACATGCATACAAAAAATTGAATGTCTGGCCTAGATGCAGTAAGATAGAGGAGTGATCCAATCATACCTCGATATGTTTTTGCATCAACCTGTTTACCTGTCAAATCTGCATCCAAGTTTGTAGTGGTGCTCATAGGTGTGTTGATTGCTTTCAGATTTTCCATTTTGTATTTCTTAAGCAACTCAGAGATGTACTTTGCCTGGTTGATGAAACATCCTTCCTTGCTCTGAGTGATTTGCAGACCTAGAAAATATTTAAGCTCACCCATTAGACTCATTTCAAATTCAGTGGTCATTAAGCTGGCAAACTCCTCACACATGCTGATTTTAGTGGAACCAAAAATTATATCATCAACATAAATTTAAACCAGAATAATATCTGAATTTCTTACCTTGGTGAACAGAGTTTGGTCCACTTTACCTCTAGAGTAGCCTTTCTCTGTGAGGTACGAGCTGAGTCTATCATACCACGCTCGAGGTGCCTGTTTGAGTCCATAAAGAGCTTTGTCCAATCTGTACACATGGTTAGGATTTTCTGTGCATTCAAAACCAGGGGGTTGTTCAACATAAACTTCTTCCTTTATTGACCCATTTAGAAAAGCACTCTTCACATCCATTTGATGTAACATTATTCCATGACAGCAAGCATAAGCAAGTAATAATCTAATGGCTTCTAATCTAGCTACTAGAGCAAAGGATTCCTCAAAGTCAATGCCAAATTCTTGATTATAACCCTGTGCTACCAGCCTAGCTTTATTCCTAACTACCATTCCATTTTCATTTTGTTTATTTCTGAAGACCCATTTAGTTCCAATTACAGAAAGCTCTTTGGGTCTTGGCACAAGATACCACACCTTTTTTCTTTTGAATTGATGTAATTCTTCATGCATTGCGTTTATCCAATTACTATCTTTCAATGCTTCAGCAACATTTTTTGGTTCAATTTGAGAGACAAGGGCTAGATTATCCATTTCCTCAACACCTCTAAAATGAAATCTAGTTCTAACATGTTCATGCAAGTTACCAATGACATTGGATAAAGGATGATCCCTTAGCATCCTGACATCGGTTAGAGAGTTACCTTCATTTACACCTGAATCACCATGGTGGGTTGATTCTGCATGACCATCATTTGGCCTTGTCTCTTCATCTTGGAGATTCTGTTCTTCCATTTCTTTAAGGAAATTCCCTTCATCTTCATCCCTACATGATTCCTCAATCTTAGAATTTTCATTCATTTCATCAAACACAATATGAGGTGATTCTTCAACAGTATGTGTTTTTAGATTTAGGACTCTGTAGGCCCTAGAGTGACTAGAATATCCTAGAAGGATGGCAGGTTCACTTTTAGGTTCAAATTTGTCCAACGTCCGTTTGTCATTATTTTGAACAAAGCATTTTGATCCAAAGGCTCTAAAATAAGCAACAGAAGGTTTCTTACCCTTCATTAATTCATATGGAGTCTTTTTGGACTGAGGTCTTACCATTGCCCTGTTCACAATATAACAAGCTGTATTTACCGCCTCTGCCCAGAACTTCCTTGGGAGTTGTCCTTCAATCAGCATAGTTCTTGCCATTTCCACAAGGGTTCTATTTCTTCTTTCCACAATCTCATTTTGTTCAGGAGTTCTTGGAGATGAGAACTTGTGTGAAATTCCTGTGACTCTGCAAAAATCATCAAATTCAGAATTGTCAAATTCTCCTCCATGATCTGACAAGATAGATGAAATGGCAAACTTACCATCCTATTGCACATTCTTGAAGAATGCTTGAAATTCTTCAAATGCATCATTCTTGTGAGTTAGAAAGAACACCCAAGTAAACCTAGAGAAATCATCCACTAGAACAAATCTATATTTATTTCCACTCACACTAGCTGTTCTAGTTGGTCCAAACAAATCCATATGAATGAGTTCAAAAGGTTTAGATGATTGAGTTTCAAGTCTGGACTTAAATGATTTTCTGGTGTGTTTACCTTGAGTGCATACGCTACAAACTTTGTCATTTCGTTTAAATGATACATCTGGCAGACCTTTCACCATGTTAAACTTTGCTAACTTATGCAAGACGCTATAGCTAGCATGCCCTAGTCTGCGGTGCCACAGCCAAGCAAGTTCACTTTTGTTCACAGCAAGACACAGATTGTTATGTGCAGGGTCATCTAAATCTACCACGTACATGTTGTTTATTCTTTTTCCAATGAATTTAACTTTATCAGAACTCATCTCTAAAATGGTGCAAGTGTGATCATCAAACACAACTTTATTTCCTTTATCGCACAGCTGGCTTATGCTAAGTAGATTATATTCTAAGCCATCAACAAGGAACACATCATCAATGAAATTTGAAGGATTTTTACCTACCTTACCTTTTCCAATAATTTTCCCTTTATTGTTTCCACCAAATGTAACATGAGCCCCGTCTTTCTCCATCAAGACACAAAATTTTGCTTTATCCCCCGTCATGTGCCTTGAGCAGCCGCTGTCGAGATACCACCTATTATGTACAGCTGCAAGACACTCCTGCAAAACACATTAAATAAGAGATTTTGGAACCCAGATATACTTGGGTCCCTTCAAACCATAGGACGTGTTCAGGTAGGATATCAAGCTCTTGGGGATCCATAGTTGCTGTTGTGAGGGTCTTTGATGTGGTAAGTTCAATGATTTGACAGACTTGTGATTATTCCTGTGCCATTGATAGTGATGACTCCATGAAGTATTAGGGAAATTTGACTTAAGGACTCTAGATGAATGCATGCTTCTTGGTTGATTGAGAGTTGAGTGCGTAGACCCTTTAGTGTTGCTGCGTTGACTCATCCACCTACCATATCTATCATGGGGGTTCTGGTACATGTACTGCGTTGACTCATGGTAGTGACTGCGTCGACGCATCTGAGTATTTCTGACCGAATGCCCTTTCTGAAAGGCTAGGTGCGTTGACGCCATGTGAGCAGTGCGTTGACGCGGTTGACTTCTACCACGCCTTAATCCTTCTGATCTTCTATAGGATTGCTATTGGGTTGATGAATCAAATCTAGGATTCCTATATTGACCTGAAGAGGCATATTTGAACATAAATGTGCTCTTCTGTTTGTTAAAATTCAATGTTGCCTTCCCTTTCTCATTTCCTTTTTCTTTTCTTATTTCATTAGATTGTTTTGATCCTTTCTCATTCTTCTCATCCTTTTTGTTTTCATCCAATTGCCTCTCTTCAGATGTGTCCTTCCTAGAGACAAATGTCACCAATCTAGTTCCCAGTTCTTTCTTTTTAGTAGGATTGAATCCAAGCCCTTCTTTTCCAAAGTTGCACTTAATTCCCATAACAGCATCAAGGTTGTTTTTACCCTGTGTCATTTTTTCGAGGAATGCTTGTTTGCTTAGGTTCTCTTCCTCTAATTTCTTCAGATTTTCTTGAAGTTTTGCATTGACTCCACAAATGGTCTCATATTTCTCTTCAGCAATTTTTACTTCTTTTTCCAATTTTTGCATTCTTAATTTCAATTCATCATGCATCTTCAATAGAAAATCATTTTCTCTCTTTATTTCAATTAGATGTCTCTTATACTCATCTTTTTCTTCCAAGTCCCTTTTTAGACACACGATTTCAGCATCTAGTGTTTTGACTCTTTCATTCAAATCATCTTCTGGACTGGTTTGAGTTTTCTTTTTCTTTAGATATTTATTTTCCTTTTTAACATCTTCATACTTATCCAGCAATTCGTTAAAAGCTTCTTCCCAATCATCACAGGAGAAGTCTGCAAAGGGAGAGGTTACCTCGACTTGATCATCACCATTTGCCATGAAGCACATTTTCACCTCGCTTTCTTCTTCAGAGGTGCTTTCTTCATCTTCATCTTTTTCTTCATCACTCCAAGTGCTTACCATGGCCTTGGGCTTTTTAGTTCTCCACTTTGACTGTGTCTTTTTCACATTCTCAGGACACTCTGACTTGATGTGTCCTTGTTTCCTACATTTGTATCAAACAACTTTATCAGATTTCTTAGGATTATCTGGCTTGAGTTTTGAGCTAGTTCTTACCTGATATCCTTTATATCTATCAGTCTTACCTCCCTTTCTTAAGAATTTTCTGAATTTTCTAGTAAGCATGGCTATTTCACTTGAGTCATCATCAGATGAAGGTGACTGACTATCATCTGAGCTTTCCTTGCTGCTGGAACCAGCCTTCAATGCAAGGGGTTTTTTCTTCTTCATGTCCTCATCTGTTCTTTTTAAGTTCAGTTCATAAACCATAAGAGAACCTATTAGCTCGTCTGGTTTGGTGGTGGGAAGGTTCCTTGATTCCTCAACGACCGTGGCTTTGGTATGCCAGATTGGAGTTAGGGATCTAAGAATCTTCCTAACTACCTCATAGTCACTGTAGATCTTTCCCAAACCTTTAAGACCATTCACAAGAAGAGTTAGTCTGGCATACATTTCAGATACACTTTCCTCAGGTTTCATCCGAAAAGATTCATATTCTGAAATTAACATGTTAGCTTTTGTCTCTCTTACCTCTGAGGTACCTTCGTAGATTACCTCGAGTCTATCCCACATTTCTTTTGCGCTGGAGCATGAGGATACACGCGAGAATTCCTTGGGATGGAGTGAGCACTGCATAATGTTCATGGCTTGCCAATTTACGTTTGACTTTCGAATTTGCTCCTTCACCCAGAGTTCTTCATCGCCTTCAATTTGGTATGGCCCTTTGCTCACTACTCTCCAGATTTCATGATCCTGCGCTCTTAAAAATACTTGCATGCGATTTTTCCAGTACGAATAATTAGTCCCATCAAAAAATGGTGGCATATTCACTGCATACCCCTCAGGCATGAGTCCTCTGTTCTCCATTAGTTCTCTCTAGGCTGTGAAACCTTTGCAAGAGAGCCTGGCGCTCTGATACCACGTGTTGGATCGAGAGGAGGGTCAAGCTAGAGGGGGAGGGGGTGAATAGGTTGACCTTATAAAAATTATAGTAGAGCAATTTGCAACAGAAGCACCACACCTAGATGATTAATTGAAACACTGAACCAAGCCAATCAAAGAGCGTGCCTATCATGCATCTAGCGAGGAACAATTGCGAAGATTAAACCAAACCACACAAGAGACCGCAATTTTAAGGTGGTTCGGTCACCCAATGGAGACCTACGTCAACCTCCCCACTCAACTAGTGAGGAACCCTGCTGAGCTTCACAGCTTTGCTAAACCGAGGAAGTAATTCCTCTATACTGTTGACTACCCCAACAGAAGACAACGAGGAACAAATCCTCAGATCCGCTGTCAAACAGCTTGAAGGCACACAGCCTTAACACCCCTGATCTCAGCACAGCCCGCTGAATCAGAATCACCCTCTCTTCACTAAATCCAGTGAAGGAGAGGAATACAATGTTCAAAAAACAATAGGAAAACTAAAAGATAAGAAATCAAACTTCAGCACTTGGACGCAGCGGAATTTAGATCACCAATAGAGAGATCCATGTCCATACGCATGAGCTTCGATCCTTGAATCTCCTCCGTCTGGAATGTAGAAGAGTCTTGGTGGCACGATGATCTTCTGATTTGTCTTTTCAGCAGGCTTCGTCCAGTTCTGCTCTCAGCCTCTCTCGTTCTGATGTTTTCCTCTATCGTTCTGCTCTTCACCTCACTTATTCTTCTCCTCTTTTTCCTCTCCTATATCTATTTCTTTTCTTCTCGGGTGAACCTATTTTGTGGTCTTCCCGCGCACAAAATAGTTCACGTGAGGCAGGTGGGCCACCACCTTGATTTTCTGGTTATCCTTATGATTGCTCACGTGGGGAACCTTCTGGAGTGGTAGAAGTTACGAAACCTTATCCGCTTGTGGCTGATGTGGCAAATAATGACTGAAGGTGGGATCCACTTATCGTGCTCTGCAACTTGATCTAGATGGTGTCGACCCTCTTGCCCCAAGGAGTTAACGCACCCTTCTTCTAGCTTCAGGCTTCATGCTGAGTGCGTTGACGCAAGATGCAGCTGCGTCCACTCATTAGTTGCACTCTAGACAGTTGTGGCAATCCATCATACTGCAGCGTCAACCCATCGAACTGCAACGTCGACGCTGCCACGGTACTCCAGAGGCTACACCAAGGAATGCTTGAACTGCTGCGTTCATGCTACTTGATCAAAGCGTTGACGCATCAGAGTATTCCAGTAAGCCATTGCCTCTCCCTTTGTAACTGCTGCGTCGACGTAGCTCTATCTTGGCGTTGACGCAGTGGAACAACTTGTGAAGATATTGGTGAAGGCTTATTCGACTTCTGCGTGGACGCTGTAAGCTCCCAGCGTCGACCCTGTTCCTTTCTAGCACAAGGATGAAATCAAGTGAAAGCATTCATTGAATCAAATTTTAATTCATCATTGAATTGAATACATCATTCATATCTCATGGTTGTCATCATCAAAACCAGGGGCACAACAGGGAGGCCCGAGCAGGGGAAACAGTAGGGATGGCAGGCGGAGCCTCTTCCAGTTCCCAAGATCCTCCTCCGGAGGTCACGTCCCTCCAGGAGCAGCTTGCCGGCGCAATGGCTCGCGCCGAGGGGGCCGAGCACGAGCTCACGGCTCGGGTGAGTGTGATTTGGTTTGAAATTCAATTACATGCTTCACCCACTTTTTTTGACCTTGTGAAATAGTTGGCTCTGGTAGGCAGTGGAGATGTAGGACATGCTAGCTCGGGCGGTCCGAGCGGAGGAGGAGCGCGTCGCTCAGGTGGCAGATCGCGATGCCCGGAGAGTGAAGTTGGAGGAGGAGCGGCGATGACACGACGTTGAGGAGCTTCCCCAAGATGCCCTGGAGCTGAGGGTTTCTCTCCAGGTGGCAAGGAGGGACGCAGAGAGAGAGAGAGAGTGGAGAGGAGGAGAGAGAGAGAGGAGAGGAGGGCAGAGTGGCAGCGAGATTGGGACAAGAGGAGGGCTCTTGAGGCCCAGGTGATGGAACTCTGGACCAGCCTTGGGGCTGCAGAGCAGAGGTGGAAGTACGGTGAGGAGCGCTACCAGAGGGGACAAGAGCGCACGGCGCGCCTCCGCCAGTCTGGCTCCTTCTTAGTTGGTAGCCTCTTTGTTTCCTCGGCAGAGGAGCATCGTGCTGCTGAGGCTGAACGGGCATTGCGGGATGAGGCGAGTACTGCCTCGCAGACCTCTAGGAGGCCTCCTAGTGACCCCCGCCTTAGGACAGAGGAGAGAGATGTCCAGGAGGGCGGTGGTGAGAGTTAGTGAGTTGCTAGTACCCCCACCAACTTGCTTATGATGTACATGATAGTTTATATAGATACATGAATGTAATGACTTATTTTCATGTTACTTGTTTGTCCTTTGTGCGTTCCTTCTCTTCTACGCCACCTCACTTCCATGTTGTTTCCACGTGGCGTGTTCGACAAAACCTCACCCCAAAATAGGGAATCGTGTCTCGCCATGTCTATTCCTTCCGGGAGAGTTTATCACCAAATTTAATGACGTCGACCTCTAGTCCTTTTTCCCATGTGGATGAGTCTACAACAAAATTTAATGATGCTGACCTATAGTCGTCTTTCCCATGTGGATGAGTCTACCACCAAATTTAATGACACCGACCTCTAGTCATCTTTCCCATGTAGATGAGTCTACCACCAAATTTAATGATGCCGACCTCTAGTCGTCTTTCCCATGTGGATGTCCCCATCTCAAATTTATTTGCAACATGACGATGAGCACAGGGAACCTTAGACCGCGTAGCGTGTGAATCAACAAGCTACGCCACCAACCTCATTTACTCCAAGTGAACGATGAAGTAACATATGAAAGTGAAAGATAGGAGCCTCGTTACAAGGGCCAATGCGAGAGGAATGGTGACATATCCGGATCACATCCCTTCAATCCTATAAATGCTCTGCCCTCCCACTCCACTTGAAGGCCTGGAGTAGTGGAGGTTGATTAGAAGAGTGAAAAATTGATAGTAAGGAGTGAGGGTTTCTCAACTTTCAAGATGGAGGGTGAGTCTAGTTTCAGGAAGGAGGGCGAGTCTTCCCGCTCCTCGAAGAGAAGTAGATCCAGCAATAGTTATAGGAGGCTCTCCGATATTGAAGGGCACCTTAGTGAGAGGACCCAATCGTAACTTGTAAACGAGCCCATTCATTTCTCCCTTCGTCCTTTCTTCACGAGCCCTTTCATTTCTTCTTTTTTTCTTTTTGACAATGCACCCCTTTCTCACTTCTTGTGTATGCACAGAGTATGATGAGGTCACACATCTCATGGGAATTGGTGGTGACTGCATATCGGGACCTGCCGGACTTCCAGAAGGCCCCTTTAGACGCGATGGGGTTCGGCGCCCTCCTATGGATCGAACCAATTAAGCTTGACCTCGCTCTCATCCAAGCATTGCGTGAAAGATGGGACCCAGAGAGTCCGGCCTTCCTAATGCCCTGGGGGCATATGGTGCCCAGTTTGGAGGATATAGTTCGCATCACTGGCCTCAGAGTGGATGGTGAGGCAGTGATTGGGGTCACGTACCTCGACTATGGAGAAGGGGCTCAGAAGCTACTAGGGTTGGAATTAAGGGACCGAAAGAACAGGTTAGTAGCCAGGGCGTCTATCATGGAGGCATTGGGACTCATCGACGCTTGTCCACACGGTGACAAATCCTTGAAAGAATTCATGGAGAGGACTGAAAGAGGGTCCCGTGATGTATACAACGTGGATGAGAGCAACTGGGAGAGGTCGAACATGGACTTGAGGAGGTTCCTCATTTTCCTGCTGGGGAGGTTGCTACTGGGTGCCAAGGGAGACGACATCCATTTTCGCTTCCTAGAGCTCTTAGTAGACCTGGAGAGAGTTGGGCAATATGCCTGGGGAGCCACCGTAATGGCGCATTTGTTTGCCGACCTGTCCCAAGGGTCAGATCGAGAGGTGACCGTGAGTGGCTTCACTCCATTTCTGCGGGTAGAGTTTTTTTTTAGCATGTCACTAATTTTCATGGGAATCAACACCGGACACTAACATTTTATTTTTACATTTGTATCCTTTTGTTTGCATTTATATCCTTGGACTAATTGGGTTTGCAATTGTATGGTAATTATAAGCCAAAGGGTTAGTCATTAGGAATTTGTGGATTTCTTTGCAAAAAGACATGTTAGCCCGGCGAGACCCCCACCCTCTCTTTCATTAGTCATCGTAGGTTCTAGGGCCCATAGGGCTAGTCTTTGGTCCATGGGAGAAGGTTGGCCAAGGTAGAAAATTCCAATTTACCTTCTTGCCATGAAAGGGGCGCACCCCCCCCTTTTTTCCCAATCAACCACCACATCCCCATTCAAAGCCTCTTATTCCATTTCCACAAATTGACATTTCTTTGCATTGGAGGAATGCACCCACGTATTACCTCCATAGCGCCATTAAAAAATCATTTTGTTAATTGTGGTGGCCATCTTTGACCATGGCAAGGAGAGGAGGGCGCACCCCCATTCTGCCCCCCTTTTTAGTTTTCTTTATTAATGTTGTATTTGACCACATGGGAGATTAATATCTTATCCCCCATTTTCCCCTCCCCAACCCTAGATCTAGGGATACTTTAGGTCTTTTATCTATTTCTATATAAGCTTGTATTTCCACATTTCATAGAATTAATGAAAGAAAATTGGTATTTTTGCTCCAAGCACCCAAGGGCGCAGCCCCTCTCTCTCCTCTCTCCCCCTTGGAGATGTGAAAGTTCAAATCTTCAAAGTTGTGAAGCCTTTCTATCAACCCCTCTCTGAGTAAGAAGCTTAGCACAGCCGCCGCTGCCGCCATCGCGCCGCCACCGTCACCTCGTCGGAGTTCTATCCATCTCTAGACAGCAAGCTGAGGCCGAAATTTTATCTTCCAACTCGTAGATCTGTTTGACCTAAAATTTTGAGAGTTTGTTCTTCCAGTAATCCACCATCTCTAGTTTAAATTTCGTGTCATTCCGCCTTCATTTACTATTTTTCCCAGTAATTTAGTTTTCCCCCCAGCAATCTGCCAGTTTGCAGATCTACGGGATCATAGTCTATTGTTGTATTTTTCCCGCCCCCTTAGTCATCGCTAAAAAATACCAAAACATTCATATGTGATCCTAACATTACCCCCTTCCACCCATAATTTTTCCAGAGTCTATATCCATCGTTTTTATTTTAGTCAAAGTTCATCTTCAGACGGATCCTTTTCTATCCTGTGTGTTCTGGATTCCGGACCAGAAAAGAGTCCGGGCCACAGTCATTTTCATTTTTAATCCTTTCACTAGATGGATCTGAAAATAATATATGTTGTAGACCTTCGAGTCTAGTTTCCAACGATACCAATTTCACCTCGATCCGACACCGGATCTGGGGGCAACAATTGTTTTCGTGGAGGCACGCAATCTTGTCCCGAGAACAGGCCAGCAAAGCAGTCACCGGATAATTCCAGCAAAAATACGCCGGGATAGCATCGTAGACCGCCGCTCCCGAAGATCGATCGACACCCCCCCTGCAGCGCCCTAGCCAGTCGCCGCAGCAAGAAGATGCTCAAGCACCGCCGTCCTAGCAGCCGGACCCGCCTGCTATCCCGCATGCCCCGCAGAACTGAGCCGGACCAACAGCACGTCTCCGGCCCGAGAGCCTTCCTACTTGCTGCCCGTCAACCCGAGTTCGCTACTCCCGGGTCCCACGTGTAGCCCTTTACCTCCATGGGTGGAGTGGGCAATTAAATTGACTGCTGTAATTATTTATTTACCGTACACCGGGAGTACGAGTTACCCCCGGGGTCGTCTTCCCACGCCTGGAGCGTGGAGGTATCGTATCCGCTCCCTACTTTGGCATTTTGCTTATCTTGTATATTTTCATGTGCCGCTGTTTGAGAGTTAGGCATTCTAGCCCGCTCAATTTTTATCACCGCTGTGAGAGAGAGCGAGCGTGACCCGTCCCGTGACTCAATCAGAGTACACGTGGAAAAGTCGATACCCGAGGCTCATTGTCGGTTCCTCAACCGTGCAGATCCACGTGTTTCCCTTGCTTAGGGACGTCTGCGAGTTAGAGTCCCAGGTTCGCATCCCGTCCCGAATCAAATTTACTTCATGAATGCTAATGACATGTGACGACACAGCTATGGAGTTATTACTATATTCCAATGGGGAGGGCTCGACAATGGCGTATGGCGGTGGCGCCACTAGCTCGGCAGTGGCAACCTATTATGAGCACGGCCCCTCTATCCTACCAATTGATGGCATTGAAGCACGAGCTGCAGGAGTTCCCTATAGCGATGGTAGGATTTCTCTCTCTCTCTTTATCTTGAATGACTGAGAAGACACGTGCATGTGAATATAGGTGATTGGGAGACCTTATTTGGGCATGATCGATGTTGACCAGCTGTGGGTTATAACAAGCCATGGCCGGTTTGGATGGGACCCTTGGGTCCACTGCCTGAATGAAATCGATCCGCTTCGGCAATGATTGGCCATGAGAACCCTAGGGCTTGCCCAGGAATGGGTAGATGCGACCGCGCGCCCTCGCATAGGGAGGAAGACACGTAGGAGTGCAGCTTGTATTGACTGGCGTGTGTGCGTCCCCGAACAATATGAAGATTGGTAGCAGGGTGGCACGCTCGTGGAGTCACGTGTGCAGGACAGTGAGGAGTACATGTGCCTCTATATGGTGACGTATGCGCAGCAACTCCAGCCTGGGGGACTTGTGGAGGTGAATACATTTTTTCTTTTCTTTTCTGTTCTTTTAGGTATGGGTAATGCTAACCCCTACGGCTTGGCTATAGGATGCCCGTAATGCCATAATAGCGAACTTGCAAGCTCGCCTGGCAGACACGGAGCAGCAGTTGGATGACACCCATGCAGCTTTGAATTCTTTGGTGAGTGTGTTATGCAATACCCGCTTCTAATGATGACCCTAGATTCTTGGTGTTCAGCAACTAATTGCCAATTCTCGTTGTTATAGCGCCCAGCTGGATGCAACCTCCTCAGTAGTGGGGGCATATGGTGCCCCCTCTAATTTGTGGATCCCCTCTTCAAAAATTGATTTGCTCCACGAGCAACTGGCTTGTGCCATGCAGCGTGCCGCGGAGGTAGAGGGGATGTTTTCTACACAAATGAATACTTCACCATCCGGTTTTTATTACTCACGTTGTGTCACATTTCTAACAATGGTGGGTATGGCAGGCGAAAGAGATGCAAGAGGCGTTTGTTCAAGTTGCACAAGGAGAGATGAGGACAACAGAGCTGGAGGGAGAATTGCGGCGCCATTCAGATGAGGACCTCTCTCGAGATGCTATGGAGTTGAGGATCACCCTTCAGCTAGAGAGGGAGAGAAAGTGCTGAGAGAGAGAGAGGCATAGAGAAAGGGAGAGGATCGAGATGTCAGTGGAGAGAGAGGACAAGAGGGCCTTGGAGGCCCAACTGTTGAAGCTCCGCACCTGTCTTAGCATTGCCGAGCAATGGTTGAAGGACGGTGAGGAACATTATCCAAGAGCACGAGAGCGCGACTTTTTTGCCAGTAGTTTGCTTGTTGCCCCGACAGAACGAGGGCAAAATGTAGAAGTGGAGAGGGGAATGCAGGGCAGTAGGAGTATCGGCACGCATGGTTCCAAGACTCCTCACCTAGAGAGCGTTGAGAGGAGCGATGCTGGGGGAGATGGTGAGGCTAAAAATAGGATGATGTACTTGCTCTCAATTATGAGAGCTTTCTAGAGGAATATAAAAGTGTGGAATTTTTTGTTCTCTGCTTCTTTTCACCTGCGCACACCACTTAGACAAATAAGTTGGTATTTCTGCTCTGACTTGACCCCTTCCTCGATATGTGAGTGGTTGCTTCAGGACCATCCATGATATAAAAGGAGATGGTGAGGCTAAAAATAGGATGATGTACTTGCTCTCAATTATGAGAGCTTTCTAGAGGAATATAAAAGTGTGGAATTTTTTGTTCTCTGCTTCTTTTCACCTGCGCACACCACTTAGACAAACAAGTTGGTATTTCTGCTCTAACTTGACCCCTTCCTCGATATGTGAGTGGTTGCTTCAGGACCATCCATGATAGCGGGTTAAGGGGCCAAGCCTTTATCAATTAAGGCAAAAGATAAATGTAATGCAGTGCAACACGCAAGCATGCAAATATGAACGAAAATTAAAAGTGTAACACACGAATGCAATCACACAAAATGTATTTTTGTTTTTTGTTTTTTATTTTTTATTTTTTATGTTTGTTTATTTTTTTATCCCCTTTCTTCTTCATATTTTTGCACTTTTTGTTTTGGTTTTTGTCATCATTTTTTTGTTTTTTTTTTGAATTTTTATTTTTTTGAAAATGGTCACAGCCCGACATAACCCCTTCTAAAAGACGCGTGGGATGAAGGGCATCTACTCTCATAACAAATTGGCATGGTTTTTGGTTCAGGGGTGTCTACTCATTCACAAATCATTCTTAAATAGCTCAACACAAGGTTAACGTGCTTGATTTGTTCCTCCCACTCAAGATCTCATTTGGTAGCATCCTCCTAAGTCCGCTTCTACCATTCCTTGGGTTCGGGGCATACCACTTAGAGAGGAAGGAATAATGTGTTTAGGAAGTTCACGAGAGGGTTCGAGAGACCTGGGAAGATGTCTCTCCCATGACCTATCACCTGTTGGGGTTCGGCCCTCAGCTAGTACGGTTTATTTTATTGTTCTTTCCCTTATCGCCTTGGAGACACATTCTTACGACTAGGGTTTTTATCGTGGGGACTTTGCCCCTTTTTGAAGACACGACCAAGGTTTTTTATTGTGAGGACTTTGCCCCTCTCGACATGTATTCGAGGTATCACATTTTTTTTGCCCCTTGTGTCAAGACTTCCCCCTACTAAGATGATGACTAGGTTTTGTGGTCTAGCCCAAGGTCTCGCTCCCTCGTTGTGAATCAAGAAGGATAGAACGGGTAGCACCCTACACCCCAGTTTGACTTTGGCTTTCCTTAGATTTCGCGCCATCTGATTTCGAGAGTGGAGTGTCTGTGTGTGTGCGGGTTAACCTTGAGTTAAACCATAAAGATCGAAGAATGAATTTCCAACTCCGATGGTCCTCATACCATACCAGTTGTTACACCTATCGAAGGGTAGTACTTCTTAAGATAAAGCCCATTCCAAGGATGGGATAGCTCGGTCCCCTCAGCGTTGACTAGCTGGCAGGCGTTGCCAGGATGCACAACCTGAATCACATACAGTCCTTCCCAATTGAGTTGAAGATTAGAACGCGACCCACCAGGTTTTACAAAAATGCTTTTCACTACCATCTCACCGACTTTAAATTTTCTCTCGATGACCTTCTTTTGATAAAAACGTGTGAGTCTATTTTGGTAAACACGTACATGCTCGACAGCGACTAGTCGCTTCTCATCTAAGAGTTCCAATTGGGCAAGGAGTGAATTATGATGTTCGTCGAGGGAAGGTTTCTTGTCTAATTATACCCTGAGAGAAGGGATCAAGATTTCATATGGGACTGCCGCCTCCATCCCATAAGTAAGGGCGAACGGGGTTTGTCCGGTGGGAGTACGGATTGAAGTGCGATAGGCCCATAGAGCTTCAATAAGCTTTTCTGGCCAATCCGAGAACTTATTTGACTCACAAGCTTTATTGATGATTTTGATCAATATTTTATTAGTGGCCTCTGCCTGGCCATTGCCTTGTGGATAATAAGGTGATGAATGATGCAATGTAATTTTGTACCTTTTGTAAAGGTCCTGAAGGTCCTGAGAAATGAATTGCGGCCCATTGTTGGTGATGATAGTGCTTGGCACGCCGAACCTGGCGATGATGTTCTTCATGAAGAATTTGCAAACCGTCGATACTTTGATCTCCACGTAAGCTTCGGCTTCGGCCCATTCGGTGAAGTACTTCAAGGATGAAAGATTTTTGCTCGGTGAGGGAGTTAGGATCACCAAGAGGACCAATGATGTCGAAAGCCCACAAGGAGAAAGGCCATGGGGAGGATACTGGATGAAGTAAGGAAGATGGGGAGTGAATCTTGTCGGCGTAAAGTTGACACTTGACACACCTGTAGACATAAACAACACAATCCTCTTCCATAGTAGGCCAGTGGAAGCCTTACCGAAGGATCTTCTTAGCAAGCATTTGGCTATTCACATGGCCACCGCACACACCAGAGTGTGCTTCCTCAACACACTTCCAGACCTTATCATCATCAAGACATCTTAAAAGCTCACCAATGAGGATTCTCTTCTATAGTACTCCTCTAACCAACGTATATTTCTAGGCTACTCTCCTTATGGATTTCTTATCATATGACATGGCTTCTTCAGGGTAGGACTGATCTTTGCAATATTTAGCAATTTCATAAAACCATGGTTTCTCCTCGTCGGTCAGTTCTCCTTCCAATTCTACCAACATGATTTCCTTCTTCTTTATGATTTCTCCTTCTTGGACCTTTCTTGATAATTTTTAATTAACCCTCAGGAAGGAGGCGTCTTGGACAGCAGGAGTGGTACGCTTGTAGATGCCAATAAACTCAAACCATCTACTTAGAGGGAATTTTAAAGATGATGCCAGTAAGGTGAGGGCATAGACCAGAATATTCTGGTCACGAGGGACATGGACAAAGATCAACTTGGTGAACAGTTTGGCATATATAGAAGTAAGCTCTTGATAGGGCTTGAGCTTAGGATCAAGGGTGTGGTATTTGGTGAGCACCTGGCGGAGAATGAGTTGACTATCACTTACAATTCACAGTTCGGTGATACCAAGAGAATGGGTGGCTTCTAGGCTAGCTAGAAGAGCCTCATATTCAGCTATATTGTTGGTGATTGGGAATGTGAGCGGATATGCCTGCGGGATGGTGACACCTTCAGGTGACAGAAGGGCAATGCCAATACGTCTCCCTTGGGAATTCGGAGCTCCATCAAAATGTAACATCCACATGTGATTATCCGATTGGTTGATGAACATTAGTTCCTCATCAGAAAACTCTGATTGGATAGGATCGAATTTTGGGAGAGGATGGTGAGCGAGATGCTCGGCTATGACATAGCCTTTAATCACCTTTTGCTGAATATAGGTGATGTCGAACTGAGAGAGAAAGCTTTACCAGTGTGCTAGCCTATCAGTGAGGACGGATTTTTTCAGAAGGAACTTGATAGGATTCATTCGGGCAATCAGATGGACTTTGTGAGGCAGAAAGTAATGTTTCAATTTCTGCACCACCCAAACAAGGGCGGCACAAGTTTTCTCCATAGCCGCGTACTTCTGCTCACAGGGGTTGAGAAGTTTGGACAAGTAATAGGTTACCCTTTCCTTGCCTTCTTCATTGACTTATGCCAAGACAGCTCCCATCGAGTCATACAGGACTGAGATGTAGAGATTTAGAGGTTTCCCTGGTGTGGGTGGTATCAGGATGGGTGGATTAACTAAATATTCCTTCAGTCTTTCAAAAGCTTTTTGGCACTTAGAATCCCAACAAAACTCGGTTCCTGGTTTGGTCAACTCGTAGAAAGGTTTGCACCTTTGTGAATGTTGGGACACAAACTGACGAATAAATTGCAACCTCCCAATTAACCCTCAAACTTCTCTCAGACTCTTCGGAGGCGGCATATCCCTGATTGCCTTGGCCTTGCTGGGATCAATCTCGATAACCCTCTTACTCACGATGAAGCCCAACAATTTGCCTGATGAAACACCAAATACACAGTCTTTTTGATTCATTTTTAATTTGAACTCGCTCGATCTTTGCAACACCTTGGCCAGAACTTCTGCATGATCTGCCCTAGTCCTTGATTTCACCAACAGGTCATCCACATACACTTCCAAATCTACGTGCATCATGTCATGAAATATTACCATCATAGCTCTTTGATAAGTAGCTCCAGCATTCTTCAACCCAAACGGCATGACCACGTAGCAATATGTTCCCAAAGGTGTGGTGAATGATGTCTTCTCTTGGTCCTCCTCTGCCAAACGAATTTGATTGCATCCCGAAAATCCATCCATGAATGAAAGGGTTTCATATCTTGCCATGTTGTCAATCAAAACATCGATGTGAGGCAAGGGCAAATCATGTTTTGGACACGCGTGGTTAAGGTCCCAAAAGTCAATATAGATTCTCACCTTTCCATCCTTCTTTATGATCGAGATAATGTTTGCCACCCATTGAGGATAAAGGATGACTCTAATAAACCTGGCCTTGTGGAGCTTGTCGACCTCTTCCTTCATTTTCAAGGTCATTTGAGGGTGGAAACGCCTTAACCTTTGTTTCACCGAGATGGACCCTGGTTTCAGAGTTAAGCGATGTTCGACCAGGGTGGAATCTTGACCCGACATATCCTCGTAGCTCCATGCGAACGTGTCCTTATATTCCTTGAGAACCTCAATTAATGCCTCTTCTTCAAATGATGGCAAATTATCACTTATGAGGACAATCCCAGGGTCATCCTCGATTTCCAAGTTGAGTTCTTTGGTGGCTTCTTCTATGGCGGCTGATGGCTCATTGAATCTCCTCATTCCACTCGCATATGTGCCACCTGCGTCTTCATATTATTTGTACCCTTCTTCAAAAGGTTATTCCTCGTCCGTGATCTCATAGACTCCATACCCTTCATCAACCGTGCAATTTTCCTCACATTCTATTTCCGACAGTTGGATGAGATTTTCTAGTAGCTGAGGAATGGCTAGGCATGCTTGACACCTGTTGGCTAGATCTAGAAGAAATCGGAGAGGGATTTGCCTACCCTTGGATTTTGTTTGGGTACTACCCTTGACTCACTATTCCTAACCTCACGACTTGTCCTACAGAAGGAGAAGAAGCTAAAGAATGTACAGGAAAAGTCCCCTCAGAGGAGGGGTAAAGAAGGTCGCCCAGAGGACCTTAGATGAGTGGCCCGTAGGTCGGAGCGCACTCGTGAGAGATGTAGGAGGTCTCCTCATAAGAAAAGTGATGTTGAGGAGTTTAGAAATTGGCATTTTTTTTTTGTTTTCATTTTCAATGACAAAAGAACTAAAGAAAATCAGGGAAAGAGAAAAGGGGACTATAGCTAAGGGGTTGGGAGGCTCATAGAGCAGATCATGATTGAAAACCTGGCACTGGTTGAGAAACCCACGCAGGAGTGTAAGTAAAGAGGGGGACCTGGGAAGATCATCAGACAAACGTCTAGCCCAGGAAGGAGTCAACAACAGCGGCTGAAATGAGTTGACGAAAATGATGACGGATAATGATCCGTCGATGGCAACATCCTCTTGGCGAGGAGAGTTTGGAATTCTGGCAACAGTTGTGGCATTTTCTGGCATATCGGAGATTAACGGTGGCCCTTCTAGGTGCAGAGGTGAGAACATTCTCTGAAGTGTAATGACAATATCTTGTATGTCAAACCATTTATACCACTCACACTCCGGGTCATCAATCTTTCCCCTTTTGAGAACCCTCGAGCAACCTTCAGCTAAGTAGGCAATTTGTGGCCCCTCATGTATTTCCTGTGAGTAGTCCCCCATTTGAACAACAAGCCCTTTCTTGAAGTGAGAATATAGAGACCATGTAAGGGTGTTTCCATCTGCTTCCATTGGCCCTTCAAAGCCCAGACCGCCTCTAAGGATTAACCTTGTCTTCTTTGGCGGTCTCAGTCTCCCCTGTAATTGTGCCCCTAAACCTTTGCCTTGTTGGTAGCCCAAGTTTCTCATGATCTCCCATCCTTTAGAACAGGAAGGGAGATGTGGCATTGGTGCGTGAAGCGGCTTTTCTTGTGTTGGTGGGGTGCGGCAGGGGTCACACACATCTAGCAGTGAAAGAATAGGCCTATGGGTTGGCCAGACAGAGGGCAATGAAGTGGTAATAGCATCCACCATAGGGAGAAGGGGCATGCTAAACACTTTGACGATCCGTCTCTTATATGGAAATTTCAGGCATTGGTGGTTGGTGGATGGGATGGCAGTCATTGCCTCTATGTAGGGACGGCCTAATATGCCTTTGCATGTTGGGCCCATGTCGAGGATGTGAAACTCTATAGGAACCACAACAAGGCCCACTTCCACATTAAGAATAATCATTCCCTGTGACAGCCTTTTGCTGTTATCATATGATGTGACTGTGTTTGCTGAAGGCCTTATCTGCTCTATGTCGGCCCCACAAAGTTGAAGGGTGCTCATAGAAATGACATTGATAGACACACATGTATCCACCAAACATGGGTTTACGGACACCCCGTTGATCTTCACTACAATGCACAATACATATTTCCGAGCTTCCTGAGGGGAAAGCTCGTAATCTTGAAATGTGATGGCTGGTTGCATGCTTGTCGGTGTTAATATCGATGAGATCTTTTCCACGGGGAGGTCTTCATTTACCATGACCTTATGAAGATATTCCATTAAATATTCTTGATGAGATTTGGACCTCTTAATCAATTCAAGAATAGAGATCAGGGCAGGTGTTTTATCCAGATGTTTCAGAAGATCATACTGTGTCCCAGGGATAGACTCTTCTAACTGCTCTTCGGTCCCTCTTTCTGCTGTGACTGCTCTTGGGCCTGACTGTTTTGGGGTAAAATCCGTTGGAAGATCCTTCCACTCCGGAGCACCCTGGCTTGGGGTTTCTGCTGCACCTCTACGGGGTTGGTTCTGGGTTTGAGGAGGGGTTTAAGGGGTAGTGGTGGAGGAATAATTGATGGAATGGGGGTGACGATAGATGGAGGGATCCTGATGAGAGGTTTGAGGGGCAGTGGTAGAGGAGCAGTTAGAGGAGCAGGGGTAATGATAGACGGAGTGATCTTGATGAGGGGTTTGTTTGGTGGAGGCGAAGTGGAATCGGACGGGGCCTCAGATGGACGGTGGATGATGAGGGGCTTCGAGGGTAGGGGTGGAGGTGTGGAGGTAGATGGGGCCTCGGATGGGCAGTGGATGATGAGAGGTTTCGAGGGTAGGGGCGAAGGTGTGGTGGAGGATTTCTACTGGTGGACCAGCGGGGAGTTGGTGGTGGGGGCATGGATAAGAGGGCGTGATGGTTGTGAGAATGAGGGAGGCCCGGTTATGGGTTGTGACATGGGTCGGGGAGAGACGAGCGCTGGCCAGATGAGGCGAGGGGGGTGGTTAGGAATGTGCTTGGAGGCAAGAACAGAGGTACTTTTGTATGCCAACCTTGCCCTCTTCCGACTTTCGGGAAGGACGAGATGGGGTTGACTTGTTGGTTGGGTTGTTGGTGCTCTGGGAGCGGGTTGTAGATGATACCCATGTTTGGATGCTGTTGTGGGGCCTACTGAGGCTGTTGATGTTGCTAGGGTTGTTGTTGTTGTTGTTGTTGTCATTGTTGTTGTTGTTGCTGTGGTTGTTAAAATTGGGGCCTGGGAGGAGGTCTCCTGGCCTTTAGGGTGGCGATATACCGTCTCATTTCATCCCAATCAATCCCTCCTTGCTCATTCATATCATAAATGTAGTCCTTCAAATGGAAGTAGTTTTCCACTGTATGACCCGACTGTCTATGGAAAACATAGTATCTGGAGGTATCAATGTTCTAGGGCCATATGGGCTTTTCTTTGGGCAAAGTGAGAGCATTGGCAGCAATGAGGGCATTAAAGACAGCTGGCAATGTTTCCAACAATGGTGGGTAATGAGCTCTCCTAGGGCCAATCGGCCTTCTTTGTTGTTGGGGGCCATAATTCCCAGGGGTGGAACTTGATGGTACTGAGGAGGTGGTTGTTGTTGTTGCTGGGGATGGAAGGGTTGAGGCATGTTGTCTTGGAGGAGGTTGTTTTGGGGTGGAGGATGAAAAGGTGGTGGACCTTGATGGTTCTTTCAGAAGGGGAATTGTGGGGATTGTGGAGGTCTTGGGTTGGCTTGCTGATTGGGGTTGCCAACTGCACTCACTTGTTCATTCATGACGACCCCTTCTGTCACCCCACCCTGAACACTGGCGCTCGTCTTCCTCACCACCCTCGACTTTGGTTGTTCAAACACATGCATGAAGGGGGAATCTTTTAATTATGTTTGAATGTATCTGGCTCTTTTGTACAATTCATCCATTGTAGTTAGTTTGTTCATTGCCAAGATGTGTCTAAACTGCGGGGAAGCATTTGACACAATCATTTTTACCTGCTCCGGCTCCGAGAGTGTATCCCTTATTCTCTCCGCTAGGGATATCCATCTATCAGCGTAGTGGATGAAATCTTCATCCGCTGTAGCAACCCTGATAAAACCAAGATTTTTAAATAAATCAAATTAAAAATAAAAGATAAGTGAATAGATGACAAAGAGCCTAAATGAGTAAATCATTAATCAAAGGAAAAAAAATAACGCCTTTTATAAAGGCGCTGATTCAAAAGGAAACGCCTCTGTCTAAGGCGTTAATTTAAAAAGGACGCCTAGACAATAAGGCGTCAAATTTCAAATGACGAAAGATAAAATCTAGGAAAGGAAATGAAACGCCCTCTACCTGGGCGCGTTTTACATAAGTAACGACGCTAGACAAGGCGTCAATTTAAATTCGACGCCCTCGCTTAAGACGTTAATTCAGTTCGAGTTTAGTTCGACCCAGGAGTCTATCCAGGGCAAGTTATGGATAACTATGTCGAGGGTAGGATATAGTAAGGACTCTATCAAGGGAATACTACCCTTAATCAAATTCTAACTCCATTAGGATGCCCAAAATCCTATAAATAACCCTGTCCGATCAAACCCTAAAGTTGTTGTTGCTGCGTGAAGAACAGGTGGTTCTTCGTACCGTTTTCTTCCTCTGTCCATAATTCTTAATCATGAAGGATACTAATATTCTTCATATGTTCTGTAGGTTGACGTGCTGAAGAATGAAGGGTCTTCATCATCGTCTACATCTTCTTCAAACTACCGAAGTGTCGGAGGAGTTTTTTCCTTATCATCTTCCTCTGCTTCTGGAAGATCAGAGCATCGTTATTATTGAACCTTCATCCGTTCGTCGATCAAAAATCTTCTTAAAGGTAGGTTTTCTCAAGATCGTAGCCCACACTAGCTTAATATCTTAATAATATCATCGGTCGTGCATGCATATAGTTTTTTTTTTATGGTTTCAAGATGTTTTCTATATAATTTCAAAAAGAAACGCCCTTGACCAGGGGGCTGGTTTGTAGAAGCGACCCACACTAGGGCGCTAATTATTGTTTGACGCCCTTCAGAGGAGTCGTCAATTTCACATAATTAATAAACACCCATGTTTAATAATCAATGTAACCATGAATAAAATATATTGCATGAGTATACACGTGGAATCCTGTTATTTTTCCTGTCTCTCTCTCCTAAAATTTAATCATTTGAAAATTGATAAATTCTTGAATTCACGACCTTGTCCAGGTCGTCTCATGTTTAACTGACGCCCCAGACCAGGGCGCATATTGAAGAGACACGCCCCTGTCTAGGGCGCGTTTCTGTTAAAAATTCTAGATTATTAATATTCTGTAAATTAGAAATATTGAAAGGATGACTTCTATGTACGTCGTCAAATGTAATATAAACGCCCCTGATTAAGGCGTTAATTTCATGGAAAACGGCTTTACCAAAGTCGCTATTTTTTTTGCATTACTGTTTCACTGATTACTGTTAACCGAGAGTTTCATGATATCTATATATATATATATATATCGGCACTGTATTCCAGTCCGTGAGTATAGTCCCACGTTTCTACGATGATTTATCGCATTACCCTCTCAATTCTCATTGACATACAAGCTCTCCTTTGGACATTCCGTTCCTTTGGACTAGCGAGTTAGTCATAGAGACCTCCGTAAGTCTCCTCACAGTCTTGGATTCCCTCAAGGCCGACTGAGCTGGTTGTACCATAAAAACCCATTACACTATTTTGCCATGTCACCCTGAAGAAACATGGTATACCGGCCCTCATGTTATGCAAAGTGTGTATCATGAGAATTCTTTTAATGGGATGAGGTTATCATGCCATTTGATGCTGTTCTTGTAAACCCCAATTCTATATCAACATTGTTATGTTATTCTTGTAAACCCCAATTCTATATTCAACATGATGTTCTTGTGGACCTCAATTCTATAGTAAGAATGAGGACGTCTTGACATTGATGTGATGTTCATGTGGACCTCAATTCTATATAAAGAATGTCCATACTTGTTTGTCATGGTACCCAAGTTAGGGAACCAATTCCACCTAGTTTCATCGATAATCGTGATTGTACCGTTATTATCACCTATCTATGTCAAGTATCATATTTTGGACTCTATTCTTTCAAAGTCTATCCTACATGTCTACAAGCTTTATCCTTGAAATTCCATATTGGCTATATACGAAAGTGGATGTTAAAATACATGATTAATGCCTGCGCATATAGGGCCCGATCTGGTCCTGGGAGGAGCACCCGAAAGTACTTGTGCCCATGGGAGTTGATTGATCACGGTATTGGCATTATACCGAAGTGCATGACTAGCTTGATTGAACATTCCACAAATCTTGTACTTGTACTTGACTTGATATTACATGACTTGCGTGGCCCAAGAAAGGGTAATTTCATACTTGCTTGACTTGAAACAAAATAGCCAAATTCCAGCATAACATGATGAGTTTACTTGCTTGAATATCTTGATATCTTTCGATATAAGTTCTTGAAAGTTCATGACTAGTTCTTCTTGCTATCTTATTGTTATACACTCTCTCTATCTTGTCGTTTTATGCGAGCATGCATAGCTATAGTGCATTCATGAAAGATGTAATTACTTAAACCCATTGCTAGTTCTTGAGATATAATTTCCTACTGAGCGTTCGCTCACTTAGTGTTTCCCTACTTTTCAGGTAAGTCCGACGAAGAGGGAACTCAAACAGATGGGGAAAATCAAGAGTGAAAGAGATAGAGCTTCTTCCATGTTATCTAGTCTTTTTCATATTTTCTTGAGTCAACCTTATATTTTTCTTTTATTTTTAGTTAGTACTTCAAGGTTTGTAATAGACATCTTCTTATGAAGGAATAAAGGACTGGGTTATCTTTACTTTCGCGCATCTCTGATTTTTGGTGTCGAATACACTAATACTCTGATTGACATGATTGATATAAACTCGTCGTGCATCTCCGGGTACCTTCCGTGCTCGGGGCGTGACAGTTTTTGTGGTATCAGAGCCTAGGGTATTCAATTCCTAGGAAAATCCAAGTCCAAGGATAGGTTCAAACCTTTAACCAGTGAGATCGGGTAGAACCAAGGGTTGAGTTAACTTAAAAGCCCTTAACGCGAGTATATACTAAAATAGTTATTGTAATTGTAGGACGATGGCTGCCGAGCGTGCTCAGTGGCGTAACATGCAGCGTACACTTCAAGGCATGATTCAAGTGCTGCAACAAGTAGCACAGGGAGGTGCACAACGAGCCGGAAGTCTCCACCAAGTCTTCAAGAACATGAACCCTCCCAAATTCATGGGTTCTACGGATCCGGATGACGCAGAGCACTGGATCAGGGAGACGGAGCGTATATTCCATGTTATGCAGTGCACGGATCAAGATAAAGTCTTATTAGCTACCTTTCAGTTAGAAAGGGATGCCCGATGCTGGTGGGAATCAATAGAAGCTACTTTAAATCAAGACCAAATTACTTGGGAGGAATTTGCTGAACATTTCAACAATAAATATTTTTCAGACCAAGTCCAAGAAAAGAAAGCTACCGAATTTACCGCACTCAAGCAACGGTCATTATCGGTGGCGGAGTACGAGGCATAATTCTCTAGATTGTCTTGGTATGCTAAGCACTTAGTTAGCACCGAAAAGATGAAAGCTAGGAGGTTCCTAAACGGGCTCAGGCCCCAATATATTACCCAGCTGGCACCAATGGATATTCAGGTCTACTCAGAGATAGTACGCCGAGCTCAATTGTTAGAAGATGCCACGGAGCTATCAGATAGAATCCGCGGGAAGGATAAGAAGGAACAAGTTACAAGTTCAGGTTCCTTTAAACCCAACTTCAAGAAGAGGCCTAGCACTGGAGGTACTTCTTCTCAAGACCAAAAATTTAAGAAGACCAAGCCCTTCTCTATCACTACTACACCTTCGAATATAATATGCAAGCATTGTGACAAGGCTGGTCATAAAGCTGAAGAGTGCTGGAGGAAACTTGGAGCATGTCTCCGTTGCGGGAGCCGTGAGCATCGGATTCCCGATTGCCCATTACTTAATGATCAAACCGGTGACGGAAAGCGCCCAGTAACCAAGAATGCTCGTCTTCACGTAATTAAGTAGACCGAACAAGAAGAAGAAGGCAGACTAGTAGAAGGTACACTGAAAGTTTGTTCCAAGTATGCACATGTCTTATTTGATACTGGTGCATCACATTCTTTTATTTCCAAGAAGTTTGCTAACCCACTACCTATGGAACCGGAATGGATGAAAATAATTTTATCTACTCCTCTCGGAAACGAAACTGATATTGCTCACCATTATCAAAACTGTGAAGTCTTGGTAAAAGGAAGAAATCTTCCTATCGATCTCATATGTTTAGATCTAAAGGAGTATGATGTCATACTGGGAGCGGATTGGTTATCCAAATACCAGGCAACAGTCGATTGCTGCAATAGCAAGGTTACTTTCAAGGACTTTCCAGAACTAGTCTATTCTAGCCCTAAGAGTCGGAGCGAGTCACCTCTTATTTCGGCTCTCCGAGCTAGCAAGCTCATCAGGAAAGGATGTGTATCTTTCCTTACATTCGTCACGATTAAGGAGGCTAAGGAAACTAAGATAGAAGATATCCCAGTTGTGCAAGAATTTCCGGATGTGTTTCCGGAAGATTTGCATGGATTACCCCCGCAAAGAGAAGTGGCCTTCACCATCGACTTAGTCCCTGGTGCTGGACCTGTTTCTAAGGCACCGTATAGAATGTCCCCTGCCGAACTCAAGGAGTTAAAGGAGCAATTTATGGAATTTATTAAGAAAGGATTCATTAGACCAAGTACTTCCCCGTGGGGAGCGCCTGTGCTATTTGTAAAGAAGAAAGATGGATCCATGAGGTTATGCGTCGACTATCGACAGTTGAATCATCTCACTATCAAGAACAAGTATCCACTGCCGAGAATCGATGAGTTGTTCGATCAAATTTCAGGATCCAAGTACTTTTCCAAATTTGATCTTAGGTCGGGATATCATCAGTTAAGAATCAAGGATGAGGACATTCATAAGACTGCATTCAGAAGCAGGTATGGCCATTATGAGTTTGTTGTTATGCCTTTCGGACTAACGAATGCCCCTGCTGCCTTTATGCAGTTAATGAATAGTATATTCAGGCCTTATTTAGATCAATTCGTGGTGGTCTTCATCGATGATATATTAAATTATTCCAAGACTAAGGAAGAGCATGAGGAGCATTTGAGGATTGCATTACAAATATTAAGGGCAAACCAATTATATGCAAAACTCAGCAAGTGTGAATTCTGGCTTGAGGAAGTGACTTTTCTCGGACATGTTATATCAAAAGATGGCTTATCAGTAGATCCATCAAAAGTTGAAGCTGTGAAGAATTGGGAAAGACCGACCAATGCTAGCGAGATCCGAAGTTTCTTAGGTCTTGCGGGCTACTATCGGCGATTCATCAAGGATTTCTCCAAGATAGCCGTACCACTCACTAGGCTAACTCACAAGGAGATCCGTTATGAATGGAGTGAGGAATGTGAAAGAAGCTTCCAAAATCTCAAGGATCATCTAACTACAGCTCCGGTCTTAGCATTACCAATGGAAGGAGAGAAATTTGAGGTATACACTGATGCTTCTGGCATTGGCCTCGGATGTGTTCTAATGCAACAAGGAAAGGTTATAGCTTATTCTTCTCATCAATTGAAGAAGCATGAAGAGAACTACCCCGTCCATGACTTAGAATTGGCCGCGGTGGTATTTGCACTCAAAATATGGAGACATTATCTTTATGGAGTACAGTTTACTGTATACTCTGATCACAAGAGTCTCAAGTATCTCTTTTCACAAAAGGAACTAAATATGAGGCAAAAACGTTCGCTAGAATATCTCAAGGACTTCGACTTCAACATACAATATCATCCCGGAAAGGGTAACCATGTAGTAGATGCCCTTAGTCGAAAGCCGAGAGCACTGTTAGCCAATTGTATGATTCAAGAATGGAAATTGCTGGAGCAATTCTCTGAACTCAATATAAGCATGGACACAGACTTCAAAAGTGTCACATTGTCTCACATAAGCATTCGTCAATACCTATTATCTGAAATACAAGCACTTCAGGATAATGACCCAATATTAGTAGAAATCAAGGGCAAACTAGAAGGACAATCTGATTTCCAAATAACTTGTGAAGGAAGATTAATGATCAGGAATAGAACTTGCATACCGGATTGTCCCGAGGTAAAGAAGAAGATCTTAGATGAAGCTCATAGGTCAAGGTACACGATTGATCCAGGATCAAACAAAATGTACCAAGATGTGAAGAGGAATTTTTGGTGGCCCAACATGAAAAGGGAAATAGCAGACTATGTATCACGCTGTCTCACTTGCCAACACGTCAAGGCGGAACACCAAAAGCCTGTTGGAAAATTACATCCTCTAGATATTCTCAAATAGAAGTGGGAGAATATTAGCATGGATTTCATTATGGGTTTATCTAAATCAAAAGGAGGACATGATGGAATATGGATTATTATTGACCGATTGACTAAATCGGCGCATTTCTTGCTAATAAAGAGCCGATGGTCAGTTGATGTTTTGGCTGCATTATACATCAAGGATATAGTCAGATTACATGGTATTCCTGTTTCAATCGTGTCTGACAGAGATCCCCATTTTACTTCTCATTTTTGGAAGGGACTACACCATTCGTTGGGAACAAGGCTTAACTTTAGTACATCTTTTCATCCTCAAACGGATGGTCAGACCGAGAGAACTAATCAGGTGGTTGAAGATATGCTCAGAGCTTGCATCATTGATTTCGATGGAAGCTGGAGTGATCACTTGCCGTTGGTGGAATTTGCATACAATAATAGCTACCAGGCAAGTATACAAATGGCACCTTTCGAAGCTTTATACGGAAGGAGTTGCCGATCACCCTTATGCTGGGATGAAGTTGGAGAGAAACAACTGCTAGGTCCAGACATGGTAAGGGTTACCACTGAAAGAATACAAATGATTAGAGAAAGACTGCAAGTTACTCAGTCTAGGCAAAAGGCTTATGCCGATACAAGAAGGAGAGATCTTGAATTCCAAATTGGAGATCATGTATTTCTCAAGATATCGCCTGGACGTGGCATACGGAGATTTGGTGTTAAAGGTAAGCTTACACCAAGATTCATCGGACCCTTCGAGATACTGGAACGAGTTGGCGAGGTTGCTTATCGCATCGCATTGCCTCCTCAACTGTCCGATGTACATAATGTATTCCATATATCTATGTTGAAGAACTATGTATACGATCCATCACATATTATTGATCATGGAGACTTAGTGATCCAGAAGGATCTCACATATGAGCAGAAGCCTATGAAAATACTAGATCGTGAAGTACGTAACCTAAGGAATAAGGTTATTCCCATGCTTAAGGTACAATGGAATAAGAACTCCGAACATGAAGCTACATGGGAGATCGAGGAATCCATGAGGAAGCGATTTCCAGAATTATTTTAAGGTATATACTCTACACTCTCCACTTATATATACTATTGAATTTGGAGACCAAATTCTTTTAAGTGGGGGAGGGTGTAGCAACCCTGATAAAAATAAGATTTTTAAATAAATCAAATTAAAAATAAAAGATAAGTGAAAAGATGACAAAGAGCCTAAATGAGTAAATCATTAATCAAAGGAAAAAAAATAACACCTTTTATAAAGGCGCTGATTCAAAAGAAAACGCCTCTGTCTAAGGCGTTAATTTAAAAAGGACGCCTAGACAATAGGGCGTCAAATTTCAAACGACGAAAGATAAAATCTAGGAAAGGAAATGAAACGCCCTCTACCTGGGCGCGTTTTACATAAGTAACGACGCTAGACAAGGCGTCAATTTAAATTCGACGCCCTCGCTTAAGACGTTAATTCAGTTCGAGTTTAGTTCGACCCAGGAGTCTATCCAGGGCAAGTTATGGATAACTACGTCGAGGGTAGGATATAGTAAGGACTCTATCAAGGGAATACTACCCCTAATCAAATTCTAACTCTATTAGGATGCCCAAAATCCTATAAATAACCCTGTCCGATCAAACCCTAAAGCTGTTGCTGCTGCGTGAAGAACAGGTGGTTCTTCGTACCATTTTCTTCCTCTGTCCATAATTCTTAATCATGAAGGATACTAATATTCTTCATGTGTTCTGTAGGTTGACGTGCTGAAGAACGAAGGGTCTTCATCATCATCTACATCTTCTTCAAACTACCGAAGTCTCGGAGGAGTTTTTTCCTTATCATCTTCCTCTGCTTCCGGAAGATCAGAGTATCGTTATTATTGAACCTTCATCCGTTCGTTGATCAAAAATCTTCTTAAAGGTAGGTTTTCTCAAGATCGTAGCCCACACTAGCTTAATATCTTAATAATATCATCGGTCGTGCATGCATATAGTTTTTTTTTTATGGTTTCAAGATGTTTTCTATATAATTTCAAAAGGAAACGCCCTTGACCAAGGCGCTAGTTTGTAGAAGCGACCCACACTAGAGCGCTAATTATTGTTTGACGCCCTTCAGAGGAGTCGTCAATTTCACATAATTAATAAACATCCATGTTTAATAATCAATGTAACCATGAATAAAATATATTGCATGAGTATACACGTGGAATCCTGTTATTTTTCATGTCTCTCTCTCCTGAAATTTAATCATTTGAAAATTGATAAATTCTTGAATTCACGACCTTGTCCAGGTCATCTCATGTTTAACTGACGCCCCAGACCAGGGCGCATATTGAAGAGACACGCCCCTGTCCAGGGCACGTTTCTGTTAAAAATTCTAGATTATTAATATTCTGTAAATTAGAAATATTGAAAGGACGACTTCTATGTACATCGTCAAATGTAATATAAACGCCCCTGATTAAGGCGTTAATTTCATGGAAAACGGCTTTACCAAAGTCGCTATTTTTTTTGCATTACTGTTTCACTGATTACTGTTAACCGAGAGTTTCATGATATCTATATATATATTTATATATATCGGCACTATATTCCAGTCCGTGAGTATAGTCCCACGTTTCTACGACGATTTATCGCATTACCCTCTCAATTCTTATTGACATACAAGCTCTCCTTTGGACATTCCGTTTCTTTGGACTAGCGAGTTAGTCATAGAGACCTCCGTAAGTCTCCTCGCAGTCTTGGATTCCCTCAAGGCCGACTGAGCTGGTTGTACCATAAAAACCCATTACACTATTTTGCCATGTCACCCTGAAGAAACATGGTATACCGGCCCTCATGTTATGCAAAGTGTGTATCATGAGAATTCTCTTAATGGGATGAGGTTATCATGCCATTTGATGCTGTTCTTGTAAACCCCAATTCTATATCAACATTGTTATGTTATTCTTGTAAACCCCAATTCTATATTCAACATGATGTTCTTGTGGACCTCAATTCTATAGTAAGAATGAGGACGTCTTGATATTGATGTGCTGTTCATGTGGACCTCAATTCTATATAAAGAATGTCCATACTTGTTTGTCATGGTACCCAAGTTAGGGAACCAATTCCACCTAGTTTTATCGATAATCGTGATTGTACCGTTATTATCGCCTATCTATGTCAAGTATCATATTTTGGACTCTATTCTTTCAAAGTCTATCCTACATATCTACAAGCTTTATCCTTGAAATTCCATATTGGCTATATACGAAAGTGGATGTTAAAATACATGATTAATGCCTACGCATATAGGGCCCGATCTGGTCCTAGGAGGAGCACCCGAAAGTACTTTTGCCCATGGGAGTTGATTGATCACGGTATTGGCATTATACCGAAGTGCATGACTAGCTTGATTGAACATTCCACAAATCTTGTTCTTGTACTTGACTTGATATTACATGACTTGCGTGGCCCAAGAAAGGGTAATTTCATACTTGCTTGACTTGAAACAAAATAGCCAAATTCCAACATAACATGATGAGTTTACTTGCTTGAATATCTTGATATCTTTCGATATAAGTTCTTGAAAGTTCATGACTAGTTCTTCTTGCTATCTTATTGTTATACACTCTCTCTATCTTGTCGTTTTATGCGAGCATGCATAGCTATAGTGCATTCATGAAAGATGTAATTACTTAAACCCATTTCTAGTTCTTGAGATATAGTTTCCTATTGAGCGTTCGCTCACTTAGTGTTTCCCTACTTTTCAGGTAAGTCCGACGAAGAGGGAACTCAAACGGATGGGAAAAATCAAGAGTGAAAGAGATAGAGCTTCTTCCGTGTTATCTAGTCTTTTTCATATTTTCTTGAGTCAACCTTGTATTTTTCTTTTATTTTTAGTTAGTACTTCAAGGTTTGTAATAGACATCTTCTTATGAAGGAATAAAGGACTGGGTTATCTTTACTTTCGCGCATCTCTGATTTTTGGTGTCGAATACACTAATACTCTGATTGACATGATTGATATAAACTCATCGCGCATCTCCGGGTACCTTCCGCGCTCGGGGCGTGACATCCGCCCTCATCTTTTCAGCCACCAAATCAATAATAGAAAGGGATGGGCCGACCCGGTCCCAGTATTTCTGCAGGAATTTCCACTGGACCACGTCAAAGTTCTCGGCCTCACTTGGCTCTAAGGCATATAACCATTCCAATGCAGGGCAATCGAATGATCTCCTAAACAGATATGCCAGTGATCTCTTATCATTTTGCCAGAAAGAGGACTCATACATGAAGTCCTTGAGATGGGTAAAAGGGTTGTTGGTGCCGTTGTACCTGCAGTACGTGGGCATTTCAGAAGGGGGATAGTGGAATACCGAAAGGATCGGTAGGGAAATCTCAGGGGTGGACTTTACATCCACCATTTTCTTTAGGTCCCAAAATTGCTCATCCATCTTGTTCAGCTTGGTGAGGAGAGACTAGGTGAGCTCATCGGTTGGGGAGGGTGGCGCTTGCCACGGAGGAGGAATGGGCCTTCCGGAGGCCTGAGAAGGAAACCTCATGTGAAAGGGGTATTGGGGTCTACCAGTAGATGGACCCGGTTGAATTGGTGTTCGGGGGATGGCTGGAGTCGGCGACTATGAAGGGAATCGAAAAGAGGGAGGCTGTTGACTTGCCTGCCCGATAGGCGAGTGGGAAGGGATAGACGGCTGTTGGCTTGTCTGCCCGAGAGGTGAGGGGGAGGAATAGTGTAATGCCCCAAAAATTTTATAAGTATTTTGGAATTATTTAAGTATTATTTGGGATATTTAAGCATTTTCTAGGAATTTATAAGAATTTTTAAAGACCAAATAAATTAATAAATAAATTTTTAGGTTAAATAAATCATTATTAAGGCCCAAGTATGATAACAAATTAATTTACCCTATTTAAATAAAGCTCAAAGGACTTAAGGACCAAGCCCATGAAGTTTGGCCCATATTCTAGAAGATTAATTAGCTTATTCACGGAATATAAGGATAAATACTAATTATTTAGATAATTTTATGGATAAACCAAAATTAGAGTTTGAATGAATTTCAAATTCAGCGCCCAATGATCATGGCGGTCTATCGTAAAATCGCAAAGGGACAAATGACGGCCTAGTCCTAGACCGCTAAATCTTGTCAGTTCTGTGAGTTTAAGAAAGAGCAAAAAGATTAAATTTTTGATGTCTGATCTCTTAGAGATCTAGATGGGAGGACTAGTAAACATCTTAAAGACTCTCAGAAGTCGACCTAAGGTTTAATAAGGACTCTAAAATTGATCTAATCTACGAAACCCTTGCCTAACCCTATAAATAGACCCTGAGTTTCACTTGCGCGACCCCTACGTTTGCTCGTGTGGAACTAAGGTAAGGAGATAGTATTTCGGGTAAGTTATTTATAAGTTTTTATTCCTAATACATAGGACTAACATCTCTCAAAATTTCGTGCTAGGAGATCAAGCACCCAAGGAGTTAGAGACGCCCAAAGTTGCTGGTTTCACAACAACGACCCAGGAGACTATGCAACGGGGTGTTGAAGATCAAGGAATTTGGGATCCAAAATGAGGTATTTAGAACTGGAACCTTTAGAACTTTTCGTTCCCCTTAGTACCTTCTTACCCTCCAAATTTCACGTCCATAGGTCAAGAGAGTAAGGAGTTAGAGCAACATGAAATTTTTGATTTACCACAGGAAGTGCAGGGAACTAGGGATAGCATTCAGCCTTAAATTTGAAGTTAAAGGCCCAGGAAAGAGGTAGGTCATCTCATGAACGGCTAAAATATTGTTCAAGGATTAAAAGCCCTCTTGTTGCACTTGATTTCATGTATTATAGATCAAGAATTTCATGCTTTATTTGAGCCTATGCATATAGTGAAATGTTCATGCAAAAATCTTAATCCTAAGGAAATAAAAAGGAATTCTCTTGTCATAGTACATGAATCCCATGCATATTGTTAGCCTAATCTTTGTTCTATCATGATAGGGAAGTTTATACATGTTGATTTCCAGACATGATGCGTTTTAAACATTAGTTTCTTCTTATTTTTATTTACTGTCAGACGTGCTCTAGCGGCCTAATCTTCGACCGCCAACCTTGTGCAGCGGTCCTACGATAAACCGGTAGTCGCCTTGAAACGCGATTCTTATGAAACCTCTGATGGACTAGAAATAGACCGTTAAATTCCTTCTGGCGGCCTTACGATAAACCGCCAACTTTCTGTAACGGCTCTGTAATAGACCGCCAATATTCTGATTTTTGACAACCCGAGGTAGATTTAAGAACAGTCCATGTAGCTTATAAATAAGCGTAGTTAACTATGTTCTAACCTATTTTAATGTTATTCACTACCCTGAGTTTTTATTTACTGATTCATAACACTGAGTTGATGTTCTTTATGGTACTTAGGATTATTATTTTTAGCATAAGTTAATTTATGCCAAAATCATATACTTTTGTAATTAAATACATGTTTCTAAAGCTAGATTGTTTCATGATTTACCTTGATTGCGATTTTCATGATATCCTTCTCATCTATAGAGTCATTTTCATAAGTACATGGCATATATCCCGGTGTATGATCATTAGTTACACTTATGCACATTAAGAACACAATCTTGGACTTGATAACGTCTCCCTTAGATATTCCTTCCAATGGACTAAGAAAAATTATTTGAAGGCCTCCGTAATTCTCCGCGAGCTTGAGATTCCCACTAGGACGTCGAGTTGGTTGTACCATTAAAACCCAATTATCTAGAAAGCACTTATACCGGTATTTTATATTTCTGGAACTTAGCGGCCCAATAATTGACCGCCAGAGTCTGCTAGCGCGCCTTATCTAGACCGCTAACGGAACCTTGACGGATCTTTCTTTGACCGCTAAAGACTCCAGAGAGTATGTTTTTAATATTGAACAGTCTTATTCCTAACGGTCCAGAACTAGACCACTATCTGTGTATAACGGCCTAGTAAATGATCGCTATTATCTTGAGTCTAGTTAACCCAAGGTTTGACCCAGGGGTTAATATTTCTATGATCCTAGAAAGACTGTTGAATTTCTGGGACATGTCACCTTAATCAAAGCAATTTAACTAAATTTTGAAAGTTAAGGAATGTACCGTTATGCTGTCGATTTATTTCCATAGCATAACCTAGTTATTAAGGTATTTATTGAAACTCCTTATTTCAAATAGAAGCATTCGTATTTTTGGTTACTTTATCATGAAACTATCATCGAAATTGTATATTCTTGCCCACATTATTTACATGCGTGGAAGTAGCTTGATTTATACTTGAAGATACAGTTCGAGCACTGATTGTATTCAAGGGCTCTATGCTAGTCCCCTCGACTAATTATCGGAAACATACTATTTAAACTATGGGGTATGATGCTACTGGCATCGCATTGCGCTGGGAGTACTTTCTTTATAAATAAGTGAAAAGCCACGGGAATCATGAAACATGCGAACGTAGATCCACAAAAATTCATGAAATACTTGCTACTAAATGAAGAGTACATTCTTGCTTGTTACATGACTTTTTAGTACATTCTTGTTCATGAAAGGTCATCATTACATTCTTACTGGATTAAACTTGATCAATTCATGTTCTCATATCCCAAGCTTGATTATACCTTGCTACTTTGGTTTTAATCGCATGTTCAATCGTATTGCATGATTTATCTTTTCTTTAGAGCTAAAGACATTAATTACTTTAACGTTGCCTACATTTTGATGCGAAGATACCTACTGGACAGTGTGCTCATTACCTATTTTCTAATATTTTCAGGAGATGTAAGTAGTTCAGATTTGGATTCGAGTTATTCAAGTGATGGGTCCGAGAGCGATTAAAGGAAATATGGAATCGAGAGAAGACCTAGAGTGTCAAAATATGTCTAGATTGAGTCAATTATATATAATTTTTGTTTTTTTTAGTCTAGATCAAAAGGAGAGTTAAAGATTTATATACTTGAATTATGATCATTTGATATGAAATAAAGATGAAGTTTTGAGTAAATTTATTGTGCAATTACTTTATGTGATTATTATTGCGCTCTGGTTATATTTCTTGCTCGAGGTTTACCATGCTGGCTGTTCACATTTCCCGAGATCATCTTCCGCTATAATTAAAGCTCGGGGCGTGACAGTTAAGGTGGTATCGGAGCGCTAGCACTAGAAGTCCTTGGGAAAAAGTCATGTCATAGGCTAAGTTCAAGGTTAAGGACCCATACCAATGAAACTAGGAAAGAAATTTCCAACCTATGAGAGGAATTGGGTAGAATTTGGGATGAGATAGTTATTAGAATTATTTCTAAGCTTAATCCCACTCATTCCGTTAGAATTAAAAAAATTCATTATTCTTCTCAGGTACCTTGTTCTTATCACAATGGCTCATCGCGTAGACTGGAACGGTATGCAAGAGACTGTTGCCAGTCTGACTCAAGCACTGTAAACTATGCCGCAAGCTGGTGCAAGAGCGAGAGCTGGAGATCTACATCGCAACTTTCGGAGTCTAAACCCTCCACGACTCTATGGTTCTTCTAATCCGGACGAGGCTGAGAACTGGATCGACGAGATGAACCGTATATTTGACGTTATGCAATGTGCGGATCAAGAGAAGGTTCACCTTGCTACCTTTCAGCTAAATAAAGATGCCCGTACGTGGTGGAAGTCTATTCCTACACCTCCAACTGATGCACCTCACACATGGGAAGGCTTTCTTACGCTCTTCCGAGCCAAGTACTTTTCCGAGCATATCAAGGAACGGAAGGCTATGGAGTTTGTCTCTCTACGCTAGGGCATGATGTCGGTGGTGGAATACGAACTTCAGTTCTCCAGGCTGGCACCGTATGCTCCTCACTTGATTATCACCGACTTGTTAAAAGCTAATCGATTTATGGACGGATTAAGGCTCGGATATATTCAACAACTGGGGACCCAGAATATCCGTACTTATACGGAGATGGTCCAACGGGTACATCTATGCGAAAGGACCTTAGAGAAGGTCGAGAAATTAAAAGGTAAAGGCGAAGAACCAAGCCGAAGATCAGATCGGCGTGACAAGAAAGGCAAGTTTAACATCACGGAACCCTACAAATCCCGTGATAGCAAGAAGAGATCTCGTAATGGGAGTGATAGTGGCTACCACAAAAATAGGAAGGTCAAGGAAGAAGACAAGCAGGTCGTTGCGGCCTGTACCTTCTGTGAGAAGTTTGGTCATTCGGCCGAAGAATGCTGGAAGTGCCTTCGCACTTGTCTACGTTGTGGCAGCAAGGAGCACCGCATGCCGGATTGCCCCCTCATGAAGGAGCTATCTTCTAGAAGTAGACATAAGAGACAAGCTCGTCTCAATGCTGTCTTAGATGATGAAGCGCCCAGGGATGATGGGCTTATGGAAGGTACTATTCACATTTGTCCACATCCTACTTTTGTACTTTTTAATACTGGTGCTTCTCATTCCTTTATATCTACCGCCTTTACAAAAACTTTATCAATTTCATCAGTTCCTTAACCATCGGACCTTGCTATTACTACACCTTTAGCTCCCGGAACCAAACTCACCAACTATTATCCCGATAGTGAGGTAAGGGTAGAAGGTCACAATCTTCCTACAAACCTCGTTGTTGACACCCGTTTTATGACCAATAAGTCGGGTCATCTCTTTATTCATTATATATGATGCTCCGAGTTGTTCAATCTTCATCGAGTCTCTTTGTTTAGTTGAAGATCATTTCTTGGGTCTTGACTCCTTGATCGGATGTGGCTCTTTGTGGCATTTCATTTTGACTAAAGCTTAGCAAAACCTTCATTCCTTTTTTTGAACTCCATTGATAATAACGGTCTGTCCCAGGCACGTTTCTTCCTTATAACGGATGGGTCCTGGGCCGTTACTCCTTGAAGAGTCCTGAAGCTTAAGGTCTTGATTTCGAAGCTTATCCTTTGGCCTATACGTTGAATATAACGGTCTGTCGTGCAGCCGTTGTTTCATTGTGACGCCCCATGCCTTGGCCGTTGCTTTCTTTACAGAGTCCTATTGTTTTGATCTTCTTCCTGTTGATCTTATCTCTTTGGGATAAGGTTGAAAGTAACGCTTGTTCCTTGATGCGTTATTTCACTGTGGCGGTCTGTCGTGCAGCCGTTACTTCCTTCAGAGAGTCCTGGCAGTTCATGCCTTTTCTCTGCTACTCCGTGGTCGAGATAAGAACTTGGATTGATGATAGCTCTTCCAAATCTGATCCTCAGGACCTTCTGTTTGATTCTATGAACTCTTGGTGATATTATATTCAAGGATTTGTTAAGAGTTATCCCTTTATCTTGCTGGATTTTCCTCTGCTCGACCTGAGGGTTTGAGGGTCTATAAATAAAACCCTTGACTTCATGCTCTAGAGGAGGAAATTCTGGAGTTTGCGTCGAAGTGCTGCCACATTTTAGAGTCACGTTTGATCAAGGAGAAGTGCTTCGCACGTTCGTTTGCTGCCTAGTGAAGGGAGTATCTGTTCCTCTTGGTTTCAAAGTTTATATTTGCATATTGAATTCCTTTTCCATCTCCCTTTCATCATAAGCATTATTTCTCTCCTTTCCCCACGTTTTTCACTGGTTTTTATCATCTAAACATCCTCCCAATCTTTTAAAACGCCCAGAGGGGTTAAAAAACCAAAACTTCCCGGTATTTCCCTTTCCTTTTGATGATATTGTGTTTATTGAAGAATTGATGCTATATTGTCTAAAGGGCTAATTTGGGTTGTTTTCTCTTGCTTTCCACGTCTTTGGCAGGTTTACAGGTCCACCAGTACGAGGCCCAAGTCTTCTAGCCGGCTGGAAGAGTTGGTGTTAAAAGGATTCACGCTTTGCTACTGCAGGGTATTTGACGGTCTGGTTCAGGCGCGTCATATTCTTCCAGCGGTCTATCGAGCAACCGTCACTTCCAAGTGACGCTCAGGGTTCTGACCGTTACTTTCAGCTGACCTGTAGGTTTCTTTGATCTTTCCTCTCCCGTGGGCGGGTGCTTCATCCACCTATTTCCAAGGTATTTTCAGGTCTTTGGCTTATTTTTACTTTGGTGGCGATCACATCTTTCTTAAGTATTGGGCATTAGCTTTCTCTTTCGCATCTCACATCTTTTATTGCCTTGCTTGTTCCACCCCTCGCGGTGTGTTTCTATTTACTTCTTGCTCCACGCCCCGGCGTGTGTTTTTCCTTTATTCTTTAGCTTAGTTTGGTTGAGATAGCATGCCAATGCTACAGTTTGCTTTGGTTGCCTAGGTTCATGATCACATGTTCATATGTTGAGTGCAGATCTTTGATTATTTGCTTGTTATCTTGCTACATATCATCATTAAGACCCCAAGAAAAAGAAGATAGAGAAGCAAAAAAAAATCAACAGATAATTTTTTGGCGATCACGGTGGGACAACTTGTGCCAATCGTGCTTTTGATTCCTGTTAAACCTGCCATCATCTCTTGTGTTGTTCCCCTCCCGTTTTCCTCTTATTTCCTGTTGATCCTGGTTTTCTGAGCGCTTTGACGGCCCTATGTCCCTGCGTTGGAGTCCTCTGACGCAGGGTCATTAGACCGCCACATCTGTTCTGCTGCGAGAGTTTTCACGGTCTTTTCCTATTACTTCTAGTTGATTTTGGCTCTGTGGCTCATTTGACGGTCCTACCTCCCCGCGTTACATTACTTCTGGCGGTCTGGTCTTCGACCGTTATTTTATTCTGACGCATGGTTCCTCGACCATTATACTCCAGACAGGTACGCATCCGAGGTGCATTTATTTCCGCAGTTTCTGCTGTGACTCTTTGCTTGGGTGATACTTGACTTCCTCCTTGCTTTGTTTCATATCTCCATATCATTGCGTGCATCATTGTTTGTTAGATCATAGGCTAGACTTTGCATGCACTCAAGTGCACATAGGGGCATTCATACATTCATATCTTAGATTGCATTTTCCTACCTTGTTGTGAGGACCTCTCGTCTCCATATTCCTTGGGGCCGACTAGGAAATCACACCAGGGACCTCCATAAGTCCCCGCGAGCCGTGGATTCCCACACGGACGCCGGGCTGGTTGTACCTTTCTCACCCCGTGTCTAGGGTTGCATAAGTGAAGGAGTGATTACACTTAGAGTCAAGCCAAGTCCCATACCCATCTCCTGTTAGGAATCCATTGTTGAGGGCACATTTCAATCAATTCACTAAAGTTCCGAAGGAGAAATCACAAGAATCTTGCTGCATCATCTTAAGCAAACTTGGTTGACTTTGGGTGTCTTCATCTTTTATCACTTACATCTTTTGTTAAAACATCCGAGTTTGGTTGCTCATTGTGTGATTGTTTGTGTTGATTGTTTGCATCGTCAAGGTTGTTCGTTGCATGTGGAGTTGTTTTCGTCCATCCGAATCATCTCCTGGGCTCAATTCCTTCTTCACGTGCTATTCCAATCCTCTCTTCGAGTCCGCCATGGCATCATTCAGTCCTCCCCGTTCTCAAGAGGACTCTCTTCCTCAAGGGCTCCTTGAAAACCCTCCTAGGGTTATCACCTTTTCTTCTGGAGAGGGGACTACCCCTCTTCCATCTTCCACTCCTATAGAAGGTGGTCAAGCTACCCCTTCTCTGTCCACTCCTTCCGCGGGCTCCATTCTTCAGATGATGGCCCAATTGTATCCGACCCAACTTCAAGTTCTTTATCAGGCCATGCAAGGGTCCAACACATCTCCTTCTAAATCCAACCCTCCTATCGATCTATCCAGAGTTAGTGGGCCCTCTATCCAACCCACTCCGATTGATCTCACCACGGTCCAACCCCGGACCATCACTTTCACAGGCATGGAGACGGGCCAATCTTCCAACTCAGCCTATCAATCTTTTGATAAAGGGAAGTCACCAGTCCCTTCCTTTGCTCAGGTGGATCATCATACATCGGGCCTGATGGCTCCGCAAGTTCTCATGGGCCCTTCAGATTTCTTGCGCCCTCAGCAAGGGGTGGCTCAAGCCCATTCTAATCTGGGCCAGTCTCAGGCCCAATATCCTTCTTAGGGCCCCCCATTTCCACTGTCTATCCTTCTGCTCCTGCCTATGGGCTCCCACCTTCTGCCACAATCGTCCCATCTGCTCCTCAAATTCAATTAGCGTCCTTCACTACCCCTGCTCCCTCCCGAGAGCATGACTTGCTTGATAAATGGGCCACCATGCAGCAACAACTCGATTTCCTCCAGAAGCGGGTTGGCCCACAATCTTTAGCAGATGTTCCTGTCCCGAGCTTTCAGAACATTCTGTTCCCTCCGCAATCAGAGCTCCCCAGCTATCGCAAGTACGACGGGAACGGCAATCCCTTCATTCATGTGAGGGATTTTCTATATGAGTCGGCACAGTTCCAATATGATGATCGCCTTATGGCGTACTTATTCCGCAGATCTTTGGATGGTGTTGCTCTGGAGTGGTTCTACTCTTTGCCGCTAGAAGAAGCTGAAAGTTTCAAGGTAGTAAAGGACAAATTTATCCAGCGATTCCAAGACAGGGTCGGCCCGGAATACTCATTTATAGATCTAGTAGCCGAGAAGATGAAGCCAGATGAGGAGTTCGCCACTTATGCAGATAGGTGGAGATAGATGGTTGCTAGAGTGTCTGGCCACATTCCGGAGGAAGAGAAGGTCAAGCTGCTCATTTCAAATGCTACCCCAACCTTCAGGAACATCCTGGCAATGAATGATATAGCTAACATGCATCAACTCTACAGCCGGGCACGCTTCATACAAACCCAGTTCAATGATTCTCCCATACACGCCCTATTTGAAAACCAAAAGCCCAAATATCACAAGAAACCACAAGGGCCGGTTACCGAGGGGGTCCAGACAAACGAACAGGTACAAGCCGTTGCCTTTCCATTCCAAGCCGCACCATTCCGCTTCCCCCAAAACCCCCCACTCCACAAAATCCCGCTTCACAGAACTTTCAAGCCGCTCCACAAAACCCTCTGCCTGCCTTCATCGTTCCATAAAATGCCTTCATTGCTCCGCAGCAACAACCACCACCTCCGCAATTCCATAATGTCCCTCCACCCAACCGCTATAACAATAATCCGAACAACAAGCGCCCGGCTCCCAAGAGGGCACAATATCCTCCACTGCCAGAGACCCTCACAGATATCTTCTCGGATCTTATGTCGGTGAATGCAATTCAACTTCCTCCGGAATGGCCTAACTGCAACCCAGTCGTTGATCAAACGAAATATTGTATGTTCCATAGGCATCCAGGCCACACTATCGAAGGATGTTATCAGTTCCGGGATCTAGTATACGATCTCCATGAGGGACAGAGAATCGATTGGGCCGCGATGCATCGGGCCATTGTTGAAATCAAGGAGAAAAGAGGGCAGCAGCCGAGGCAGCAAGCACAGCAGCAACAAGAACCGCAGCCGCATCAGCCACTACCACAATAGCAACTACAACAGGCTCAGGATTTGGGGATCCATCAAAATCCGATGCCAAATCATCTGCCTGCTCTACAGCAACCTCAGCCGCCTGCACCGGCTCAAGTGAACGTAGTTCAACCCCTGGCCCTTAGTGTCGAGTGGTCTTTTGATGACGATGGCGCCACACCACAAGTCATGGCCCTCCACCACAACCACCGCAATCCTCTTACCCCCTCCTTCGTCCTTCCTTCACACCCAATATCCTCTCCACTTGTCCTCCCGTTTACGCCCGCTCCAACAAATTTACTACCACCCACCACTCCGTCATACCCCTCGCCACTTGCCTCTGCTACCATCATCACGCCACCGCCTAACCTATCACCTATCTTGACTCCTCCACCAACACTCCCTCCATCCGTACCATCCACCATCACCATCCCGCCTTCCATCAATCCTTCACTCATCATCCGCTCACCACCACCCACCACCATCGCTAACCTCACACCCAATCAAATCATCTCCCCTACACAACCTACACCGCTCATCAACCCCGCAGGGCCCATCATACTATCCACCGATGCCGCGGCCGCTACAAGTTGTGCTTTAAGAAGCGGGAAGATGTTCCATTGGAACTACCCTACTACTTCTAATCCCCAATATTCTCAGCCGACGGTCGAGCAGGCAGAAACTGAACCTTTGTCGGGTACTCAATATGACTTGCTGCATCATCTGGATCGAGTGCCCACTAAAATATCTGTGCTGGAGCTGATCAAAATGTCTACCCTTCATCAGGATGCACTGAGAGATTTCTTACAGAAGGTAATGGTCAGCGAAGATATGGCAGTCGACAGCTTACCAACGCCCCTAGCAACTATTTCCAAAGGGCCGGCAATCACATTTTCAGAATCCGAGCTAGCACTCCCGGAAGCTTAGCAAATGCCGCTCTGCATTACAATCACTCTGAACAAAGTCAGCATTGAAGCAGCACTGGTTGACACAGGGGCTTCAATCAATGTGTGCCCACTCAGCACTCTACGAGCTTGCAACATATCCGAAGAGTTATTACGACCTACCCCGACCACTATAGCAGCATATGACAACTCAAGGCGAGCATGTCACGGGGTGGTCACTATCCAAGCAGAGCTCGGACCCCTTACAATGGCCGTGGAATTCTATGTACTAGACATCGACCCTATGTTCAAGGCTATCTTGGGTCGTCCATGGCTAGATACGTCCATGCCCTCCACCGCACATCAATGCGTCAAATTCCCTTTCCAAGGGAGGGTCGTCAAGGTCAAAAGCCTATCTACAGTGCAATCGGTTAAGGCCATTTCAGAACAGATCCTTCCTACACCAAGTCTATACACTGCATTCATGCATTGTTCTTCATAGGAAAGTCTGTACACTGTGTTCTCTCGCACGCAAACAAAGTGTGTACAGCCTGTGCTTGCATTAGTAAGTCTACACACTCGATTCATTCATGCATTTCACAGAAGTCTATACACTCCTTCCTATTATGATAATGCATTCTTCAGCAAGTATATACACTGAGCTCGCATGAAGACTTCTAAGTCTATACACTCCCTCACACTGTACACACTTGCTGTATTGATATCTATAAGTCTATACATTGCTGAACTATGTACAGCCTGTGTTAATTTTGTCCATCGACTGAAATCCTCAGTTACTCTTGCAGGTGTTCTGGCATGTGAACCAAAGAAATGTCTGGCACGTGATCCAAGGAGCTGAGATGCTGACACGTAGCCAAATACTTGGGCGGGAAATGTGGAGGCCACAAGCGCCCAGTGCTGCCCCTGCTCGAGCTGCTATAAAGTGTAGTCTCCGTTGTCTGAAGGAGGTTGATCGAAGCCTTGAGAGCAATAGCAGAAAAGCAAAAGTGCTGAGAGTTTGATCCAGCAGAAGAGAAGCAGAGAGTAGAAGAAGAAGAAATAGAAGAAGAGTGAGCCGGCAGAAGAAAAAGAGTTGCAGAGAAGAAGGAGAGAACAGCGTGAGAGAAAAGGAGAGCAGAGGAGAAAGAAAGAGAGATAGAGAGAGAGAGAGTGTTCGTGGAAAAGAAGGAAGAAGCTATTGAAGATCTGTCATCTGGCGTTTGGATTAAATCCAGGCCAGATCTACTCCTTTGAGAGCTACATTCTTGCTCTTCATTTACAGCCTTCCGATCGCTGTGTATTTTCCATTCCTTATTTTTTCCTTTTCATCTGGTTATCCTTGTTCTTCCGATCCTCTGGTCTGAGGTCGGGTTCCTCCTGTGGACTTAGGAGAAGGGAGACTTGTCTCCGGCTCTGGGCTTGTGGGTTGCAAGTCAAGGGGTCCCTCTGGTTGGAGGAAGAGAGGTCTTCAACCTCTGGTTGCTGGTGACGGGGAGTCACTGGCGGGTTCCCTCCTGGACTGGAGGAAGAGAGACTTCGGTCTCTGGTTTCCAAGTGGCTGGGAGTCACTTGGGGTGTCCCTCCGGTTGGGAGGAAAAGGGGAGGTTGTTCCCCTGGTCAAGCTGTGTGGCAGCACCTTGTTTGCAGACTGAGTCTGCTTGGTTCTAGCGTTTGCTAGTGAAGCCTCACTCCGGTTGGGAGTGAGGGGTGGATGTAGGTCTGGAGGACCGAACCACCTAAAAATCTATTGAGCAGTGGTTTGCTTTGTGTGTTTGCTTCTGCTAGATGCTTGGATAGGTGCGCTTCATGTGCTTGCTCATAAGTTTAATTGAATTAGCTTTATTCTGTGATTGCGTCTAGCATCTGAGTTTTTATTTGGGCATTATTCGTAGAAGGATACATTCACCCCCCTCTGTATCCAGGCCTAGCACCCTAACGGACCCCTCTTTAGTGGAACATCGACTCGTGCTTAAACCAGGGGCAACACCTGTCAAACAACGGTCAAGAAGATTTCACCCCCACATGGCCTTGAGGATCAAGGAAGAGGTTGACAAGTTATATAAGGCCAGATTCATCAGAGTTGTTCTATATCCTCAGTGGGTGGCAAACATAGTCCATGTTATCAAGAAGGATGGAAAGGTGCGTATTTGCATCGATTTCAGGGATCTCAATAAAACATGTCCCAAGGATGATTTCCCGCCGCCTCATATAGACGTCCTAGTAGACAACACCGCCGGGTATGAAGCTCTATCATTTATGGATGGTTACTCAGGATATAATCAAATCCGTCTCGCTCCAGAAGATCAAGAGAAAACTTCCTTCATCACGGCCTGGGGCACGTACTGTTATGTGGTTATGCCGTTCGGTCTAAAGAACGCGGGCGCCATCTATCAAAGGGTGATGATGGCCATCTTCCATGACATGATGCATATCTATATGGAGGCTTACGTGGATGACATTTTGGTGAAATCAAGGACTAAGGAAGAGCACCCCTCTATTCTCGCTAAGGTACTGCAAAGAGCCAGGGAGTACAAGCTTAATATGAATCCGAAGAAGTGTGTATTTGGAGTCTCCTCAGGGAAGCTGCTAGGCTTTATAGTGAGCAAACGGGGGATCCAGATCGATCCTAACAAAGCACAGGCCGTCATGGATATGCCTCCGCCTAGGAACATTACGGAACTTCGAGGATTGATTGGTAGATTGTAATTCATTAGAAGATTCATATCCCAACATTCTCAAAGGTGCCGTCCATTTTATGAATTGCTTAAGGCGGGGGTTAAGTTTGAATGGAATGAAGATTGTCAAAAGGCCTACGAGGACTTGAAGGAATATCTATCCAATCCCCCAGTTTTGCAACCTCCTGTCCCTGGGAAACCCTTAATCCTATATATCTCGGTCATTGAGAACTCCCTAGGGGCGGTCTTAGCACAAGTGGATGATGAAGGAAAAGAGCGGGCTGCGTATTACCTCTCTCGGTTATTCAACCCAGCTGAATCCAGATACACCGCTATGGAGAAGACTTGTGCCGCCTTAGTGTGGGTAGCTCAGAAGCTTAAACACTATTTTCTTGCCCACCCAGTTAGGTTGATCTCTAGAATGGACCCGATTCGCTATCTCTTAGAAAAGCCCGTCCTTTCTAGTAGGTTAGCTCGCTGGCAGAGCTTCCTCTCTCAATTCGACATCACCTTTGTTGTTCAGAAGGTGGTCAAAGGATATGCCATTGCTGAGCATCTCGCTCATCTCCCTATTCCTCACACCGACTCCATCCAGGATGATTTCTCTGATGAGCATCTTTCCGTTATCTCTCATCACCCCATTTGGTCTCTGCACTTTGATGGTGCACTCAATTCTCAAGGCCGAGGGATCGGTGTTGTTCTGCTTACTCCAGAGGGGGTGACCATTCCCTTTGCTTATCAACTTCGGTTTCCTGCTACCAATAACATCGCTGAGTATGAGGCTCTCCTCGCCGGATTGAAGCATGCCTATCTCCTAGGCGCGCGTTATTTAAACATTATAGGAGATTCTCAGCTTGTCCTATGGCAAGTTCTGTCCACTTACTGTACTCGTGACCCCAAGCTCAAGCCTTATCAAGATCTGGTCACGCTCCTTGCCAGGCAATTCTGTAAGCTGATCTATATCCATACTCCCCGTTCTCAGAACATTCTAGCTGATGCTCTGGCATCCCTTGCTTCTTCCCCATCTTTTCCTCTCAGTCGGAGCACTGAGACTATCGTCGTTCAGAGATTGGACGCACCCTCTCTTCAGGACCCTTGGTTCATCAATCTTAGGAAATCTGTAGAGGCAAGAGCTGAGAAGGGAGATCTTAAGGAAGTATCTTTAACAGATCTAGAAGAGATCCTGGACGAAGAAGAGTTGCCTTGGTATAAATCGAGTTGTTTTGTAAGGAGGGATTGTTCCCAGAAGGGGCAACTGCTGAGCAACGCAAGTCAATCAGAAGAGCAGCCGCAAGGTATACTATTGTCGCAGGAGAACTGTATAGGCGCGCTACTAATGGGATGCTCATGAGATGCTTAGATGATGTTGAAGCTTGGAAGGTGGCTGAAGTAGCCCATTCTAGTGAGTGTGGGGGTCATGTCAATGGCCAGGCTCTAGCGAAGAAGATCCTAAGGCAGGGATACTATTGGCCCACTCTAGAGGAAGATTGCTCCCTCTATGTCCGGAGGTGTCTTAAGTGCCAACTCCACGCTGATAAAATTCATTCTCCAGCTTCGTCTCTCCATCCTATGACCGCTCCTTGACCATTCTCTATGTGGGCCTTTGACGTTGTCGGCCCGCTCGGTGATCCTAATTCCCAGATCAAGCAGAAATCCATTATCCTTACCGCCACTGAGTACTTCACCAAGTGGGCTGAAGCTGAGGCGTACGCAGAGATCAAAGCTACAACAGTGTGCCACTTTATTATGAAGAATATCATCTCACGGTTTGGAGTGCCAAGCAGCATCATCACCGACAACGGACCCCAGTTCGTTTCCCAAGAGCTCAAGGACCTATGTAAGAAGTTCAATATTGCATTGCATCATTCATCTCCATATTATCCTCAAGGCAACGGTCAAGCCGAGGCCACTAATAAAACTCTTCTTAAAATCATCAAGAAAACATGTGAAGCTCATAAGTTCTCTGATTGGCCAGAAAGATTAGTGGAAGCTCTGTGGGCTTACCGCACCTCCGTCCGTACCCCTACGGGACAAACTCCCTATTCTCTTACCTACGGGATGGAGGCGGTGCTCCCATATGAGATCATGATCCCTTCCCTTAGAGTGCAGCTTGATAAGGAACTTAATCTCGATGAACGTCGAGAGGCGTTGCTGGTTCAGTTGGAACTCTTAGATGAGAAGAGGATGAATGCGGCCGATCATGTATCCGTTTATCAAAAGAGGGTTTTACGTTATTTTCAAAAGAAGGTAATCGAACGTAAGTTTCAAAAAGGTGATATGGTTTTGAAGCGAAAATTCATTCGGTCTGCAGGTCCTAGGTCTAAATTACAACCTAATTAGGAAGGGCCGTTTGTCATAAAAGAAGCTTATCCAGGAAATGCTTATCATTTAGTAAATGCGGAAGGTGAGGAGCTCTCTCACCCGTGGAATGGGTTGTATCTTAAGCGTTTCTTTCCTTAGAGTCTAACCATGTGCTACCCCGGTAATAAGATGTTCCTCCTGTCACTAAAGGAGTCCCGAGTGAGGCAATCACACACTACACGACGTCCCTGGTCAGGTTTTCCACGTTGAGAAAGGACAACGTTTCTCCTTGGCCATGCTTTGGGGTAAAGTCAAGGTCCCTGTCCGTTTCTTCCATCAGCTAAAACCAAGGGCAAGAAGAGAATAAAGAGGCGATAACCGATCCAAACACCCTCACGAGAGGAGGTCTCAAATAGGGGCAGTCCGTTATGACCTGACGCCACAAGAAACAAAAGAGACAGCGAACGGGCAATCTCTATGACAAAATCAAAAGCATCACCTCAAAGTCGATATAGTATGAATTATGAATTCCAAAGCTCCAGAAAGGCAAAGCAAGAAAAGCTAGGCATGACAAGAGTGGTAGTACAGTTCCCCGCGGGACGTTATGGGCCCGATCGCATGCATGCCTAGGGTGGATTAAGGTTCGATGACGGACTCAAAGCCCTGGCACAACAGACCAAGTCTCTAATGGGTTGTACGGAAAGGAAATCAAGTCTTAAAAACTTCTATATCTGGCCTAAAGCTTACCCCCCGTATTCTATTTTTCTTTTAGGACCAAGATTAGTACCCTGGGTATGGCCCTGGCAGAAACACCGTCATGACAATTGGACCTTGTCCAGGGGTCGTCACCTCATTGCACGCCAACCTCGGGATTCTCGATATCAACAAGGAAGGGCTCACGCTGCTGGGGAAGCATTGGTTTTCCAAAATCCAAAAAAAAATTAATATTTTCAAAATCCAAACAAATTTAATATTTTCCAAAACCCAAAAAAATCGGAATATTTCCAAAATCCAAAAACATCAAATATTTTCAAAATCCAAACAAATCAAATATTTTCAAAGTCTCACAAAAATCAGATATTCTCTCAAACCCCCGAAAAACACCATCATATGCATTGCATGCATTGCATTATTTTTTATGTTTTCCGCCTATTTTTAACAAGGCTCCACCCCTTGACCAAATATTGAGAAACTGTCATTATCTAACTTGCTTCAAGGCAATGGGTTGAGTCTAAGAGCAGATCTAACGTGTTTCATGTTTAAAGTGTGCGCAGAACAAAAGATCAAGATCAAAGTGAGAGGCTCACAACTATGCAAATTCAAAGGCTGTAACGCATCATCACCAGACCGCTACAGTCATCTAACGGTCATATCCCTACCGTCACTCCTCTTCTTGCATAAGCTTTCTTTCTTTCAGCAGCCATCATTCTAACGGCCTGGGTTATGACCGTTACTTACTCTAACAGCCTGAGTTTTGACCATTACATCCCTCAGAGAATAGGGTTCTTCGTGCTTCCACTCTGACGGCCTATCGTCAGACCGTCATTTCTTTATAGAGGCCCAGTGCACATCCGTTACATACTCCAGAGGCTCTGCACGTTCACATCATCCCAGACGATCAAGCCACAAAACTCTTGCTCATTCACATGAGACAATCTCATCTCATTCAATCAGGCTTAATGAAAAATGAATTCACAAAAATTTCAACCTTTTGTCATACAATCAACATCTCTCATAAATAAAAAATAAATTAAGCTACATTAAGTTTTTCATCTGCAAGAGGGCGGATCTTCCTCAACTCTTTCACGTAGCCTCGGCGTGCTTCGTCGTTCTCGTCAACTTCTTCTTGCCACGGGCGCACTTTGCTGATCTCCCACATGGTCAGCGCGTTCCGGATCGCTCTTTCATCCTCCTCGGTCCCCATCTTCTTAGATAAAAGGGGAGGGTAGTGTGATAGTGCAGGAGCTTGGGTTCTTGGAAGTCCGATCTGAAGATGGCACCGGTGCGGGTTGTAGATCGCCATTGTAGTGTTCCCCACTAGCTGGAGGTCCAGGCCTTGACGCCGTGGTATTTTAAGAGGAGTGCTTCGAAGGATTCTTGGTCGCATATTGAACTTGTCTATTGGTAAAGTGTTGAAGAAGAGGCGCTATTCATCCCGAGTTTTCTTATCTGCCGTCTTGCATTCAACCTGTGAAGAGTATCCAAATGCCCCTCCAATGAAGAAGAGAGGGTGGCTCCCGAAGATTCGGCTGGCCGAAGTTATGTCTTCCTTTGGTTGGAATTTGACTCTTACTCCCATCCAACACTCAAGGAGTATCATGGAGCCGAACAAAGGTCCTCCTACGCAAGCTGAACTTAGTCCTTCATAGAGGTATGAGAGGATCGCTTGAGAGATGGACGTTCCCCGCCACAACCCACTAATAATGCTGAGATTTTTTATGTCTAAAAGGTGGTCGGTTGTGGTAAAAAGGAAGACTCCGCATAAGCACACCGCCACCGCCTTGGCTATTGCTTCGTGTCTCTCCCACTTGTTCTTGCAATGGGACACTATCCATTGTGCCAATGGTATCAAATGAATGTGGTGTGGGCTGATCATGGTCCTCACGTCCTTCGGATTATGGATAAAATCACTCGAGATCAAGGACGGGTCAATAGGCTCAACCGTGTAGCAAACCAGGTCTTCATCCCCCACCTTAGTCTTAGGAAGGGCTAGGTAGGTCTCTACCACTTCTAATAGGACTGTCGCTTCAAAGGAAGGGAAGATGAAGGTGTGAGTTTGTGGATGCCATAGTTATACAAGAGCTGAAATACTTGGCCAATCTAAAGATAATTTCTGGAAGTTTTTGCCTAAGGCCAAGAGAGGTTGAAGGTGCCATGCTTTAAGGATTGATGTGACTTCTATAGGGAGTGCCTTTACCATGGGAGCCACCCACTTCAAAGTTGAATAGCATCTTGGGCCAGGAAGGGGCTTAAGAAGGAGAAGAAGAAGGAGTCATGAAAGGAATTGAAGTGCAGAAAATTCTGAACTTGGCCGGGTTATTGGGACTTACCACCCTTTGAGCGTTAGAGCTTAGGTGCTTGGGAATCGAGGTTAGCCGTTGAAGCTCTCCGTATTCCTTTCTTGCAGCCTTAGGTCCGATGTAGACCTTCTCCTCCATAGCCATCACCTCAAAGCTTCTCTTCATCTTGATTTCTACCTTTCGGAGTGATCTTTTAGCCGTAGAGCAGAAGTTTCAGCAAAGCCACATTTTTTGGTTGAGTTTCCAAGTTTTAAAGGCTCAATTTTGGTTTTAAAAGGATAAGACTTGAGTTAGGAGGCCTTATCTTCAATCTAGATAAGTTCTAGTGGGAGATTAAGTGGATAAATCTCGGGTTTAGGCTCTCACGGCTCAATCCGTCTCGGAACACAACTCAGGCTCCAATGGTCCAATGTGGGACCGTCATTTGTCTCTGACGCGCCAGAATGAGGCCGTCACATTTCCGGTAGGTTCAAGTTCGCCCGATCCTATTCTGTGAGGTTTGACGGTCCAGCGTTTGACCATCGTTCCTTCGTAACGCGTGAACCCTGAGCCGTAACACCCTCAGCTGTTCAGCTCCTTGGCTTCTGGGCTAAAACGTTTCCCGACGGTCTTGGTCAGACCGTTGCTTCCCCCCGACGCGTCTCCTTTGGGCCGTCGCATTTCCTGCTAGTTGCCCTGCAAACCATCGCTCTGCCATGATCAACGGTCTAGCATTAGACCATTATTTGTCTTTGACGCGCCTTCCGTTGACCGTCACTTTTCCTGTAGCCCCAGCTACAATTTGACCACTGTCATGGTTAACGGCCCTTATCAAGCGCGTTATTTGATTATGACGGTCTGAACCTGGACCATTACATTCTCTGCTGCTGAATTGAGGCTATTTCTTCCTACCCTTGCCTAGACTTGGCGGTCTTTCACATTTTACACCTCCTTCTCCGCACATTCTCATGCACAACTATTTTTCATTTATCACACACATGCATTCATACACACATTCATCATCACATACAATTCTTCATTTGTTTTTTGACGTTTTCACAAACACACAATCCTGCACAAAATAACAAAAGACCAAAAAGAAATTTCTTTTTTTTTCACTCCATTTTTCTATATAAGCCATGTACAAGTGATAACAAAAGGAAAAGAAAAAATATATATATATCACTCGGCCGGCTTATCTCCCGGGCCGCCATCACTATCTCCGGTACCCTCGGGCTGCCTGGCTATTGGTCCCATGGCGCTGTGCTCACCCTCTGGCTGTCGTCTCTGGTCCGCCTCCTCGTTCCTCCGATGGCCGGAAGAACTGGTAAAATACCAACGAACTCCGCTGATAGGGGCCACGCTCTGGCTCCGGCTACTCGTCCCCGACCTCTTCCCTAGAAGCCGGAGTGCATCCTTCAAGGCCGCAATCGCGCCCTTCATCTCGAAGGTCTGCACTCAGAACTGATCTCGCTCGCCTCTTACACGCGTGATGTCGGCCCTGAGTCGCTCCACCTCTCCGTCATCCGGGCGTCGTGGGGTCTCCGCTCGCAATCTAGCCATCTCCGCCCGCACAAGCTCCGTTTCTGCTCAGGCTCTCTCTGTCTCGGCCCGACTCCTCTCTATCTCCGCCTGGAGACGCTCTGCCTCCGACCGAGCCTGCCTCACCTCGGCCACTGCTGCGGCTACCTCTCTCGCCTGTAGATTGCATGTCATATAGGTAATCATAAGGCATTTAATTGGCATCAACATGAGCATAAGCATTTTAACATCTTACCCACTCTGCAAGGGTGGCCTCCGCCTCCTCAGCCCGGGCAATCGCCCGAGCGAACTCGGCATCCTTCTCTGCCCTGCCTCCCGTAGGCTGAGAGGAAGACGATGGGGCATCTGGTCCAGCTCGTTGGGCTCCCTCGGCCCGCTGCATTGTCATGATTAATCACATTAATCACTTCATAAGCATAATCATTTAAGTTTAAGTTTAGAGTCTCACCAGTAGCTCCAGGGCGGTCCGGTACTCGTCCCGCTGTTGGATGGTGGAGTGAAGTAATCCCTCCAGCTCAGCTATCCGTCCCTCAGGGTCTAGCTACATTTAGAAAACATATGGGTCATTTACATATAACATTGCATTTTTTGCATATAAAGAAGTTTAAGGTTTAGGGTTGCATACCGGTCGTCGGGTACCTTGGTATACCCGGTCGCCGTAGAGTCGAGCGAAGGCCTTCAGATATGCCTCATCGCTCTCATCTCGCTCCTTCACCGCTCAGCCCCGCCTGTTCTAGTCGTGAACGTACTTCGCCTTCCGGGCACACCAATCCACGTTGCCACTGATGCCCCTTGTCGACTTGCCTGGGTGGTCATCACTGTGGCGTGAAAAGGTCACCTCGGGCTGGTGTAGTCCCCGAGTCCGCAGGATCAGCCTGTAGTGCAGCGGCTCAATGATGTGGATGCAATGCAGCCGTATGTCTCACCCCCTGTACGACAAGGCCGCCTCTACCCACGGCTGTCCCGTGTAACCCTCGCCGCGGTACGGGGTCCATCTCACCTAGAAACATATAGGTCCATTCATGTAGAAGCATTTAAAGGCATATAGAAGCATTTAAGAGCATGTAGAAATCATTTCGAGTTCTGGACTTACCGACGTGTGTGGGTAGGAGTCCAGGTCGTCCTGGATCGTCCGGGTCAGTCTGATGATCGACCCTGTGTCCCTCGCTACCGTCCATCACCTCGCGATCAGGATGCAGCCGGGGTGGTGTAGTGTACCTCTCCCGATGCCCGGGAGATACATGTAGCTCCAGATCTGCATTTTAGAAGTCAAGTCAGTCAAATTGCATAATCATGGCATAAACATTTTTTGCATAATATAGAAATCATTCAAATTACACTCACCTGCAGAAGAGGCGAGAAGCCGCCCAGCGTTGTCTGTCGATCCGTCGTGCGGAGGGACTCGAACAGGAACGCGAGCACTGCTGCTCCCCATGCATATCTCCCAACTCTGTGCAAGTTTTCTATCATCGGAAGCAGTCTGTAGCTGATGACGTCCGCTCGAGTCGCAAAGAGGAGCTTCCCGAATAGCAGCATCAGGAAGCGTCGCAGTACTTTATCCCTCTCAGGTCCTGCCTCCGCCGCCATGTAAGGGCGCACCTGGTCTATCACTCTGCCCAGATGCTCCTCGGGTAGCTCTCCTACGGCGATCACTGTTCCTCTCAACCCCAAGCTCTCCTGCAGTACTGATCTCGAGAGTTGAGATGAGGACTGTCCCGGCCTGATCAGATCCAGTCTGAGTAGCTACTGTACCATCTCCCGGTAGTCGCCGTACGTCCATCCTGTCACTGCGGCTCCGTGGACTCTCAATCCCGTAATCCTCGCTATGTCTTCTAGTGTGGGGATCATGTGGCCCCACGGGAAGATGAAGGCTCTGCTGATTGGGTCCCACCTCTCGTGCAGCGCGTATAGCAAGGGCGTGTCCATCCGGATCACCTCGATGCTGAGCACCTCGGCGAATCCCATCCCGGCCAGTCTCTCCCTTTGGTAATCGGGCAATGCCTGGTACACTACCCGGATCTGCAGCCAGGAGATCCACGTTCTTCTCTTTCCCTGCATTCATATAGATCCTTGGTTAGTTGATTGCATCATAAAATCATTGCATAAACATTTATAAAATGAAAAGAAAACAAAAATTCAGAAATTAGAAAACCCTAAAGACATTTTGGATCTCTGGTAGATGTAACGGCCCTGGGGTGGGGCGTTACTTGGCTCTGACGCAATCAGGGTGGCGCGTCAGGCGTGTGACGGTCGCTGGCAGGACCGTCACATCGTCTGCCTTTGGTTTTTTTTTCCTTTGCATCCCCGTGATCTCGCACCTTGGCTAAAGGGCCTACAATCATTCCTAATGGGTTCGTGGACCCATTTCTACCCTTCAACCCCTCATGCATAAATAATAATAATTCAAAAAAATCAAAAATTGAAATTAGGGCGAGGGGACCTACCTCACGGTCCATGCCCCTTCTCCTCTTCTTGACTGGTTCCTTGGGTTCTTCTTCACCCAAGGGGCCTTCTTCCTGGTCCTCTGTAGCCTTGGGAGCTTCCTCTTCCTCCCTTGGATCTCTTCTCGCCGTTTGTTCTTCTTCCACCGGCGGGATTGCTTCCCGTTCGAGCCGGCGGTGGAACCGCCGTATTGCCTTCCTCTTTCCTCTCTCCCTCTTCTGTGGAGGCGGCTGGGATGGCTCGTCGCCGGCCATGGTGGTGGTGGGAGTTGGTGATCGCCGGAGGGTTTCTCGGTTAGGTGTTTTTTGGGTGTTGAATGTGGAATGTATGGGCCGTGACCGTTCGGGTTTTATTTTTTAAAACGCTCAGGAAATGTGACGGTCTATCGACCGACCGTCACATCCTTCTGACGCGTCTGTTTTTGACTGTTACATGTGTTGGCCCAGTTTTATTGAAGAATGTGAACCGCCTAGTTTATGACGGCCCAGGGCTGGTCCGTTATTTCGTGTGACGCCCTTACAATAGACCGTTACAAACTTGTAAGTTTCTTGATGAATTAAATAGTCTAATTGATGTTAAAATGGTTCCATTTTCTTCCATGTTGTTCATTATTGATGCCTCTCGCACGTACAAATGGTTATGCCTTAATTCATGTTCATATTTGTTATTGGCTAACCTCTTTCCATGAAGGAATTTATGAACAAAGTCACGCTCTGCCGTTCGTCAGGCAGGTAAGTCAGGTAAGTCAGGTATTGTATCTCATTCCCTTATCCTTTAATGCATTACTATATGTTATTTATGACATATTATCTCGAGAACCGGCTGGTCATTCATGTGTTCTGGGATCTGATGTTCCCCTTAAACAAAAATGGTGATGATCTAAGTTCACATGTTTAATCGTTGGATAGGCCGTTAGGTTGGAAAAATTCGGGGACGATGGTTCTGTCTTGCACGCCGTGGTTGCAGATGGTGTCCTGACCCTGGTTTCTCCATCTTAGCAATATTATTCTCAAGTATCTTGATATTTTATCTTACTTTGCATTTGTTTTAAAGTTTTCATTTTCTTTAGCCCAGCATGCATCATACGCATCTTTTGAGCATTCATGTGCTTCATCTGTTGAAGGTAGATCGATGATGGTGAATAGTTGTGTTCTTGATCTCGAATGAGGAGTATTATTCCATTCTAAATTAGAAAGTTTCCTTTGATCTCGTCGCTCGATTTGGTTGGCTGAAGATTCCTATCTGGAGTTTAGTCAGTTCTCTTTCCTTTCCGTTGCCTCCGGCGGCTAGCCGTGTTTCCTATCCTTAGTTATTAGTTCCTCCAGACATGCATCCTTTGGTTGGCTATTTCCTTGTGATCAGTTTGATGCTTTCCAGAAAATTCCTATCGCTTGTTGGTAAAGAACGGGTGTCGTTTTACCTTAACGCCCTCTTTTTGATCCACTCCACTTCGCTTCCGCTTCATCTCCATGTTCCATTTCATTTCCGCTTCACCTCCGCTCGCTCCCCTGCAAAGAGGACGTTAAGGAGAGGCATCTGTTGACACCCGCTTTATGACCAATAAGTCAGGTCATCTCTTTATTCATTATATATGATGCTCCGAGTTGTTCACTCTTCATCGAGTCTCTTTGTTTAGTTGAAGATCATTTCTTGGGTCTTGACTCCTTGATCGGATGTGGCTCTTTGTGGCGTTTCATTTTGACTAAAGCTTAGCAAAACCTTCATTCCTTCTTTTGAACTCCATTGATAATAACGGTCTGTCCCAGGCGTGTTTCTTCCTTATAACGGATGGGTCATGCGCCGTTACTCCTTGAAGAGTCCTGAAGCTTAAGGTCTTGATTTCAAAGCTTGTCCTTTGGCCTATACGTTGAATATAACGGTCTGTCGTGCAACCGTTGTTTCATTGTGACGCCCCATGCCTTGGCCGTTGCTTTCTTTACAGAGTCCTATTATTTTGATCTTCTTCCTGTTGATCTTATCTCTTTGGGATAAGGTTGAAAGTAACGCATGTTCCTTGATGCGTTATTTCACTGTGGCGGTCTGTCGTGCATCCGTTACTTCCTTCAGAGAGTCCTGGCAGTTCAGGCCTTTTCTCTGCTACTCCGTGGTCGAGATAAGAACTTGGATTGACGATAACTCTTCCAAATCTGATCCTCAGGACCTTCTGTTTGATTCTATGGACTCTTGGTGATATTATCTTCAAGGATTTGTTAAGAGTTATCCCTTTATCTTGCTGGATTTTCCTCTGCTTGATCTGAGGGTTTGAGGGTCTATAAATAAAACCCTTGACTTCATGCTCTAGAGGAGGAAATTCTGGAGTTTGCGTCGAAGTGCTGCCGCATTTTAGAGTCACGTTTGATCAAGGAGAAGTGCTTCTCACGTTCGTTTGCTACCTGGTGAAGGGAGTATCTGTTCCTCTTGGTTTCAAAGTTTATATTTGCATATTGAATTCCTTTTCCATCTCCCTTTCATCATAAGCATTATTTCTCTCCTTTCCCCACGCTTTTCACTGGTTTTCATCATCTAAACATCCTCCCAATCTTTTAAAACGCCCAGAGGGGTTAAAAAACCAAAACTTCCCGGTATTTCCCTTTCCTTTTGATGATATTGTGTTTATTGAAGAATTGATGCTATATTGTCTAAAGGGCTAATTTGGGTTGTTTTCTCTTGCTTTTCACGTCTTTGGCAGGTTTACAGGTCCACCAATACGAGGCCCAAGTCTTCTAGCTAGCTGGAAGAGTTGGAGTTAAAAGGATTCACGCTTTGCTACTGCAGGGTATTTGAAGGTCTGGTTCAGGCGCGTCATATTCTTCCAGCGGTCTATCGAGTGACCGTCACTTCCAAGTGACGCTCAGGGTTCTGATCATTACTTTCAGCTGACCTGCAGGTTTCTTTGATCTTTCCTCTCCCGTGGGCGGGTGCTTCATCCACCTATTTCCAAGGTATTTTCAGGTCTTTGGCTTGTTTTTACTTTGGTGGCGATCACATCTTTCTTAAGTATTGGGCATTAGCTTTCTCTTTCGCATCTCACATCTTTTATTTCCTTGCTTGTTCCACCCCTCGCGGTGTGTTTCTATTTACTTCTTGCTCCACGCCCCGGCGTGTGTTTGTCCTTTATTCTTTAGCTTAGTTTGATTGAGATAGCATGCCCATGCTACAGCTTGCTTTGGTTGCCTAGGTTCATGATCACATGTTCATAGGTTGAGTGCAGATCTTTGATTATTTGCTTGTTATCTTGCTACATATCATCATTAAGACCCCAAGAAAAAGAAGATAGAGAAGCAAAATAAAATCAACACTTGTATGCCTTGATATGGAGGGCTACGATGCTATTTTAGGGGTAGATTGGCTAGTTGACCTTGATGCCTACATAAATTGTCGGAATATGATTATCTCTTTTCGGAAACCTGGCCTTCCAATGTTTTCCTTCTTTGGTGTCAAATATAGGAAGCATACTGCCATCATCTCATCTCTGCACGCTTGCAAATTAATTTCGCAAGGATGTGTAGCTTTTCTTGCTTCCGTAACCCTCACTGAATCCAAGGAGATTATCTTAGAGAATATACCCATTGTCGATGAATTTTTGGATGTATTTTCATCTGATTTACCTGGTTTACCACCCGGAAGGGAAGTAAACTTTTCCATTGAACTCATTCCCAGAGTAGCACATATTTCAATAGCCCCATACAGGATGTCCCCCACGGAACTTAAGGAATTAAAGAGACAACTCCAGGATTTACTAGACAAGGGATTGATTCGACCTAGCACATCCCCTTGGGGTGCGCCGTTTCTATTTGTCAACAAGAAGGATGGAACTCTCATGTTTTGTATTGATTACCGGTGACGGAATCAGATTACTATCAAGAACAAATATCTGTTGCCACGAATCGATGAGCTCTTTGATCAAATTTCGGGAGCAGAATATTTTTCCAAGATTGACCTAAGGTCAGGTTACCATCAACTCAAAATTAAGGATGAAGACATACATAAGACGGCTTTCCGGAGCCGGTATGGCCACTATGAATTTGTAGTAATACCGTTCGGGTTAACCAACGCCCCGGCAACATTAGTGCAACTTATGAACAATATCTTCAGACCTTATCTCGACCAATTTGTGGTCATCTTCATTGATGACATCTTCATATATTTCAAAACAAGGGAAGAGCATGAAGAGCATTTAAGGATAGCCTTGCAAACGTTAAGAGAACACAAACTATATGCAAAGCTTAGTAAGTGCGAGTTCTGGCTAAAGGAAGTCTCATTCCTTGGTCATATTATTTCAAAGGAAGGTATCGCTGTCGATCCTTCTAAAGTGGAAGCAGTTAAGAACTAGAGCCGGCCAACGACCGTGTCAGAAGTTAGAAGCTTTTTGGGACTGACTGGTTACTACAGCAGATTTATTAAGAATTTTTCAAAAATCATCGTTCCTTTGACAAGACTTACAAGAAAAGAAAATCCTTTTGTATGGTCGAAGGACTGCGAGGAGAGTTTTCTAACCCTTAAGAAACACCTCACCACAACCCCTATTCTGACATTGTCCGTTGAGGGTGGTGGATTTGAAGTCTATACGGATGCATCTGGCATTGGCCTAGGATGCGTTCTTATGCAAAATGGGAAGGTGATTTGTTATTCCTCAAGACAGTTGAAGCGTCATGAAGAGAATTACCTTGTGCATGATCTGAAATTAGCTACGGTTATTTTCGCTTTGAAGATATGGCGACATTACCTTTATGGGGAGAAATTTACTATATTTTCATATCATAAAAGTCTGAAATACCTTTTCATCTATAAGGAATTAAATATGCGACAACGCAGGTGGTTGGAGTATCTTAAAGATTTCGACTTTACAATTCAATATCATCTAGGGAAAGCAAATGCGGTAGCAGACGCTCTTAGCAGAAGATCGATGGCAACACTAGCAAGCCTCAGGAAAGGTATGACTTGTCTTATCAAAGATTTCTCACACTTAAATCTTGATATTGACAGGGAAGAAGATGGATGTATAATTGTCAATATAAGGTCTCAACCTACATTGATTGAGGATATAGTTAAGTTGAAAGAGAATGACCCTGCATTGATGGAGATCAAGGATAACATTGATCAAAGACCAAAATTTTCTATCTCAAATGATGGAAGACTATTACTTAAGGGTAGGATTTACGTGCCAAATCATAATGACACTAAGAAGTTAATCATGGAAGAGGCACATAAGTCAAGGTATGCTATTCACCTTAGTGCTACCAAGATGTATCAAGATCTGAAAAGAAATTTTTGGTGGCCCAACATGAAGAGAGAAGTAGTAGATTTTGTGTCCCAGTGTCTCACTTGTCAACAGGTTAAGACAGAACATTTAAAACCCACAGGTAAATTATACCCCTTGAATATTCTAGAGTGGAAGTGGAAAAGTATAGGGATGGATTTCATCATGGGTTTACCTAAAACAAGAGGTGGACACGATGGCATATGGGTGATCATAGACCGATTGACTAAATCTACACATTTTCTACCAATCAAAAGTCGATGGTCTGTGGATGTACTAGCAGCTTTATACATGAAGGAGATTGTCAAACTACATGGTGTCTTTGTCACCATTATATCTAACCGAGATCCTCGGTTTACATCTCAATTCTAGAAGGGTCTACAACACTCATTAGGGACCCGACTGAACTTTAGTACGGCATTCCATCCACAAACAGATGGTCAAACGGAAAGGACAAATCAAGTGGTGGAAGATATGCTCGAGGCTTGTGCTATTGACTTTGGAGGAAGTTGGAATGATCACTTGCCTCTAGTAGAATTTACATACAACAATAGCTACCAAACTAGTATTCAAATGGCACCATTTGAAGCTTTATATGGAAGAAGCTAGCGTTCGCCTATTTGTTGGAATAAAGTAGGAGAAAGGTAATTTCTTGATCCCTATATTATTAGGGATACTACCAAGAAGATTAAACTCATTCGAGAAAGACTTCAGATGGCCCAAGACAGGCAGAAATCATATGCTGACAATCGAAGGTGCAACTTGGAGTTTCAAGTAGGAGATCATGTATTTCTTAAAGTTTCTCTAGGATGAGATATTCGAAGATTTGGCATTAAGGGTAAGCTTACTCTAAGATTCATTGGTCCTTTTGAAATTCTGGAAAGAGTTGGTGAAGTCGCATATCGAATTGCTTTACCTCCTCAATTATCTGAAGTGCATGATGTATTTCACGTCTCAATGCTCAAAAAGTATGTTCCTGATCCTTTCCATGTCATCACCTATGACAATCTAGAAATTAAGATGGATTTGACATATGAGAAAAAGTCAGTCAGGATCCTTGAACGAGAGGTACGTCAACTTTGGAACAAGACTATTCCTATGGTCAAAATACAGTGGACAAAGTCGGGAGAAACATGGGAAACTGAAGATGCTATGCGCAAAAGATTTACAGAATTATTTGAATGTAAGTACACTCTCCACAATCCATACATTGAATTTTGGGACCAAATTCTCTTAAGTGGGGGAGGGTGTAATGTCCCAGAAATTCTATAAATATTTGGAATTATTTAAGTATTTTCTAGGATATTTAGGTGATTTTTAGGAATTTATAAGAATTTTTAAAGACCAGATAAATTAATAAATAAATTTTTGGGTTAAATAAATCATTATTAAGGCCCAAGTATGACAACAAATTAATTTATCCTATTTAAATAAAGCCCAAAGGACTTAAGGACCAAGCCCATGAAGTTTGGCCCATATTCTAGAAGATTAATTAGCTTATTCACGGAATATAAGGATAAATACTAATTATTTAGATAATTTTGTGGATAAATCGAAATTAGAGTTTCAATGAATTTCAAATTCGACGCCCACTCGTGGCGGTCTATCGTAAAACCGCTAAGGGACAAATGGTGGCCTAGTCCTAGACTGCTACATCCTGTCAGTTCCATGAGTTGAAGAAAGAGCAAAAAGATTAGATTTTTGATGTCTTATCTCTTAGAGATCGAGATGGGAGGACTAGTAAACATCTTAAGGACTCTCAGAAGTCGACCTAAGGTTTAATAAGGACTGTAGAATTGATCTAATCTATGAAACCCTAGCCTAACCCTATAAATAGACCCTGAGTTTCACTTGCGCGACCCCTACGTTTGCTCGCATGGAACTAAGGTAAGGAGACAATATTTCGGATAAGTTCTTTAGAAGTTTTTATTCCTAATACATAGGACTAACATCTCCCAAAATTTCGTGCTAGGAGATCAAGCACCCAGGGAGTTAGAGACGCTCAAAGTTGTTGGTTTCACAACAACGACCCAGGAGACTGTGCAATGGGGTGTTGAAGATCAAGGAATTTGGGATCCAAAATGAGATATTTAGAACTGGAACCTTTAGAACTTTTCGTTCCCCTTAGTAACTTCTTCTTACCCTCCAAATTTAGCCTTAAATTTGAAGTTAAAGGCCTAGGATAGAGGTAGGTCATCTCATGAACGGCTAAAATATTGTTCTAGGATTAAAAGCACTCTTATTGCACTTGATTTCATGTATTATAGACCGAGAATTTCATGCTTTATTTGAGCCTATGCATATAGTGAAATGTTCATGCAAAAATCTTAATCCTAAGGAAATAAAAAGGAATTCTCTTGTCATAGCACATGAATCCCATGCATATTGTTAGCCTAATCTTTGTTCTATCATGATAGAAAAGTTTATACATGTTGATTTCCAGACATGATGCGTTTTAAACATTAGTTTCTTCTTATTTTTATTTACTGTCAGACGTGCTCTAGCGGCCTAATCTTCGACCGCCAACCTTGTGCAGTGGTCCTACGATAAACCGCTAGTCACCTTGAAACGTGATTCTTATGAAACCTCTGGCGGACCAGAAATAGACCGTTAAATTCCTTCTGGCGGCCTTACGATAAACAACCAACTTTCTGTAACGGCTCTGTAATAGACCGCCAATATTCTGATTTTTGTCAACCCGAGGCAGATTTAAGAAAAGTCCATGTAGTTTATAAATAACCCTAGTTAACTATGTTCTAACCTGTTTTAATGTTATTCACTACCCTGAGTTTTTATTTACTGATTCATAACATTGAGTTGATGTTCGTTATGGTACTTAGGATTATTTTTTTTAGCATAAGTTAATTTATGCCAAAATCATATACTTTTGTAATTAAATACATGTTTCTAAAGTTAGATTGTTTCATGGTTTACCTTGATTGTGATTTTCATGATATCTTTCTCGTCTATAGAGTCATTTTCATAAGTACATGGCATATATCCCGGTGTATGACCATTAGTTACACTTATTGACATTAAGAACACAATCTTGGACTTGATAACCTCTCCCTTAGATATTCCTTCCAATGGACTAGGAAATTTTATTTCATGGTCTCTATAATTCTCCGCGAGCTTGGGATTCCCACTACGACGTCGAGTTGGTTGTACCATTAAAACCCAATTGTCTAGAAAGTGCTTATACATGTATTTTATATTTCTGGAACTTAGCGGCCCAATAGTTGACTGCCAGAGTCTGATAGCGCTCCTTGTCTAGACCGCTAACAGAACCTTGACGGATCTTTCTTTGACCGCTAAAGACTCCAGAGAATATGTTTTCAATATCGAACAGTCGTATGCTTAACGGTCCAGAACTAGACCACTATCTACATATAACGGCCCAATAAATGGCTGCTATTATCCTCAGTCCAGTTAACCCAAGGTTTGACCTAGGGGTTAATATTTCTATGATCCTAGAAAGACTATTGAATTTTCGGGACATGTCACCTTAATCAAAATAATTTAACTAAATTTTGAAAGTTAAGGAATGTACCGGTATGCTGCCGATTTATTTCCATAGCATAACCTATTTATTGAGGTATTTATTGAAACTCCTTATTTCAAATAGAAGCATTCGTATTTTTGGTTACTTTATCATGAAACTATCATTGAAATTGTTTATTCTTGGCCACATTATTTACATGCGTGGAAGTAACTTGATTTAAATTTGAAGATACAGTTCGAGCATTGATTGTGTTCAAGGGTTCTATACTAGTCCCCTCGGTTGATTGTCGGAAATATACTATTTAAACCATGGGGTATGATGCTAATGACGTCACATTGCGCTGGGAGTACTTTCTTTATAAATAAGTCAAAAGTCACGGGAATCTTGAAACATGTAGACGTAGATCCCCAGAAATTCACGAAGTACTTGCTACTAAGTGAAGAGTACATCCTTGCTTGTTACATGACTTTCTAGTACATTCTTGTTCATGATAGGCCATCGTTACATTCTTGCTAGATTAAACTTGATGAATTCATGTTCTCATATCCCAAGCTTGATTATACCTTATTACTTTGGTTTTAATCGCATGTTTGATCGTATTGCATGATTTATCTTTTTCTTTAGAGCTAAAGACATTAATTACTTTAACCTTGCCTACATTTTGATGCGAAGATACCTACTGGGCAAGTGTGCTCATTACCTATTTTTCAATATTTTCAGGAGATGTAAGTAGTTCAGATTCGGATTCGAGTTATTCAAGTGATGGGTCCGAGAGTGATTAAAGGAAATATGGAATCGAGAGAAGACCTAGAGTGTCGAAATATGTCTAGATTGAGTCAATTATATATAATTTTTGTTTTTTTAGTCTAGATAAAAAGGAGAGTTGAATATTTATGTACTTGAATTATGATCATTTGATATGAAATAAAGATGAAGTTTTGAGTAAATTTATTGTGCAATTACTTTATGTTATTATTATTGTGCTCTGGTTATATTTCTTGCTCGAGTGATGCAGGACGGAGAGAGGGACCGACTCTAAGTGATGCGGACCTCGGACTCTAAATGTAGACGCGACCAGCAACATACTAATAGGAGAGACACTTCGGCCCTACACTAAGAGTTCCTATGGGCTATACGTCGCTAACAGAAATGCAAGCTCACTCGTCATCCCAAGCGAGGGGAAACGTGGAACCGCGCGGTTGAAAAATCGGCAGAGTCAAGGGTGGTCGACTCACTTCCATGCTCGGATCGAGTCACTGGTGTAGACACGCCAAAATTGACGCTTTGTTGATCAAATCTCATGTCACCATGATAACGCCCCAAAGTGAACTTCAATATTTCTATAATATAAAGTTTTTCTATTTTTGTGTGTTTTTGTGATTTATTCTTGGGTTTTTGGTGATTAACGACTTGGAGAGGGGCGTGTTTTAAATAGTGACCTAATCTGAGGCGTGTTCTTGAGAAAGGACGACCATAGGGAAGGGCGTCAATTCCTGGTATTTTACGAGTATTGCTCAAATTGGAAAATCAATGATTAACGTCCTTCCCTAGGGCGTGTTTTTGTTTAACGCCTTTGCTTCAGGCGTCTTTTCGTAATTTTCAAATTAAGAAGGTTTTGTTGCCAAAATTGAATCCAAAAAGTGACACCGTGATCCCGGTCGTGTTTTGAATTAACGCCCTGGAGCAGGTCGTCAATTCAGAATTGACGCCCTTTGGTAGGTCGTGTTTCACCCTTTCGTGTCCTGCTTAAACTCACCTTTCCTAAAGAGTTCCCTGCCTTTCTTGATCACCTTGCTCGATCTGGGAACTAGAGTCCTTGCCATTGACGACCACTGCCTATTCTTATCTTCCCAAATCTGTGTTTATCTTGATCGAAACCCTATAAAAAGAGTCCCCTGGTTGATCTCGCGCGAGGTTACATGGGGAGGTTAACGTGTGCAAGGTTAGAAGCTGTTAAGAAAGAATCGTGAGTTGTGAGTTGTTACAGAGGTTAGACGCACGTATACATACAGAAGCTCTCTGCTTCCTCCTGCTGCCGCATCCAAAGTGTTTTCCCTTTACTGTTTACAGGAACAGCAGGGATCTTTTTCTTATCTTCGTTTGTTGTCTTCATTCATATCTGTTCATCATCGTATAGCCTTTTCCTTGCATTAGTTTTCATTACATCTCTTCTCCTCTCCCTAATTCTCTAGGGGTTTTAAAAACAAACAAAAGGTGCACACTTTATGCTCTTCTTTCATCACCATCTTTCATCTCGGGATTGATACTACACTCACGTTTGGATGATCTCTTTTTCTTTTACTTGTTTGTTCTTTGTTTAAGGGTAATCAAAAAGGAAGACCCCCTTCATCGGCCGGCCGATAGAAGGTGGAGGAAGGAACCACATCTATCCCGCATCCTATTATCACCAGGTATTCGCGATCATCTTTTCTTCTTATTGAGGTAACCCCTCTGGCGATCACTCTCCTTAGTAGCACCACGTGCTATTTTACTCCATTTTTCATTATTCTTCTTATGCATATGCTTATATGCTTATTTTTCTTAAAAGTGGATTATTTTCAATGATTCACAAATTGGCGATCACGGTGGGACTCCCACTATTTTTCTGTTGATTACCCCTTTTCTATTGGCACCCACGTGTGCCCTTTCCCCTTTGGCACCCACGCGTGCCCTTTCCCTTTGGTACCCATGGTACCCCTCCCTTGTGCCCTACGGGCACCCTCCACTGTGCACACTGCACACTCCCCGAGATCAGCCAGTTTGTGATTAGTCTCTTGGTTTTTTGAATTAACGCCTTCCATAAAGGTGCTTTTTGAGTTAACGCCTTGATCCAGGGTGTCTTTTTCCTGATTAACACCTTCTGCCAAGGCGTCTTTTATCACATCTCTTGGTCTTCTACTCTGTTTGTGAATTCGCGCCCTTCACTGCGGGCGTCCTTTTATTGATTAGCGCCTTTCATCAAGGCGTGTCTTTCTTTTGAGCGTGTGCACCACTCATATTTGACGCCCTCTGTCAGAGGCGTCCTTTTTGCATACAGCGCCTCACACTAAGGCGTGGTTTTCACTGTCTGTGAGCACTTCACCTTGATTCACGACAGCCACGCTGTCGTTTCTTCTATTAGTAGCGACTGCCGCTACGTCGCCTCTTTCCTGTGTGTTTACAGAGCTTTGCTGTTTCTATCTATGCATGCTGGATTCATACTTACATTGATTATTTGATTATATTGTTGTGATTGGCTTATCTTATACTACATTTTGTGGCATTTGGTTGAGGGACCTCCTCTCTCTACACTAGGATTCCACACACCTCTCTTGGAATCGGGACAACCCTCCATTGAGCATTCCGTCTCTTTGGACCGGAAATCCCTTTTCCAAGACCTCCGTAAGTCCCTGCACCCGTGGATTCCCTCATGGACGCTGGGCTGGTTGTACCTTTGAAGTACCCGGAGTTTAGAGAACCTATCGTTGGTAAGAAGAGAGAGAACCTAGCTAACCCGGAGACTACACTTGGATCCAAACTAGGTTTCACTTTGCAAAAGTGAATTATTCTTCAATTTAACTCACTCTAATCTTAAGCATAACACTAAAATCTTGCGTTCATCTCAACTTGATTGCATAAACTTGGTTGGGTTGATTTGCTTAAGCTTGTTTCGATTGGGTGATTGATTGTGTGATAATTCCTTCATAAAGCTTTCTCTCTTTTTAAGCATGCAACTCCGTTCAGGTAAGATTATCAACATGGCAAGCTACGGATATTCCTATGATGATGTGGAGGAGAACGTTTTTGGTCAATCCTATGAGGTTCCCCAAGATTCTATCTATCATGAGGGGAATTACCCTCCTCCTCATTCTCATTATCCTCAAGTTCATGTGGTTGATACCACTACTCAAGAGGTTGTGCCCTCTTCTCAGGCTTTACCCTCCAATACTTCGGGGAACCCCTCCCCATCTTTCAATGTTACCGATTTGATTAATGCTCTATCTCAATTAGATGACTCCCAGCGGCAGGCAGTTCAGGCCGCTTTGAAAGGGAAGTCCGTTCCCTCTTCATCCTCCAATCCCCCTCCCGCCGAGAGTGGCCATCATATCACTAATGACCAAGCGGTCTTGCACAAACCCCCCTCTTGTCCACCAATGCCTGGTGCAGCCATGCCGGCCCAACAGGCAAGCTACTCAGTGGTTAGGCCTCAGTTTCTCCAACCTCCCCGAATTCTACGGACGCCTATACCGAATTCTTTCATCCAAAATCTTACCCCAGTCGAGTCCGACACCAATGTTCTACTGCTCCAAAAGTTGGCCAGCATGGAAGAGCAACTTAAGAAAGTTACTGCAGCCAAGAATGCCCCGGAGATCTCTCTCCCTACACTGCCAGTTTTCCATCTGCCGCCTTCTGAGATGCCGAATTTTTGGCGATACAATGGAACTGGCAATCCTTTTATTCATTTGAAGGATTTCGTGTACGAGACCTCCTTTTGGCAAGATAATAAGGCCTCTTTGGCTTATTTGTTTAGAAGATCTTTAGAGGGGCCAGCCCTTGAGTGGTTTTATTCCTTGGAACCCGCAGATGCCAGTAATTTTGATGTGGTTCAAAGGAAATTCTTGCAGAAGTACAGGGACCGGGTTGGACCCTCCCTTTCAGTTACAGATTTGGTTGCAGAAAAAATGAAGCCCGAGGATGACTTCATAATATTTGCTGATAGGTGGCGATCAATGGCCGAAAAGTTGAAAGATACGTTGTCTGAACCGGAACAGGTTAAGATGATTATATCCAATGCAACCCCTCAGTTCCGGCACATATTAGCCATGAACAGATTGACAACCATGGAGGAGCTCTATGAAAGAGCTCGTTATATTCAAACCCAAATGAAGGATTCGCCCATCATGGGCATGTTTGAACCAAAGCCAAAGTTGTTCAAGAAAAATACAAATGTCAACAATAGCGGGCCCACGACTGAGGGCACCGTCATCAATGAGCAGGTTGGCGCGGTCGGCAACCCCACACCTTTTCGCCAATCTAACCCACGACCCCGCCACCTCCACAGCAAAGCACTCTCTTCAACTCGCCACCACAACACCAATTCGCACCTCCACCTTCCTTTGCTCCGCCATAAAATCAAGCGCCCCGCGCAGACCCTCCAGCTCCGCCACAATACCACCAAGTACCGCCACCCACTAACTATGGACCGCAACAACAACAGCAAAGGAGACCACTAGGCCCCAAAAGGACCCACTATCCTCCACTGCCAGAAAGTCTCCCGGATATTTTCAATGCCTTAATGGCCGCCAACTTGCTCATGCTACCAAAGGAAAGGGCAGCGTGGCCCGCTAATGTTGACACGTCCCGCTACTGTGTCTTTCACCGCTCCCCTGGTCATAACATTGATCGTTGCTTCCACTTCAAGGATTACATTTATGATTTAAATGACCAGGGTGGCATTAATTGGGATGAGATGAGACAGTTTATCACCACTATGAAAGAAAGAAAGTCTCCTCGGCAACAGTAGGCTCAGCAGCCACAGCAACCAGCTCCACAGCCGCAACAGCAAGCTCCAGCACCTCAGCAAGATATGGGGATTGTCCACAATCCATTTCCGGAGCACCCACCAAATCAGCACGTGAACCCTGTCACGTCTCTCCGTGAGGTGGAGAGAGGACAGGGATGGCATGAAGAAAACGCCTCTGTTGGGGTATTTAATCATAATCCAAATCAACCTCCACGCCTTTTGCGCACGCTTCCTTCTTCTTCTACTCCCCAATTGAGCCGAGCTCTTCTACGCCCCGTTAATCCACCTGCTCCCACAAATTCTCCATCCTTGCCAACCCGATCTCTCCTTACCCGCTTACCGCCTCCGCAGCCTACCACGCAGCAAACTCCGCCATCCATCACCAACCCTTCACCTTCGCCATCTAGACCACTCCTTATCCACCCATCACCAACATCCACCACCACTACTCCTCCACCAACAAGGATCCCCCCACCATCGGCTCCCCCATCCTTCGTACCCAGATCTCTCCTCATTCCACCTATTAACTCTCCCCACACTCGGGCACCCCTTCTTACTCCTACGCCTCCTACGGGGGCTTCTTCATTGAACTCCTCACCAACACCCCCTACGGGGTCGCCTCCTTTAAACAACTCTCCACCGCTTCTTAACGCCAATACACCCTCCTCTTCTTCCAATCCTCCCTTATTTGCCCCGACAGAGGCGTGGCAAAACATGGCACCGCTCCGCGGTGCACGGATGTTCCAGCGCATCTTTCCCCAAAGGGAGCAAGAGCCCATGCAGGGGCCTAATGAACAAGAACAGGAGCAAGAGTCCGTGCCCGGCACTCAGTATGATTTGTTAAAGCATCTTGACCGAAATCCAGCAAGAATTTCCATTTTAGAACTGATCAAAAGGTCAACCACTCATCAGATGGCTCTGAAGGAATATTTGCAGAAAGTTATGGTCAATGAGGACATTCCGGTCGAGCAGATAACCACAGTATTAACGCCCGCTAGCAGTCAGCCGGTGATTACTTTTCATGAGCATGAACTGGCACCGCTCTCAGCAAGGAAATATGCTCTGTGCATCACGGTTGATATTAATAAGGTGGCGGTGAAACAATGTCTGGTGGACACCGGGGCATCTATCAATGTATTGCCGCCGAGCACTTTGAAGATGTGCGGCATTCCTGAAAATCTGATTCGGCCATCTACCATAACAGTCACAGCATATGACAATACCAAGAAGCCTCCTCTAGGCATGATCACATTAAAAGTCAGTTTGGTCCAGCCACAATCACGGTCGATTTCCACATTTTGGATATGGATCCAACATTTAATGGCATTCTGGGCCGCCCCTATATTCAACAGCTCGATGCAGTGCCCTCCATAAATCATCAATGCCTCAAGTTTCCACACAAGGGCCGCATCATCAAAGTTACAAGTATGCCAATTCTGCCAGAAGAAGCTATACACTTGGCTTCATCAGTTCCTTCTATTTGGCCTGCCAACAAGCCATTGCTATCAGTGATGGACATCCCTCACCCAAGGCCGATGTCACCTGAGACAGTAACGACAATTGCCATGACACCCTTGCCTTCCAAGGGGAAGAAGAAGAAAAGCATGATAAACACCCCTGGCCGGAAAATTCTAATGAAAATGGGGTATCAAAAGGGCAAAGGCCTGTTGACACCTTGAAAATGAACAAGGGTGAAAGCACAATTGAAAAGAGGATCAGACCAACAGTGAAAGACCAATGATGAGGCCCGTCAACCATTTACCCGGCTGAAGCCTTTGTCGGCCAAGCTGATGCCCGGTGCCGATATCATTCAGACGGCAACACTGATAAAGCAGCAGTCACTCGACTGATGGGACCTCCTAGCACACTTTAATGAGAGCTGTACTACTGCCTCATCCAAGAATCCACAGATGACATGTCAGGGTAGGTCAGATGTCGGCTTATTGACAGAAGTGATATGAGATAAAGATGAAGCCGGTACCGGTAGATGAAGATTGTAAAGGCTTTTGCAAAGTCAGATCAATGAAGAAGAATCGTCTCCACAGATTATACGCCCGACTGAGGTCTTCCCAGACTAAGGCTGATGTTCGATCTCGTCACCATTCAGGTGACGATATCGATAAAATGATACCCGGTTTTGTCATCATTCAGATGGCAATACTGATGAAACCCCTGTCTACGGACTGATGAAAACATATCAATGATATCAATGGAAAGTGTATCACTAATAGAGGACCCTCTCAAGATTCAAATATACCCCAGGGTCTAATCTAGACCATGAATCGTGTATGAAGTTTAAAGAGCCTTAAATGGGCCTGGCCAGTGGGCCTCTGAGAGCTGCGCCGGGAACTGCCATCGACACCACCTACCGCGCCGGGAGCCCCGTCAAAGGCGCGCCGGTTGCTGTCGTCCGAGAAGTCAGTCAAGGGGCCTATAAAACCCACTCATTCGAAGAAAGAGGGGGAGATCGGAAGGATAACCAGAAACCAAAGGAAAAAGAGAGCCCCAAGAAAAGTGACTCGAAGAAGCGAAGAGATATCTAAGAAGAGAGGAGGAAGAAGAAGCTCCAGGTGGGCTGCTCCGGGGAGGGAGAGGAGTCAATGCTCCGCCCTCCCCCATACTTTCTTTTCTTTTCTTTGATGTAATCTAGCGAGTCTTTTCTCGATTTATCAAATGTAGCCGGAGAGTTCCGATCTTGATTTCCACCTCTCTGCTTTGCATTTCTCTTTTACGATCTGTGTAAGTCTTTGATACAACGCAATGAAGTATCAACATGGCCCATTTGGGCATCGATCGATTGAGATATCTGCTCTCCGTCTCTCTCCATGTACATAGTTCTCGGCTGAAAATTCCAGTAGCCTAGACTCTTCGAGTTTCAGAGCCGATTGAATGAATCTCTTCTTCGAGAAGGGATGAAGATAGGACCCCCACCCCTATCTAATGGGTTATTGGGTTCCACTTTCTTCTCTCCTCCTGTCTCAATGGTAGATCCTCCGCATATAGTCTGAGTTTTCTCTTGAGCCCTTGTGCTGTTCAGGAACCAGAGACATCAATCTCTTGGTTCCCTGAACTGCTGGCTGTACAAAGATATGTCTACTCTGCAGGTTAATGCCATCCCGCGAGATTCTAACAAGCGATGGCCTCAGTCTCTCGACCCTCCATTCTAACCCTTGAATGATTAGGGTCTGGAGTTTCGACGCTAAGAGTTCCTCCGTCGCCGGTTTTTCGATGCAGTTGGGCTCGTCTAGGGGATCAGAGACAGTCATCTCTTGATCCCCCAGACGGCCTGCAATAAACAGATGAAACCCTTCACAGGATATAGACGATGGTCTCTTTTCCCCTACTGATTCGGCCTTCCAATTCCCTTGGCATCCTTCAAACAGAGCTACCCACGAAACCCCCTCCTGCACTCCACATTCGATCTCGATCCTAGCCAGAAAACTCAGAAAATTCCCGAACAGAGTACCATAATCAAGCCCTAAAACCCCTAACCCTTTCACCTTCCCGGCGTGCTAATTTCCACGCCGAGAGCTACGCCGCCGAGAGGCCTCCCTCTTCCTTCCCCTTCAGCAAAACGACAAACCCCCCCGGTTAAACCCCAACCTTCCCGGCCTGTGGCCTCCCGGCGCCGGGTTCCCGGCGCGGTGAGGAGCGCGCCGAGAAGCCTCATGCCGGGAGCTCCCCCTTTTTTTTTGCCATTAAAGCCATGCCGAGAGCTCTCCCTTTGGCCAATAGAAACCCACGCAGAGACCCTCCTTCTTTGGCCAATAAAATTTAGTCCGAGGCCCTCCTCTGCACTGTCATCCTTCAATCCTTTAGTCTCCCTACACACCTATCTAGGGGATGTTCGGAGACCATCATATGTGCCCTGAGAAGATACAGTAATGGGGAAGACCTCCCCTACAGCCTTCATTTCCGATCCGGATTTCACTGCTACCTTACGAACTCAAAGAGCCATGTTATTATATGCATTTTGATGCATTCCAAGGGAATATTAACCAATGAGATAGGCGCAAGTAACATCCCCGGGCCCGGTGCCCTTCTTATCTGGTCGTCATCCCGGCATCCCGTGGATGATGACCTATTCTCTCTTGGCATAATCTAAGTTGAGGGGACATGCTGCCGAAATTCATACATACCCTACCGGGTAAATGTGATATTCTCTCCCAACCCCGCCGACCCACGGAGTTATGTCCTTGCACGCTCTTCGATGGTCCCTCGAAGGGGGATAAAGATGCGGCACCGCACCACATGGGACGTGTCATGTCGCGCCAGTCCCTATTCGGACTCCGGGTCTATTATACCCGATCTTTTACGGATCCTACCCTGCAGCTGCATGGGTGGTTTCCTATTCCCACTTGGCATAGTCCAAGATGGCGGGTTATGCCGTCTGATTTGTCCCGTACTTAATAACCCCCCTGCTTTGTCTAGTCCATTTAGCATTCTGCAAATAAATCAACCCCGTCTCTTCTGAGCCTTATCTTCACCGCTGCTTTCCCCCTATTTTGGCATTTAATCAAGGGTTGTCCTTCCTTGGAAGGGCGTAATTAACGTCATAGCCTTTATGGTATGACGGACTGCTGGTCCCGACTCGGACTTCACAATCGACCGACCAAGTCAGATCGAGCGCACAATAAAATCGTCACACACGTGACTGGCACGCCTAATAAATCAATAAATCAAAAATCCAAATAAAAAAATAAAAAATATAAATAAATAATACAACGAAACGAGATAAGATCCACGTTCCACAAGCTGACACGCCCGGTGGGACTCAGTCTCCCTTCATCTCTATGCCAAAATAGGAGGCCCAGCGGGCCCCCCTCAAATTTCTGATCCTGTGCGCTTTCCTTATTTTCAGGAAGATGACTACTGGACTTATGTCTGTACGCTTCGGCCAACAACCGATCGATATGCATGTGCAAGAGGGTTACCTGGCGGTACCCCTATCATTCGGAGCAATGCCCCCTGCTGTCGGGCTGCCCAACTGTCTGGGCCTCGTCTTCACCGACCTTCTGCAGGTCAACAGCAACGAGCAAGGCACCGCTGCGGGTGCCCCTATGAAGATTGTTGGTAAGAAGGCTGGCTTACCGGAGAAGATGACCTCGACGGCCGTCGCCTGCTATGTACACCAAGTTCAAAGGAGGGACACGGTTCCCGCTGCTGCCCAGAGGGGAAAGAGAAATAACCGGAGAAGCCGGTATGCTGCTGCTGAGCGTCGTCTTTCCAATTCTGGGAAGACAATGATGATGGGAGATGTTAGGGTGAACCTCAACGGTCGCCCCAGAGAAGTCCGGCCAGACAGGATTGTCCCGACTATCCAGACCGACAACAGGTTCCGCGTTCTGGTCGCTAGGAGGGCCAACTGGGAAGCTGATGAAAGGAAGCCGCTGGCGCCCAAGCCAGTAAAATATAAACAGGTCTGGCGACCAAAGAAGATTCAGAGCTGGGCCCCAGCTCGATATGAGAAGAAGGCTACTGAGGATGCTGTTACCCGCTTCAGGGCAGGAAGCAGAAGAGAAGAAAGAAACTACAGAAGAGATGATGTTGCTGCTTACCCTAAGGCTCGGGGGAGGAGAGATGAAAAAAATGATGAAGGAAGGAACTACTCGCCCCGTGATGAAGGGCAAAAGATATCAAAAGAATGAAGACCTTACTATCACCCATCCCAGGGCCAAAGGCAAAAGATGGCAAAGGAAGAACTATGATGACACCGCCAACTGCTGCCAAGATGGCGATATGGGAATGAGCAAACCAGTCACGGTTGCCATTCCAGGAAGACCAAGAGCCTGTGCCAGACAGGCTGACATATTCAGATATTCTAAAGCCGAGCATTTGAATGCTCAGATGACAAGACTGGCTCATCAGCAGAAAAGCCAGGAAAGATTGATACTCCTACCAGAGCCGCGAAGGCACGATCCAGAGGAGATGAAACAAGTGGTCCAAGACTACTTCCATTACCTGGGGAACTCTGCCCTTGGTCAGCAAAGATTATCCCGTGCTCTGGGCACCGTGGATGAAGAAGAAGGAGAAGCCCTTCAAGAAGTGATGCTCGGAGTCTCCTCCTCCGATTCGAATGATTATGAAGAAGGCCGCAAGGCCGGATATGATAAAGAAGACCTGTATAGGGAAGAAGCTGAAGAAAGAGTATCGGTCTTCGACCGACTCAAATACCCTGATCAGGCAAAAAGAAAAGTTAGCAGGCAGAAGGGAAGAATGCAAATCTTCGCTTGTAACATGGCTGGAATCGCCAGGGGGCAGAATATGCTACCAACTCAGGCAGATGAACTGCTCAGGCTGGCTACCAGACCAGGCCCCGTCACAAGAAGAGGTCAGGCTGCAAAAGATAAGATGAAGAATGATGAGGAAACCCGCAAGATCACCACCATGACAGTCAATGTGGTGACAACAGAAGAAGAAGATAATCCCTTCATTGATGATGCTGAAGGGACTTCAGAAGATATACAGATCCCATCGACTCTGGATCCCATGATCCAGATGATGTTTAGAAGATATCAACAGGAGATCAGTGCTCTCAGAAGACAGCTAAATGAGAGGCATGAAGCCACACTGATCTCCAAGCAAGCCGAACCTGTGGGGCAGACTTCCAGCTCAGCAGAAATGGCTGTCCCAACTAATCCCCTTCCAGCTGATAAGGGCAAAGCTCCGAGCCAGCCTGTTCTGCAGCAAGCAGTAGCTCAGCCCTCTACATCTCAGACGCAGCCCGCCACGCCCACCTTGCATGCAACTATGATGATGACTCCCTACAGCCAGCAGCAAGCTCACTTCTTCCCAGAAGAGATAGATCCAGCCCTAGCCCACAAGCTGATGATTGAAAGAATTGTGGAGATGAAGTTGTCTGAAAAGACCGGTGATGGTGTAAATACCTATGACGTGTACAAAGTGCCGTATCCTCCCCAGTATGCTGCTAAAAGACTACCCCCAGGCGTCAGTAAGCCGCCGAAATTTGAGAAATTCAACGGCCAGGGCTTTCCCAGGGAGCACATTGCTTACTATACCACAATTATGGGCGACTTGGCAGCTGATGAAGCCTATCTGCTTAAGTTCTTTGGCTCGTCCCTCACTGGGATAGCCTTTGAATGGTATTCAAGCCTGCCCGCTGGATCAGTGGTGGATTGGCCTGATATGCAAAGAAAATTCCGCGATAGATTTCATGTCACTGAAAGAGAAATTACAATAGCGGAGCTATATGCAACCAAGCAAAGGTAGGATGAAACAGCACTGGATTACATCAAAAGGTGGAGAAACTTAGCCATGAGATGCCGAAGACCTCCTCATCAGGAAGATGCAGTGCAGATATGTAAACAGAGCCTCAAGAGAGAGGTACTAAAAAAGATGATCGGTGCAGATGTCAGAACATTCGACCGGCTGAACAATACAGTGGCGGAAGTCGAGACATTCTTGTCCAAGCGCCCGATCGCCAATGCTCCCACTATGCCGAAGGGTAAAACCAATGATCGACGGCCATCACATACTGAGGCTAACGCCGTCGATTTCAGAACCTTCGAGCAACAGAAAGGAAAAAAGGAGGCAGATGAAGCTCCCCCGCCTGAGGGTGCAACAGAAAGAAAAGATAAGGTGTCTCTGAGAGACAGAATGAGAAGGGCTTACTCTTTTCCCAAAGATAAGACATCAGCACTATTTAACTGGGCATATAAGTTCAACAAGGTAACATTGCCCGAACCGAAGAGACCTGCGGATGCGACAAAGAAAGATGATCCGCTGTTCTGTCCATTTCACCGTGCGCTGGGGCACGCAATTGAAGATTGTTATGTCTTCAAGGACATTATGGAAGGAATGGTCAAAAAGGGTGAGCTACAGTTGGGTGATTACCAGGTGAAGCCACCTCATCCGCATGAGCCTCCGCCCTGGAGGATGGCCGCCAATATGATTTCAGTCTATCAGCAGCTGCCTGGGGAAGCCATTGAAGAATGTACCAGGCATACTTATGAAGCTTGCCTCCTCACCCCACTGAAAGATCAGGAAGGATGGCAGACGAAGCCCATAAAGAACAGAAGAAAGACTCTTGCAGCCAGCACCAGTGGGGCAACTATTCGGGGTGTCACCCCAAGGCCTGAGCCACCTCCAGTAAAGCCAGTATGGCATACAGCTGAGACCAGACCAGTCATCTGGATCCCTACTCACAACCGGAGGAGACAAACTCCCCTACCTACACATAAAGAAGCAAGTCCTGCAGCCAGGCGTTTACAGCAGTATATCAATGAGCTCGATGAATATGAGCAGAAAAAGCCCAAAAACCTGCTGGTAAAAGATTGTATACTCTGGGAGCAGCTCGAAGAATTGAAAATTTAAGAGCAGCCAGAGGCAGAGCAAAGAAAAGATGAGACTTAGCCCTTCTAGGGGCAGGAGCCGGCAAAGCCGAATTCCCAGAAGAAGAAGAGATGGCCCAAGTCCAAAACGGAAAAGAAAGTCACGACAGTACAATGCAACACCCTGTCGGTACTCTTTTCCTTGCCCGGGGAGAATGATGAGGATGAAGCATCAAATGCCCCGCTAGAAGCCAACCATGCTGAGGCCTCTACCTCAGCCCATGCAACACGTTCTGGGAAAAGATGGGGGCGCCCGCCACCAGCTAATCCTAATATTATATTCAGAGGGGAGCGACCCTATCAGATCCCCGAGCCAGAGGTACGAGGTGTCCAGGTTCCTCCCCTTGCCAGCTTGTACCAAGAAAAAGAAGAGGCTCCTTCATTCCTGGAATTCTTGTCCAGTTTGGAAAATGAGCAGCTGGCTCACACTGCTTCAGCTGAAAACAATAAATGCCAGCAGACTGCAGTTAGAAAGCAGAAGCAGCATGAAGAAAATAAAGGAAGTAACCCTCTAGCAGAAACAGGGGTCGTTACTACAGAAGAAGCCTCCCGGGAAACCGATCAAGAGGGTAAAACCGGCACTGGGCAGCAAAGGCCACAGGCACCACATGAACCTCCAAGATCCCGTTGGGTGGAGGAGATGAGACTGTCTAACGTCCGGGTGGGCAGCCGGATCATGAAAATGCTGAAGAAGCTCCCTACCAGGTTCTCCATCTGGGAAATCCTCTCTCTGAGTGAAGAGGCTCGCCAAGCCATTATTGATGCCTTGCAGTCGCCGGCACAGTATGAAGCACTCTTGACAGAAGTGAATTATGGTCCATCAGTCACATTCACAGAGGATGATATGCTAATCCCAAATTCCAGCCATAACAGACCGCTGTATATGAGGGGTTCTCTAAACTGTCAGCCGATAAGCAGAATACTGATAGATCCCGGGGCTGCTGTGAACATTCTCCCATACCGCATCTATCAGAAATATTACTTTGATCTGCAGCTCACCAAGGTCAGAGACATGAAGATTGCAGGATTTAACCAAAAGTGTGAGACACCTCTTGGGGTAGCTGATTTCAACCTCACGTTGGGAGACCTCACTACAGTGGTACGATTCTATGTGATCGACTCCAACACCACGTATAAAGCCCTGCTGGGGAGACCGTGGCTGCATGAATATCAAATAGTGCCATCCACGCTACATCAGTGCATCAAATACTGCCATGAATGATAAGAAGAGAGGGTGTTTATGGATCTGCATCCTTTCGAAGTGTTCGAGTGCCATATGCTCGATGCATCCTACTATATCAAGGTGTCGCAAAACTGCGAAAGGAAAGAGGCTGTGGTCAGCCAGAAAAAGCCCGCGATAGAGGCAAGGAGTTGGTCTCCACCGCCACCAAAGGGCTATGTTAAAAAGCATAATGTATCTCACATCTCTTATGCCGGTGACTTTGCTCGGGTTACCCCTCCTAGCGTCCACCCGGATAATGCCGATGAAGAAATGAAGCAAAAGTACACTCAGGTGGAGGTGCCGCAGGGTTTATTTAAACCCATCGTCAGCCTTGAGTACCAAACGGTGCTACCACTGAAGACTATGGAAATCCCTCGCTTCTGCGAGCCTCCTATTATATTCTACACCGGGGAGCCAGTCGAAGAAGATGATCAAGACTGTATGGCCCCTGAAGAAGCCGCAAACCAGATGGTACCGATTACAGGCTTGGATTATACTACCCAACGGGTTTCACAAATGTTCTCCAAGATGCAAATGCCATCAATGCAGCCTGCTGCTCAGAAGAAGGCATTCAAGGAACTGTGGGATCCGCCTCGAGATAGTAAAGAAATGAGGAAGATCACTCAACACCCAGGATTGGGTTATACCCTCCAAGAATACTATGAGGCTGAGGTAGACGTCATATCTGTCTCCTACCAGCATGATGATCCTCCCGAGGTAGGATATGACAAATACCCCTCGGAAGATGAAGAAATCATTTATCAATCCATAATGAGCAATGAAGCCTCAGACAACCTGCCAGAAACAGAGACATCTGATGAGACAAAGAAAGCTTGGTACTGGGAGGACTTATCTTCCAAAGAGGATCTGTTCCAGGCCGAAGCAAAATTTGATACGGGAACCCCGGATGAAGTTCAAATAGCCAGAGAGCTGGAGGAGTGTCTGGAGTTCGGGTGCATCCTAGAGGGATTCCGGGCTCTACAGAATGATGACCTTTCAGGGGAGCCCACATTAGAAGAGCCTCTAAGGATGGAGGGGTCCACTTCTGAATTTCCTGCTGAACCAGTCTCGCCCTCGGAGCAGACTGAACAGGATCCGGTAGTATTGGCCCTGTATGATGCACCAGCATCCGCTGATGACCAGTATGATGAAGCAGAGGAGCATGAAACTGAAGAAGATTATATCCCGGGAGGCTTTATTGATTTGCAAGGAACCCCGCCCGAAGTCGAAGACGGAGGCCAAGCCACCGTCAATGAGCTGATATAAATAAATTTAGGGTCCCCAGATGAGCCAAAGCCAACATTCCTCAGCGCACTGCTGGAGCCAGATGTCAGGGAACAATATATACAGTTCTTGAAAAGAATTCTGAGACTGTTTTGCATGGACATATGATGAAATGCCAGGACTGAGCTCTGATGTGGCACAGCACCGATTGGCAATAAACCCAGAGGCTAACCCTGTAAAGCAGCCTTCCAGGAGAATGCGTCCTGAATTGATAAATCAGATTAACAAAGAAGTTGACAAGCTGATTGAGGTAGGCTTTGTCGAAGAAAACCAGTATACTACATGGCTGGCCAATATAGTGCCCGTAAAGAAGAAGAACGGGCAGATCAGAATATGTGTCGACTTCCGGGACCTTAATAAGGCCTGCCCGAAAGATGATTTCCCGGTGCCAATCACTGAGGTGATGATCGATGCAACTACTGGTGATGTGGCACAGCCCACTAATGAGATGTTTGACCCTTGGACCTACCAATCCACAAGCATACAAGCACTCAAATGGCTCACCGAGTGGCCGAGCTCACACGACGCACACGTGCACCCGGGTGGGCCCGAATGATGACGGCGAGGGTCCGGGGTGGGACCCCAAGGTTTCCACCGGTTGGTGGGCTTATGGTTGACCCCTAATGGGCCTGGGATGCCCCCTTTATGGGCGGGCCAGCACGCTGGGGCGTGGGTTTAGGTTGGCTCTCCCTCACTTACCACGGTGGATACTCACGGCGAAATCAAACATTCATGCTCAAGCTCTCACTCACCGCCGGCGAACTAAGGAAACGATACTAAACGAGCAAAGCAATTGAAAGGACCAGGAGAGGGACCAGCTGCTCACCTGATCGGTGTGAAAACACCGATCCCGGCCGGAGACGACGGGCGCGCCGGGAGGCGTGGGTATGTACCCGGACGCCGCGGCGGGGTAGCTTCAACCTGCGGGTTAACTGTTACACCACTACGCCTCTCGCAGGAGGGGTGATCTCGGGGTGGGGATTAACTTATTACAACCAAAATGTACCTCCACGCAGGGAGGGGCGTTAAGCCGGCCAGGCGGGTGGGGGAAATGTGCCCCCGACGATGGAGCGGATGTCTCCGTCGATTCTGCTCGCTTGCTGTGGACAGGGGCAGGAGGCGGTGCAGCAGTCGTATCTCACCCTCAGGAATTTTTCCGATGGCGAGACCACCTGCGTAGTCTTCGTGACTGGGCCAGGGACACCTCTGAATTTTACTGATTTAATCGGACGCAGTCCCTGGCCGTGGTAGAAGTGCGAACTGGAGGTAGGATCTGAGAGCCGGTACCCACAGAATTGTTGTAGTAGCTTGCAGGAACGGTACCTGGGACTCCCGAACTCCGATTCTCGAACCGCTTGAAGATCTGGAACCGTGGTCGAATCCCCCTTGCAGCAAAACTGGCGGGGATGTCTTCCGGGGTCGGAGTGATCCGGGGGCCGTTGTTGACTGACTGTGGGTCGAAGCAGACCTGAGCAGACTGCCCCGAGTGTCTGGAGGGGAAAAATCAGAAATCACGCTCCCGGGGACCAAACGCACTTCTGTTTCTTGATCTTGGTCGCAGACAGGGGGAGGAGTATTTTCGTAGAAGAGACTTGGGTCTGATTCCGGCACCGTTGGTCGTGGAGCAGCTTTCCACCGAGCTCAGGTCCTCTGCAGGGGACAACTGGACCAGTCGTGGGAGAATCGCCGTCTTGAATGGCCACGAAGTCGAAACCGGACGATTCCACCTCGCCTGGTCAGAAGACTCGCCAACGTACGTTTTTGATGAAGAACCCGGAAGCCGATTCTGCCTGGAACTGCTCCCAATATCGACTGCAACTCGGGCTTGATTTCTGCCTGCGAATGGAGCTGATTGAGGAGGGGGGATTAAGGGGGATGGAAGGGATTTGTGGGTTTGGGTTAAGGGAGGGGGGGGGATGGACGTGGCTGGGGTTGCAGGGGGGTGCTTTTGGGAGGTGGGGAGGTAATGGGGTGGTGAGAGAGAGAGGAGGGAACACCCAAATTCGAAATTGGGCCTTGGGGAGATGAAAGGGTGCCTGGGAAGACGAAAGGTTGTGTGGGGAAGGGGAGAGAATGCCTAGGGAGTGGGAGTTCTACCTAGGGGAGGGGAGGGGACTTAAATGAGGGGTATAGGGAAGGGGGAGGGGTCTTAATTAGAGGTGAAAGAGAGGAGAGAGAGTGGATTCCGAATTTGGGGTGGGGATGAGAGAGAATTGGAGAGAGATAGAGAGTGAGAGTGAGAGAGAGAGAGAGAGAGAGAGCTAGAGACAATATTGGGTGGCAAATTTCTTAATTCATCAAAGCTGCTACAAAGGAGGGAGGGGGGGTCCTTATATAGAGCTAGGACCTTTACACAAAACCCCCTGACATTTAACACAACTACAGAAAACTATGAGTCAAGAAGGGGGCGCCCCTGGGCCCAAGCCCACTAAGTGGGCCTAACACCCTCAACTAAGGGCCCAAGTGACTCACTATGGCTAATTAATCCTTAAACCTAGATAGTGGACTCAAATAAAAGACAATTACACCTGATATGACTCAAATAAAAGAAAATACATAAGCAAGAAAATAAAGATAGATATGAGAACCACTTCTCCAATGGGTCACGAAGTCGGGGACGCCTCGTGCCATAGTGAATACTGGGAGATGTCCTCATCAAATCCCCCGGGGTGGGGAGAACTCGACCCCGTCGAGTAGGGGTCCAATCGCCTCTCATACTGCTCCAGCAGGCTCGGGTCCAGGCGCATCAAGTCCTCTCGGCTTACCCATGCATCCTCGGTCGGGGGACGGCCCTTCCACCTCACGAGGTAGCGCTGGTAGACCCTGTTCCTGGTAAGTGTACTTTGTTCATCCAGTATTGCCTCCACTTGCTCAAGCCGGCCTCTCAATTGGGGTGGTAATTTCGCTCCGGGAGGGTCACTCACAAGGGGGGGTAGAGGTTCAAGATCCTGACTGGGTTCCACCGTGGGGCCCTTGTAGCACACTAGGTCCGCCACATTAAAAGTGGGGTGAACCCCAAAGCCCTCAGGTAAGTCTAACTCATAAGCATTGGTACCAATCCGTCGTAGAACCCGAAAGGGTCCCGAACCCCGTGCCCTCAGTTTGGAGGCGGGCCCTGGGAGGAGCCGCTCCGTTCTCACCATCACCTGGTCTCCCTCCTGGAACTCACAGTGTCGCCGATGAGCATCAGCCCGCTTTTTGTAAGCCTCATTGCTTTTGCCTATATGCTTGCGGATATCTTCATGCAATTCTTTGATGTGTTGTGCAAATGACTCAGCTGAGACTGACACTCTAGCATGAGGGGGGAGGGGTATGAGATCCGAAGGCTTTCTAGGACTATATCCATGCACTACCTCAAATGGACTCTTTCCTATGGACCTATTGACAGAATCATTATATGCAAATTCAGCTTGGGGCAAGAGGAGGTCCCAATTCCCAGGATGGTCCCCAACTAGACAACGGAGCAAGTTTCCGAGACTACGATTGACAACCTCAGTTTGGCCGTCAGTCTGGGGGTGGTAGGCGGTAGAGAACTTGAGAAGAGTGCCCAAAAGGTGCCACAAGGTTTTCCAAAAATAACTAGTGAACTTGACATCCCGGTCAGAGACAATGGTCTTGGGTAGTCCATGGAGGCGGACCACCTCATCAAAGAATAGCCGGGCTACCCTTGAGGCATCGGAGGTTTTGGAGCAGGGAATAAAGTGGGCCATCCTAGAGAACCTATCCACCACCACAAAGATAGAATCATGCTTGCGTAGGGTCTTGGGGAGGCCCAGGATGAAGTCCATGCTCAAGTCTTCCCATGGGCGGTCTGGGATGGGGAGGGGTGTGTAGAGCCCGGTGTTTTGCTTCACCTGTTTGGCGGAGGCACAAGTACGGCATTGACCAACAATGTTGGCCACCTCTCTCTTAAGGCTAGGCCAATAGAATTGTCTCTCTACCAGCTCAATGGTCTTTTGGACCCCAAAGTGGCCAGCCAAGCCACCCCCATGTAACTCCCTCACCAAGAAATCTCTAAGGGATGTCCGGGGTATGCACAGCCTAGTACCCTTGAAGAGGTACCCATCTTGGAGAATGAACCCCTCATGTTCCTTAAGGGGTTGGGTGGAGAGAGTGTTATGGATGGTCCCAAAGTCGGGACAAGTGGGGTACTCTTCTTTCACTCTCTCAAACCCGGTGACTTCCGCTTGGATAGTGGATAGCAAAGTCACCCTCCGGCTAAGGGCATCGGCGGCCCGGTTCTCACTACCCATTTTGTACTTGAGGACAAAGGTATAGGACTGAATGTACTCCACCCAGCGGGCATGGCGGGCATTGAGCTTTTGTTGGGTGTTGAGATATTTTAATGCCTCATGGTCGGAGAAAATCACAAACTCACTGGGGAGGAGATAGTGTCTCCAATGCCGAAGGGATTGGACCACGGCGTAGAGCTCTTTGTCATAGGTGGAGTATCTAGTCTTAGCCTCACAAAGCTTCTCACTAAAGTAGGCCACAGGGTGACCTTCTTGGCTAAGGACTCCTCCAATCCCGACCCCCGAGGCATCACATGTGACTTCAAAGACCTTGGAGAAGTCGGGTAGGCAAAGGACCGGGGCTTGAGTCATCCTGTCTTTCAGCTCTAAGAGGGCCTTGGAGGCCGCCTTGGTCCAAACAAAATTCCCCTTTTTGAGGCAATCCGTGATGGGGGAGGTGATGGTGCTAAACCCACGGATGAACCTCCTATAGAAGGTGGCTAGTCCATGAAAGCTACGGGCCTCATGGATGTTCTTGGGCTCGGGCCACTCAATGATAGCTTGGACCTTCTCGGGGTCCATGGACACTCCTTGGGAAGAGACTATGTAACCTAGGAAGGCCAATTGGTTGGTCATGAAGTGGCACTTCCCGGGGTTGGCAAAGAGGCTCTCCTTCCTAAGGGTGATGCAAACTTGCCTAAGATGATCGAGGTGGGCCTTCTTGCTTTGGCTATAGATGAGGATGTCGTCAAAGTAGACGACCAAGAATTTGCCTATGAAGGGCCTAAGGACCTCGGTCATTAGCCTCATGAAGGTGCTTGGGGCATTTGAGAGCCCGAAAGGCATGACAAGCCATTCATAAAGACCATCCTTGGTCTTAAAGGCGGTTTTCCATTCATCCCCGGGCCTAATGCGGACCTGGTGGTAGCCACTCTTGAGGTCTATCTTGGAAAAGATAGTGGCTCCTGCAAGCATGTCGAGCATATCATCTAGCCGAGGGATGGGAAATCGGTACTTGACCGTGATTTTGTTGATTGCTCGGCTATCCACGCACATGCGCCATGTCCCATCTTTCTTGGGTGTTAAGAGGGCCGGGACGGCACATGGACTCTTGCTTAGGCGGAGGAAGCCCTTCTTGATGAGCTCCTCGATTTGCCTCCTAAGTTCCGCGTGCTCGGTGGGGTTGAGGCGGTAATGGGGAAGGTTGGGTAAGGTAGCCCCGGGTACAAGATCGATGGCATGTTGCACATCGCGCATGGGAGGTAGCTTATCCGGAAGCTCTTCGGGGAATACATCTTGAAATTCTTCAAGGACTTGTTGGATCTCTATGGGATGGGGGTTGGTTGGGGTGGAGTCCCCAAGACAAATGACAATGGCACACACTTGACCCCCTTGGCTAACCTCTTCCTCAAATTCCTGCCTAGTGACGAGATGGAGGCTCCTAGTGGGCTCTTGGACTACACTAAGGCTAGGTGAGGGGGAAGGGAGACTTGGGGTTAGGTTTGGTGGACTTGGGGTGGGGTTTTGAGGGATTGGGGGGGTAGGAGTCCCTTCAAGGGAAGGGGGTGTTTTCTTGGGACTTGGGCGTGGGGGTGTGGGGTTGAGAAGGATCTTCTTCCCCTCATGGGTGAAGACACAAGTGTTGACCCTCCCATAGAAAGTGGCATCTACATCGTAGATCCACGGTCGCCCTAAAAGAATGCTACCCACCTCCATTGGGAGGATGTCACACCAAACTTGCCCTTGATATGACTGGAAGGTGATGGGGACAAGGCATCGGGTGCTAACGGGTGCGGATGTGGCATCTATCCAAGCTACCCGGTATGGTTGGGGGTGTGGGGTAATGGTAAGGCCTAGGAGTTTGACGGTGTCGGGTGACACTACGTTCACACTACTCCCATTGTCCAAGATGACTTTCCTAACATGGTTCCCTACCCGGATGTAAGTATGGAAGATGGTTGTCCTCCTCCAATCATGCTCTTGGGTTTGGGTAAGGGTGCACCTCACAACTCCGAGGGGGGAGTCGGCGGATGGGGAAGGTTGTTCTTGGTGGGCCCCTAGAAGATGACTCTCATATTCCTCCTCCCATTCTTGGGAGGGTTCATAAACCTCTAATTCGCCCTCGTACTCAACTTGGGTTTGGGGTGTGGCCTCCTCTATGTAGAGGTTGGATGCACTTTTAGTAGGGCATTGAGTGGCAATGTGGCCATACCCCGAACATCTAAAGCATTGTGGCCCACTAGGGGGATTTTGGGCACCTTTGGTGGGCGTAGGATTGGGCCTAGTGGGGGTGGGGTTTTGGGGCCCATTAGTAGGGCGAGGGAATGGAGTGTGGTTGGGAGGGGCTACCCTAGTGGGTTGGGTTCCCGGGGGTATGGGAAGGAGGCCCCTTTGGGGAGGGAGTGGGTTAGGCCGAGGTGCCATGACTTTGGGGTCAACTCCCCGTGGGGGAGTGAAACGCGTGAACCTGGTAAACTTCTCCGCATCCCTAGCCACTTGGTAAGCTTGCTCTAGGGTAGTCACTTGCCTCATGAAAAGTTCCTTTTTGATATGGAATTGGAGGCCATTCCTAAAGCGTGAGAGGGTGACGGCGGGGTCCTCTTGGACTCCACACTTGAGAAGGTAGTAATCGAATTTTTCGATATAATCCATGACGGGTTTTCCTTCTTGTGTCAGGGCTTGCCATTCATCTAATAGATTTTGGTGGTAGGAGGGTGGGACATATTTGATCCTAAGTTGTTCTTTCATGGCTCCCCATGTGGTAATGGGTGCCTCCCTCCTAACAATTCTAAGGGCTTCCACATTTAGCCAATGGGTCTTGGCTAGCTTGATTAGTTGCATTCTTGCAAGCCGAACCCGCCTATCCTCGGTCATTGGGTACCAATCAAAATATTGGTCCATGGCTGCCTCCCAATCAAGGTAGATACTAGGGTGGTGTGATCCGTCAAAAGTGGGAGCATCCACTTTGACAAGCCTCATAAGGTGGTCATCCGGGTTGTCCCGGGGTGGCCGTTCATTTCCTCTAGGTATGGGACCCCTATGTGGTTCGGGAGGAAGTTCATGGTGTGGTTCCCTATTGACGGGCTCCTCACGTGGGGGAGGGGCTACTCTCTCATTTAATCTTGGCATGTGGGTCTCAAGTTGGCCAAGGCGCCGAGTGATGTCATCAAGCCGAACCATGATGTCGGCCATACCCTCCATTACAAAGCCCATGGGATCGGGGTGTCTTGCTCCATTGTGGTCGGGCTCCTCATGGGGATTGGGCTCCATTGTAGTTTGGGAAGATGATGCTGAATGATGTTGGTAAGGGGTACCACTCCGGGTGGTCATGCAAGGTTGGGCTATGCAACGGCGAACGATATGCACCTAAGACCTAGGATGCAAATGACCCAAGACTAGGCTTGATGGGACAAACCTACAACTTGGCTCTGATACCACTTGATGTGGCACAGCCCACTAATGAGATGTTTGACCCTTGGACCTACCAATCCACAAGCATACAAGCACTCAAATGGCTCACCGAGTGGCCGAGCTCACACGACGCACACGTGCACCCGGGTGGGCCCGAATGATGACGGCGAGGGTCCGGGGTGGGACCCCAAGGTTTCCACCGGTTGGTGGGCTTATGGTTGACCCCTAATGGGCCTGGGATGCCCCCTTTATGGGCGGGCCAGCACGCTGGGGCGTGGGTTTAGGTTGGCTCTCCCTCACTTACCACGGTGGATACTCACGGCGAAATCAAACATTCATGCTCAAGCTCTCACTCACCGCCGGCGAACTAAGGAAACGATACTAAACGAGCAAAGCAATTGAAAGGACCAGGAGAGGGACCAGCTGCTCACCTGATCGGTGTGAAAACACCGATCCCGGCCGGAGACGACGGGCGCGCCGGGAGGCGTGGGTATGTACCCGGACGCCGCGGCGGGGTAGCTTCAACCTGCGGGTTAACTGTTACACCACTACGCCTCTCGCAGGAGGGGTGATCTCGGGGTGGGGATTAACTTATTACAACCAAAATGTACCTCCACGCAGGGAGGGGCGTTAAGCCGGCCAGGCGGGTGGGGGAAATGTGCCCCCGACGATGGAGCGGATGTCTCCGTCGATTCTGCTCGCTTGCTGTGGACAGGGGCAGGAGGCGGTGCAGCAGTCGTATCTCACCCTCAGGAATTTTGCCGATGGCGAGACCACCTGCGTAGTCTTCGTGACTGGGCCAGGGACACCTCTGAATTTTACTGATTTAATCGGACGCAGTCCCTGGCCGTGGTAGAAGTGCGAACTGGAGGTAGGATCTGAGAGCCGGTACCCACAGAATTGTTGTAGTAGCTTGCAGGAACGGTACCTGGGACTCCCGAACTCCGATTCTCGAACCGCTTGAAGATCTGGAACCGTGGTCGAATCCCCCTTGCAGCAAAACTGGCGGGGATGTCTTCCGGGGTCGGAGTGATCCGGGGGCCGTTGTTGACTGACTGTGGGTCGAAGCAGACCTGAGCAGACTGCCCCGAGTGTCTGGAGGGGAAAAATCAGAAATCACGCTCCCGGGGACCAAACGCACTTCTGTTTCTTGATCTTGGTCGCAGACAGGGGGAGGAGTATTTTCGTAGAAGAGACTTGGGTCTGATTCCGGCACCGTTGGTCGTGGAGCAGCTTTCCACCGAGCTCAGGTCCTCTGCAGGGGACAACTGGACCAGTCGTGGGAGAATCGCCGTCTTGAATGGCCACGAAGTCGAAACCGGACGATTCCACCTCGCCTGGTCAGAAGACTCGCCAACGTACGTTTTTGATGAAGAACCCGGAAGCCGATTCTGCCTGGAACTGCTCCCAATATCGACTGCAACTCGGGCTTGATTTCTGCCTGCGAATGGAGCTGATTGAGGAGGGGGGATTAAGGGGGATGGAAGGGATTTGTGGGTTTGGGTTAAGGGAGGGGGGGGGATGGACGTGGCTGGGGTTGCAGGGGGGTGCTTTTGGGAGGTGGGGAGGTAATGGGGTGGTGAGAGAGAGAGGAGGGAACACCCAAATTCGAAATTGGGCCTTGGGGAGATGAAAGGGTGCCTGGGAAGACGAAAGGTTGTGTGGGGAAGGGGAGAGAATGCCTAGGGAGTGGGAGTTCTACCTAGGGGAGGGGAGGGGACTTAAATGAGGGGTATAGGGAAGGGGGAGGGGTCTTAATTAGAGGTGAAAGAGAGGAGAGAGAGTGGATTCCGAATTTGGGGTGGGGATGAGAGAGAATTGGAGAGAGATAGAGAGTGAGAGTGAGAGAGAGAGAGAGAGAGAGAGCTAGAGACAATATTGGGTGGCAAATTTCTTAATTCATCAAAGCTGCTACAAAGGAGGGAGGGGGGGTCCTTATATAGAGCTAGGACCTTTACACAAAACCCCCTGACATTTAACACAACTACAGAAAACTATGAGTCAAGAAGGGGGCGCCCCTGGGCCCAAGCCCACTAAGTGGGCCTAACACCCTCAACTAAGGGCCCAAGTGACTCACTATGGCTAATTAATCCTTAAACCTAGATAGTGGACTCAAATAAAAGACAATTACACCTGATATGACTCAAATAAAAGAAAATACATAAGCAAGAAAATAAAGATAGATATGAGAACCACTTCTCCAATGGGTCACGAAGTCGGGGACGCCTCGTGCCATAGTGAATACTGGGAGATGTCCTCATCAACTGGCCATGAGGCCCTTTCATTTATGGATGGGTCATCCGGATACAATCAGATCTGGATTGCTGAAGAAGACAGAGTACACACTGCATTCCGCACTCCGAAGGCCACCTACAACTCTACACCCTACAGTTCCTAGCTGGCCATTTGCACAATGGGGAACTGATGTAGTCGGGCCACTGCCGACTTCCTCGGCCGGTCATAAGTACATATTGGCCATGACAGATTACTTCTCCCGATGGGCGGAAGCTGTAGCATTAAGAGAAGTGACTGGTGAACTGGTCGCCAGATTTATCAAGCAGAATATTATCTTCCGGTTCGGGATCCCCAACCGAATAATATCTGACAATGGAAGTCATTTTAGAAATCAGAAAATCTATCGACTTGCCGAGAAGTGTAAGATTGAATGGAGAACCTCCACTCCCTACAATCCCCAGGCAAACGGATTGGCAGAAGCTTTTAACAAGACTTTGTGCACCTTGCTAGCCAAGGTTGTCAGTTCTAATAAAAAGGACTGAGAAGAAAAGATGTATGAAGCTCTGTGGGCATACCGCACCGTCTTTAAGACACCTACAGGGTGCTCACCATACTGATTGGTATACGGCTCGGAGGCAGTGGTTCCACTAGAGCTGGAAGTCCCGTCACTCAGAGTGTCAATCCAATATGGCCTGGCCCGTGACGAACAAACAAATGCTGAAAGAAGGTTAGAAGAACTGACTGAATTGGAAGGGAAGCGCCTCCAAGCTCAGAAGAATATTCAAATGTATCAGGCCCGCATGGCCACTGCATTCAATAAACTCGTAAGAGGATGAGAATTCAAGAAAGGTGACCTCGTCATGGTCAAGAAAAAAGAAGTCATGGCGTCCAACCCAAAAGGAAAGCTGAATGCTAATTGGGAAGGTCCTTATGTGATACAAAGAGTCTACGAAGGAGGGGCCTACGTAGTTGTTAACCATCGAGGGGAAATTCAGTTCTCGCGACTCAACGGTAAACACCTCAAGCTGTATCATGCTGCACAACCAATATTCCCCGAGTAATCGGGCCAAAACATCCTTTCCTTGGCTTAGTGGCATCCCGCCCTAGCTGAGATACTACCTTTCTTCGGCTTAGTGGCATCCAGCCCTAGCCGAGATATACCTTTTCCTTGGTCTAGCGGCATCCAGCCCTAGCCGAGATACACCCTTTCCTCGGCTTAGTGGCATCCCGCCCTAGCCGAGATACACCCTTTCCTCGACTTAGTGGCATCCCGCCCTAGCTGAGATACACCCTTTCCTTGGCTTAGTGGCATCCCGCCCTAGCCGAGATACACCCTTTCCTTGGCTTAGTGGCACTCCGCCCTAACCGAGCCATCCCTCCTTGGTCTAGTGGCACTCCGCCCTAACCAAGCTACCTCTCCTTGGTCTAGTGGCACTCCGCCCTGATCGAGCTACCCTTCCTTGGCCTAGTGGCACTCCGCCCTAGCCAAGCCACCTTTTCCTTGGTCTAGCGGCATCCAGCCCTAGTCGAGATACGCCCTTTCCTTGGCTTAGCGGCATCCCGCCCTAGCCGAGATACACCCTTTCCTTGGATTAGTGGCACTCCGCCCTAGCCAAGTCACCTTTTCCTTGGTCTAGCGGCATCCAGCCCTAGCCGAGATACACCTTGTCCTTGGCTTAGCGGCATCCAGCCCTAGCCGAGATACGCCCTTTCCTTGGCTTAGCGGCATTCCGCCCTAGCCGAGATACACCCTTTCCTTGGATTAGTGGCACTCCGCCCTAACCAAGCCACCTTTCCTTGGCTTAGTGGCATCCAGCCCTAGACGAGATATACTCTTTCCTTGGTCTAGCGGCCTCCCGCCCTAGCCGAGCTACACCCTTTCTTGGTATAGCGGCACTCTGCCCTAACCAAGCCATCCCTCATCATGATCTAATGGCATTCCGACTTGTCACCCTCCCAAAAAGAGGGGAAGAGAGAATAAAAGAATGAAAATAAATAAATAAATAAGATGGGGTTAAAAATAGAGATACTCCGCCGGTCTTGTTCAGGTTCTCTGAGCAAGGGCAAAAATGGCTAAAACCCAGCTACGGTGAAAACCCGAAAGGGCACTGTAGGCAAAATCGGGTACCCCGCCACGTGAAAACCAGAAAGGGCGCGTGGGCAAAAGCAAGAGGGGGCTGGCCCCGGCGAAAACCCGAAAGGGCGCTTGAGTCAGTAACGTGGTGATCCTAAAGAAGCCTAACCTCCCGCCATAAACCTCCCGTCGATCGACCGGCACCTTGCCCGATCAACGATCAAACCCACCCAGTATAGACCCTACGTCTGTCCTGATAAAGCCCCCATACCTTGTCCAAAGTCCCGCCATGGCGAAGTTCACCGTTGATCTATCGGCATCCTGCCCGATCAATGATGAAACCTATCCAGTTTAGACCCTACGTCTATCCTGATGAAACATATGAAATCCTTGCATTGGTATAAACCCAATACCGATGATGAAACATGCTGTTGATCGATTGGCGCACTGCCCGATCAATGATGAAACCTATCCAGTTTAGACCTTACGTCTATCCTGATGAAGCCTATGAAATCCTTACATTGGTATAAACCCAATACCAATGATGAAACCTGCTGTTGATCGATTGGCGCACTGCCCGATCAACGATGAAACCTATCCAGTTTAGGCCCTATGTCTATCCTGATGAAACATATGAAATCTTTACATTGGTATAAACCCAATACCGATGATGAAACATGCTGTTGATCGATTGGCGCACTGCCCAATCAACGATGAAACCTATCCAGTTTAGGCCCTACGTCTATCCTGATGAAACATATGAAATCTTTGCATTGGTATAAACCCAATACCGATGATGAAACATGTTGTTGATCGATTGGCGCACTACCCGATCAATGATGAAACATATCCAGTTTAGACCTTACGTCTATCCTGATGAAGCCTATGAAATCCTTGCATTGGTATAAACCCAATATCGATGATGAAACCTGCTGTTGGTCGATTGACACCCTGCCCGATCAACGATAAAACCAGCCCAGTGTAGATCTTACGTCTATGCTGATGAAATTCATGAAATCTTTGCATTGGTATAAACCCAATACCGATGATGAAACCCACCCTTGGTCGATGGGCACCCTGCCTGATCGACAAAGAAACCCGTCCTATTAAATTCACATGTCTCTTTACGTCCCGCCGTGATGAAACCTATCATTGGTCGATCGGCACCCTGCCCGATCAATGATAAAAACCTATCCGGTTTAGACCTTACGTCTATCCTGATGAAACCTATGAAATCCTTGCATTGGTATAAACCCAATACCGATGATGAAACTCGCTGCCGATCGACTGGCACACTGCCCGATCAGCGATGAAACCTGTCCGGGCTAGACCCTACATCTATCCTGATGAAACACATGAAATCTTTGCATTGATATAAACCCAATACCGATGATGAAACCTGCTGTTGATCGATTGGCGCATTGCCCGATCAATGATAAAATCTGTCCAGTTTAGACCCTACGTCTATCCTGATGAAACATATGAAATCTTTGCATTGGTATAAACCCAATACTGATGATGAAACCTGCTGTTGATCGGTCGGCATCCTGCCCGATCAATGATGAAACCTATCCAGTTTAGACCTTACGTCTATCCTAATGAAGCCTATGAAATCCTTGCATCGTTATATACCCAATACCGATGATACGAGCAGCCACTGATGAAGCAGCACATCGCCTGATTCGTGCTAACAATTCCAATTCAATATATATATATATATATAAGGATGGGGTTAAAAATAGAGATACCCCGCCAGACTTGTTCGGACATTCTGAATAAGGGCAAAAATGGCCAAAACCCAGCTGTGGTGAAACCCCGAAAGGGCACTGCAGGTAAAATCGGGTACCCCGCCACGTGAAAACCCGAAAGGGCGCGTGGGCAAAAGCAAGAGGGGGCTGGCTCCGGTGAAAACCCGAAAGGGCGCTTGGGTCAATAATGTGGTAATTCGAAGTTCCATGCCAACCGGTACGCTACCTTTACCTCCTCTTCACTGATGAAACCTTCCGTCGGTCAGTTGGCTCCATTCCCCACCGATGATAAAACCCTTCCGGGGTAGACCTTACGTTTACCCTGATGAAATCTACATACCCTCTTTCAAACGTCCCACCGACAATGAAACCCATCACCATTCTAATGAAGCCTGTCCAGCGCAGACCTCACGTCTGTCCTGATGAAGCCTACGCATTTCTTGGCAAGCCCCACCTGCGATAAAACCTGTTGGAATAGACCTTACGTCTGTCCTGACGAGACCTACACCGTCACGTACATCCCACCGTTGATCGACCGGAACCTCGCCCGATCAATGATGAAATCCTTTGTCCGGTTTAGACCTTACGTCTATTCTGATGAAACTCATGAAATCCCTTTGCATCGATATGAACCCAATATCGATGATGAAACCAACTGTTGATCGATTGGCACCTTGCCCGATCAATGATAATACCCTATCCAGTTTAGACCTTACATCTATTCTGATGGAACTCATGAAATCCCTTTGCGTCGATATAAACCCAATATCGATGATGAAACCCGCTATTGATCGACCGGCACCTCGCTCGATCAATGATGAAACCCTACCCAGTTTAGACCTTACGTCTATTCTAAAATTTTCCTTGCATCGATATAAGCTCAATATCGATGATGAAGTCAACCGTTGGCTGATCGGTACATCGCCCGGCCAATGATACAATCTGTCCAGTTCGTACTTTATGTCCGTTCTGATGAGAACCACATATCCTTTTCAATGTCCCACCTGCAATAGTCTCTACCCAGCCTAGACCATACGTCTACTCTGATGAGACCTCCTCATTTGCATTCCGGCAAATCATCTACCTTACGGCACACATGGCCAATAGGACGTTTGCTGCCACCAACAAAATTTGGTTCAAGCACCTCCTCGGATGCCGTCACGCGGTGGAGCGAGTTCCCCATCCTTTCTCTGAAGGGGTGGACGCTCTCCTGCCAAGGTACGAGCCATTCGCATGAGGGATTGTGAAAACCGCTACCCCACCTTCCAAAGTGATAAAACCACATGCAGAATAAGATGGACACGCATGAAGCCAAGAGATTCCTTTCCATTAAAAAGGGAGTACATAAAGGGCCCCGAGGGGACACCATATCACAAAAGAGAACAAAAAGAAAAAGAAGGGATAGACAATTTATGGCCGCCGGAATATATCCTCGAAGGCCAGAAGACCCACATAAGGAGCAGCCCCCAGCGCATGAAGGCGCGCCTCCTCCTCCTGAAGTCCAATGGACATGTCTTGGAGAGACATCACTCGTCCCTCCAGCGAGGCTACCTCCTCTTTGGACCGCGGTCGGATAAAGGATAACTGCTGCAGTTCGGCTCGAAGTCCAGAGAGCTCCGTCTCCAAGATGGCCATCCGGTCCCTCACAGCTTCTTCCCGCTGAATAGCACCTTGTAGCTCAGCTCGGCGTTCATCAAGCATAAGCGTCAGCTTCCCCAGCTTAGATTTATATTCTGACCTCTGCAGCTTCAACACCGTTAATTTATCAACCATGGTCCGTGCTAGGAAGTCTCTCCGATGCACGAATTTCAGTAGAAGCAGCACCCGCTGAACCCACATGTCCAAAGGGCAGCCCATGGCCTGCAAGCCAGCGGTGAAGCGATTGGCGATTTCCTTCAGTTGCAGATACGTCAAGCCAGGCTGGGATTCTACCAGCTGACGTAGCATGTCCAGATGCTGCCAGACAAAGTTGTTAGAGGAAGCGAAGCTGAAGGAGGCAGAGGGGACGACTTCAAAGGTCACCTCACCATCGATATCTTCCCACAATGCAACGTCCGGCTGAGAGGACGAAGACGGCAGATCTGCTGTAAGGGCTGGCTAGTCCTTTTCTGTGCTCTCCTGTTGAGCTGAAGATTCCTCCCCTATCGCTGTATCGGAAGCTATAGCTTAAACATCCGCAGGGGGAGAATCGATGAAGGATGGAGCTGCCTCTTCATGGGTCTCTTGAATAGGGGCTTCATCTTCAGCTGCTCTTTCTGGTGACAGGGAAGGAGCTGCTATAGGCGGAAAAGGTAGAAGTCCAGTCTCTATAGCCACTATGGCAGGGACTGCTGACTCGGGCGCAATTGACATTACTGCGGCCGGTATAAAAGCGGAGCTTCTAGATGGATCGGCTTCGGCTCTGAAATCTAAAGCCCTGATAGGAATACAACTCTCTCCTGAGGCTCCTAAGTCCAACGATGCTAAATCCGTCGAAGACTGTATCCGCACTGGCACAGGGCGAATGACCTCAGGGACTCCCATGCAAGTTAAAGGCAGAAAAGGGACAATAGCCCAGTTTGTAGAGGAAATGTCAATGATAGCTGCGGTTGTGTCTGAGCTAGCAGTGGCAATGCCCTAAGACCAAAGCAAAGCAACTTTCAGCACTAGATGAAAGAAACAGATGAAGCAACAAACATGTAAAGGAACCCACCTTTGAAGCAGGGTCCACACCGTCGAAGTGGGGTGAAAGAGAAGGAAGCTCTGTAGTCGGAGTGACAAATGGTGGAGTTATGTCGATCTCGGTGTCGAGCCCGGAAAACTCCTCTTGCAACTCCTCCTCAGAAGATAGCACCAACAGCTTAGCAGGCTGAAAAGGTAGAGCACCTTTTGCAAATACAAGCGGGGCCTCTGATTCAGGAGCATCCCCTCACTGCCGCTGAAAGTCGCTTCCTCCTCATCAGAGACGGTCTTAGAACTGCCTGAGGATATTTCCACACTAGCTACACGCTGTGGGGCCACCTCTAAAACATATCGAGATGTAGACCGGGTAATTATGCGCCTGGCTGGAACAGTACTCTGCTTCGACTGAGTCTTATGACCCTCCTGTGGCTGAGTAATATCGCCAGCCTCTCCCGTAATTTCAGTCTCCCCACCGACCGTCACTATAGGGAAAAGCTTGTGAGAGGGACAATGAAAAGTAATTGAAATATGCAGGAAAAGATGAAAAAAAAACACACTTACCCTCCGCCTCACTAGCCGGTGTGGGAGAAGGCAACCTGGTCTTCACCACAGAAGGTGCTACAACTGGCTCTTGGGCTGTGCAAAAGGAAGGGGTCAGATTCAAGGACTTCTTTGAAATCCAGCGAAAGAGAATGAGGAATGCAATTGCAGGCTATTGATGTTACCCTGAACCGATGTCTGAGCAGCCTCCCTTTCAGATTCAAACTCATCAAATGAGGGAATATCAGGGAGAGGGGTCCCGGTGTCCATAGCTACCGAAGCCGATTGCTGAGCATAAACCTTCTTGGCCTTCCTGGCCTTCCCAACTGCAGCCTTAACTACGGAAGCCTTTCTCTTCTTGCCAGGAGGCAGGGGAGTAGTAGTCGGTGCTGCTGCAGGGATTTCAAAATAAGTAGGCTTCTCAGCCTGCGCAATGATTTTTCTATAAAGCCCCTGTCACTTTATATCAGGCCTGTCTGTTGAAGATGTCAGAGAGGTAATGTGATCAATGGATGCAAAGTGTGAATATTGAGCAGAAATCACTGCAGTCAGGAAAGAAGAGATCATACCTGCTGGGCCGTCGTAAAAGATAGAGAGCGGCCAGTACAGATAAGCTACCTCCTTGGAGCGTGAAGCAGCCTCCTTGATAAGCCAGCATACATCGCCAAGTACCTGGCACTTCTCCACTAAAGCTGCCAGGTCACTATGACCATGAAGGTCAAGACACCGAAACAAGTCGAGGTGGTCCATACCCCAGTCGTCGACATAATGAAAAGAGATAAACAACGGCTTGTTCAATATGCCGACTATCGGGTTTTCTGCAGATAGCCCATGTAAATTCAGCAAAATAAACAACTAAGATGTCTGCTTGTAGTACGTCTGGGTTCTATCTTCCCGGCGCACAAACGTCCTATACGGGTGAAATCTATCTGTCGGACCCCTCCAAGAAACTACTGCCAGGAGCGGCTCTTCGACAGGAAATGGATATTCTTGCGCCTCCAAACGAGCGTCCCCTACACGGCTCAAATGTTTCAAGTTCTGCATGAAAGTGTCCTCATTGATAGCAGCGAAGACAGGAGCAGGCGGGTCGGAATCCTTTTCCTTCAAAGCCCGATGCTGGGCCAGATAGTTCTCAGCCTCCCTCTGGTGCTGTGAATAAAGCCTTCTCAGGTGGGCCTCGGGGATGTCAAACACTGGCCCAGGCTGTTGTTTCAGAAAGGAACACTCGGCCACGTCCCAGAATGCACCTCTACTATCCCTGTAGAAGCTGGTTCGAATGTTCCACCATTTGATATATTCTGATGTTACTCGGGGAACACGGTTAGAAACTGTGGGAACTCTGAAAATTGCACCGTCCAGGCGATGGTAGAAATCCCACCACAACCGGCCGTCGCCAACAATGGCGGACCCATGCTTAGCCCGGCTATCCAGGGGAAATTGAGCAACCGTTGTGGGGATATGCTGGTCATAACCAAAGTTCCGCCCAAAGCGGAATGGATAGTATGGTTCCAGAAGGAGCAGGCCACCCTTTCTGAAAACTAAGACACAAGGACGGATGGCCATGGCCCATCTGACCAGCTCCGGCTCCAGGATTGGCCGAGCAGTGTTAACCCCTAAGACAGGATGGATATATGTCTCTACCTCTTCCAGCTTGCACTCTCTCTGAGGATCAATCAAAGGAGCTGAACCTGCCGTCAAGCTCCAGAAATGAATGCTGCCAGGGGCATCCACCGGCACCTTTATCAGTCGACCCCTTATTTTGAACAGCTGATCATAGAAAGGACCAGGTTCAGCACTGGCAAACTCAATCATTCTGGGCAGTACTGTGTCTGCCTGCAAAGTTCTAGGAGCCAACTCAGGAAATAAACTGCAGACCTAGGCGTTGAAGAAATGAAAAGGACCCACAGACCTTAAAGAACGGGGAGTCCGGTGCTTGTACAGATCCCCCAAAGACTTGTATATCAGACATCGGGCCACTGGGCAGAGCGACAGCCTCATTCCCCAGGCCATCTGACAGGCCGGATATATAGCTTCTGGTCGGATGATTGTCTCGTCCCCTTGAGGGAGAGCGAAAGTGCACAGCCATAATGTGAAATAAGCCGCACAATGTGTGATGGGGTCTACGCTTGCTGGGTTGGGACCACCATTGCCTGCACGGCGCAATGAAGATGGCAGCGCCGACTTATAACAGGGAGCCCTTACCTGCTTGCTAGCAGTCGGACCCATGGAAGGGAAGTCTGCATATTTCAGGGGGCCATCAAAGAAGTACTGAATCCACTGCCCTACCCGGATCCACAGCTTGCTGCCCTTCTCTCGGGGATGATAACCTTTGGAGGACCCTCTACTGTACGCAAGACAAATGGAGCGATATGCCTTCATCAGGTACCGGTATGAGAAGCCAATGGAATATATGCCTTCACCATCGGAGCTATCCTTCTCAGAATCTGCCAAGTAGACTTCTTCATACGGCTCGCCGTCAATAGGCAGTCCGGAAAGCTGTGACAGACTCCAGAGGTCAAGAGATGTCTCACCCTCTGCTTTATAGAATATGTTGAATAAGGGGCAGAAGACCTCGAACATCCCACAGCATAACCCTCGGGATATAGGATACCGAAATCGGGAAGCAAAAACACTATGATATACCCCGGCTCTGATCAGCAGAGGGGCATATTCCTTCAGAACAAACTCAGTAAATTCCGCGGCTCCTGCTCGAAATAGGTGGGCGTCAGTGATCTTGGTATCCCCAAACCAACCAGCGGCCAAATGATACTTGAACTGAATGGCCGAACAATTCAGCACAAAAGGCTCTTCGCGGTACCCCCACTTCACTGGCGCCAGGAAGAGACCATAGCCGGGCTTCTCCCTATTGACTCGGCCACTGGCATTATCCCACCGAGCAGGTGTGAACTCCGGGGCTCGGGTCAACATTTTCTTTTCCGGCTCCAGCTCCGATATGCCAAGGACTGCATCCCAGTCACGCTTCTCCCCGGGAAGATATATAGCCTTTCCGCGATATACTAAATCTTTCAGGCTGTCTCTCTCAACCAGAATTGCGGCTTCAACTGTACGAGCTATTCGGTAGTTCCGCATTCCACCCACGGTGAAGGTCCGGATAAACGGCAGCAAGTGTCTGTCCTTCAGGAAATCCGGGCGATAATCAGTGCCCCGTCTGAAGCATGTTTCCATGGCAGTGGAGTATACCCGGGATGTTGACACCGTATTGGTATCAGAATCGGATGATTCATCAATGGAAGCGATCTTGTTGTATCCGAAGTCTAAGCTGTGCACGTTCAGCCAGTTTACTGTGGCCCGTGATATATCTGGTTGGGCTGACGAACTTGTTCCGACGGCTCCAGAAGATGTAGCAGCAGAGCTGGAAGCCATTGCAGTGTCAGCAGTCGAAGAAGAAATGTGAATTAAAAGTCCTAAAATAAAAGTCAGTCTTATAAAGATTGTAACATGAGACCCTATAAAAATTTCGGCAGCATCTCCCCTTATTCGGGGTCTGCCCAAAAAGAATAGGGAGTCACCAACCAAGAGGGGGTGATCCCGGAAGTAAAAGGGATTAAATCCCAAAAAAAACGTCATACCCGGGACGGGAAGAACTCGCGGCCACCGCCGAGAGGATGAAAACGGCTCGCGCCGAAGAAAAGAAATGGAGAGAAGAGAAGCTGAAGAAAGAGAAAGGAAGGGTGAGAATGAGAAGAGAAAGGGCCTCGGCGCCCTAAATAGGGGCCCGAGCGACCAGGGTCTCGGCGCGGTGAAACGCGCGCCGAGAACCCCCCAGGCTGAGAGCCCCCTTGGGCCAAAAGGGCGCGCCGAGATCCCCAGGCCGAGAGCCCCCTTCGGCCGAGCGCACCGGGAAGCTATGCGCGCCGAGAAGCTCCACGCCGGGAGGTCTTCGTGCGCCGAGAAGCCCCTGGCCCCGTGCCGAGAAGCTCCAAAATGCTGAAAATAAAGAAGATATGAGGATGGAAAAAAGTGAAAATGAAGAATACGTGTGCAGAATATTGTTGCAACGAGATGATCGGGTCTGAGAACCGGATTGAAGAGAAATTGAGGAAGATGCCCTCGAATAATGAACGTCACCTACAGGCCCCGTGCCGCCCATTCTGCGCTTACGCCGCCCGCAGGTGGGGGGCATTTGTTGACACCTTGAAAATGAACAAGGGTGAAAGCACAATTGAAAAGAGGATCAGACCAACAATGAAAGACCAATGATGAGGCCCGTCAACCATTTACCCGGCTGAAGCCTTTGTCGGCCAAGCTGATGCCCGGTGCCGATATCATTCAGATGGCAACACTGATAAAGCAGCAGTCACTCGACTGATGGGACCTCCTAGCACACTTTAATGAGAGCTGTACTACTACCTCATCCAAGAATCCACAGATGACATGTCAGGGTAGGTCAGATGTCGGCTTATTGACAGATGTGATATGAGATAAAGATGAAGCCGGTACCGGTAGATGAAGATTGTAAAGGCTTTTGCAAAGTCAGATAAATGAAGAAGAATCGTCTCCACAGATTATACGCCCGGCTGAGGTCCTCCCAGACTAAGGCTGATGTCCGATCTCGTCACCATTCAGGTGACGATATCGATAAAATGATACCCGATTTTGTCATCATTCAGATGTCAATACTGATGAAACCCCTGTCTACGGACTGATAAAAACATATCAATGATATCAATGGAAAGTGTATCACTAATAGAGGACCCTCTCAAGATTCAAATATACCCCAGGGTCTAATCTAGACCATGAATCGTGTATGAAGTTTAAAGAGCCTTAAATGGGCCTGGCCAGTGCGCCTCTGAGAGCTGCGTTGGGAACTGCCATCGACACCACCTACTGCGACGGGAGCCCCGTCAAAGGTGCGCCGGTTGCTGTCGGCCGAGAAGTCAGTCAAGGGGCCTATGAAACCCACTCATTCGAAGAAAGAGGGGGAGATCGGAAGGATAACCAGAAACCAAAGGAAAAAGAGAGCCCCAAGAAAAGTGACTCGAAGAAGCGAAGAGATATCTGAGAAGAGAGGAGGAAGAAGAAGCTCCAGGTGGGCTGCTCCGGGGAGGGAGAGGAGTCAATGCTCCGCCCTCCCCCATACTTTCTTTTCTTTTCTTTGATGTAATCTAGCGAGTCTTTTCTCGATTTATCAAATGTAGCCGGAGAGTTCCGGTCTTGATTTCCACCTCTCTGCTTTACATTTCTCTTTTACGATCTGTGTAAGTCTTCGATACAACGCAATGAAGTATCAACATGGCCCATTTGGGCATCGATCGATTGAGATATCTGCTCTCCGTCTCTCTCCATGTACATAGTTCTCGACTGAAAAGTCCAGTAGCCTAGACTCTTCGAGTTTCAGAGCCGATTGAATGAATCTGTTCTTCGAGAGGGATGAAGATAGGACCCCCACCCCTATCTAATGGGTTATTGGGTTCCACTTTCTTCTCTCCTCCTATCTCAATGGCAGATCCTCCGCATATAGTCCGAGTTTTCTCTTGAGCCCTTGTGCTGTTCAGGAACCAGAGACATCAATCTCTTGGTTCCCTGAACTGCTGGCTGTACAAAGATATGTCTGCTCTGCAGGTTAATGCCATCCCGCGAGATTCTAACAAGCGATGGCCTCAGTCTCTCGACCCTCCATTCTAACCCTTGAATGATTAGGGTCTGGAGTTTCGGCGCTAAGAGTTCCTCCGTCGCCGGTTTTTCGATGCAGTTGGGCTCGTCTAGGGGATCAGAGACAGTCATCTCTTGATCCCCCAGACGGCCTGCAATAAACAGATGAAACCCTTCACAGGATATAGACGATGGTCTCTTTTCCCCTACTGATTCGGCCTTCCAATTCCCTTGGCATCCTTCAAACAGAGCTATCCATGAAACCCCCTCCTGCACTCCACATTCGGTCTCGATCCGAGCCAGAAAACTCAAAAAATTCCCGAACAGAGTACCGTAATCAAGCCCAGAAACCCTTAACCCTTTCACCTTCCCGGCGTGCTAATTTCCACGCCGAGAGCTACGCCGCCGAGAGGCCTCCCTCTTCCTTCCCCTTCAGCAAAACGACAAACCCCCCCCCCCCCCCCGGTTAAACCCCAGCCTTCCCGGCCTGTGGCCTCTCGGCGCCGGGTTCCCGGCGCGGCGAGGAGCGCGCTGAGAAGCCTCACGCCGGGAGCTCCCCCTTTTTTTTGCCATTAAAGCCATGCCGAGAGCTCTCCCTTTGGCCAATAGAAACCCACGCCGAGACCCTCCTTCTTTGGCCAATAAAACCTAGTCCGAGGCCCTCCTCTGCACTGTCATCCTTCAATTCTTTAGTCTCCCTACACACCTGTCTAGGGGATGTTCGGAGACCATCATATGTGCCCTGAGAAGATACAGTAATGGGGAAGACCTCCCCTACAGCCTTCATTTTCGATCCGGATTTCACTGCTACCTTACGAACTCAAAGAGCCATGTTATTATATGCGTTCTGATGGGTTCCAAGGGAATATTAACCAATGAGATAGGCGCAAGTAACATCCCCGGGCCCGGTGCCCTTCTTATCTGGTCGTCATCCCGGCATCCCGTGGATGATGACCTATTCTCTCTTGGCATAATCCAAGTTGAGGGGACATGCTGCCGAAATTCATACATACCCTACCGGGTAAATGTGATATTCTCTCCCAGCCCCGTCGGCCCACGGAGTTATGTCCTTGCACGCTCTCCGATGGTCCCTCGAAGGGGGATATAGATGCGGCACCGCACCCACATGGGACGTGTCATGTCGCGCCGGTCCCTATTCGGACTCCGGGTCTATTATACCTGATCTTTTACGGATCCTACCCTGCCGCTGCATGGGTGGTTTCCTATTCCCACTTGGCATAGTCCAAGATGGCGGGGTATGCCGTCGGATTTGTCCCGTACTTAATAACCCCCCTGCTTTGTCTAGTCCATTTAGCATTCTGCAAATAAATCAACCCCGTCTCTTCTTAGCCTTATCTTCACCACTACTTTCCCCCTATTTTGGCATTTAATCAAGGGTTGTCCTTCCTTGGAAGGGCGTAATTAACGTCATAGCCTTTATGGTATGACGGACTGTTGGTCCCGACTCGGACTTCACAATCGACCGACCAAGTCAGATCGAGCGCACAATAAAATCGTCACACACGTGACTGGCACGCCTAATAAATCAATAAATCAAAAATCTAAATAAAAAAATAAAAAATATAAATAAATAATACAAGGAAATGAGATAAGATCCACGTTCCACAAGGCCTAGGTGCCAATTATCAAGGCAGGACTAGGCCTATTAAGCCTCAGAAATTGATTACACGAGGCGGCTTGGGATACAAAGGGGCGGGCAAAAATGAAGATGAACCATGGGCAGTTATGACATCCACCTTGAAGACAGATCGCCAGCCGCTGACTTGGACATTGAAGACACATTTTGTCACAGGTGGCGTTCAGAATCATGAGCATACTACAATAATCACCTCAATTCAAGACTGTCAAGATGTTCATGCGAGACAGTTTGCTCGCCATATTGCACCATTGGCCACTTATAAAGCCCTGGAGTCCTTAAGGCCTGATAAAAGAAGGAAGATGGATGATCCAGAGTGTGATTGGTACAGATGGTTCGATATGCATGATATTACTATTGCCTTGAGCCGTCTCTTTATGCCGACTGATCCGGAATGGCCGCCACTAATACATGAATTGATTGAAAAGCTGGCTCTGATTACAGATAAGAGGCAGTTGCTGAGTGATTATACGGACACTGGAGAGCCAGATGTTCCATATGAAGAAGGTTTTACGATAGACAGGCTGTGGGCCGGCCTCTTTTCCCTCACTTCTATGCATCCATCTCTTCTAGCTTCTCTACATTCTCAATTGTTCTCTCGCGTGCCGAGACCGCCGCCAATTATGATCAGCTTTTCTTCATATTCATTACAAGTTTCTCTCTCGATTCCTCCCTTGCTCCTCGAGCAATTATCCAAACTCTCCATCACACCCCCGCGCGGGTCATCTCTGATTCAATCTTTCTCCAAACTTTCAGTCTCCACTCCTCCTACTATTCTCCCTTCACATTGCTTTCTTCTAGAAAATGAAAATAAAAATGAAGATAAAGATAAAAATGAAAAAAAAATGCCAAAATTCCAACTCTTCAATCCTCTATCTCCGTTGAGGAGACTTCTTATCTCTTTTCCGGGTGTGTCCCTACCCAGGGGCCACTCTTCCATGATTCATTGATAAATCTTTTCTCCCCCTCTGGTGAGGGGTCTCCATCTGTATCTCCTTCTGTATCCACTTCTTCACCTCCTTCCTCCTTTTCAGCTTATTCTAATCAAGCTAGTTGTTCCTCTTCTTCTAATAAAATTCATGGGGTAGATTTTCATAAGAAATCCAAGGGTAAGCAGATTCCGCGTAGATTTTTGTCGGAATTAGTCAGAAGGTGCCAGGCTTGTTTGGCTCTTCCCGAATTTTTGGAAAATCCGATCATCCTGCCAGAGTTGGAATATGAGGATACTAATGTTTCTTATGAGGGTTTTGGTGTCTATGAAATCATGAATGATGAAGACCCTATTGAAGAGGGGGATGAAAGTTATGGCGAATATGAGGACGAGGCTGATGCTTTTGCCAGTGGCATGAGAAGATTTGATGAACCATCAGCCTCCGTAGAAGAGCCTACCAAAGAAGTTAATTTGGGTACCAAGGAAGACCCTAGGATTGTCCTCATCAGCAAGAATTTGCCGCCCTCCGAAGAGGAAGCGCTTATTTTGATACTTCAAGAATACAAGGACACATTTGCGTGGAGTTATGAGGATATGCCTGGATTAGACCCTGCGCTCGTTGAACATCGGCTTACACTTAAGCCAGGGTCTGTCCCAGTCAAGCAACGGTTCAGGCGTTTCCACCCTAACATGGCTCTAAAGATGAAAGAAGATGTCGACAAGTTTCATAAGGCTAGATTTGTTAGAGTTCTCCTTTATCCTAACTGGGTGGCTAACATCGTCCCAGTCATGAAGAAAGATGGAAAGGTTCGGATTTATATAGACTTTCGGGACCTCAACCGTGCGTGTCCTAAAGATGACTTCCCCCTCCCTCATATTGATGTTCTGATTGATAATACGGCAGGATTTGAGACTCTCTCTTTCATGGACGGTTTTTCAGGTTACAATCAGATTCGTCTGGCTGAAGAAGACCAGGAGAAAACATCATTCACTACACCATGGGGTACTTACTGCTATGTCGTCATGCCTTTTGGACTCAAGAATGCTGGAGCCACCTATCAGAGGGCAATGATGGCAATTTTTCATGATATGATCCATATTTATATTGAGGTGTATGTGGATGACCTGGTAGTAAAATCAAGGACAAGGATTGAGCATCCTGGGGTTCTAGCTAAAGTCTTGCAAAGATCACGAGAGTATCAATTGAAAATGAACCCCAAGAAGTGTGTATTTGGCGTTTCATCAGGGAAATTGCTTGGATTTATTGTTAGCAAAAGGGGAATTGAAGTTGATCCCAATAAGGCGAAGGCCATCAGAGACATGCCTCCTCCCAAGAATTTGATGGAAGTTCAAGGATTAATCGGGAGGTTGCAATTTATTCGCCGCTTCATCTCCCAGCATTCACAAAGATGTAGGCCGTTTTACGAGCTTACTAAGCCGGGGGTCAAGTTTAATTGGGATGACAAGTGTCAGGCAGCCTTTGACAGATTGAAGGATTATCTGGCCAATCCTCCTGTCCTGAGGCCGCCAATTCCAGGCAAACCGCTTATCCTCTATGTTTCTGTCCTGGATGACTCTGTGGGTGCAGTCCTAGCTCAAGTGGATGAAGAAGGGAAGGAGAGGGCAGCATACTACTTGTCTAAACTTCTCAACCCTTGTGAGCAGAGGTACTCAGCCATGGAGAAGACTTGCGCTACTTTAGTCTGGGTAGTTCAGAAGTTAAAACATTATTTCTTAGCTCATGAGGTTCACCTCATTGCTCGCATGAATCCGATTAAATTCCTTCTTGAAAAATCTATTCTCACTGATCGATTAGCACGCTGGCAAAGCTTCCTTTCACAGTTCGACATCACTTACATTCAACAGAAAGCAATAAAAGGTTATGCCATCGCCGAACATCTTGCTCACCACCCTCTACCCCGATTTGATCCTGTCAATTCGGAGTTTCCAGGCGAAGAACTGATGTCCATCAATCAACCCCACGATCCTATGTGGACATTACATTTTGATGGAGCTCTAAATTCCCAAGGAAGAGGGATCGGCATGGTTCTTTTAACACCAGAAGGGGTCACCATCCCATTTGCTGCTCAGCTTACTTTCCCTGTCACAAATAACATAGCTGAGTATGAGGCTCTTTTGGCCGGCCTTCAAACCGCTCATAGATACGGTGTTACCCAATTACGAATTGTTGGTGATAGTCAGCTCATTTTGCGCCAGGTGCTGGTCAAGTGCCGCACTATCAATCCTAAGTTCAAGCCCTACCAGGAACTTGCTTCAGCTTATGCCAAACTCTTTACCAAGTTAATCTTCATTCATGTTCCTCGAAGCCAGAACATCCTAGCCGACGCTCTTGCCTCTTTGGCCTCTGCTCTAGTCTTCCCTCCTGAGCGTGATTTTCATGTTCCTCTCATTCATCAGCGTGACACTCCAGCTATTAAGGATCGTGCATTCCTCGATATTAGGGATAAGGTGCTCGAGAAGGTCAGGCGGAGTGAAGCTCTTAAAGGCAAAGAGGTCATGCTATTAGATTGGCAAGAAGAGTTGGCAGACGAAGAGAAACCTTGGTATTATGAGATTGCCAGGTATTGCAATGATCAATCCTATCCCAAAGAAGCCACTGTGGAAGAAAAGAAAGCGATTAGAAGAGTGGCTCAACATTATGTTTTGGTTGGAGGTGTGCTCTATAGAAGAGGGCTCACGGGTATTTTATTAAGATGCCTCGACGATGATGAATCTTGGAAGGTTGTGGAAGAGGCGCATTCCGGAGTGTGTGGTGGTCATGTGAATAGCCAGATGCTAGCTAAGAAGATCCTTCGGCTAGGTTTCTATTGGCCAACTCTAGAAGAGGATTGCTCCATCTATGTTTGAAGGTGTGTTAAGTGCCAACTGCACGCCGACAAAATTCATTCTCCTGCTTCTTCACTCCATCCTATGTCCTCCCCATGGCCTTTCTCCATGTGGGCTTTTGATATCATTGGACCTCTTGGTGATTCGAACCTCCTGACCAAGCAAAAGTCGTTCATCCTGACGGCAACGGAATACTTCACCAAGTGGGCGAAAGCGGAAGCATTCTTGGAGATCAAAGCATCAACTGTCTGCAAGTTCATAATGAAGAACATCATCGTAAGGTTCGGCATCCCGAGTACCATCGTCACCGACAATGGACCTCAATTCAACTCTCAAGAGCTCAAAGATCTCTGCAACAGGTATAACATTGTATTGCATCATTCTTCTCCCTATTATCCGCAGGGCAATGGTCAGGCAGAGGCCACTAATAAAACTTTGATCAAAATCGTTAAAAAGACGTGTGAGGCTAATAAATTTTCGAATTGGCCAGACAAGCTAGTTGAAGCTCTCTGGGCCTATCGCACTTCTATTCGTACCCCTACTGGGCAAACCCCTTTCGCCCTTACTTATGGAATGGAGGCGGTAGTCCCTTATGAGATTCTCATTCCATCTCTGCGAGTACAATTGGACAAGGAACTCTCTATTGATGAGCGTCGTGATTCACTCCTTGCCCAGTTGGAACTCCTAGATGAGAAGCGTCTGGTCGCCGCTAAGCATGCGCGCGTTTATCAAAATAGGCTTTCACGTTTTTATCAAAAGAAAGTAATTGAGAGAAAATTCAAAGTCGGTGAGATGGTAATCAAGAGAATCTTCGTAAAGCCTGGTGGACCCCGCTCAAAACTCCAACCAAACTGGGAAGGACCATTCGTCATAAAAGATGTTTATCCTGGCAATGCTTATAAACTGATTAATGCTGAAGGACAAGAGCTAACTCATCCTTGGAATGGTCTGTACCTTAAGAAATACTATCCCTAATTCAAAATCTAAAAAAACAAAAAAAAATAAAAAAATAAAAAATATAGAAATCTATCCAAAACTATAGAAATTTTCCAAAAATCCAAAAAAAAAATAGAAATTCTCCAAAAAGAATGAAATTTTCAAGATGGTTGCCATGATTGTAAGGACGCAAGGTCCGAAAGGTTAAAATTCAGTATTCATTCATCAGTCTTGTTAACTCAAAATGGGCACGCTTACCCTTGAACTCAAGCGGTGCAAAATCTGACGGAAAGTCAAAACCTGACTAAAGGTGAAGACAATACACATTCTTTTCCTCTTCGGCCCATAAGGGAGGAAGGAAGGTCTCGGGGTAGACCCGCCAAGCCTATCCGCCGCCCTAGTAGGTGGAAGTCAGGGCCCAAAAGGGAACAAAATGCCACTAAAGCCCAAGTACAATTAGGTTTTTCTTTTTATCAACGCAAATCAGTCTCGAAGTGAAAGTCAAATTGTTAAAGAAAAGCATGTCAAGAGGGCAAAGTCTCCGCAAGGAAAACCTTGGGCGTATGCATGCAATATAAAAGAGGCCAAAGGCAATAAAATTTCCCTATGCCAAAGACCAAACCCCAACAGGCATAGGGTAGGGGAGGTAGTTTTACCTTGAGCTTTTCAGAATCCCTTATGGGCTTCCTTATATTTTCTTCCATCTCTTTCTTTGTGGTAAGTCATAAACCGGCAGAATGGTCGAGACTGACCTAGAAGATTGCACCGGGCGAGATCTTGCGTATAAGTTTAACCACTGGCACGTCGACCCCCTTTTGATTAATCAAAAAAGGTCAATGAATCCTTAATGATGACCGTGTAGGACCCAGTGCCCTAGTAGCTTTGTCAACCTAATGCTGAAAGCAGGAAAATTAACGCCTTTGAATGAGGCGCCTTTTCTGAAATTAACGCCTGTGGAGAAGGTCGTCCTTTTTTAAATAATGCCCTTGTGTGGGCTGTCTTTTCAACAAAATTCAAAAAACATTTTTTTAAATTCACGCCGTCACCTAGGACATCTTTTGTTTGAATAACGACCTAATCTAAGGTGCGTCTTTTGAAAAATAAAAGAAAAATAAATAAATATAAAAGGAAAAGAAAAGAAAAGAGGAAACGGGGTTTATTCTTCATATGCGTGCTTGCATTATTGCATAGGGCATCTTGATTATTGTTTGCATATGTGTGCTTGCGTGTTGCATCTCCTTTTATTGGTTATTTCATTTGCCTTATTCGATTAAAGGCTTGGCCCCTTGACCCGCAATCCAGGTCAAAAGTAAAGGCACCCCTTGCTTATTGAGCAAGGGGCCAAGTCGAACAGATGAATTAACCTATTTATTCAAGTGTGAACCACAGCTGCAGGTACAGGGCAAAGTAAGGTAAAACAAAGAACGTGGAAAAGAAGCAAAGTACACAACCACAAGTACACAACTATACAAGAGGTAACAAAAAATGTCAATCTCATATATATATACATCATAAATATCTGAGTACAGGTGTGAGGGTGGAGGAGTACAAGTAAGTCTCTCAGCTCTCGCCTCCACCCTCCTCTCTCCTACTCTCTACCTCGTCCTCGCCATCCTAAGGAGGCGCTGGTGGAGGGGGCATGGGCCCTCGTGAAGAAGATGGAACTCGAACCTGGCCCCCCGCCTCACTCCTCTCTCGAAGAGAAGAACCCGTCACAAAGGTGGAGCTGGTGAAGGAGTACCCCGCAGCACGCGCTCGCTCACGCCCTCGCTGGAGACGCTCCTCAGACACTCGTAGCCGCTCCTGAGAAAGGGCCAGCTGCGTCCTCAAGTCCGCCACCTCATGCTCACATGCCGCCACCTGCTCCTGGTACCGGGCACGGTCCGTCTGCTGCTACTCGTGGTGCCGGTCACGGTCCGCCAGGTGCTCCTCTCGCTCTCGAGCACGCTCCCTCCGCTCCAGCTCAAGGGCAACCCACAACTCTGCCACGTCCTGAGGCAACTCCTCCCGTCGCCTCAGGGACCGCTCCAGCTCTGTGATCCGCTGCTCGCGGATCGCCAACTCTGTCCCGGCCAGGGCAGCCTGGGTACGTGCCGCCTGTAACTGTCTGGTCTGCAAACAGGTAAACAAATCATCAGTTCCCTTGTGCAATAATTCATGAAATAAGCGATACATGACGGAAAGTAAATCACTCACCTGGGCGGTCATCGCCTGTTGTCCCTCGCAGACGCAAGTAAGAGCGGCTCGAAGCTCCTCAGTCTGAAAAAATGAATTTCATCAGTGCACAATGCAATATATAATCAATAATTGAATGAGGTTTGAGTTTTGGAATTTACCCGTGAGGCGAGGTCACGCTCTGCAGCCTCGGCCCGTGTGACCGCTCCTGCTAGCTACTCTGCTAGTGCGGTCACCTCTACAGTGGGTCCCCTCGAGCTGGAGGCTTCCCCTGCATCTCTCTCTACGGCTCCCTGCTGGGCGCGCTGCATTCATTGAAATCGTCAGTGGTTAATCATCAATAATTCAACAAAAATTCATTTGCATATAGAAATAATTTAAACACTCACCAGGGTCTCGAGGTCGGCCCGTGTGGCAGCTAGCTGGTCCTCCAGGCTATGTAGGTGGGCCTGGGCATCCATCGCCGCTATGTCCCGTGCATCCTGCATCCATTACATATTAGTCACATGATAGATACATAAGCATGTGCATTTAATTTAGAAATAATTGCATTCATAAATACCCCTAGGACCCTCATCTGGGGTCGGCCGGCGTATACCTCCCAGTAGCGCCGGAGGTACTCGGAGTTGTCGGTCGCCTGGGAAGTGACTCGGGTCCCGCCTCGCCGCCAGTCGGCGTACTGGTCCTCAAACCGCACTCTCCAGTCGATCACCTTCGTGCGACCGCGCGTCTTCTTTCCAATTCCTCGCGGCTCCCCTAACTCTATCCACTCTTGGTGTAGGCCCAGGGTCCTCATCACCAGTCTAAGCCGTAACGGCTCGATCTCGCTCAAGCAGTGAACCCAAAGCTCATGCTCAAAGCGAGGTCGCCCTGCTACGACCCATGGCTGGCCCTCGTCGGTCATCCCCTCGTAAGGCCTCCATTGCACCTGCATCCATGAACATGCATGTCATCTCGTCATAATCATAATAAATTCAAATAAACATAAAAAAAATGCATCATTCATACCAGCGAGGGAGGGAAGTCTCGGAACTCTCTCCGTAGTACCCACAACTCGTAGCCGAGTGGGGCTCCAAACACCACCGGCAGCCAGCGCCGTGCTAGAGGGAAAGCCCCCTCACCTCCTGGCCGCAGGTCGGTGCGCCCCATGGGCATGTACAGATGGCTCCAAACCTGCATCCATGCATTGCATTAGTGAGGCATTCACATGCATAAAAAAGAAAAAAAAAAGAAAGAAAAGAAGGGAAAAATATATAAGTGCATACCTGAAGAAAAGGTGAGAAGCCACTGACGGTCGTCTCTCGTCCTGTCCCCGTGGACAGGTCGACTAGTAAGTGCGCCAGCAGCGCCGCTCCCCAGGCGTATCTGCCGACTTCCTCTAAATCCTCGAGGATCCCTAGGAATTGGCAGTTGATGACGTCGCCCTTCGTGCCGAGTAATAGCCTCCCAAGCAGCAGCAGTAGGAACCTCCTCAAGTCTCGGTCTGCTCTCTCCCTGTCGGCTGGGTCCTGGCAATAGGCTGCCCTAGCACCATCGATCAACCTCTGTGAGAATTGCTCTAAGGACTCCCCTGACCTATGCCTAGCATCCCCTAAGCCCATCACTGTAGTCAGGTCGGTGCGAAAGATAGTCCTACACTCGCTGGGTGTCTCGTAGACCATCTCTAACCCTAGCAGTCTCTCGGCCAGCTCAGTATAGTCTGGTAAGGTGATCCCGCTCACTGCCTCACCATCTACCCTCAACCCAGTGATCCTAGCCACATCCTCTAGGGTAGGAACCATATGACCCCAAGGCATAAGGAATGCCCGGCTAGTCCTATCCCACCTCTCTCTCAGAACCTGGATAAGCGGTAGGTCTGGTCTAATTGGCTCTATACTAAGGAAGGCCCCGAACCCCATAGCATCTACCCTGGCTCTCTGGAACTCGGGGAGGCCGTAATATGCTGCCTGGACCATGACCCAAGAGATCTGTGTCCGCATCAACCCCTGTATGCATAAAGAAAGAAATTTTGGCTTAATTAATCAATTATTCATGCTGAAATTCACTTAATTGCCTTGGTTTAGATGTTGATGTTTGATTTAATTAACGACGGCCCTTGGGTCGTGGTTTGTTTAATTGGCGCCCCTGAGGGGGGCGTGGTTTCTAAGTGAGCTTTGAATTTTCGACCTGCCCTAGGTCGTTGTTTGTTTAAGAGACGCCCCTGTGGGGGGGGGCGTGGTTTGGTGGTTAATTTCTAATTTCCTAAAGGTTTTTTTTAATTGACGCCCGTCCCAGGGTCGTCATTTGTTTAGGTAACGCCCTTGTGAGGGACGTTTTCTGAAAATGAACTTTTAGTAATTTCTGGAATAAAATGAATTGGACGACCACCCCTATGGTCGTTATCTGTTGAATTGACGTCCCGATGGGGGGCGTTGTTTTCCAGGGTTTTTGAAAAATAAAATAAAAACAGCATGTGAGATATAAATCAAGGTATTAATATTGAAGAGGTAATTGAAAAAATTGAGAAGTATGAAATTAACGGCATGATTGATAAAACATGATGATTCCAATTAACGACATGCTACAGGTAGGGCTGTCAATGGGCCTGGCCGGCCCGACAGGCCCGCGGGCTTGGCCCGATTTCAGGCCGGGCCGCAAGGTCTTTTTCGGCCCGCGGGTTTTTAGTCGGGCCTAAAAGCCCGGCCCGACTAGACTCGCGGGCCGGGCTCGGGCTTTGAGTTCGGCCCGCGGGCCGGCCCGGCCCGATCCTTTTTTTTATTCTCACTTCAAATTTAAAAAACTATTTAGTCAAACTTATGTTATTTTACTTAATTAGAACTTTTAAAATTCTCTTTTCACACAAATTATGTAATTAATATCAAAATTTTAATTTATTTAGTGAGATTATAAGTTTTATAGTATTAAATCTATTAATTTTTATTATTTTTATTATTTTATTTAAGTAGTCGGGCCGGGCTGGGCCGGGCCTTAGTCGGGCTTTGAATTTTTTATATAATGTCGGGCCCGACCCGGCCCAGCCCGACATAGGTCGGGCCCGGGCAGGGCTCGGGCCTTATTCTTGATAAGTCAGGCCCGAGTCGGGCCGACCTAAGCCCGGCCCGGGTCCGGCCCATTGACAGCCCTAGCTACAGGGCGTGTTCTCATGAAATTAATTTGTTTCAAAATAAAGAAAATGAATTGACGACCCCAGGTATGGGCGTCTTTTCTTTAATTCATGACACCCCTGGGGGCGTCTTCTTTCTGAATCTCTGGTTTTCCCCCCGATGGCTATGGAAATAGAGTGAAATTGGAAATAAAAATAAAAAAAATGGGAAATGGGCTTTTGGGGGCTTACCTTCTGTCGTCTAGATTCAACAACCCCTCCACGGAGTTGTTGTCGGGGTTGCCGTGGCTGCCGGAGTTGGCCACGGCGAGGCACGACCACAGCCGGGGTTTCTTCTTCTCCACCTTCTTCTTCATCTCCTTCCTCTTCATCTTCTCCTTCTTCGTCCTCACCACCTTCATCGCCTTCTTCTTCTCCTTCATTCTCTTCTTCTCCTTCGATCCGTTCTTCCTCGTTGCCGGCCTCCGCCACCGGAGCCTCCTCGGCCGCCGCCGGCGGAGCCTCCATGGCGTCATCTTCCTCGCCCAAATCCACCACCTCCGGGGCTGAAACCCGTTGGCGTTTGTGTCCACCGCCGGCCATGGTTAGGGCTAGGGTGTAGAGAGGGGTGTAGAGAATGAGAGAGAATGAGAGAGATGAGGGGAGGGTTTTCGGTTAGGGTTGCAGTGGGAGAGAAGAGAGAAAGAAGGAAAGAGGACGAAGGAAGAAGAAGAAAGGAGGGAAAGTTAAGTCGAACGATCAAAAAGAATTAACGACTCCAGTAAAGTCGTGTCTTGTTAAGAAAACGACTGGAGCCGAGGGCGTCTCTTCTATGGTTAACGACGCATTCTGGGACGTGATTTCTTTTCGCATGAGGAATGGCAGACGTCGTCAGAGGCATTTAATGGGGATTGATTGATGCGATGGAAATCATCATTACTATTTTTGATTAACGTCTGAGTTGGAGGCGTTGCTTATATGAAACGTGGCTTACCCTAAGGCGTTACTTTTGGGTCTTTAACGAATACCTTTTGGAATATAAATCGAATTAACGCCTTGTCTTAAGACGTTATTCAGTTAACGCCCACAGGTGAAGGCGTCAAGTATGAGAGATCAATCATTGAAGATGACGTATGCTGAGGCATCATTTATGGAATTGACGACATTGGCTGAGTCGTTATTTGCAACAGAACTGCAGGTCATTGGAAGATTTGATCAGAATCATTGTGTTATGGCTCAATCAGAATATTATCATTGATTTATTGGAAGAAAAAGATTACATTTCTTCAATGAGACATTTTGGGCCTCAAGCTTCTTAAAGCAATTACATAAGATTTCCACTGATCTCTGTCTTCTTCTAAGTTCTCCACAAGATGATGAGCCTTGTTGATTTTCCATAGAGCTTGGATACTTGTGCACTCTTCTCCATCTTCATTGCTGCCGAGATCCCGTGTCTTGATCGGAGGGAGATGAGATGGATCTTCAAATATTTGCCGTGGAAGCCCAAGTTGAGGAAGGCACCGATGTGAGTTATACAGAACGAATTCTGAAGCGCCTATGAGTCAAACGTCCGTCCCGGGAGAGAATCGTGCGCGGAGTTCTTGAGTCTTGTGTATTCTCGGGGTGCAAGTAAAAAGGTTCTTTGGCATTACCTTGATATGTTCTCTCCATTCCACTCTCTTTTTGATTTGAGGTATTCGGTTCATCACCCTATTGCTTATCCCCAATGAGCCGGTCATGTAAGAGAGTGGTCTTTTTGAGAAGATTCTAGAAGGTTGTTGGGTCTCCTCACAGGGATCAAATTTGAAGTGGAGATCTACCTAACTTGAGAATGCTAGCATGCATCCATAAATGGGTCTTCCCATTGCCGCCGAGGTAAGCCCGCTATAGAGATAGGCTAGAATTGCCGGTCCCGCTCTCTCTCCTTCCCATAGGCTCACCATTGCGCTTAATTGGGTTTCTTCTAGGAAGTCTTCCGTGGATGGAAATAGGATTGCTCCTGCCAAGCACACCACGAAAGCCTTTGCCACCCGTTCTATCTCTACATCTTCTTTAGCTTGATCGGATCTCTTGTACACCCAAGAAGCAAGCTTTAAGAGATTGATTCCCTTGGAAGCTTTGATTTGGTTCACTAAGTTTGGGCTGGGAATTAAACTTGTTAGTAGCTCATGTGAAGAAACTGGTCTTGGCATGATGGCCATTTTTCCTCATCTCCTAGCTTCATTCTCTTTAAGCCTAAGATCATCTCTAGTTCTTCTAACAAGATTGAGGCCTCAAAAGTTGGGAATAGGAAGGTATGAGTGGAAGGGTGACATGTTTCAATTAGAGCTCCTATGGCAGCCCAATCAAGGTGAACTTGATCATAGTGTTTGGCATGGGTGACTAGACTTAAGAGGTGCCATCTTGCTAAGTAGACCCTCATGTCTGAAGAGAACTTGGAGAGAAGAAGAGGCAGCCACTTAATCTTTGTGAATCTCCTGGCTCCTGGAACATTTGGATAATCCTGTAGGTAAAAGAAAGGAACAGAGAGAAGGATGAGAATACAGAATAGAAGGACTATGAAGATATGAAAGAAAGAACAGAAGGAAACAATTCTCTACCTGGTTCATGGCAATTCGATTGCTGATATGCCCATTGATTTTGGTTAGTCTGAGAGTGGAACTCTTGGATATTTTAATAGCTCTCTCCATCTTCGGTCTGCAGGTAGAGCTTGAGCGGTCGCAGCACCTGTGAATAGACAGAGGAAGCAGAAGAAGCAGGAATTCGATGAATGTGCTTTGATCATAAGGAAGTTTCTTCCTTTTTATAGAAGTTTGGAGAGTTTAATGCCCGTTCGAAGTTGTAGGTTGATTACCGTTAGGATTGGGCTTAGCTTTCGAGTCGGAGACGGAAGCGCGTTGTTAATTAACGTCCTCTCTTGGGGCGTCAATTGTTGAATTGACGACTTGACCGAGGTCGTGTTTTATTTCGCGTCTCCAGGAGGGTCATCTTCTTCTTGAACTCTCGGTGCATTTAACGCCTTGATGGAGGGCGTTTTTCATATTTTGACGCCTTGATGTCAGTCGTCTTTCATATGTTAACGCCATGAACTCCAGTCGTTATTTTGTTAACTTGCATATTTGATTCTCCATATGCTTTGATGAACTTAAGTGCTATCTTTTAATTGGAGTTATTTTTGGTTAAGCACTTATGATCATATTTTGCTTTGCTTTGAGAGAACTAATGAACTTTTGAGTGCAGAAGATTGCAGAGTTCTAGGAGCATGGGTCACTCATGGGAGTAACATCATCCTATTTCTTGTAAGCATTGTTACTATATGGTATTCTACGCTGTTATAGCATATCAAGGACCTTGTGGTTCTGATGAACCTGGAATTTGAGTTCCCCTTCATCAAAAACGATGATAATTCCAGGAGAATCTTGATCACACGGATAGGCCATTGAGTCATTAAGAGGTTTGGGACGATGGTTCCACTTTCTGGGTTGATGCGCGGACAAACGGGCTTCGACTTAGTGTCAGCTCAGAGATCTGGATTCTTGACCAAATCTAGATGGCTTAGCAATATTATCCTTGATTATTTTTTATTTTTTAGTTTATTTTATCTTTTCCTTTTAGCCCAGCATGCATCATGTAGGACTTTGAGCTTCATGCTGAAAATCTTCATATTATGGCAATAATGAAGGTCACTCGCTCTTGATTGAGTTGACATGAGATATTCCACTCCAAATTGAGTACTTTATTCTCTCTGAAGCCGCTCAGGCTAGTTCCTTGAAACTGTTCCTTTGCTGGATCTTCATCTCAATTCCTATTATTTTTCTGCAAATCCACCTTGGTTGTAGCACATCCACATTGGCTGGTAACCGCTCTCCAATGGTGTCTCCTTGTCGTGCCCACGCTCATATTTTATTTGCTTAGTTTAGTCTCCTTTATCCAGCAAATCGATGCTTCCTTGGAATCACCCGGAGTTTGTTTCACTCTGAATCTTGGAAAGATTTTCCATGCTTAGTGTCTGAGGTGTGTCACATCACACCTTGGCATCTACTTATCAGTTCGCTCCACTTCATTTCGCTTCATTACACTTTCGTTTCATTCCGTCTCACTCCCTTGCAAAGCAGACGCCAAGGCGGGGCAGCTGTAGACACGCCAAAATTGACGCTTTGTTGATCAAATCTCATGTCACCATGATAACGCCCCAAAGTGAACTTCAATATTTCTATAATATAAAGTTTTTCTATTTTTGTGTGTTTTTGTGATTTGTTCTTGGGTTTTTGGTGATTAACGACTTGAAGAGGGGCGTCTTTTAAATAGCGACCTAATCTGGGGCGTGTTCTGGAGAAAGGACGACCACAGGGAAGGGCGTCAATTCCTGGTATTTTACGAGTATCGCTCAAATTGGAAAATCAATGATTAACGTCCTTCCCTAGGGCGTGTTTTTGTTTAACGCCTTTGCTTCAGGCGTCTTTTCGCAATTTTCAAATTAAGAAGATTTTGTTGCCAAAATTGAATCCAAAAAGTGACGCCGTGATCCCAGTTGTGTTTTGAATTAACGCCCTGGAGCATGTCTTCAATTCTGAATTGACACCCTTTGGTAGGTCGTGTCTCACCCTTTCGTGTCCTGCTTAAACTCACCTTTCCTAAAGAGTTCCCTGCCTTTCTTGATCACCTTGCTCGATCTGGAAACTAGAGTCCTTGCCATTGACGACCACTGCCTATTCTTATCTTCCCAAATCTGTGTTTATCTTGATCGAAACCCTATAAAAAGAGTCCCCTGGTTGATCTCGCGCGAGGTTACACGGGGAGGTTAACGTGTGCAAGGTTAGAAGCTGTTAAGAAAGAATCATGAGTTGTGAGTTGTTACGGAGGTTAGACGCACGTATACATACAGAAGCTCTCTGCTTCCTCCTGCTGCCACATCCAAAGTGTTTTCCCTTTACTGTTTACAGGAACAGCAGGGATCTTTTTCTTATCTTCGTTTGTTGTCTTCATTCATCTTTGTTCATCATCGTATAGCCTTTTCCTTGCATTAGTTTTCATTGCATCTCTTCTCCTCTCCCTAATTCTCTAGGGGTTTTAAAAACAAACAAAAGGAGCACACTTTATGCTCTTCTTTCATCACCATCTTTCATCTCGGGATTGATACTACACTCACGTTTGGATGATCTCTTTTTCTTTTACTTGTTTGTTCTTTGTTTAAGGGTAATCAAAAAGGAAGACCCCCTTCATCGGCCGGCCAATAGAAGGTGGAGGAAGGAACCACATCCATCCCGCATCCTATTATCACCAGGTATTCGTGATCATCTTTTCTTCTTATTGAGGTAACCCCTCTGGCGATCACTCTCCTTAGTAGCACCATGTGCTCTTTTACTCCCTTTTTCATTATTCTTCTTATGCATATGCTTATATGCTTATTTTTCTTAAAAGTGGATTATTTTTCATGATTCACAATTGGACGGGTCACTCTCTCGCTCACAGCGGTGACATGAACTCACGGGCTAGAATCCTACGCTCTCAAAGCGGCATACGACCATACACTAGCTAAGCTAGCGTAATGCCAAGAAGTTAAGACCGTACCTCCACGCTCCTAGCGTGGGGAAGACAACCCCGGCCAAATCCGTACTCCCGATTAACAAAGTTTACTACAGTATAAATGTTTCGACCCACTCCACGCAGGGAGGTAACAGATCACATGTGGGACCCGGGAGTAATGGGAATTGGGTTGACGGGCAGCATCTTGATGTCACTCCGACGGTGCCGAAACCCACATTTGGGTTGACGTGCTGCTTAGTTCTCCGGATCTGACGGGGTGGGTCCCGCTGTGATGGTGACACCTGGTGGCGTGCTCCCTTGGACGACGGTCGGGCTGGAACACCGGTCGGAGGCCGGGTGGCTCCGATCTTCACTTATCGGAGTTGCTGTCCACGGATTTGAAACTCAGTTTCAAACCTGCGCGCTCCGGCGACAGAAGCTGCTGCGACCAGCACCGTCGTCGGATCGGTACGAAACCAGAGCCGTTGGAAAGCTCTTTCGAAATCCTTCGACCCTCTATGACTCCAAAAAATTCATTGGGGCTGTACTTCTGATGGGGGATTTTAGAACCGGACTGATCTCTGTTTCAGATCTAGCTGGGCAGAAGTGAACTTTCCTGAGAGTTGGCATTGACCGCGATGTAGACCTCCGATCTAGATGTTGAGCTCTTCATGAAACTTCTAGAGTGGAGAGAGAGGAAAACAGGGATAATTTTTTTGAAAGATTTGGTGGAGATTTGAATGGATTACAGTATTTATTAGCACCGGGTGGTCGGATCTGGATAGCAGAGAGAGATCTAAGTTTTGGATCTGACAATGATTTTTAAAAATAGGTATAAGACTCCAGAAATTCCCCGAAAATTCATGGGTGATGGGGGTGGTGTACAGAACCTCCAATAAAAATATCATGTCATTTAGATCAGAGGAAAGTGGGTTCATGAATGATCTATTTGGGTTCTGGAATACTAGGAAGACTGCAGGTAGATCTGGAAGAAGGTGGAGAACAAAAATGGAAACATATAAAATAAAAGCTAGAAGCTCCACCAATGTTTCTGGAACGTTGGTTGAACCTCTAGAACTCACCCTGAAAGTTTGGGACCTAGAAGAGCTCTTGGCTGGGTGCAGAAATTCCTGGAAGAGGGGGCTGTCCGTGGTGGACAGAACTCCGGCGACGATGGCTGTGGTGCGATGGCGGCACGATGGCGGTGGTGGCGGCGGCGATGATCTTCACACCTGATAGATGAGACTTCACACCTCTGATTCACAACCTTCCTAGCTGCAAAAGGGGGAGAGAAGAGAGAGAGAGAGGGGCGGCCCTTGCTCTTTGGAAGAAATTCCAGAATTTTTTTGCATTAATTCCACTCAAAAATGAAATTACATGGTTCTTATAGAAAATACAAAAAGACTAGTCCTATCCCTAAATCTAGGATTGGTGGGGGATAAAAGAGGGAGTCCACAATTTATTTCTCCCATGTGATTTGGAACTAAATAAAATAAACTAAAATTTCTAATATAATACTATATATGGGGGTGCCCCCTTGACTTATGGCCTTCCAAATTTGAATTTTTGTTCGCTTTGTCCCCCCCTTGGTCCAACCTTTCTAGAAGCCTACCTTGGAGGGTTGACTGACCCCACATGGGCCCAAGAGATGAGGTGCATCAATGGGAGAAGGGATGGGGGGCCCGCAGGACCCAGGTGGTCCCAAATTACAAATAAACCCCTGTTACAATCTGAATTACAATCCGAATAAAACACACATTACACACACACAAAGTCCAAATAAACACTATAAACACCGAGACTCAAGGGGGAGTCTGCAGGCTGTCTCTGAGCCAGATGGACGCCGATGTAGCTCAAGTGGTGCTCCGTGTACGGTACCGACGGCTCGCTGGTTCGTGCATCTCGATCGCTCTGGTGTCCGCACCAATTCTCTCCGGGTGGAGTAAGGGTCTGCATCGCTCTGGTAGCGCCCGGATCTATCCGCTGCAACTCTCCACGGGTGATCCAAGTATCCTCGGTGGTGGGTCGCCCTCTCCATCGCACTAGGTAGCGCGGGTAGGATCCACTCCTGGTAACTGTCCCATGGTCATCCAGTATATGATCTACATGCTCTCGTTGCTGTGGAAATGTGGCTGGTGGTGGACACTCAGGTGTGGGATCACTCTCAATGGGGGGAGATGGCTCAAAAGGCTCACTAGGGATCACCGCTGGGTCCCTATATGCAACTTGATCTGACACATTGAAAGTTGAGCTTATACCATATTCCTCGGGCAGGTCCACAACATACGCATTGGATCCAACGCATTTCAACACTCTAAATGGACCGGCTCCACGAGCTTGAAATTTCTTTACGGTTCCAGAGGGAAACCGTTCAGGTCTTACCCTGATCATGACATATTCACCCTCTTGGAACTCACGGTGGTGTCGATGGACATCGGCTAACTCCTTATACCGTGCATTGCTGACCTCAATGTGATGACGGATGTCATCATGCAGACTCCTATCATGCCTAGCAAAAGACTCGGCATACTCAGATGCTCGTGCATGACTGGGCATGGGAACAAGATCCACTGGCTTCCTAGGCCTACGACTTGTGACAATCTCGAATGGACTCATACCGGTAGAGTTGTTAACCGAATCATTATATGAAAATTCTGCCAGTGGTAATATGAGATCCCAATCCCCTACATGGTCCCTGACAAGACACCTCAAAAGGTCACCCAGACGCCTATTGACCACCTCGGTCTGACCATCTGTCTGGGGATGATATGCAGTGGAAAACTTGAGGTGAGTACCCAACATATGCCATAGTGTCTTCCAAAAATAACTGGTGAACCTAACATCACGGTCAGACACTATGGTACGAGGCAACCCGAACTTGCACACCACATGAGTAAGGAATAGGCGGGCTACCCTCGAAGCATCCGATGTCTTTGAGCAGAGAATGAAAAGGGCCATCTTCGAGAACCGGTCAACCACCACATAGACCGAGTCAAGCTTCCTGGAGGTACGTGGCAAGCCCAAGACAAAATCCATGCTAGCATCATGCCACGGAACATTAGGTACGGGGAGAGGCGTATAAAGGCCTGAGCTTTGCTTCTTCATTTTGGCCGTAGCACATGTACGGCACTGGGCCACAATATGAGCAACATCACGCTTCAAGCTCAGCCAATAAAATCTATGCTCAACAGCCTCGATAGTCTTGTTCCAACCAAAGTGGTCGGCCAGACCTCCCGCATGTAATTCCCAGACTAAGAAGTCTCAAACCGAAGTTCAGGGAACATAAAGTCTGCCTCCTCGAAAGAGGTAACCCTCCTGAAGTACATAATCATCAAGGCCTCTCGAGGGTCCGACCTGGAGAGTGGTATAAATCTGACCGAAGTCAGGACAGTCAACATAGACCTCTGTCATCTTCTCTAACCCTACAACCTCGGCACTCATGGTAGTCAGCAGACATGTGCGCCGACTCAAGGCATCAGCCACCATGTTCTCCACTCCAGCCTTATGTCTAAACACAAATGTGTACTGCTGGAGATACTCAACCTATCTACTGTGACGTGCATTAAGCTTCTTTTGGGAATGGAGGAACCTCAAAGCTTCATGATCGGAGTACAAGATAAACTCCTGATGTAAAAGATAGTGCTTCCAATGCCAAAGAGACTGAACAACTACATAGAATTCTTTATCATAAGTGGAGTATCACAGTTTCACGTCATTCAGCTTCTGACTGAAGTATGCGACCGGGTGGGTCTCCTAACTCAACACTCCTCCAATCCCTACACCCGACGCATCACAAGAGACCTCAAACACCTTCGAGAAATCTGGGAATCGAAGGATCGGTGTCTGGGTCATGTGCTCCTTGATGTCCTTGAAGGCAGCAGCATTGCCCTTCGTCTATACAAACGTGCCCTTCCGAATACAGTCCGTGATCGGGGCAGTGACGGAGCTAAATCTACGGATGAAACGATGATAGAACGTCGCGAGGCCTTGGAAGCTGCGGACATCATGGACCGTACGGGGTTCCGGCCACTCAACAATGGCCCGAACCTTCTCCGGATCAGCGGAGACCCCAGTACTAGATACAATAAAACCCAAGAAGATAAGTTGAGGTGTCATGAAGGCACACTTCTGTGGGTTCACAAACAACTGCTCTCGCCTCAAAAGCAGACAAACCTACCGTAGATGGTCCAAATGGTCCCCTTTAGTGCGACTATATATAAGGATATCATCAAAATACACAACCACAAAGACTCTAATGAATGGTCGAAGGACCTGAGTCATGAGTCACATGTCAACCCAAAGGACATAACCAACCACTCATATAGACCATCTTTGGTCTTAAATCCGGTCTTCCACTCATCACCTGGCCTAATCCTCACCTGGTGGTAGCCAGTCTTAAGATCGATCTTTGAGAGGATAGTGGCACCGGCCATCATGTCTAGCATATCATCTAGGCGAGGAATAGGGAACCTATACTTCACGGTGATTTTGCTGATGGCATGACTATCAATGCACATTCTCCATGTGCCATCCTTCTTTGGGACGAGTAATGCGGGAACAACACACGGACTCATGCTGTCCTGAACATATCCTCTCTGCATCAACTCATCGACATGCCTCTTTAGTTCGGCATGTTCTGTGGGACTCATGCGATAGTGTGGAAGATTGGGCAATGAGGAGCCCGGAATCAGATCGATAGCATGCTGAATATCCCGCATGGGTGGGCGTCCCTCGGGAAGCTCCTCGGGAAAAATATCAGCGAACTTCTGTAGAATAGGAATGACATGGGGTGGGAGTTCACCCTGGGACTTTGGCTCCACTTCTCGGACCGTAATAGCAAACACAGGGCTGCCCCTACTAGCCTCCCGCTCCTTTTCTCGGGAGCTAATCATCATCAACCTCCTAGAAGAGGGTTCGCCTGTGCCCGATGTAACGGTCATGGCCCTAGCTGGGGATGGGGTACTGGGCCCGGGGTTGGAAGGCTCCGGGGTACTAGGGCCAATAGGACCCCTAACTGATGGGCTCTTGGGCTGAGTGGGGTGGAGGGTAATCCGTTGGCCAGCATGGTCGAAGGTACAAGTGTTCGACCGGCCATGGAGTGTGGCATCCCGATCAAATAATCACGGCCTACCAAGAATGATATTGCCCACCTCCATGGGGAGGACATCACACCAGATCTCGTCACGGTATGCATAGAACTGCAGTGGGACAAAACACCGCAGCCTGATCGGAATGGAGGTGGAATCCACCCATGATACTCGATAGGGGCAAGGATGGTCCACGGGAGTAAGACCAAGACGAGAGACAGCACCCGTGGAGATTCTATTGATGCAACTCCCACTATCGATAATCACCTTACACACATGCCCCCCCAGCCTACAGTATGTATGAAAGATGGTGGTCCGACGCCAGTCATAACTGGCATGTGGCTGGGTGAGAATACACCTGACGACCCCCAAGTGGGTATCGTCCGATTGCTGGGCATCCTGGCCATCACCTTCAATCTCATAGAATTCGTCAGCTAGCTCCTGATCTGCTTCATAGCTGACTAACACAAGATCTGAGGAGGTGGTGTCCCCGGCATGTGTGTCCCCAACGATAAGAGACTGACGAGTGAGACACTAGTTGGCGAAATGGCCAAACCCATTGCAGCGATAACACTGCTGCCGTGATCCACTAGGCTCCCCGATCAAAGGCCATTTCCCCTTATCCTTCTAACGGATAGGAGGTGTAGGCAACAAAGGAAAGAGCAACGGGTGCGGGTGCCGGTGGACGGGCCGTGGGTGCCATGGGTTGGGGAGGAGGAGGGATAGCCCTTGGAGGTGGGGAGAGAGTCCTAGGAGCGAATGGCTCAGGACGAGTGGGCTCCTGAGGTCGAGCCATGGGGGCCCTCGGATACGTGCCTAAAGAGCCACGGGGCTCGACACTACGAGGGGGAAAGGGGCCCAACCGATGGGTAGGCTCAAACTTGGCCTCGAATTTCTCCAATTCGAGAGCAACTTGATACGCCTGTTCCAAAGTGGTCACATTGCGGTGAAAAAGTTCATATTGGTAGTTCGGCCGCAGACCTCTTCAAAAGCGCGAGATGGTCATGGTGCTCTCTTCCGTAACTCCACACCGCAAATAATACTCATCAAACTCGGCGGTGTACTCAGTCACGGACCAGTTCCCTTGGGAAAGACTTTGCCATTTGTCTATGAGACGCTGGCGGTATGTGGCAGGAAGGTATTTCTGCCTCAACTTGATTTTCATGTCATCCCAAGTACCTATCGGGGGTTGATGTCGCTGCATTAACAGGCTCTCCACATTTATCCAATAAGTTTGGGCCTGCCCATGCAACTTCATCTTCGCGTACCAAACTCTTCGGTGGTCCGTCATCTCAAACCACTCGAAGTACCGGTCCATGCCGGCCTCCCAATCTAAATAGACCTTTGGGTCCAGAGACCCGTCAAATAGGGGAGGGTCTGCACCCACGCTCCTAAGAACGCGGTCATCGTCATCATCACGATTCTATCGTTGGTTTCGACGACCATAACCCCCTTGTTCATTATCAGAGGCGTAATCATCCACCTCGTGCACTTGCTGCCTCCTATCATTTGCCCCTTGAGCCTCTAGAGCAATAGGTTGCTGAACCGGCTCTTGTTGGCCATTTGTTGGAGTGGGTTGCGCCGCCACTGGGGCCCTCTCAAGGACAACTATTCTCCCCATAAGACCCTGAATGGACTGGTCCGATGCTTCGGCCCGATCCTCTAGGGCTTTCATCCTCCCTTCTAGACGTGTTCCTACGCCATCTAGACGCGTACTAAGACCATCCATACGCGTATCGAGATGATCCATGAGGGCTCGGAACATCTCGACCGTCGAGGGCTCATCAGAACTACGGGCTCGGGAATCCGCCATAGGGTGTGATGGCGAGTATTGGGTGCCTCGACGGGTGGGCATGCAAAGACACATGGACTACGAGACACAGACTAATGCACCAAGACATAGCCAATAACCGGTACGTGGCGGAGGGTTGACCCGAAGATCTCCTCGCGCAAGTGTGCGGCCTTCCCGATAGGCGTAACCTAACGTTCGGGCGACACCTTTCAATATACCGGGTTATCGGGATCAAATGCAATTTAAAAACACTTTTTTTATTTTGAAAATAATGATGATCCTAGCCTCGATTTAGACCGTGCAAGACTTATGCAACGACTACCCTAGACTCAACTCGCTCTGATACCATACTGATGTAGGACGGACAGAGGGACCGACTCTAAGTGATGCGGACCTCATACTCTAAATGTAGACGTGACCAGCAACATACGAATAGGACAGACACTTTGGCCCGACACTAAGAGTTCCTATGGGCTATACGTCGCTAATAGAAACACAAGCTCACTCGTCATCCCAAGCGAGGGGAAACGTGGATCCGCGTAGTTGAGAAACCGGTAGAGTCAAGGGTGGTCGACTCACTTCCGTGCTCGGATCGAGCCACGGGACGGGTCACTCTCTCGCTCACAGCGGTGACATGAACTCACGGGCTAGAATCCTATGCTCTCATAGTGGCATATGACCATATACTAGATAAGCTAGCGTAATGCCAATAAGTTAACACCGTACCTCCACGCTCCCGACCGAATCTGCCCGTGCCTTGAGCAGCAGGATAGGGGATCGGTGTAGCAGCCTCTATGCACTCCTCTGGACTCAGAACTTGACGAGACTAGCGCTGGAACGACGCTGACAGACCCAGGTACGCCTGTGAATTTTTGTGGGTGGTTCCCGCGTCACCTCTGGTCAGAGTGGACCCCGGAACAGGTGCTTAGTGTTCAGGTTCAGGCTGGCCCAGATTTTTACAGCTGCTTGTAGAAGGTACCACGATCACTCCCGAAGTCTGAATGAGGCGAGACCAAGTCGAGGACGTTCGTGGATGAGTATTCTTCGAGCAGAAACTGAGAACAGCACCAGAGGATGTCGGGGTGGTGAGGAGGAGTCTGTTGAGTGAGGCAGTGTCGGGGCAGGACCCAAATGGACTGTCTGCGCACCCGCGGGAGAAAAATTGGAAAGAACACTTCCAGATGCCGAACGGGATGTCGCTTGTTGGTGGTGGTGGATGACTCATGGATGCAGCTCTTGGCCAAGTGGCACCTCGAGAAGTTGAAGGATGTGGCCGTGGGAGCTTCTGCACTGCAGCTCAGGTCCAGGTTCTGGTCCTTGTTGTGCAGTTGGACGAGAACAGGCACCACGAACTGTAGCGAAGTCGGAATGAGACGATTCCACCTCGCTTGCGAAGAAGACTCGCAGACCTTTCCGGAGATGTATGGCGTACCTCTAGAGGATGTCGGACGACTCCGGAACAGCCTCTGCAAGTTGAGCTCCAACTGCTGCCTGCGAATTGAGATGGATAGGGTGGTGAAAGGTGATGGGAGACGGAGTAGATGGGGTGGGAAATGGGGTGGATGGGTGTGGGGATGGCACCTGACTATGTGGGGGTCTGTTAGGGGGTGATACAAGGTGTGGGAGGGGCATAAAGGGAGCTGGGAGGTGGTCTAGCAAGTGGAGGAAGGGGGGAGCTGCGAATTTGGGTTGGGAATGAGAGAGGGAGGAGAGATCTCTCCTTTGGTTTGAATGTGTTGTTAATGGAGGGTTTAATTCTGGTCTAGGGAATGGGAAGGGGTGTCTTGGGGATGTGAATGGGTGCTTGGGAGATGAAATTCTCTCTTGGGAAAACGAAGGGTTGTATGGGGAAGGGGAAAGGTTGCTTGGGAGGAGGGAGAGGTGCCTAGGAGAAGGGGATTCCACCTAGGGGTTGGAGGGGGATTAAATGGGAGGTATGGGGAAGGGGGAGGGGTCTTAATTAGGGGTGAATAGGGAGGAGAGAGAGTAAATTTCGAAATTTAGAGAGAGGAGGAGAGAGAATGGGGTTCGCCCCCTTTAGAGAGAGAGAGAGAGAAATAGAGAGAGAGCTAGAGAGGTAGAGTGAGAGAGAGAGAGAGAGAGAGAGAGCACATGGGTTTCAATATTCAACTCAAAATTTTCATTCAACAATTCATTAGCTTACAAATGAGGGATTGGGGTCCTATTTATAGGGATCCCACAATTTAACTTAAGTCCCTGACTTTTGGACTACTAACACTAAACCAAGGGGAAGGGGGCGCCCCTGGGCCTAGCCCATATAATTGGGCCCAATAACACACATAATGACATAAGACTTAGGTAAATAGCTACCTAACCTAGGTATTGGACTCAAATAAAAGGAAAAGTACATGATAAGAAAATGAAAATTACATCATATTACTCGAAATAAAGTGGTGAACAAGATGTAGCATAGGTGGCGAGCATCGGGATCCTCGATCAAATGAAATTGCTGGTGATGTCCTCATCATGACACCTGGTGGCGCTCTCCCCTGGATGGTGGCCGGGCTGGAACACCGGTCGGAGGCCGGGTGACTCCGATCTTCACTTGTCGGAGTTGCTGTCCACGGATCTAAAACTCAGTTTCAGACCTGCGCACTCCAGCGACAGAAGCTGCTGCGACCAGCACCGACGTCGGATCGGTGCGAAACCAGCGCCGTTGGAAAGCTCTCTTGAAATCCTTTGACCCTCTGTGACTCCAGAAAATTCTTTGGGGCTGTACTTCTGATGGGAGATTTTAGAACCGGACTAATCTCTGTTTCAGATCTAACCGGGTAGAAGTGAACTTTCCTGAGAGTTGGCATTGACCGTGATGTAGATCTCCGATATAGATGTTAATCTTTTCATGAAACTTGTAGAGGGGAGAGAGAGGAAAACGGGGATAACTTTTGTGAAGGATTTAGTGGAGATTTGAATGGGGTATAGTATTTATTAGTACAGGGTGGTTGGATCTGGACAGCAGAGACAGATCTGAGTTTTAGATCTGACAATGATTTTTAAAAATAGTTAGAAGACTCCAAAAATTCCACGAAAATTCGTGGGTGACGGGGGTGGTGGACAGAACGTTTAATAAAAATATCAAGTCATTTAGATCTGAGGAAGGTGGGTTCATGAATGATCTATTTGGATTCTGGAAAACTGGGCAGACTGCAGGCAGATCTGGAAGAAGGTGGAGAACGAAAATGGAAAATAAAAGCTAGAAGCTCCACCAATGTTTTTGGAACGTGGGTTGAACCTCTAGAACTCACCCTGAAAGTTTGGGGTCAAGAATAGCTCGTTGCTGGAGCAGAAATTTCAGGAAGAGGGGGCTGTCCTAGGTGGACAGAAGTCCGGCGACGATGGCGGTGGTACGACTGCGGCACGATGGTGGTGGTGGCGGCAGCGACGATCTTCACACCTGATAGATGAGGCTTCACACCTCTGATTCACAGCCTTCCCAGCTACAAAAGGGGGAGAGAGGAGAGAGAGAGAAGGGCGGCCCTTGCTCTTTGGAAGAAATTCCAGAATTTTTTGCGTTAATTCCACTCAAAAATAAAATTACATGGTTCTTATAGAAAATACCAAAAGACTAGTCCTATCCCTAGATCTAGGATTGGTGGGAGATAAAAGAGGGACTCCATAATTTATTTCTCCCATGTGATTTGGAACTAAATAAAATAAACTAAAATTTCTAATATAGTACTATATATGGGGGCGCCCCCTTGACTTATGGCCTTCCAAATTTGAATTTTTGTTCCCTTTGTCCCCCCTTGGTCAAACCTTTCTAGAAGCCCACCTTGGAGGGTTGACTGACCCCACATGGGCCCAAGAGATGAGGTGGATCAATGGGAGAAGGGATGGGGGGCTCGTTGGACCAAGGTGGTCCCAAATTGTAAATAAACCCCTATTACAATCCGAATTACAATCTGAATAAAACACACATTACACACACACAAAGTCTCAATAAATACTATAAATATCGACACTCAAGGGGGGGTCTCTAGGCTATCTCCGAGCCAGATGGACGCCGATGTAGCTCGAGTGGTGCTCTGTGTACGGTACCGACGGCTCACCAGTTCGTGCTTCTCGATCGCTCTGGTGTCCGCACCATCGAGGCTTACCATGCCAGTTGTTCACGTTTACCGAGATCATCTTCCACTGTAATAAAAGCTCGGGGCGTGACAAATAGCCTATGCAAGCTCTCGAAGAGGGGTGGTAGTCGGAGTTGGCTCTTGGAAGGAGGGGGAGATAGATTTCCCCTTGAGGATGGCCCGAAGGGCCTGGAGTTGCTCAGGACTGGGCTAGGTGTTGGCAAGGACACCTAGCATTGAGGAGATGTTCTGGGAAGGGGATGCTTCCCCAACAGTGGTTTGCACCTTACGAGAAGGCTCAGAGGATGGACTGGCGTCCACAGCGTGGACATGTGGCTCACCTTGGTGGCCATGGTCCGGGCTGTGCTCTCCATAAGAATTTTAGCCTAGATCATAGGTTTGTGGCTAATAGGCGAAGGCCTCGTCGTAACTGTATTCGGACATCCTTAGAATTTTACTGTAACGTAATAACATGCACCAACAAACAAATAGCAGATATTAACACACAAGTGGATACTTTACGTCCCTTTTTTTATTTTTATTTTTATTTTTTTAAAGAAGATTTTTTTTAAAAAAAAATCTTAACAGATCTGAAGTTCACACGAAAGGGGCAGGATCCTAGTTGCAATTTCAATTTCCACTATGCCAACTAAGGTCTCTCGCCTCACTACGAATGGGTAACTAACTCCAAGGAACTTCAGTGGTATAACCGGCCCAGTGAACAAAGAGGGAATCCTTCGCTGTCGGAGACTTACGGAGGTCCGGATGGAAGAGATCCTAGTCCGTCGAGAGGAATTTCCAAACGGAGAGTCCTTCCTTCACCGAGAGGGGGTAATCCTTAGAAAGATGAAAAGAAGGGGGGAAGATGCATGCAATGCAGTGCTTGTATAACAGAGGTATATGAAACACAAACAGAACAGAAGAATAAAGATTATGCAGGGCAGAGCAGAACTAAACAATTTCACAAAATAAAGAAGAACGCATCTGCGATCAACTAATAAATGAATTGCTTAGAACCTGAAATCACAAGGGACTATGGGGGAATGCACATGGTGCATGAGGGATGAAAATAAAAGGCACTACTTGGAGCACAACTGTAGCACACGCGGGCGTAATAAGGAGGGGCACACTTGGGTGCTGGAAACACACAGGTAGCCAAAAGAAAGCAAACGAGGTCCCACCGTGATCGCCAAGATATGTGAATGACGTCACGTGAAAGGAGATGAGGCGTAAAACCGCACGATTCGCGAAAACGCGGAGAAAGACCCCCGAAGAGAAGTTGCTCTCCGCGGGTTGAAACGGTGAAACACACGGAATGGAAATAGCGCAGTAAGATACCGCAGCGGGATGTTACTCCCCGCGGGTTTGAACTGGAATTAAAATGAGGAAGAAGAATGATAGAAATGAAATAGTAGGAAAGGGGAACCGCTGTGGGGAAGTTACCCTCCGCGGGGGTTTGACAGTAATGGAAATAAAGTGAATGAAATCTATCGCGAGCAGTTACTCTCTGCGGGGTTTTGACAGTAATGGAAATTAAATAAATGAAACCTGCCACGAGCAGTTACTCTCCGCGGGGTTTGATAGGAATGAAAATAACAGAAATGAAAATAATGTAAATGAAACCTGTCGCGAGTAGTTACTCTCCACAGGATTTTGACAGTAATGGAAATAACAGAAATGGAAATGACGTGAATGAACCGCCGCGAGAGGTTACTCTCCGCGGGATTGAACTAGAATTGAAATGGGGAGGGGGGATGGCAGAAATGAAATAAAGGGAAGGGGGATTACAGAAATGAAATGAAGAAAGACACGCGTGAGGGCGTGAGTGTGGTTGTGTAATCGTCAGGGGTCAAGGACCCCAAAAATGAAAAAGCAAGTGATCACGTTATATCTCAGAAGCGGGAGATTATGTGGATTCCTTCTTCCTCTTCCTTCGGCCGGCCCACGAAGAGGGCTTTCCTTCAGGTTACCCTTGTAAGAAAAATGAAACAGACACCAAATGGATCAGAACAGAAGTAGTGTAGTATCAGTCCCTTGTGACAAAAATGATGAAATCATGAACAAACACACACATGGTTGGTGTTGTTTAAAACATCTTTTGAACACAAAGGGTGGAAAATGAGATGATGAGTGAGACAATTGTGAAGAAATGCACAAACAGAGCCCTCTCAAAGAGAGAAGCATAGTACGAAATGAAATAACGAATGATGTGTGCGACTAACAGAATGAAAATGAAGAGGAACAGAGGGGAAAGGAAAGCTTATTAGAATGTCGATGGGGGGGTTCAAGGAGAGCTTCAGCAGCGTGAGAACGGCGTGAGCGGACTGTGGGATGGAATGACCTTCTCTCGAGCACTCGGGAATCGGGCAGAACATTTCCTTGGGAACTCGCAGGCTTGGAAGCAGATTTGGCAGAGTTTCCCCTCCTCCTTTAAGGTCTTGAAGCCTCCTTGTTTCGTAGAAGGGGGTCTTCTATTTATAGGAAAATTTGTGAAGAACGTGTCCCGTTGACATGACTCGTTCCCTAGTTTAAAAATAATTTTATTTAAATAGACGTGTCCCCTACCATGGACGCATTTAAAGAACGCGTCCAGGGTCATGGACGCGTCAACATTCGTCCATAAATACGGCGCCAAAAGGTACGGACAAATTGAAAGCTGTTGAGTACGGACTGAATAGATCTAGAGGGGGGGTGAATAGATCTTTCCCCCTTTTTCGATTTAATATCTATTGACTAAATGAGTTGCAGGTGATTGACGAATTACAGAACTAATGTTGATATCAATGAAGAAAACAAACACATAGAGAAGCACGCACACACATAAGCAAACCACAAGATAGGATTTTTAAGGTGGTTCAGTCTCTTCCCGAGACTTACATCCACCCCTTGCTTAACTCAAGCAAGGCTTCACTTATGAGAGCCTCTGATCTCAATCCAAACCACAAGACACCACTGTCACACAGCTTGTTCCTGCTGACACACAGCTTGTACCAGCTGACACACAACTTGAATCCGCTGCCTCACAGCTTGACACTTGGTGTAAGGATGAATAGAAATGATGAGAAGGTGGGATGATGCAACAGGACTGAATATAGACTTTTGTAATAAAGTAAAGAATTCAGCCTAGGACTTAATCACATAAATAACAAGAGTAGACTCCCTGTAGAACTTCCAATCGGATGCCTTCAGCTGCTTTGCTGCCGGAGGTCGCACAGCTTCAAGCCCAGTCTTCCTTCTGCAGCAATGAGAATGCCTTTAGTCTTCTGCAGATTTCTGATTGATGGAGAGCCACTTCGTCCTGTGATGTAGGTGTGTTTCTTAGCTTCTGTTCTATGCTCTCTCTGTGTGCTTTCCTCCGCGATCAGTTGCCTTCTACTTTTTATGCAGATACTTTTTCAAGCCTGAAGCTCTTCCCGCTCAAATTCCAGATCGAGCGTCAATCTGCTAGAAAGCAGGGAGAAGGTTAAATCCGATCACTACAATAAGTTTGACCGCTTCTAAGCAAGATTCTCTCCTTGATTCCCGTGCGGAATCTCATCATTTGAACTACCCAACAACCTGCAACAACAATCTGCAGGTTTTAAGGAACCAAAACAGAATTCGGTTAGACTTCGGTTCTGGACGCTATAACACCCGTGGTCGACCATGACACTGTCCCTGGTCGACAACGAGCAGTGTCCTGATGGCGGTTTCATTCTGGCAGACACTCGCGTCCCCCGTGGTCGACCACAGCCTTGTCGCTGGTCGACAAGGGGCAAATTCCAGATGGCCGTCAGTTCTGTCTGATGCTCTGTCTGTTCTGTGGTCGACCAGAAGTGGGGCTTTGGTCGACAGCCAAGGCACATGCAGAAGACGGATGACTTGAAGTGTTTCTGGCTGGGTTCGTTGGTCGACCATAACCACTTCCCTGGTCGACAAGCGGCCTTTGACACTTCTTCTGATTTGTTGATTCCACTTGGATTTCAGTGGACCTGAAATTACTTAACTTATCAGAAGTAACTTGAACTATCAGATTTATATTGAGTTAATCAAAAACATTGTTTGTCATCATCAAATAGACATGAGTCCATTACTTTGAAGGAACAATCAAACCACTTGTATTTGTTATGAAACAAGATAGAACTTGATTAATCAAACATATCCTATTGTCATCATCAAAACCAAGGGATGCACAACAAAAGCGAGTGGTTTTCTCGTCTCTTTAAAGTGGAGTCTGGTCCGCAAGACGTTTCTTATTTTGAATTTATGGGCGCCGACAGTATGTCGGACGTGGGCTTTAAGAAGGCGTCTTGGGTGGGTGACGCCTTTAAAAGAAGGCGTCAGCCTCGGCCACCACATTTAAGATTTTTCCCAAAAAAATTCTAAAAAATGAGAAATAATATCAAAAATAGAGAATCATTAAAATGACTCAAATGTGCGAGTCACTTTGGGACACCATGGTATAATATGAGATTTACTCGCGGTAATGTCAAAAATGGCGTGTCTACGATACCCTAACGACATTAGATGATATATTATGGGAATATTTGCCTCCCATCGGCGATAGTAAATTATACGGACATAGTCTTAACATTTATATCTATTTGAAGGATATTTATGACAATATACTTAAATGAGGAGTATATTTGACAAAAGATAATTTTTGAGAGATATATATGTAAAAATCCCTATATTAAGATGTTTGTAATATAATTAAATATACTTAAATGAGGAGTATATTTGACAAAAGAAAATTTTTGAGAGATATATATGTAAAAATCCCTATATTAAGATGTTTGTAATGTAATTATCGGTGAGCGACGATACATTAAGATGTTTGTAATGTGTTAGCCCCTTGTTGACCACTATTAACAACATAAATTAATATAAATCCGTCCAAAAAAATGAGTGAAAAACACTTTTTCCCTTGAGAGACCATCTCTGAAAATCATCTCAAAGGCGGAAGGAGGCTACTAGTTAATTGTCACGATAAACAGTAGTTTTGAAAGAAAATCACATATATATCATATAAAATCGGAAATATCAGTCTAATTGAGTTAATTAAAGAATTCACATATATATCATTTAATTTTGAATTTATAAACTCAAATAATTTATTTAATTTAATTTTTAATTAATTTGTTATTTACATATTTCTAATATTATTTTTTTAATATGGGATCCTCAAGCATATAGCGACGGAGAAGACAAACAGGATGGGGAGGATGAGGACATTGAGGATATTTATTTATTTATTTATCATATTATAATAAAATGATAATTTTAAAATAAGTATTTTTGCATGAAAATTATTGCAAGAAGTGAATTTATAAAAAACATATTTCTGAAAATACATTAACAAGCATATCACTATGTTAATTCAAATAGTACATAAATGCCAATTAAATTTAATTTTTTTTTACATTCTTTTTGCAAAAAGAACTGATTTACTTATAAATAAATATGACATTTTTACACAAGTCAGATTTACACAGTGATATGCCTGCTAATATATTTTTCAGAAATAATTTTTTCACAATTTCTCATTTAACAATAGTTTTCATGCAAAAAACTCCTTAAAATATTATATTTAAATATTTTTACTATGGAATGTGATTGTTATTTTATTTGTCATTGTGATCTATGTATGTGGTTTATTGTTTTCTATTTAATATGTATTGTTTTATATTTAAATATGTATTTTTAAAATTTTATAATTTATTTTAAAAATATTAAAAGTTTGAGATGGAATCTGCGATGGTTTGTTAATAATGTCATAGATTCTGGGGACAAGTTTTCTAATGGATTTTAACTTCCGTCGCAACATATTATTTTTTATAAAAATAATTCGACATTCTAGAGACCGAAAAATGGTTCCTAGTCCTCATACCACACTTTTAAAATTTATTTGTTGGGGAAGGATCATCCGGCCACAGGTGAAAACCTACAAACCGCAGGGAAACGACGTCAGAAAGAGCCCAAGGCGTTACCCCAGAGGACAACCCTCTGATGCTTGAGTCAGAATCTTGGAGGATCGAGATTAAGGAGGAACGGAGGGGACAGAGAGAGCCGAAAGGCGATTGAGCAAGCCTGAAGGGATGGTTGAACTTTTACAGAAGTGCTCACCGTATCCAATGAGCGCTCGGAGAGTGCTCGCTGGGCGATAAGGGTGCTCGGAAGATGGCCGGAGCTCTATTTCGTGGAATCAACTCTCAAGGTGTGGTGGGTCATAGTCTCTTTCACCGTGTCTGTAAGCTCATTTCAGTGTCTGTCTGTCTTGTTCGCGGACGAAGGTCCATTTATAGGGGTTGTCCTGGAGGTGAAGGCCTGTCCCTTAGTAGGGAAGGGTGCGAGTAGTGGGGTAATGCCTATCCGTGATCGTGGGGAGTTTCCCATTGAGGGTCCATTCCTCCGGAGTCGGGCAGTTCTCAGGCAAGTCTTACGACGCTTGTAAGGCATGCTCGCCTTTAATGGAGTTGAGGTCGACGTCATAGGGGGTAACGTTTGATCACCGGAGGGTTGTCTGGCGTCCGTTGTGCCTGGACTGATGCCCTTTGTGAGCAGGCGAATCTGAGGACTGTCCACCTTGGGCCGTCTGTAGTGGGCCACGGCTATCGGGGGCCCGCTGTGCGCATGATAGATCACTGGCCAAAGCGGGCCTGGCGTAATTTACCTTACATGGGCCATACCGATTTTACCCTCCACACTAGCCCCCCACTCTCAGATGCCGAGCACTTTTCGGGGTCTTAGAGATACTTCTAGAGGGTCCATAGAAGGGGAGTTTTTAGGGGAACTTCCTTATATCGATAGGGCTGGTGGGCCCGGTCACCTGCTTGGCTTCTTGTAGCGCAAGGCACCACTGGTCGAGATGACAGGCAGCGTCACTGCCATCATGATGCAGCCATTTTTGTCTGGGAGCGCGGGTGCGAATGGTCATCTGAGTCCAATGGTCGTACCTTGATGGTGATAGGCGCCATTTCCCTCTCGTGTTGTTTCGAAGCGATCGCTTTATCTTTGTAGTTCATATATACCTCGTGCGGAGTTGCCGGAGGAGCCTTATTCGCTTCTTTCGGTATTCGTCATGGGTGTCGGTCGCGTTGAGCGTCTTCCTCCTTCTCTGGTGAGGATTCTTCCTTCTCTCTTGGCCTTCTGGGTCCATGGCGCACTGTAGGAGGATTGTTTGTGTCGGTCACACGTCTTCCACGCAAGAGGAGGGAGTGAGTCACGCTAGTATCCCGAGCACTTTGGGCGCCGGTCCCAGTCGTCCTCGCTCCCCACAGCTGGTCGCTTATAGGGTAGTTCACGGCCTACGCAAGGCTTTTCAAATCCCCACTGATTTCGACATTATCTTTTCGACCTTTGATAATAGTCTATGGAGTCACATTTTGGGCAACATTAGGGTTCCCATAGAGTCTTTTCGGGCCGGCATTCATCTCCCTGTGCACCGTTTCTTCGAGTCGGTCCTCCATTTCTATGGTAGGTACCTAGGGGACCGTTCCCCCAATTCCTGGCTCATCCTATATGGTTTTGTCTTCATCTACAACCAAGCCTTGATTGCCCCTAATGTCTTCCGCTTCCGACAGTTCTACAGCCTTCATTGTTGTCCTGCCGATACGTCGTCTTTTTACTTTCGGGCCAAGAAGGATAGGAGCATTATCCGCGTCACTGCCTTGGTCTCTAACATAAAGCGATGGTCCAAGCGCTTTGTCTTTATCACGAAGGTAGGAGGTAGCGGCCACCCTAGTGATTAGAGTTTCACCGTGAGTTCCCGCTCTCTTAGGGTAGATAGGCTGCCTACGTCTACTACTAAGGAGGCCAGGGCAATTAAAGCCCTTCTTTCCCACCCCCTCGGTGATGCCGACACTAGGTTGACCCTGGCGGGGTTTCGAGAGCTGGGGTTGATCCCCCCATTGCCCCATGGTACTAACCTCGTTGCTTCTTTTGTATTTCTGTCGTTCATTGGACTGACCTTCTTAGAATTGCTCTGCAGGGGTGCTAGAGTCATCGGAGCTGCGATACGAGACGGCCGAGCTGCCGTTGTTCGCCCCCTGCCCCGTTGAACACATAGAGCGGGGCACCGACCAGGTGACCGTTGCTGCTCCCCGGGAGGCGGTTGCCTTTGAGCCGGGGCGCTTGCCGTATCCTCTCCCGGCGGTGCTTCCGGTGGACTGCTCGCGCCCACCTCCCGCACCACCATCTGCCGCGCCCGCGACCAGCACCGGCTAGAGAACTCACACTGTTAGTCACCGGGAAGTTTCCAAGAGCGTGTCGAGCACACCTGTGGAGGTTTCCACCATGTCAGGCGGACAGAGTCGTCGGGTGGAGATGGACATGGTGGAGACGCTGGATAGCCGACATCGCCAAGGGAAGAGGAAGATGATCTCCACCATGACTCATGGCGAACACCGCGTACCGCCCCGGTCCCTGACCCCTCTTGCCCCGGTGTCAGTCGAGGCGTTGGTTCCTGTGCCGAGTGCTCCCGGTCGCTTGCAGTAGGTGGAGGATGCCCCGCTGGAGATCATCCCGCCTATCTCAACTGTGGGGGGGATTGACAAAGGCAGGGCTCCATGCTCTGATGCGGTTGCCAGGTTTCTGCCACAAGAGGATACTTTGGGGATCACCTTTGGCCAGCGCGAGGCGTACGTTCTAATGGACAAGGGTGTGCGGCCTGACGACTACACTAGTGAGTTCTCCGCTGCAGCTCACAGGATCTTGTACAACCTGCCGGCCAAAAACTTGCGTTCCCTCGGTTGAGCTTTCGGCTTGTGGGGATACCACTTTGCTGGGATTCCTCGGCACCTGGAGGAAAGCTAGACCGGGATGAAGGCACTGGGGGCCAAATTCACCAAGCTTCAGGAACACGTGGTGGGGGGTGAGAGCGCCTGGGACGCCCTTCAAGCCCAGGTCCTGGTGCTAGAGGAGTCCCTCCGTGAGGTGATCAAGTAGGCTGGTGCTACTAACGCTCGGTCGATTGGGCTAGGGGCCCTGGCGGACGCAGCCAAAGACAGAGCCCGAGCAGCGGAGGCCCGGACTGAGAATCTGAAGGCGGGGATGACACCATCGGCCTAGAAGCGGTGGAGTGTTTTCGGTCATCCTCGGAGTACCAGGATGAGTTGAATGCGACCGCCATCGAGGTCTATGGTCTAGCTAGGGACCGTGGCTTTCACGAGGGATGGATGGCGGCTCTCTAAGGGGCAGCCTACAACTTGGGTCTCCTGGTACCAACCCTGCCGCTTCCGTTAATGCCATTCAGGCCGATGGCCAGGGATGGTGAGGAGGAGCTTGGTGAGGAGGATCCGAGTGTAGAGGCGCGGGCTGCTGGGGCCGAGCACTAGGTGGAGATGGAGCTAGTCGACCTGACTGACGATACCCCACCTTTTACGGCCGTTCTTGGGGGTCACCCGAGGTCCCAGACCGCGCTTCGGCTGATGCTGTCGAGGAGGGGAGCTCTTGAAGGTGTGCTCGCCATTTCTTGTTTCATGTCCTTTCTTTTCTTTTCATGTTAGGGTGCATCCGGGCAGACACAACCCCTCTTTTCTGTAAACTTTTTGCTTCGTAATGATAGCTTGCTTTTTCTTTGCAACTGCTGACCGTCTGGAGCTTTCCGTACTTTCCACGTGGCCTACCTGCTTTCTTTTCCCCGTCGCAACTCCTCTTTGGGATATGAAATGGCGGCCAATGTTACGTGGGAGGATGTGAGAAGGTACGATCTTTGGAGTCTGTCGCTTCGAATCCCACTAAGTTAGGAGGGCGCGGGGACTCTGCTACCCCTTCTGGGGGCTTCATTTTCTTCCTATAAATACAAACCCCAGGGCGATCCTTAGGGTCATCCCGAGTTATCTCAATGGTTGGAGGTGCAGGCTTGAAGATATCTACAGAGAAATCAAGTTCTCCCTAGGGCGGCCCCCTACAAGAGGCTATGCTTCCGGAAGGAAGTGCTACCGACGCCAGATCCACCAGCAGGAGAAGGTAGCAGTGGCAATGTCTTTGAAGAGTTCAAGCAGGGGTACCTACAAGGTTGGGCGGATGCCTTGATGAAGGTGAACCGCATGTACTGTAACAAGGGGCTGCTAAGCCTCTAACCTGACATGTTCCATCCCAAGGAGGATGAGTAACCTTTTCGTACCCCCCCCACTTATCAATAAAAGTTCTTTTTGCAATCTTTATTCGCATGGTGGTGTGTGCTTACTGTTCATACGATGAGCTTGCTGTTTAATGAGCCCATGCCTTCCTTCGATGCATGTGTAACAGGAAGGACACCTTCCGTCACCGGTAAGGGGAGGGAGGAAACACTTTTGTTCTATAAATAGCGGGGCCTGTAGATGGATCTGAGGCGTCGCCTGCCTCCGTCTCCCTTGGTCAATGCCTTCGCTATGGCACAGTACTCCCCCAGGTCTCTAGCTAAGGAGGAAGAGATTCTTGGCGCCGCTGCCATTGCTGAGGCGAGGGTGGATGATGCTCCAGTAAAGCCAACGTTGCCTACCGTCGCCGCACCAGGAGAGGGGGCTACCGTCAAGCCCGTACCAATTGTCACCCAGGAACTGCTGGACCTGAGCAGCGATTTTGAATAGGGCTGGATGGCCAGTTATATTGATGGTACCAATGCTGCCATGGCCTTGGTTTGTCCCACTCATTTTCCCGGTGGCCCACGCTGGCCACATGAATGTGCGGAACTTGAGTTTGGTTCCTTGTATTATGAATAAAAGCATGGGCTTCTCCACATCTCCCCCTTACACTTTTGTTGTATGTGTTTTCGGCAAAGACCATCTGTATGTGGGACGTTCGCGATAGTAGGCTAGATCATCGCTCAAATCCTCCCTTAGTACGCTTGGATCGAGTGAACGTCCCGTTTTCCATGGGGATTAGGACTCTTACTCGCATTGGGAGACTGTCCAGTCGTGCTGTGACTGTGGGCAAATGTACGCTTTTTTTTTCCTGAAGAGGGGAGGTCTCTTACTTGCCTTTTGACTAGGTGTACATCCCATCTCCCAAGGAGACTAAGATTCTTACCTGTCTTTCAGGGGCCTAGAAGCCACCTTTCACACCATTCTGGAAAGACGTACGTCCTTTCCTCCTGCAGGAGAGGGGAGTGTCGCTTGCCTTTGGGGACTTGAGTCGCCTTTTGTTTCCGAGGGAATGCGAGCGTTCGCCTCTTGAGAGTTTGGAGGCTACCATTGTTTCTGAGGGAACCCGAGTGTTCACCTCTAGGGAGTTGGGAAGCTACCATCGTTTCTAAGGGAGCATGAGTGCTCACCTCTTAGAAGCTCAGAAGCTACCATCATTTCTGAGGGAGCATGAGTGCTAGCCTCTTGGGAGCTCGGAAGCTACCATCATTGGACTCAGCTGACGATGATCCTTTAATCGAGGTGTTTAGATGGCGAGGGAACACGCCCATGGTCTTTTATTGATAAAAGGTTCTGAGGTTTACAGAATTTCATGTCCTTGGTACCTCTTGTCCCTCCAACATGGTCAGCTTGTGCGCTCCTTTGTCGAGCACTTCTGTTACACGATACGGACCGTCCCAGTTCGGGGCCATTTTCCCTACAGCCACCCTGGGGTCCGTCATACTGACTCATCGCAGCATGAGGTCTCTTGGGAGAAACTGGCGTTCTCTGATGCGAGCATTGTAGTATTGAGCTAGTTTTTGCTGATAAGCCACGAGTCTCAGTTGAGCGTGCTCTCTGTCTTCTTCGACAAGTCTAGGTTCTCTCGCATCGCTTGGTTATTTCTCGCTTCGTCAAACTGGCCGACTCGTAACGATGGGTTTGATATCTCGACCGAGATGACCGCTTTTGCTCCATATGCGAGGTGAAACTGTGTCTCTCCCGTGGCGGTCCGAGCAGTAGTCCGGTGTGCCCATTAGATACTCGGAATGGAATCTATCCAAGGGTCTCCTGCCTCTTCCAAACGGGTCTTGATGCCATGGAGGAGTGTTTTGTTGACATTTTCAACCAAGCCGTTTGCTTGGAGATGGCCCACTGACCTGTAATGGTTCCAAATCCCCAATTCCTAGCACTTTTCCGGGAAGGCAGTGCTCGCGAATTGTCTGTTGTTATCGATTGTGAGAATGCGTGGGATCCCAAATCGGCAGATTATGCTTCGTAGGACAAACTTCCATGTTGCCTCACTCGTGATTTTCCCCAATGGCTCCGCCTCGACCCATTTGGTAAAGTAATTGATGGCGACGATGAAGAACTTCTTCCTCCCCTGAGCCTCGGGGAAGGGACCCAGAATATCTACCCCCCACCGAGCAAATAGGCGAGACTCCATTAGAGCATGCAATTGCGTTGCTGGTTGGTGGTGCAAGTTCGAAAACTTTTGGCACTGAGGGCATCTTCGGACGTAGTCGAGGTAGTCTTGCTACAGTGTTGGCCACCAGTACCCTTGCCGGATGAGGTTCCGTGCAAGTGCTCGCCCCCCACGTGGCTTCTACAGAGCCCCTCATTCACTTCTCGTATCGCCTACTTGGCTTCCGTGGGGAATAAGCACTTCAACAGTGGGGCCGAGAGTGAGCGCCTAAACAGGCGGCCATCAATGATAATGAAGTGCGCCCCCCGTGCTCGCGTGCGGCGGGCTTCTGTGCAGCCATTGGGGAGTTGCTGTCGTAGGAGGAAATCCAAGATCTGATCCATCCATTAAAGCTCATAGTCTATGGCGTTCACCTGGGGGGCCAACTCCTAGATGCTAGTTCTTAGTAGCTCCTCTATCAAGATAGCTCTTGAGTTGAAGGCAGTTGTTGACGACGTCAGGTGAGATAGATGTAGACACGCCAAAACTGACGCTACGTCGAGTAAATCTCATGTCACCATGTGACACCCCAAAGTGAACTTTAATATTGCTGTAATATGAAGTTTTTTCTATTTTTATGTGTTTACTGTGATTTTCTTAGCATTTTTTTGGAATTAACGACTTGACGTGGGGCGTCTTTTAAATAACGGCTTATCCTTAAGCGTCTCTTAATGAAAGGATGACCGTTGTTAGAGGCGTCATTTTCTGGAATTTTACGTATCCTAAACAAATTGGAAAAGAAAGAATTGACGTCCCCCATAGGGCCGTTTATCAACTAACGCCCGTTGGTACAGGCGTCATTTCATGATTTTTATTAAGGAAAGGATTTTGGTTGCTAAATTTAAATCCATGAATTGACGCCTTTGTCCAGGTCATTATTTTAATTAACGCCATAAGGCAGGTCGTCAATTTCAATTGACGCCCTTCCGCGAGTCATCTTTTCCCCTTCCATGCCCTGTTCGAATGACTCTTTCCTTGAGAGTTCCCTGCTCTGATTTGATCACTTGGTTGGATTAGGGAAGTAGAGGCCTTGCCGTAGATGAGTGTTGCAAGTTTTAATCCTACTAAATCTATGGTTTGTACCCTATAAATAGAGCCTCTATTCTGCTCGCGCGAAGAGAGGGGGGAGATCTTTTCTTTTACATAGAGAGACACACACAGAGACACACGGATTGCTGTTCGTTGCTTCTTCCTCCTCCCTGTTGCAGCAGCCGAAGGCCCTCTATTTGGTTCTTTCCCTTTACTGTTGTCAGGAACAGCAGGGAATTATTGCATTTAGCTTGTTGCTCATCCCATCATTGTTCACCATCCTCCTTTACCACATAGTGGTTTGATTCTTCATACGTCTAAGGTTTTAGTCTTTGTATCATATCTCCTCTCCCTAATTCTCTTAGGGGTTTTAAAGGGACTAAAAGGTGTGTTCTTCATGTTCATATTTCATTATCTTATTCTTATTGTGGATTGATACTACACTTGGCTAATCCTCTTCTATTTTGGTTGTTTGTGTTTTTGTTTAAGGGTAATCAAGAAAGAGAAACCCCCTTCATCGGCCGGCCGATAGAAGGAGGAGGAGGAAAACCACAATCCATCCCGCATCACTTTTCTTACCAGGTATTCGCGATCATTCTCCTTTCCTTTTGAGGCAATCCCTCTGGCGATCACACTCCATTAGCAATCTCTTGCTCCTTTTCTTTTACTTAGCAATTTCTTCTTAATTTTTTGATGTCGGTGTGACACAGTTCACAAATTGGCGATCACGGTGGGACCTCCACTGTTTTTCTTTTGATTACCCTCTCCTATTGGCACCCACGTGTGCCCCTTTCCCTTGGCACCCACGTGTGCCCCTCCCTTTGGTACCCTCGGTACCCCTCCATGGTGCCCCACGCGGCACCCTCCACTGTGCACCACGTGCACACTCCCCATCGGGATTAGCCAGTTTGTGATCATCAAAAATTTGGTTACTGATTGTTGTTTTCTGTCATTTTCGTAATTGACGCCTCCCCTAAAGGCGTCTTTTCTCAATTTAACGCCTTCATCAAAGGCGTCTTTTGGCATATCTCGTGTTTATTTCGTCTCTGCCTGTGATTTCAGGCCCTGCGCTGCGGGCGTCAGTTGTCCATTCAGCGCCTAACTCCAAGGCATCTTTTATCTTGAGGTTGTGCCCCCATATCTTTTGACACTCTCTGTCGGAGGCGTCCTTTTCACATTTAGCTCCTCACACCAAGGCGCTGCTTCTGCACTGTCGGTGCAACTTATAGCGATTCGCGACAGCCCCTCCGTCGTGTTTTCTGCTCGTAGCGACTTCTGCCAAGTCGCTAGTTTCCCGTGTGTTGACAGGAACCTGATTGTTGCGGCTATTTCTGCTGGATTGATTCCTATATTCATTATTTGATTATACTTGTTTGATCTGATTATATTGTCTTGCATTTTGTGGCATTTGGTTGAGAGACCTCCTCTCTCTACACTAGGATCCCACACACTTCTCTTGGAATTGGAAAGACCCTCCATTGAGCATTCCGTCTCTTTGGATTGGAAATTCCTTTTCTAAGACCTCCGTAAGTCCCCGCACCCGTGGATTCCCTCACGGACGTCGGGCTGGTTGTACCTTGAAGTACCCGAAGTTTAGATAACCCATCGTTGGTGAGGAGAGAGAAAGAACCTAGTTAATCCGGAGATTACACTCAAAATCTACAACTAGGATTCACATTGCAAAGGGAGTGAATTGCTCTTCAATTTAATCCACCCTAACCTCAAACACAAATCTAAAAGCTTGCGTTCATTACAACTTGTTTGCATAAACTTGATTGGATTGAGTGATTGTTGTGGTTATATTTCCTTCAAGAAAAAAGCTTTCTTTCTTATTAAACATGCAACTTCGTTCAGGTAAAATCATCAACATGGCAAGCTACGGGTACTCTTATGATGATACGGATGAGAATTCTTTCAATCAATCTTATGAGGTCCCCCTCCAAGATTCCATCTACCATGAGGGAAATTATCCTCCCTCTCACGCACATTTTTCTCAAGTCCATGTGGTTGACACCACAACTCAAGAGGTCGACACCTCTTCTCAAGCTCTACCCTCCAATCAAAACACCTCGGGGAGCACCTCCCCATCATTCAATGTCAACGATTTAATTCAAGCTTTATCACAACTGGATGATTCCCAGCGGCAGGCAGTTCAGGCCGCTTTGAAAGGGAAAGTTGTTCCCTCTTCATCTTCCAACCCCCCTCTAGCCGCGAGTGGCCATCATGTTGCTAATGACCCGGCGGTCTTACACAAAACCCCTTCACGTCCTCCAACGCCTGTTGTGGCCATGCCGGCCCAACAGGCAAGTTATTCTGCGGCTAGGGCCCAATTCCCTCCACCTCCTCAAATTCTAAAGACGCCTATGCCGAATTCTTTCATTCCAAACTCGGCCCCAGTCGAGTCGGACACCAATGTTCTACTTCTTCAAAAGTTGGCTAGCATGGAAGAACAACTCAAGAAGGTTACTGCGGCGAAGAATGCCCTGGAGATTTCTCTCCCTACATTGCCAGTTTTTCATCTACCACCTTCTGAGATGCCGAATTTTCGGTGATATAACGGAACTGGCAATCCGTTTATTCACTTGAAGGACTTTATGTATGAAACTTCCTTTTGGCAGGGCAACAAAGCCTCATTGGCTTATCTATTCAAACGGTCTCTAGAGGGGCCAGCCCTCGAGTGGTTCTATTCCTTAGAACCGACAGACGCTAGTGACTTTGATGTGGTTCAAAAGAAATTCTTGCAGAAATATAGGGACCGGGTCGAACCCTCCCTATCAGTTACTGATCTGGTCGCTGAGAAAATGAAGCTCGAGGAGGACTTCATTATATTTGCTGATAGATGGTGATTGATGGCCGAAAAGTTAAAAGATACACTGTCAGAGCCGGAACAGGTTAAGATGATTATTTCAAATGCAACCCCTCAGTTCTGACACATATTGGCCATGAACAGGCTGACTACCATGGAAGAGCTCTATGAGAGAGCTTGATATATTCAAACTCAGATGAAAGATTCACCCATCATGGGCATGTTTCAATAGAGACCACGGTTGGTCAAGAAGAATGCAAATGTCAACAATAGTGGCGCCACAACTGAGGGTACCGTAACTAATGAACAGGTCGGCGTAGTTGGCCACCCCACCCCTATCTGCCAATCTAACCCACGACCTCCACAACAAAACCCCTTCTTCAACGCACCCCCACAAAACAAATTTGCTCCTCAACATTCCTTTGCTCCTCCACAAAACCAAATGCCTCACCCGGACCCCCCAGCTCCACAACAATACCACCAAGTACCACCACCCGCCAACTATGGGCCACCACAACAACAACAAAGGAGAGCACAAGGCCCCAAAAGGGCCCAATATCCACCATTGCCGGAAAGTCTCCCAGACATATTCAATGCCCTCATGGCCGCCGACCTGCTCATATTGCCGAAAGAAAGAACGACGTGGCCCGCTAACATTGACACGTCCCGCTACTGTGTTTTCCACCGCTCACCTGGTCACAATATTGACCACTGCTTTCATTTCAAGGACTATATTTATGATTTAAATGACCAAGGCAGTATTAATTGGGACGAGATGAGGCAGTTCATCGCCACTCTAAAAGCAAGAAGGCCTCCTCGGCAACACCAGGCTCAGCAGCCGCAGTAACCAGCTCCACAAGCATAACAGCAAGCTCCAGCACCGCAGCAAGATATGGGGATTGTCCACAATCCACTGTCGGAGCACTCACCAAACTAGCATGTAAACCCTGTTACAACCCTCCACGAGGTGGATAGAGGGCAGGGATGGCACGAAGAGAACGCCTCTGTCAGGGCATTTAATCACAATTCGAACCAACCTCCACGCCTCTTACGCACACTTCCCACTTCTACTCCCCAGTTGGCCCGCTCCCTTCTACGCCCTGTTAATCAAACCCCATCTACTCCAATTAATTCCCCATCCTTGCCAACCCGGCCTCTCCTTATCCATCCTCCGCCATCGCGGCCTTTGACGCTGCAAACTCCACCACCACTCACCAACCATTCACCCTTGCCGTCTAGGCCACTCCTCATCCGCCCATCATTGACATGCGTTACATTCCCAGCCATTACTCCTCCACCGGCAAGGATCCCTTCACTGTCAGTCCACCCCCCATTTGTACCCAGACCTCTCCTTGTTCAACCAACTATTCCCTCCCACACTCAGGCGTCCCTTGCTCCTCCTACGCCTCCTGCGGGGGCTTCTTTTCTGAACCCTTCCCCGACACCCCCTGCGGGGGCGTCTTCTTTGAACACCCCTCCAGCACCTGCCAACACTAACACCCCTTCTTCTTCCACCAACCCTCCATCCACACTTAGCCCGACAGAGGCGTCACCGAACCAAACTATGGTACTCCGCAGTGGACGGATATTCCACTGCATTTTTCCTCAAAGGGAGCAAGAGCCTGCACAAGGGCCCAATGAGCAAGAACAGGAGCAGGAGTCTGTACCCGGCACTCAATATGATTTACTAAAACATCTGGACAGGACTCCAGCAAGAATTTCTATTTTAGAGCTGATTAAAAGGTCAACAACCCATCAATTGGCCTTAAAAGAATATATGCAGAAGGTCATGATTAATGAAGACATTCCTGGCGAGCACATAACCACAGTCCTGACGCCCGCTAGCGGTCATCCGGCAATTATTTTTCATGAACATGAACTAGCACCTCAACCAGCTAGAAAATATGCTCTGTGTATCACAGTGGACATTAACAAGGTGGCAGTAAAACAATGTTTGGTGGACACTGGGGCATCCATCAATGTATTGCCGCCCAGCACTTTAAAAATGTGCGGCATTCTGGGAAGTCAGATTCGGCCGTCCACTATAATAGTCACAGCTTACGACAACACCAAGAAGCCTCCTTTGGGCATGATAACACTAAAGGTCAGTTTGGGCCCAGCTACAATCACAGCAGATTTTCACATCTTGGACATGGATCCAAGATTCAATGGCATCCTGAGCCGCCCCTATATTCAACAACTGGATGCAGTGCCCTCTACGAATCATCAATGCCTCAAGTTTCCACATAAGGGCCGCATTATTAAGGTTACAAGTATGCCGATTCTTCCGGATGAAGACATACACTTAGCAACGTCAGTTCCTTCTATTTGGCCTTCCAATAAATCGTTGCTATCAGTGTTAGATATTACTGACCCACGGCCGAGGCCATCCAAGACGGTTACAACAGTTGCCATGACACCCTTGACTTCCAAGGGGAAGAAGAAGAAAAGCATACTGAATACCCCTGGTTGGAATATTCTGATGAAAATGGGGTATCAGGCCGGTAAAGGTTTGTGTGTTAATTTCCAAGGCAGAACTAAACCCATTATGCCACGAAAATTAATGGTACGGGGCGGCCTAGGCTATAAAGGGCCGAGTAAGAATGGAGAAGAACCATGGGCAGTTATGACATCCACTTTGAAGACAGATCGCCAACCGCTTACCTGGACACTGCAAACACATTTTGTCAAAGGTGGCATTCAAAACGATGAGCAGACTACAATAGTCACTTCTATGCTAGACTGCCAAGATGTGCATGCCAGGCAGTTCGCTCGTCATGTTGCTCCATTGGCCACATACAAAGCCCTGGAGTCTTTAAGGCCGGACAAAAGAAGGAAAATGGATGATCTAGAGTGTGATTGGTATAGATGGTTTGATATGAATGACATCACTATTGCTTTGAGCCGTCTATTTATGCCAACTGATCTGGAATGGCCGCCGCTGATTCATGAGCTAATTGAGAAGCCAGCAGTGATCACGGACAAGAGACAGTTGCTAAGTGATTATACAGATACTGGAGAGCCCGATGTGCCATTCGAGGAGGGATTCACTACAGATAGGCTGTGGGCCGGCCTTTTCGTTACCAAATCCATTCACCCAACGGCTGTTGTCCGTCTGATTGATCGATTATTTTTCTCCGACATTCCTAGACCACCCGCGGTCTTAATAAACTTTTCCCCAAATTTACTTCAAGTCTCTCCTCTAATTCCTCCCTTGCTCCTCGAGCAATCTTCCAGGCTCTCCATCACACCCCCGCGCGGGTCGTCATGTTGTGCCCCTGTGGTTTTGATGATGGTTTTAATGGTGGTTTTGATGATTGGTCTTTGAGGTGAGTTATTCACTGTGAGTCATCTTGCTGTGTGAGTCTTCATAAGTTCTGATATGGCATTACATATTTGATTATGTTCAGTCATGTTACTGTTGCTCCTTAGACTGAAGTTTGATACTACAGCGTCGACCCATCGAACTGCAGCGTCGACGCTGCCAAGGCACTTCAGAGGTAGCAGTAATAAATATTTGTACTGCTGCGTCCACGCTACTTGGGCAATGCGTTGACGCTTGGTGCCTCTTTAACTTCATTTATTCTTTGGTCTGGTCTGTGGTGCGTCGACCCCTTGTGCTGATGGGTCGACCCCTCAGTTCATTCATCAGATTTATACAAGTCCATACATTGGTCTTCAGGCGTTCCAAGTATGCACATTAATTCAGGTTCTCCAAGTCTCTACAATGAAGTCTGAACATCGTACATCTTTGTTGGCGTCTCAGGCATTGGGCTAAGTCTGTACAGCATTCAATGTCAAGAGCTTCATGAAGTCTGTACATCAGACTGTTACAGCAAGTCTGTACATTGTCCGTCTTCCTTAGCGTCTTGATATTTGAAGTCTATACATCCATCGTGGAGCTTCATGTCTACACATCGCTTCGCTCCATCAAGTCTGTACATCCACAGTGAAATCCAAAGTCTATACAATGGTCTTCACACTTGAAGTCTATACATTCGATGTGCAGAGTTGATGTCTATACATTGGCCTCCATGATTCTAAGTCTATACATTCGTTTTAAGGCAAAGTCTGTACATTGCCTTTGTGCTTCAAAGTCTGTACACTGCATTCTCATTCAGCGAAGTCTCTACATTGCATACAAGCATTCATCTGAGTCTTATGATGTCTTTATATTCATTAAGTCTATACATTGCGTTGTGTATACTTTACATTGCTTTCACCTTCACAGCAAAGTCTATACAATGCAATGCATATACTTAAAACTAATGACTTCGTTTCATCTGTCTGACAGGGACTGAAGAGGCTAATGAACCCCTTAACGCAAGAGGGCTGAAGACATCCAATTTTAGCTGCTGGAACGCACCAATGCGTCAACGCCTTGATCAAGTGGCGTGGACGCAGTAGTTCAAACAATCAAGAAAGAAGCTTACTGGATTACTCTGGTGCGTCAACGCATTCATCAAGTGGCGTCGACGCAGCAGGTTGATGGATCGACAAGGTGACCAGAGGGTGGACATAGTTGCACAATGCGTCAACGCACTCCACACGAAACGTGAGAGGGCTGAAGCCATCTAAGTTCAGATGTTGGAACACCAATGCGTCAACGCAGCATGCTGAGAGCGTCGACGCAGCACGCCCATCTGCTGAAGACTTGATCACTGGATCACTGATGCGTCAACGCAGCAGGTTGATGGAGTCAACGCAGCAGACTTGAGTTTTGTTGGTCGAATATCTTTGAAGGCTGCGCCAACCCTTTGGAGTAAGTGTGTTGACGCCACCTCAACTCCAGTTGCTGAGCGTACTAATGAAGGGCACGTGATCCGAGGTGCATGGCTCGTGATCCAAGGATGGACGAGATATCAGGATGTTGCCACGTGGTCCAAATTTCTAGGGTAGGAAATGTGGAAGCCACACGCGCCCAGTGTGCCTGCTGCTGCTATATATACGAGTCTTCATCCTCTGTAGAAGACTGGTCGAAGAAGAAGCCTGGAGAGCAGAAAGCCCTTCGATCCAGAAAAAGAAAAGAGGAAGAAAAAGAGAAGAAGAAGAAATAGAAGAAGAGTGAGCCGGCAGAAGAAAAAGGGTTGCAGAGAAGAAGGAGAGAATAGCGTGAGAGAAAAGGAGGGCAGAGGAGAAAGAAAGAGAGATAGAGAGAGAGAGAGTTCGTGGAGAAGAAGGAAGAAGCTATTGAAGATCTGTCCTCTGGCGTCTGGATTAAATCCAAACCAGATCTGCTCCCTTGAGAGCTACATTCTTGTTCTTCATTTACAGCCTTCCGATTGCTGTGTATTTTTCGTTTCTTATTTTTTCTTTTTCATTTGGTTATTCTCATTCTTTCGATTGCCCTGCTAGGGATCGGGGAGATCTGATCTCCGGTTGCAAGTAGTTGGGAGCTACTTGTGGGTTCCCTCCGGTTTGGAGGAAGGGAGACTTGTCTCCGGTTCTGGGCTTGTGGGTAGCAAGTCCAGGGGTCCCTCCGGTCTGGAGGAAGAGAGACTTCGGTCTCTGGTTTCCAAGTGGCTGGGAGTCACTTGGGGTGTCCCTCCGGTTGGGAGGAAGAGGGGAGGCTGTTCCCCTAGTCAAGCTGTGTGGCAGCAACTATTCGCAGACTGAGTCTGCTTGGTTCTAGCATTGGCTAGTGAAGCCTCACTCCGGTTGGGAGTGAGGGGTGGATGTAGGTCTGAAGGACCGAACCACCTAAAAATCTATTGAGCAGTGGTTTGATTGCTTGATTTGCTTCCGCTAGATGCTTGAATAGGCACGCTCCATCTGCTTGTTATTTAGTTTAATCGAATTAGCTTAATTCCGGAACTTGCCTAGCATCTGAGTTTTTAAATTGGGCATTATTCGTAGCAGGATACATTAACCCCCCCTCTGTATCCGGGCCTAGCACCCTAACACGTCACTCATTCAATCTTTTGCCAACTTGTCAATTTCAACTCCACCTCCTGTTTCCTCCTCGCATTGCTTCCTCCTTGAAAATGAAAAAAAATAATAATGAAAAAAAACGCCAAAAATCCAACTTTTCAATCCTCCATCTCCATTGAGGAGACCTCCTATCTCTTTTCTGAGTGTGTCCCGACGCAGGGGTTGCTCTTCCAAGATTCGTTGATAAATCTTTTTTACCCCTCTGGCGAGGGGTCTTCATCTGTATCCCCTTCTGTACCCACTTTTTCTCCTCCTTTCTCTTCTTTGTCAGGTTCTAGTGATCAAGCTAGTTGCTCTTACTCTTCTGATAAGATTCATGGGGTAGCATCACATAAGAAATCCAAGGGTAAGCAGATTCCCCGTAGATTTCTCAGAGAGTTAGCCATTAGATGTCAGGCTTGCTTAGCCATTCCTGAATTTGTGGAGGACCCGATTATCCTGCCGGAGTTGGAATATGAAGATACTTGTGCTTCTTATGAGGGTTTTGGTGTTTATGAGATTATGAATGATGAAGACCCTGTTGAAGAGGGGGATGAAAATTATGAAGAATATGAGGACGAGGCTGATGCTTTTGCCAGTGGCATGAGGAGATTTGATGAACCATCAGCCTCAGTAGAAGAGCCTACCAAAGAAATAAATCTGGGTACTGAAGAAGACCCTAGAATTATCCTCATTAGCAAAAACTTGCCGCCATCCGAAGAGAAGGCGCTTATTTTGGTTCTTCAAGAATACAAGGACACGTTCGCATGGAGTTATGAAGATATTCCTGGACTAGACCCTGCGCTAGTTGAACATTGGCTCACACTCAAGACAGGGTCTGTTCCGGTCAAACAAAGGTTGAGACGTTTCCACCCTAATATGGCTTTAAAGATGAAAGAAGAGGTCGACAAGCTTCATAAGGCTAGATTTGTTAGAGTTGTCCTCTATCCCAATTGGGTGGCTAACATTGTCCCAGTCATGAAGAAGGACGGAAAGGTCAGGATTTGTATAGACTTTCGGGACCTCAACCGTGCGTGTCCAAAAGATGACTTCCCCCTCCCTCATATTGATGTTTTGATTGATAATACGGCATGATATGAGACTCTCTCCTTCATGGATGGTTTTTCGAGTTATAATCAGATTCGCCTGGCTGAGGAAGACCAAGAGAAAACATCGTTCACTACACCGTGGGGTACATATTGCTATGTGGTCATGCCTTTTGGACTTAAGAACGCTGGAGCCACCTATCAGAGGGCTATGATGGCAATTTTTCATGATATGATCCACGTTTATATTGAGGTGTATGTGGATGACCTGGTACTAAAATCAAGAACAAGGATTGAGCATCTTGGGGTTCTAGCTAAAGTCTTGCAAAGGTCACGAGAGTATCAGTTGAAAATGAACCCCAAGAAGTGCGTATTTAGCGTTTCATCAGGGAAATTACTCAGATTTATTGTCAGCAAAAGGGGAATTGAAGTTGATCCTAATAAGGCGAAGGCCATCAGAGATATGCCTCCTCCTAAGAATTTGAAGGAAGTTCGGGGATTAATCGGGAGGTTGCAATTCATTCGCCGCTTTGTCTCCCAACATTCACAAAGATGCAGGCCGTTTTACGAGCTTACTAAGCCTGGAGTCAAGTTTAATTGGGATGACAAATGTTAGGCAGCTTTTGACGGACTGAAGGACTATCTGGCCAATCCTCCTGTCCTGAGGCCGCCAATTCCAGGCAAACCGCTCATTCTCTATGTCTCTGTCCTGAATGACTCTGTAGGTGCTGTCCTTGCGCAGGTAGATGAAGAAGGGAAAGAGAGGACAGCATACTACTTGTCTAAACTTATCAACCCCTGTGAGCAGAGGTACTCAACTATGGAGAAGACTTGTGCTGCTTTAGTCTGGGTAGTTCAGAAGTTAAAGCATTATTTCTTAGCTCACGAGGTTCATCTCATTGCTCGCATGAATCCGATTAAATTCCTCCTTGAAAAATCTGTCCTTACCGACCGATTAGCACGCTGGCAAAGTTTCCTTTCCCAATTCGACATCACTTACATTCAACAGAAAGCTGTCAAAGGCTATGCCATTGTCGAACATCTTGCTCACCACCCTCTACCCCGATTTGATCCAGTCAATTCAGAGTTTCCATATGAGGAACTAATGTCCATTAATCAACCCCACGATCCTATGTGGACGTTACATTTTGATGGAGCACTAAATTCCCAGGGAAAAGGGATCGGCATGGTTCTATTAACACCAGAAGGGGTCACCATCCCATTCACCGCTCAGCTTACTTTCCCTGTCACCAACAATATAGCTGAGTATGAAGCTCTTTTGACCGGCCTGCAAACTGCTCACGAATATGGTGTTACCCAATTACGAATTGTTAGTGATAGTCAGCTCATTCTACGCCAGATGCTTGTCAAATTCCGCACTATCAATCCTAAGCTCAAGCCATACCAGGAACTTACTTCAGCTTATGCCAAACTCTTTACCAAGTTGATTTTTGTCCATGTCCCTCGAAGCCAAAACATCTTAGCTGACGCCCTTGCTTCATTGGCTTCTGCTTTAGTCTTCCCTCTTGAACGAGATTTCCATGTTCCCCTCATTCATCAGCGTGACACTCCAGCTATTAAGGATCGTGTGTTCCTCGACATTAGGGATAAGGTGCTTGAGAAGGTCAGGCAAAGTGAAGCTCTTAAAAACAAGGAGGTCATGTTGTTAGATTGGGAAGAGGAATTGGCTGATGAGGAGAAACCATGGTATTACGAGATTGCCAGATATTACAATGATCAGTCCTATCCCGAGGAAGCCACTGCAGAAGAGAAGAAAGCAATTAGAAGAGTGACTCAACGTTACGTTTTGGTTGGAGGTGTGCTCTATAGAAGAGGGCTCACAAGTGTTTTATTAAGATGCCTAGATGATGATGAATCTTGGAAGGTTGTGGAAGGGGCGCATTCAGGAGTGTGTGGTGGTCATGTGAACAGCCAGATTCTAGCTAAGAAGATCCTTAGGCTAGGTTTCTATTGGCCTACTCTAGAAGAGGATTATTCTATCTATGTCCGAAGGTGTGTTAAGTGCCAACTGCACGCCGACAAGATTCATTGTAGCAACCCTAATAAATGAATAATTGAAATGAATTAAAACATATATATTACAGAAGTAATATATATAAAAGGAATAGGGTTAATTGGACGAAATAAAACAAATTAAAAATAACGCCTCTTATTAGGGCGTTAATTCAATAAGAAACGCCTCTATCAAAGGCGTGACTAAAGAAAGGACGCCCACACATGCGGTCGTCAACTCTCACAACCAAATAGGCAAGTAAAAGAAACGCCCATATATGGGGCGTGTTTCAAAGACAAGGAACGCCCTTATCCAAGACGTTTCTTAAGAAACGACCTGAACTAGGTCGTCAATTCAAGAATCGACGCCCTGACCAAAGGCGTTAATTCCATTCGAGTTTCGTTCGACACGGGAGCTTATCCAGGGAAGGATTATGTTAATCCAGTAAGTATTTAATAGGGCAAGGACTCTATATTGGAAGCATTACTTCTACTAGAACACTAACCTTAACAGGACGTCCAAAATCCTATATATAATCTTGATCGAACAAACCCTAAACCTATTTGGACGATCGAACCGCACAGGTACGTGAAGAACATATCTTCTTCTTCTTCTTTTCCTTATGAACGAAATAGCAGTTCATATAAGTTTCTCTTTGCTTCGGTTACATGAAGAACTAATAGTTCTTCATCCTCTTTTCCTCTTACAGGTTGAGGACGCAGCAGCATAAGTGAAGAACAAGGTAACGTTCTTCTAATCTCCTCTGTTCTGATAGGTGAAGAAATTAATAAATGTTTCTTCTTCTGTTCCTGTAGGAGTACAGAACCGAAGAACAAGGGTTCTTCATCAAAGCCATCATCTTCTGCTAGCCAAAAACCCTCACGGTCATCTCCAAATCAACTCTTAAGGTAGGTTTTCTCAAGTTACTGTAGCCCAAATGAAATTAATGCACGATATATATATATATAAGCATGTCATGCATATGATTATTATAGTTTTCATGCGTTTTCTGAAATATTTTGAAAGAAACGCCCTTGATTAGGGCGCTAATTTAAAAGAAACGACCATGCTAGTGGTCGTCAATTTAATATTTGACGCCCTCTACGCAGGCGTTAATTTCATAAGAATCGCATGTGATTAATAATTGATCCTGTTTAAAAATTACAATACATATGAAATATTGATTTTTTAATATCTTGCATTACTCTGTGAATTCCTGTTAAATTTTACTGCCATGACATGTCTCCTGTCTCTAGAAATATTATTTATTAAAATATCGTAAATCCCTTGAAATTCACGACTTGGACAAAGTCGTTTTCCATATTCTAACGCCCCAGTACAAGGCGTGAATCTGAAAAGTAACGCCCCTTCCTAGGGCGTGTATCTGTTAAAATCCTGAAATTCACATATTCTGTAAAATGGAATTAGAAAGTAACGCCCCTTCCAAGGGCGCGTTTTTGATAAATTTCTGAGAATAATTATATCCTGTCGAATATGTAAATGATGAGACGCCTGCCTCTGCAGTCGTCAACTTTGAAGAAACGCCCCCAGGAAAGGCGTGTTTTTGATAAATTAATGAAATAATAGAAATTCTGCAGATTGGCAATACATGTAAACGCCCTTCTGTTAGGCGTTAATTATTCAACACACGACTTTACTTAAGTCGTTATTTTACTGTAAACTGATTTTATCCTGATTCTATTACCGATGGTTTCATATTATACATATATATATATATCGGCACTATTCTCCACTCCGTGAGTATAGTCCCACGTTTCATGTTGATTTATCGATCACACTCAACTCTCATTGACATACAAGCTCTCCATTGGACATTCCGTTCCTTTGGACTAGCGAGTTAGTCATAGAGACCTCCGTAAGACTCCTCGTAGCCTTGGATTCCCTCAAGGCCGACTGAGCTGGTTGTACCCTAAAAACCCATTACACGATCCTTGCCATGTCAATCTAAAGAAACATGGTATACCGGCCCTTATGATTATACAAAGAGTATATCATAAGCAATTCTTAATGGGATGATGATATCATGCCATATCATGTCGTTCTTGTAAACCTCAATTCTATGATAAGAATGAGGGTATCTTACCTTTGATATACTGTTCATGTGGACCTCAATTCTATATAAAGAATGTCCATATTGATTTGTCATGGTACCTAAGTTAAGGGAACCATATTCTACCTAGTTTTATCGAACTCGTGATTATACCGTTATTATCGCCATTCTATGTCCTTTGTCATATCTTGGACTCTATTCTATCAAAGTTGTCATACGTATCTACAAGCTTGATTATTGAAATTCTATATTGGCTATATAAACAAGAGTGGATGTCAAAACACATGATAAATGCCTGCGCATATAGGGCCCGATCTGGTCCTGGGAGGAGCACCCGAAAGTACTTGTGCCCATGGGAGTTAAAATGATAAGGTATCTGGCATTATACCGAGTACTTGACTTGCTTGATTGGACATTCCACACACATCTTGTACTTGAATCGTACTTGACTTTACATGAAATGTGTGGCCCGAAAGAGGGTAATTTACTTGCTTGATACATGATAGCCAAAGTTCTTGACATGACTTGTTAAATGTACTTGCTTGAATATCTCGAATAAACTTGTTATCTTGTTGGAAGTTCATGACTAAGTTCATCTTATTTTCTTGATATTACATTCTCTCTATCTTGTCGTTTCATGCGAGCATGCATAGCTTTATTGCATCCATAAAAATGTAATTACTTAAACCACTTGCTAGTACTTGAGATATAATTTCCTACTGAGCGTTCGCTCATTCCGTTTGTCCCTTTTTACTTTTCAGGTAAGTCCGACGACGATGGAAGTCAATCGGATGGGAATGGTTAAGAGTGAAAGTGATAGAGCTTCTACAAGTGTCGTCTAGTCTTTTCCATAGTTTCTTGAGTCAACTATGTATTCTTTTCCTTTTTATTTAACAGAGTATTGGATTTGTAATAGTCTATCCCTTATGAAATAAAGGATTGGGTTATCTTGCTATTTTTGCGCATCTCTGTCTTTGTGTCGAATACATGACCACTCTGATTGACATGATTGATATAGACACGTCGCGCATCTCCGGGTATCTTCCGCGCTCGGGGCGTGACAGTCTTTGTGGTATCAGAGCCTAAGGTATTCAATTCCTAGGAAACCCAAGTCCAAGGATAGGTTTCAAAACCTTTAACCAAGTGAGAGTGGGTAGAACCAAGGGTTAAAAGATCAATGAGTCCTTTATAAGATCATAGTGATATAATACTAACATAGCTATTGTAATTGTAGGATAATGGCTGCCGAACGTGCTCAATGACGCAATATGCAGCGTACCCTTCAAGGGATGACCCAAGTGCTACAACAGGTAGCACAAGGTGGTGCTCCACGAGCTGGAAGCTTACACCAAGCATTCAAGAATATGAATCCCCCGAAGTTCATGGGATCGACCGATCCAGACGATGCCGAGCATTGGGTTCGGGAGATTGAACGTATATTCCGTGTCATGCAATGCACGGATCAGGACAAAGTCTTATTAGCTACTTTCCAGTTAGAAAAGGATGCTAGATGCTGGTGGGAGTCGATTGAAGCTACTATTGACCCAACTCAAGTTACATGGGGTGAATTCGTTGAATATTTCAACGCCAAATATTTCTCTGATAGGGTCCAGGAAAGGAAGGCCGCCGAATTTGCCGCATTAAAGCAAAGATCTTTATCGGTGGCTGATTATGAAGCACAGTTCTCTAGACTGTCTAGATATGCTAAGCATTTAATTGGCACGGAAAAGATGAAAGCCCGTAGATTTCTTAATGGGCTTAGGCCCCACTACATTACTCAACTGGCGCCTATGGATATTCAAGTTTATACTGAAATAGTGCGCCGAGCTCAGTTGCTTGAAGATGCCACGGAACTATCTGATAGGATCCGTGGGAAAGACAAAAAGGAGCAAGTCACAAGTTCGGGTTCTTTTAAACCCAACTTTAAGAAGAGGCCCAATAATGGAGGTTCTTCCTCTCAAGATCAGAAGTACAAGAAATCCAAGCCTTTCTCTATCACCACTACCCCTTCAAACGTAGTATGCAAGCATTGTGACAAGGCTGGTCACAAAACAGAAGAATGCTGGAGGAAATTAGGAGCATGTCTCCGTTGTGGGAGTCGTGAACATCGGATTCCCGATTGTCCATTAATGAATGACCAAGACGGTGAGGGTAAACGCCCAGTGACAAGGAACGCGCATCTTCATGCAATCCAAGAGACCGAACCAGAAGAAGAAGGCGGATTGGTGGAAGGTACATTAAAAATTTGTTCCAAATATGCACATGTCTTATTTGATACGGGTGCATCGCATTCCATTATTTCCAAGAAGTTTGCTGACCCATTACCTCTAGAACCAGAATGGATGAAAATAGTGTTGTCTACTCCTCTCAGAAACGAGACGGATATCACGCATCATTACCAAAACTGTGAGGTGTTGGTTCGAGGAAAGAATTTTCCTATTGATCTTATCTGCTTAGATCTAAAAGAATATGATGTTATACTAGGAGCAGATTGGTTATCTAAGTACCAGGCAACGGTTGATTGCCGTAATAGCAAGATTGTTTTCAAGGAATTTCCGGAACTGACTTATACTAGTCCTAAGAGTCGAAGCAAATCCCCTCTTATTTCGGCTCTTCGAGCAAGCAAGCTCGTCAAGAAAGGATGTGTATCCTTCCTTGCTTTTGTCACTATTAAAGAAGCTAAGGAAACCAAGATAGAAGACGTTCAAGTAGTACGAGAATTCCCAGACGTATTTCCAGAAGATTTGCCGGGATTACCCCCTCAAAGAGAAGTGGCCTTCACCATTGACTTAGTCCCTGGTGCTGGTACTGTTTCAAAGGCACCATATAGAATGTCCCCTGCTGAACTCAAGGAGTTGAAGGAGCAGTTGATGGAACTAATCCGAAAAGGGTTTATTAGACCAAGTACTTCCCCGTGGGGAGCACCAGTCTTATTTGTAAAGAAGAAGGATGGATCCATGAGATTGTGTATTGACTATCGACAGTTGAATCATCTTACTATCAAGAACAAGTATCCACTGCCGAGAATCGATGAATTGTTTGATCAGATTTCAGGATCCAAATATTTCTCCAAGATTGATCTCCGGTCGGGATATCATCAATTAAGGATCAAGGATGATGACATTCACAAGACCGCATTCAGAAGCAGGTATGGCCATTACGAATTTGTTGTTATGCCTTTTGGACTAACAAATGCCCCTGCTGCCTTTATGCAGTTAATGAATAGCATATTCAGGCCTTACTTGGATCAATTCATAGTAGTCTTCATCGATGATATATTGATATATTCTAAGACTAAGGAAGAACATGAAGAGCATTTGAGGATTGCATTGCAAGTCTTGAGGACAAATCAATTATATGCTAAACTCAGCAAATGCGAGTTCTGGCTTGAAGAAGTGGCTTTTCTCGGACATGTCATATCCAAGGACGGTTTATCTGTGGATCCGTCAAAAGTTGAAGCTGTGAGAAACTGGGAGAGACCCACTAATGCAAGCGAGATCAGAAGTTTCTTAGGTCTTGCAGGCTATTATCGGCGATTTATCAAAGATTTCTCTAAGATCGCCGTACCACTTACAAGATTAACTCGTAAGGAGATCCGATATGAATGGAGTGAGGAATGTGAAAGCAGTTTCCAAACTCTCAAGGATCATCTCACCACAGCTCCGGTCTTAGCCCTACCAATTGAAGGAGAGAAATTCGAGGTCTACACTGATGCTTCTGGCATTGGCCTCGGATGTGTTCTAATGCAACATGGGAAGGTCATAGCATACTCTTCTCGTCAACTGAAGAAGCATGAGGAGAATTACCCCGTCCATGACTTGGAATTGGCCGCGGTAGTATTTGCCCTAAAGATATGGAGACACTATCTCTATGGGGTACAGTTTACTGTATACTCCGATCACAAAAGTCTCAAATATCTATTTTCACAAAAGGAGCTGAACATGAGACAAAGACGTTGGCTAGAATATCTCAAGGACTTCGACTTCAGTATACAATACCATCCCGGAAAGGGTAATTATGTGGCTGATGCCCTTAGTCGAAAGCCGAGAGCAAAGATAGCAAATTGTATGATACAAGAATGGAGGTTACTTGAACAATTCTCCGAGCTCAATATAAGCTTGGACACGGAATCTAAATTTGTCACACTATCCCATGTAAGCATACAGTCAGATTTGTTATCTGAGATACAAACACTTCAGGATGATGATCCTATGTTAATAGAAATCAAAGGCAGATTAGAAGGACAATCTGATTTTCAACTAACTTCTGATGGAAGATTATCGTTCAAAGATAGAACTTGTATACCCGATTGTCCGGAATTAAAGAAGAAGATCTTAGATGAAGCTCACAGATCAAGATACACTATTCATCCTGGATCAACTAAAATGTACCAAGATGTAAAGAGGAACTTTTGGTGGCCCAATATGAAAAGAGAAATAGCGGACTATGTATCACGCTGTCTCACATGCCAACAGGTCAAGGCGGAACACCAAAAGCCTGCGGGAAAACTACATCCTCTAGATATTCCTAAGTGGAAATGGGAGGATATTGGTATGGACTTCATCATGGGTTTGTCTAAATCTAAAGGAGGACATGATGGAATCTGGGTTATCATTGACCGATTGACTAAATCGGCACATTTCTTGCCAATCAAAAGCCGATGGTCGATTGATGTGCTAGCTGCACTATACATTAAAGAAATAGTCAGGATACATGGAATTCCTGTCTCAATCGTGTCTGATAGGGATCCCCGTTTTACTTCTCATTTTTGGAAGGGATTACAACATTCGTTGGGGACAAGGCTCAACTTTAGTACTGCTTTTCACCCACAAACGGATGGTCAGACCGAGCGAACTAATCAAGTTGTTGAAGATATGCTGAGAGCATGCATTATTGACTTTGGAGGAAGCTGGCATGACCACTTACCTTTAGTTGAATTTGCATATAATAATAGCTACCAAACTAGTATCCAAATGGCACCTTTCGAAGCCTTATACGGAAGGAGTTGCCGATCTCCCATATGTTGGAATGAAGTTGGAGAGAAACAACTATTAGGTCCAGACATGGTAAGGGATACAACCGAGAAGATACAGGTAATCAGAGAAAGATTACAAGTTGCTCAGACCAGACAAAAGACTTATGCAGATACAAGAAGAAGAGATCTTGAATTCCAAATCGGAGATCATGTATTTCTCAAGATATCCCCTGGACGTGGCATACGGAGATTTGGTGTTAAGGGCAAGCTTACGCCAAGATTCATCGGACCATTTGAGGTACTCGAAAGAGTTGGCGAGGTTGCTTATCGCATCGCGTTGCCTCCTCAGTTGTCCGAGGTACACAATGTATTTCACATATCTATGTTGAAGAAATATGTACACGATCCATCTCATATTATTGAACATGGAGATCTGGTGATCCAGAAAGATCTCACATATGAACAGAAGCCTATGAAGATATTAGATCGAGAAATACGAGCTCTAAGGAATAAGGTTATTCCCATGCTCAAGGTGCAATGGAATAAGAATCCTGAACGCGAAGCGACATGGGAGACCGAAGAATCTATGAAGAAACGATTTCCCGAGTTATTCTAAGAGGTATATGTTCTACGCTCTCCACATGTATAATTATATATATATTGAATTTGGGGACCAAATTCTTTTTAAGTGGGGGAGGGTGTAGCAACCCTAATAAATGAATAATTGAAATGAATTAAAACATATATATTACAGAAGTAATATATATAAAAGGAATAGGGTTAATTGGACGAAATAAAACAAATTAAAAATAACGCCTCTTATTAGGGCGTTAATTCAATAAGAAACGCCTCTATCAAAGGCGTGACTAAAGAAAGGACGCCCACACATGCGGTCGTCAACTCTCACAACCAAATAGGCAAGTAAAAGAAACGCCCATATATGGGGCGTGTTTCAAAGACAAGGAACGCCCTTATCCAAGACGTTTCTTAAGAAACGACCTGAACTAGGTCGTCAATTCAAGAATCGACGCCCTGACCAAAGGCGTTAATTCCATTCGAGTTCCGTTCGACACGGGAGCTTATCCAGGGAAGGATTATGTTAATCCAGTAAGTATTTAATAGGGCAAGGACTCTATATTGGAAGCATTACTTCTACTAGAACACTAACCTTAACAGGACGTCCAAAATCCTATATATAATCTTGATCGAACAAACCCTAAACCTATTTGGACGATCGAACCGCACAGGTACGTGAAGAACATATCTTCTTCTTCTTCTTTTCCTTATGAACGAAATAGCAGTTCATATAAGTTTCTCTTTGCTTCGGTTACATGAAGAACTAATAGTTCTTCATCCTCTTTTCCTCTTACAGGTTGAGGACGCAGCAGCATAAGTGAAGAACAAGGTAACGTTCTTCTAATCTCCTCTGTTCTGATAGGTGAAGAAATTAATAAATGTTTCTTCTTCTGTTCCTGTAGGAGTACAGAACCGAAGAACAAGGGTTCTTCATCAAAGCCATCATCTTCTGCTAGCCAAAAACCCTCACGGTCATCTCCAAATCAACTCTTAAGGTAGGTTTTCTCAAGTTACTGTAGCCCAAATGAAATTAATGCAAGATATATATATATATATAAGCATGTCATGCATATGATTATTATAGTTTTCATGCGTTTTCTGAAATATTTTGAAAGAAACGCCCTTGATTAGGGCGCTAATTTAAAAGAAACGACCATGCTAGTGGTCGTCAATTTAATATTTGACGCCCTCTACGCAGGCGTTAATTTCATAAGAATCGCATGTGATTAATAATTGATCCTGTTTAAAAATTACAATACATATGAAATATTGATTTTTTAATATCTTGCATGACTCTGTGAATTCCTGTTAAATTTTACTGCCATGACATGTCTCCTGTCTCTAGAAATATTATTTATTAAAATATCGTAAATCCCTTGAAATTCACGACTTGGACAAAGTCGTTTTCCATATTCTAACGCCCCAGTACAAGGCGTGAATCTGAAAAGTAACGCCCCTTCCTAGGGCGTGTATCTGTTAAAATCCTGAAATTCACATATTCTGTAAAATGGAATTAGAAAGTAACGCCCCTTCCAAGGGCGCGTTTTTGATAAATTTCTGAGAATAATTATATCCTGTCGAATATGTAAATGATGAGACGCCTGCCTCTGCAGTCGTCAACTTTGAAGAAACGCCCCCAGGAAAGGCGTGTTTTTGATAAATTAATGAAATAATGGAAATTCTGCAGATTGGCAATACATGTAAACGCCCTTCTGTTAGGCGTTAATTATTCAACACACGACTTTACTTAAGTCGTTATTTTACTGTAAACTGATTTTATCCTGATTCTATTACCGATGGTTTCATATTATACATATATATATATATCGGCACTATTCTCCACTCCGTGAGTATAGTCCCACGTTTCATGTTGATTTATCGATCACACTCAACTCTCATTGACATACAAGCTCTCCATTGGACATTCCGTTCCTTTGGACTAGCGAGTTAGTCATAGAGACCTCCGTAAGACTCCTCGTAGCCTTGGATTCCCTCAAGGCCGACTGAGCTGGTTGTACCCTAAAAACCCATTACACGATCCTTGCCATGTCAATCTAAAGAAACATGGTATACCGGCCCTTATGATTATACAAAGAGTATATCATAAGCAATTCTTAATGGGATGATGATATCATGCCATATCATGTCGTTCTTGTAAACCTCAATTCTATGATAAGAATGAGGGTATCTTACCTTTGATATACTGTTCATGTGGACCTCAATTCTATATAAAGAATGTCCATATTGATTTGTCATGGTACCTAAGTTAAGGGAACCATATTCTACCTAGTTTTATCGAACTCGTGATTATACCGTTATTATCGCCATTCTATGTCCTTTGTCATATCTTGGACTCTATTCTATCAAAGTTGTCATACGTATCTACAAGCTTGATTATTGAAATTCTATATTGGCTATATAAACAAGAGTGGATGTCAAAACACATGATAAATGCCTGCGCATATAGGGCCCGATCTGGTCCTGGGAGGAGCACCCGAAAGTACTTGTGCCCATGGGAGTTAAAATGATAAGGTATCTGGCATTATACCGAGTACTTGACTTGCTTGATTGGACATTCCACACACATCTTGTACTTGAATCGTACTTGACTTTACATGAAATGTGTGGCCCGAAAGAGGGTAATTTACTTGCTTGATACATGATAGCCAAAGTTCTTGACATGACTTGTTAAATGTACTTGCTTGAATATCTCGAATAAACTTGTTATCTTGTTGGAAGTTCATGACTAAGTTCATCTTATTTTCTTGATATTACATTCTCTCTATCTTGTCGTTTCATGCGAGCATGCATAGCTTTATTGCATCCATAAAAATGTAATTACTTAAACCACTTGCTAGTACTTGAGATATAATTTCCTACTGAGCGTTCGCTCATTCCGTTTGTCCCTTTTTACTTTTCAGGTAAGTCCGACGACGATGGAAGTCAATCGGATGGGAATGGTTAAGAGTGAAAGTGATAGAGCTTCTACAAGTGTCGTCTAGTCTTTTCCATAGTTTCTTGAGTCAACTATGTATTCTTTTCCTTTTTATTTAACAGCGTATTGGATTTGTAATAGTCTATCCCTTATGAAATAAAGGATTGGGTTATCTTGCTATTTTTGCGCATCTCTGTCTTTGTGTCGAATACATGACCACTCTGATTGACATGATTGATATAGACACGTCGCGCATCTCCGGGTATCTTCCGCGCTCGGGGCGTGACATTCATTCTCCTGCTTCTTCACTCCATCCTATGTCTTCCCCATGGCCTTTCTCCATGTGGGCTTTCGATATCATTGGACCTCTTGGTGATTCCAACCTCCTTACAAAGCAGAAGTCATTCATTATCACAGCAACGGAGTACTTCACCAAGTGGGCAGAAGCGGAAGCTTACGTGGAGATTAAAGCGTCAACTGTTTGCAAGTTTATAACGAAGAACATCATCGCAAGGTTTGGCATCCCAAGTACCATCGTCACCGACAATGGACCCCAATTCATCTCTCAGGAGCTTAAAGATCTCTGCAACAGGTATAACATTGCATTGCATCATTCATCTCCTTATTATCCGCAGGGCAATGGCCAAGCAGAGGCAACTAATAAAATTTTGATTAAAATTATCAAGAAAACGTGTGAGGCTAACAAATTCGCGGATTGGCCAGAAAAGCTGGTGGAAGCTCTTTGGGCCTATCGCACTTCCATTCGTACTCCTACTGGGCAGACCCCTTTCACCCTCACTTATGGAATGGAGGCAGTAGTTCCTTATGAGATTTTCATTCCCTCTCTGCGAGTACAATTGGACGAGGAATTCTTTATTGATGAACGGCGTGAATCTCTCCTTGCCCAGTTGGAACTCCTGGATGAGAAGCGTTTGGTCGCCGCTGAGCATGCGTGTATCTATCAAAACAGGCTTTCACGTTTTTACCAAAAGAAAGTAGTTGAGATAAAGTTTAAAATCGGTGAGATGATAATTAAAAGAATCTTTGTAAAACCTGGTGGACCTCGTTCAAAACTCCAACCAAACTGGGAAGGACCCTTCATCATAAAAGATGTTTATCCTAGCAATGCTTATAGATTGGTTAATGCTGAAGGCGAAGAGCTAACTCATCCTTGGAATGGTCTCTATCTAAAGAAATACTACCCTTAAAACAAAAAAAAAAGGCAAAAGACAAAAGACAAAAAAAGGGCAAAATAAAACAAACAAACAAACAAAATTCGAAAGAAAGAAAAACAGAAAAAAAGAAGAAGAAAAAAGCAGAAAAATCTTTGAGGCTGGTACGGTACGTGGGCCACAATGCCGAAATAATCAAAATCCTTAATTCATTCTTCAGTCTCGACGGTTTAACTCTTGGGTCAATTCACGCACACACTACACGCTTTATTCTTAAACTCGAGCAGCCCGAAATTCGAGGAAAGTCTGACCCAAACTAAGAGTGTAAAAGCCTTACCTATTCTCTTCCCTTCGGCTCGCGAGAGGGAATACAAGTTAGGGGTTACTAACCAAGCCTGCCCGCCGCTTCAGTAGGTGGAAGTCAGGGCCCAAAACGGAACAAAATGCTTAAAGCCCAAGTACAATTAGGTCTTTATCTGTTTCGGAAAAAAAAGAAAGAAAAAAAAAGAAAAAAAAGGAAGTTATGATAAAAGAAAGCATGACAAGAGGGCGAAGTCCCCGCAGGGAAAACCCTGGTCGTAAGCATGCATGATTAAGGGCAAAAAGAGCAACAAAATTCTTCTAAGCCAAAGATCGAATCCCAACAGGCATTAGGGCAGGGGAGGAGCGTGCCCCATTCTTGAAAACCTGTCGTGAGCTTCCTTAATCATTCTTCTTTTCTCCCTCCATGGTGAGTTGTGAACTCAAAGAATGGCGAAGACCGACTAAGAAGGATGGGCTGCAAGAGAACATGAGTAAACGCCTAAGTACAAGTTACGTTGACCCTCTTGTTAAGTCTCTTGAGAAAGTCTAATAAATTTTTGATTATGATGGTTACGGTTTCAAAGCTCTATACTATGCTTACCTCCAAAACAAAAATTTTCAAATAAAAATTCACGCCTCTTAGAATAGGCATTCTTTTCAAAATTAACAACCCTATCGAGGGCGCCACTTTCAAAACGAAAATACAAAAAATATTTATATAATAATAACAAAAAAAATTGTGGAATTTCAAGCCTTTTGTTTCTCATATGCTTGGTTGCATTCTTGTATGGGGCATCTTTTGATTTCAGTTAGCATTTGCTTGCTTGCATGGTGCATTTTATATCTACTCTTTGCCTTCATTAATTAAAGGCTTGGCCCCTTGACCCATTATCAAGGTCAAAGTAAAGGCATCCCTTGCCTATTGAGCAAGGGGCCAAGTCGAACAGATGGATTAACATGTTTGTTCAAGTGTGAACTACAAGCGCAGGTCAAAAGTAAAAGGTGAGAAGGAAAAGAAGATACAAGTATACAACTACACAAGTGCTCAGGTAACAAAAATTTCAATCTCATATATATATACATCATAAATATATGAGTACAGATGTGAGGGTGGAGTAGTAAAAGTACAGTCTCTCAGCTCTTGCCTCCACCCTCCTCTCTCCTACTCTCTGCCTCACTCTCGTCCTCTCGACGAGGCGCTGATGGAGGGGGCATGGACCCCCGGGAAGTAGCTAGAGCTCGAGCCGACTCCTCTGCCTCGATCCTCTGCCGGAGAGATGAACCCTCCACAAAAGTAGAACTGGTGAAGGTGTACCCTGCAGCTCGCGCCCGCTCCCGGCCTCGCTGAAGCCGCTCCTCGGTCGCTCGTAGCCGCTCCTGTGTAACGGCTAGCTGGGCCCTCAAGGCTGTAAGCTCCCGATCGCAAGCGGAACGCTCCTCACGGTTCCGGGCACGCTCCGCCTGGTGCTGCTCATGATCCCGGGCATGCTCCGCCTGGTGCTGCTCACGGTCCCGGGCACGCTCCGCCTGGTGCTCCTCGGGCTCCCGAGCACGCTCTCTCCGCTCCATCTCGAGGGTGACCCGCAGCTCCGCCACGTCCTGAGGTAGCTCCTCTCGCCGCCTCAAGGCCCGCTCATGCTCCACGACCCGCTGCTCGCGGATCGCCAACTCTGCCCCGGCCAGGGCAGCCAGGGTATGTGCTGACTGTAACTCCGAGGTCTGTAAACATTCAAATAACTCATCAGTTCCACAGTTCAATAATTCATGGAATAAGCAATATACAACTGAAAATAAATAAAACCCACCCGCGTGGCCATCGCCTGCTACCCCTCCTCGATGCAGGTAAGAGCGGCACGGAGCTCCTCAGTTTGTAAACACAATTTTCATGAGCATATCACATAAAGAATTTAATTTAATGCAAGGTTAAGTTTGAGTTTGAAATTTATCCGCGAGGCGAGGTCGCGCTCTGCTGCCTCGGCCCGTGCAACTGCCCCTGCTAGCTGCTCCGCTAGTGCCATCGCCTCTGCACTAGGCCCTCTCGAGCTGGAGGCCTCTCCTGTCTCTCTCACCGCTGCTCCCTGCTGGGCACGCTGCATTTATCAAGATTGTCAGTGGCTAATCATCAATAATCCAAACATTCATGTGCATATAGATAAATTAAACACTCACTAGGGTCTCAAGGTCTGCCCGTGTGGCAGCCAACTGGGCCTCCAAGCTGTGGAGGTGGGTCTGCCTGTCCATCGCTGCTATATCCCGCGCATCCTGCATTCATTACATATTAGTCGCATAATAGATATACATAAGCATTTGTATTAAATAAATGCATTCATACATACCCCCAAGACCCTCATCTGGGGTCGGCCGGCGTAAACCTCCCAGTAGCGTCGGAGGTACTCGGAGCTATCTGCTACCTGGGAAGTGACTCGGGTCCCGCCGCGCTGCCAGTCGGCGTACTGGTCGGAGAACCGCACTCTCCAGTCGATCACCTTCGTGCGACCGCACGTCTTCTTGCCTATCCCACGTGGCTCTCCTACCTCGATCCACTCCTGGTGTAGGTCGAGTGTCCTCATCACCAGCCTAAGCCGTAGCGGCTCGATCTCGCTCAAGCAATGAACCCAAAGCTCATATCCAAAACGAGGTCAGCCCGCTACGACCCACGGCTGGCCCTCATCGGTCATCCCCTCGTAGGGTCTCCACCGCACCTGCATCCATAAACATGCATATCATCATCATCTCATCATAATAATAATAAATAAAAAAAATGCATCACATTAATCATACGTACCAGTGAGGCAGGGAAGTCTCGGAACTCCCTCCGTAACACTCGCAACTCGTAGGCGAGTGGGGCTCCAATCACCACTGGTAGCCAGCGCCGCGCTAGAGGGAAGGATCCCTCACCGCCGGGCCGTGGGTCCGCGCACCCCATCGGCATGTACAAATGGCTCCAAATCTACATTCATGCATCGCATTAGCAAAGCGTTCATATGCATATGTATTCTAACAAGAAAATAACAAAAAATGCATACTTGAAGAAATGGTGAAAAGCCACTGATGGTCGTCTCACGACCTGTCCCCGTGGACAGGTCGGCTATCAAGTGCGCCAGCATCGCTGCTCCCCATGCGTATCGGCCGACTCCCTCTAAGTCCTCAAGAATCCCTAGGAAGCGGCAGTTGATGACATCGCCCTTCGTGCCGAGCAGCAGCCTCCCGAGCATCAAGAATAAGAACCTCCTCAGATCTCGGTCTACCCTCTCCCTGTTAGCTGGGTCCTGGCAGTAGGCAGCCCTAGCCCCGTCTATCTACCCTCTCCCTAGACCTATGCCTAGCATCACCCAAACCCATGGCCATGGTAAGGTCGGTGCGAAAGATGGTCCTACACTCGCTAGGTGTCTCATAGACGGTCTCTAGCCCTAGCAGTCTCTGTGTAAGCTCGCTATAGTCGGGTAGGGTGATCCCACTCACTGCCTCGCCGTCTACCCTCAACCCGGTAATCCTAGCCACATCCTCTAGGCTGGGGACCATGTGACCCCATGGCATCAGAAATGCCCGGCTCGACCTATCCCATCTCTCTCTCAAAACCTGGATCAAGGGTAGGTCGGGTCTGACTGGCTCAATGCTAAGGAACGCCCCAAACCCCATGGCATCTACCCTAGCCCTCTGGAACTCGGGGAGGCCGTAATACGCTGCCCGGACCTGGACCCAAGAAATCCGCGTCCACATCAGCCCCTGCATTCATATAAAAGAAATTTTTGCTTAAGTTTTCATGTGGAAGTTCATTTGTTGTGATATTTGCTGTTTGGTTAATTAACGACCTACCTTGGGTCGTGGTTTTCATGATTGACGCCCCTAGGGGCGACGTTATTTACAAATAGGTTTCTGGTGATGTTGTGCATTCTTTGAATCAACGACCCAGCCTGGGTCGTTGTTTATTTAAAAGACGCCCCTATGGGAGGCGTTGTTTTGAAACTAATTTCCTAATTTTTGAGAGTTTTTTGAATTGACGCCCATCTCTGGGTCGTCAGTTGTTTAAAGTAACGCCCATGTGGGGGACGTTGCTCAAAATGAGCAATTTTTGGCCCAAAAATAAATTCTGGAAATTTTTAGTGGACGACCACTCCAATGGTCGTTGTTTATTGAATTGACGCCCTTGTGTGGGGCGCTGGTTTAAAGGGGTTATTCTATCTTGAAATGCGTTTCTGGAATTTTTTTAATTGACGACCACTCCATTGGTCGTTGCCTAATGAATTGACACCCCGATGGGGGGCGTTGTTTTCCCAAGGTTTTAAAATAAAAAAAATAGCATGTGAAATAAATAAGCAGGGGCGTACATATATTGAAAATAAAAAAGGAAGCATGGAAAATAACAGCGTGAAGCTAACATGATTATTTCTAAATAGCGACATGCTGCAGGGCGTGATTCATGAATTAACATTTTTCAGAAAAAAAAATTAATTGAAATTGACGCCCCGGTGGGGGGCGTTGTTTAATTAGCGACACCCCTGGGGGCGTCTTTTCTCTGTGTCACCCGAGAGCTATGGCGATCATGGAAAATGCAAATAAAATTGAAGAAAAATAAAAAAAATTGGTTTTAAGGCCTACCTTTCGTCGCTCGGGCACCACCAGCCCTCCCCGAAGTTGAGGATGGGGTTGTCGTGGCCATCGTGGCTGGCCGGGGCGAGGGAGCACCGCCGCCGTGGCCGGTGTTTCTTCTCCTCCTCCTTCTTGTTCTTCTCCTTCTTCATCTCCTCCTTCCTCTTCTTCTCCTTCGTCTTCATCATCCTCATCATCATCATCATCCTCTTCTTCAACTGCTTCTTCCTCCTCGCCGTGCTCCACCACCGGAGCTTCCTCGGCCGCCGCGGGAGGAATCTCCTCCATGGCGTGTTCCTCCACGGCTTCTCCGCCTTCCAAGTCCACCACGTCGGGGGCCGAGACACGTTGGCGTTTGAGTCCACCGCCGGCCATGGCTGCCAGTAGAGAGAGAGAGATAGTAAGAGTGAGAGAGTGGGAGAGGGAGGGTTCTTGCGGTTAGGGTTGCAGAAGAGGGAAAGAGGGAAAGAGGGCAAAGGAAGAAGAAGAAAGGAGGGAAAGAAAAATCAAACGGTCAAAATTAATTAACGACCTAAGGAAAGACGTCTCTCTTTGAATTAACGGATACATCTTGGGCGTTATTTCGAGATTTGACGACATGCATGGGGGCGTCATTTTATTTTTGCATGGGAATCCGTAACCGTCGTCAGGCGCATTTAATGGAATTGATAGATGTGATTGGAGTCATCATTACAATTTTTTTAATTGACGACTTCGTCGCAGGCGTTATTTACAAAAGAAGTGGCTTAACTGAAGGCGTTATTTTTAGGTTTTAAACGGTCAATGTTTGGAATTTGAATCAAATTAACGCCTTGACCTGAGACGTGAATCAATTAGCGCCACTCGCTAAAGGCGTCAATCATGGGAATTGATATTTTGGATTTCAAAAATTGATTAATGATTGACGACGTGTGTGAAGGCGTTACTTTTGAAATTGACGCCATTCTCTAAGTCATTATTCAGAACAGAAACAATGTTTGTTGGAGGAATTAATCAGAAGCATAATGATTGGCTCACTCAGAAGATTATCGTTGTTTTATTGATGAAAAGATTACAATCCATCTAATGAGCCATTTTGGGCCTTAGACTTCTTAAAGCTATTACATACACTTTCCACTGATCTTTGTCTTCTTCCAAGTCTTCCACAGGTTGATGTGCTTTGCTGATTCTCCATAAAGCTTGAACTGTGGTGGTTTCTTCTCCATTTTCATTGCTGCCGATGTCCCTTGTCTTGATAGGAGGGAGATGAGATAAATCCTCGAATGATCGCCGTGGGAGCCCGAGTTGGGGAAGGCACCTATGAGAATTGTATAGTGCAAATTCCGTGGCACCTATTAGCCGAAGATCCGTCCCGGGAGAGAATCGTGCGCGGAGTTCTTGAGCCTTGAGTAGTCCCGAGGCGCACGTGAAGAAATTCTTAGGCATCACCTTGAGGTGCTCCCTCCATTCCACTCTTTTCTTGATTTGAGGAATCCGGTTCATCACTCTATTGCTCAACCCCAATGAGCCGGTCATATAGGAAAGAGGGCTTTTAGAGAATATCCTTGATGGTTGTTGGGCCTCCTCGCATGAGTCAAATTTGAAATGGAGATCTATCCAACTAGAAAGAACGATCATGCATCCATAAATCGGTCTCCCCATTACTGCCGAGGTGAGCCCACTATATAGGTAGGCTAAAATCGCCGGTCCCGCTCTCTCTCCTTCCCAAAGGCTAGCTATAGCACTTAATTGGGACTCTTCTAGAAAATCTTCCATGGAAGGGAACAAGATTACTCCCGCCAAACATACAATGAAGGCCTTTGCCACCCGCTCTACCTCATCATCCTCTTTAGCTTGGTCGGCCCTTTTGTAGACCCATGAGGCAAGCTTTAAGAGGTTAATCCCTTTGGTGGCTTTGATTTGGCTCACTAGGTTGGGACTAGGAATCAAGCTTGATAGTAATTCATGAGAGGTGATTTGCCTTGGCATGATGGCCATCTTCTCCTCATCCCCTTGTTTCATCTTCTTTAAGCCTAAGATCATTTCTAATTCTTCTAATAAAAGTGTGGCTTCAAAGGTAGAAAAAAGGAAGGTGTGGGTAGAAGGGTGCCATATCTCCACAAGAGCTCCTATAGCTGCCCAATCTAGGTGAATCTGGTCATAGTGTTTGGCATGGGTGATCAAACTTAGGAGATGCCATCTAGATAGGAAGGCCCTCATGTCAGAATTGAACTTGGAAAGCAAGAGGGGAAGCCATTTGTTCTTTGTGAATATCCTTGCTCCTGGAATATTTGGATAGTCCTGTGAAGAGAAGGCACGGAGTAGAAGAGAAAAAGATGAGAGTTGAAGGGAATAATGTATGAACAAAAAGCAATAGAAGAAGCATCGAAACAAGCAGCTCAAGTTTTTAAATACCTGGTTCATGGCAATTCGGTTGCTGATATGACCGTTAAATTCGGAAAGCCTGGGAGTGGAAGTCTTCAGTTTCTTAATAGCTCTCTGCATACTTCAAGAGTGTGTTGCGGTACTGATCTTCACGAAGACAGCAGCAGCTTACAGCACCTACACCTGTGAATGAACGAAAAGAAGAAATAGCATAACAGAAAGGATCTCGTTGAATTGCTCCTCCTTTTATAGAAATTCGAAGGTTCTGATGGATGTTCGAAGTTGAGGATTTGAGTACGAATAGGATTGTGTTTCAAGCTTTCTGTTTCTGGAACGGAAGCGTGCTAATTTGAAATTACAATTAATTAACGACAGCGTTCAGGGCGTCATTTATTGAATTAACGACTTGCTTTAGGTCACCTTTTATTTAACGCCTTTCTGAAGAGCGTCATTTGCTTTCCAATTCTTAATCGAACCTTTAATGCAATTAACGCCTTTATGTTGGTCGTCTTTTATTATTTGGACGCCGCTTCCTATGGTCGTCAATTCCTGGGCTCATATGTTGGATTGCTTTACAGCATTTTTATGAACTTAAGTGCTATCTTTTATTATTAGAGGCCTTTATATTATGCACTTATGATCATGTGATAGTTGAGAATTCATTTATGAGTTGATCATTTTTTTTATGTGGACTGATGAATCTTTAAGTGCAGAAGAGTGCAGATGCGTGGTTGACTCATTAGGGTAACATCACTCCATCTTTTGTGTTTCTCCTGTAAGCATTGTTATCTATATGGTATCTACGCTATTATAGTATATCAAGGACCTTGTGGTTCTGATTAATCTGGAATTTGAGTTCCCCTTCATCAAAAACAGTGATAATTCCAAGAAAGTCTTGATCGCACGGATAGGCCGTTGAGTCATTAAAGGTTTGGGACGATGGTTCCACTTCATGAGTTGATGCGTGGATAAACGGGCTTCGACTTAGTGTCAGCTTAGAGATTTGGATTCTTGACCAAATCTAGATGGCTTAACAATATTATCCTTGATTATTTTCTATTTTTGTTTGTTTTAATTTTTCATTTAGCCCAGCATGCATCATGTAGGACCTTTGAGCTTAATGATGAAAATCCTCATATTGCGCCAATAATGAAGGTCACTCGCTCCTAATCAAGTTGTCATAAGATATTCCATTCCAAATCAAGTACTTTATTCTCCTTGAAGTCGCTCAGGTTGGTTCCTTGAAAGTGTTCATTTGTTGGGTCTCTAACTTAATTCATTTTTTTACCTTTTCTTGTAAACCCACCTTGGTTGTAGCACGTCCACATTGGCTGGTAACCGCTCTCTAATGGTGTCTCCCTTTCGTGCCTTCGTGCACATTTTTAGTTCCTTTAGCTTAATCCTTTCGGCCCAGCTAATCAATGCTTTCTTATAATCATCCAGAGTTGTTTCATTCAGAGTCTTGGAAAGATTTCTAACACTTAGTGTCGGAGACGTGTCACATCACACCCTGGCATCTACTTATCAGCTCGTTCCACTTCATTCCGCTGGTTTCACTTTCACTTTATTCCGTCTCACTCCCTTGCAAAGCAGACGCCAAGGCGGGGCAGCTGTAGACACGCCAAAACTGACGCTACGTCGAGTAAATCTCATGTCACCATGTGACGCCCCAAAGTGAACTTCAATATTGCTGTAATATGAAGTTTTTTCTATTTTTATGTGTTTACTGTGATTTTCTTAGCATTTTTTTGGAATTAACGACTTGACGTGGGGCGTCTTTTAAATAACGGCTTATCCTTAGGCGTCTCTTAATGAAAAGACGACCGTTGTTAGAGGCGTTAGTTTCTGGAATTTTACGTATCCTAAACAAATTGGAAAAGCAAGAATTGACGTCCCCCATAGGGCCGTTTATCAACTAACGCCCGTTGGTACAGGCGTCATTTCATGATTTTTATTAAGGAAATAATTTTGGTTGCTAAAATTAAATCCATGAATTGACGCCTTTGTCCAGGTCGTTATTTTAATTAACGCCATAAGGCAGGTCGTCAATTTCAATTGACACCCTTCCGCAAGTCGTCTTTTCCCCTTCCGTGTCCTGTTCGAACGACTCTTTCCTGGAGAGTTCCCTGCTCTGATTTGATCACTTGGTTGGATTAGGGAAGTAGAGGCCTTGCCATAGATGAGTGTTGCAAGTTTTAATCCTACTAAATCTATGGTTTGTACCCTATAAATAGAGCCTCTGTTCTGCTCGCGCGAAGAGAGGGGGGAGATCTTTTCTTTTACACAGAGAGACACACACAGAGACACACGGATTGCTGTTCGTTGCTTCTTCCTCCTCCCTGTTGCAGCAGTCGAAGGCCCTCTATTTGGTTCTTTCCCTTTACTGTTGTTAGGAACAGCAGGGAATTATTGCATTTAGCTTGTTGCTCATCCCATCATTGTTCACCATCCTCCTTTACCACATAGTGGTTTGATTCTTCATACGTCTAAGGTTTTAGTCTTTGCATCATATCTCCTCTCCCTAATTCTCTTAGGGGTTTTAAAGGGACTAAAAGGTGTGTTCTTCATGTTCATATTTCATTATCTTATTCTTATTGTGGATTGATACTACACTTGGCTAATCCTCTTCTATTTTGGTTGTTTGTGTTTTTGTTTAAGGGTAATCAAGAAAGAGAAACCCCCTTCATCGGTCGGCCGATAGAAGGAGGAGGAGGAAAATCACAATCCATCCCGCATCACTTTTCTTACCAGGTATTCGCGATCATTCTCCTTTCCTTTTGAGGTAATCCCTCTGGTGATCACACTCCATTAGCAATCTCTTGCTCCTTTTCTTTTACTTAACAATTTCTTCTTAATTTTTTGATGTCGGTGTGACACGGTTCACAATAGAGCGTCTACTCGAACGTTCTCCTCCCTTGGAATGTGCACCATCTCAAAGCGAGAGAACCGCTGGGTGGTTGTCTTGGCCTTTTCGAGGTATTTGATCATCGCCAGCTCTCGGGCTTAGAACTCTCCTCTGACCTGGTTAGCGACGAGCATGGAATCACTGTAGACTTGTAAGTTGGTCGCTCCGAGGTGCTTTGCCATCCGTAAGCCTGAGAGCAGCGCTTCGTACTCGGCCACATTATTAGTGGTCGGGATGTTAAAGTGGAGTTCATATTGCAGTTATACTCCCTCAGGTGATAGTAAGACGAGTCCTACTCCACTCCCAATAGCGCAGGATAAACCGTCGACGTAGAGTTCTCATATGGGCCCCGCGGACTGCTCGGGAGACTCCTCCTCAGGTAACGTGCACTCGGCGAAGAAGTCGGCGAGAGCTTGTGCTTTGATTGAGGTCCTAGGGAAAAATTTAATATCAAACTCACCCAGCTCGATGGCCCAATTGATAAGTCTTCCCGAGGTGTCTGGGTTCTAGAGAATTTGGCGCAAGGGCAGGTCGGTGAGAACAGTGATTGGGTGCGCGAGTAAGTACGGTCATAGATTGCGTGCGTCCATGACCAGGGCTAGTGCGAACATTTTGGTCCGCGAGTAGCGAAACTCTGGTCCTTGTAATGGCCGACCTACATAGTAGACCGGCTTCATTGCTCTGTCTTCCTCCCGCATGAGCACAGCGCTCAGGGTGGTCAGGGTTACTGACAGGTATAAGAGCAATTGCTCTCATTTTTATGATTTGGAGAGCACGGGAGGGGACGTCAGGTACTATTTGAGCTCTTCAAATCCTTACTTGCACTCCTGATCCCAGTCGATTTGCCCTTTCTTCTCCGGCGGTTTGTTTGCTTGCTTGATGAAGCGGAAGAAAGGTAGGCATCTTTCTATCGCGCGAGATAGGAATGGAGTCAGGGCAACGATGAGGCCAGTAAGACACTGCACGTCCCTTACTCGCGCCAGTCGTTTCATCTCTAGCACCATTTGTTGACACCTAAAATATTACACAGGTGTAATACTAATTGTTGGCACGTCAAGCCCGACATCTGCAAGCCCCAGCCTGGAATGCTCTCATGCTCCTGGGAACTTCATTAAAGCCGCCACTATGGTGATTGGATTATCAAAGGCCCTGAAGACACGTCGACAGTCAAGACAAAGTGTCAAAGAAGCAAGCCCAGCTAGTCTCAACCTCATCTGGCGACGGGAGGATCCCGCTACACTGCATCATCACCAACGCACACTCGGCCACGCCTCTCTAGCAGAGCTGATATCCGGCAAAATCGTCATCCGTCACGGAAGCAATCAAGCCAAACAAATCATGAAAATAGTCCTTTAAGGACAAAAGAATTCCCAGGTGACCATCCGCCTGATTAAACCCCCGCAGTGACTTCCTGATCATGAGAGGCAACTGAAGCACATCCGGGGCCATCCCGAAGAGAGTAGTTCAAGGCGTCAGATGATAGAAATAAGCCATTTAAATGGCTGAATATCACAAGAAAAAGAAAAAATGGGCCAAAAACACGAGTTGAGCCTAAATGAACAGTGTGGGCCAAGAAATATTGGAATTTGGCCTCAATAAATAAAATGGGCCAAAGGAGTGGTCGAATTAGCCAATAAATGTCCAAATGGGCTTAAAAGAAGCAGAATAGGCCGAGAACTATCCGAAATGGACCAATGTTTAGGCGACCCGGCAACCACCAATGACTTGGCGGCCAGGGCGCACCTGGTGCCACCGGGTAGTTCCCCGCCTTCTGCCACCATTTCAGTAATGGCCCCCTACCCATATAAATCACACAGTTCGAACACCCTAGGGGATATAGAAAAAAGATAGAAAATAGATGAAAACGGAGAATATGATGGAGAGACGAAAAAAAAGGAACAAAGCGGAGAGAGAGTGGAAAGAGAAGAGAGATCCTAGAGGGAGCACACAGAGAGAGGAAGATTGAGGCTGCTACGAAGGTGGGTTTCCCACCGAATAAGGCCCATGCTGGGATATAGCTCCCTTTCCCCCATTTTTTTGTAATGTTTAGCTTTGCTCTCTTGAATTAAAGCATCATGTATTGTCCTCTTGAGAATTAATGAATGAATCAATACTCGATTGAGCGACTATTGCTTGTATGGTCTTTTCTTATTTCCCTCTATGATCTCACAGCAGCTAGAACACCTTATGGACCAAACAAAAATGCCCTGCAGGGCTACAGATTTCTCTCGCCCAATTTTCATTGATCGTGATTCCTTCTCTCCCTTAGGAGTTTCTTTGTAATTAAATCCCCCTTTGCCGGCTGCCAGGGATTCGTCCATGTTTAGATGTGATCCTTGAGCGTCCTCAGAAAAGGCACAAAACATTTAATTCATTAATCGCATGCTCTCCATCTATACGTATTTTTGGAACTGGCTCACTACGTTCTCGAAATTAGGATTCTAGCCATTCTTTAAATCCTCAGTAGGAGGCCAGGGACTGCGAACCCCAGCATGGTCTCTGGCCCTCCCTAGATGTGTGAGGGACACATGCCCTGTATTCCCCCCGTTTCTGTCTGAAATTGAGCTACACCTTAGTCGATGTTTCACCGGGTTTCTCTTAACCCAATCGATGTTTCAGATCCTCTCTGGATCTCAATAAGGCTCTCCAAGATCCCTGGAGCACATTAACCCAATTAGGCTCATTTCTTGCATTGGCCCTTAGCTTCCCCTAGCTCCTCTATTTGCAACCCTCTCATCTGGTGAAGCAGTCTCGTTTCATCTTGATCTGGCGCGTTACACGCATCGGATCCCTCATTTCTATTTTTGCCACCGTATCAAGGGGATCACCCCACTGCTAAGCCGCCGGTTCAACTACCCTCGTCTGGCCGCCGGATCCCTGCATTCCTTTTTTTTATGCTCCTTTAGTCTCTTGGCCACTAGATTGCACTTTGATGACTGCTGAATTCCCTGCCATCCTCAATTTCTCCCAGCCGCCGGGTCTCCACTTGGCTAGCCATCGGATCAAAGGGGAATCACCCTTTTTGCTGGCCGCTGGGACACTCAACCCCTTTAACCCCCACATGGCTGCTGGTTCACCATCTCCATGCTGGCTGCCAGATCAGGGAAGCATCTCCCCATTCCTTGGCCACTGAGCCATGCTAGCCACCGTATCACCCTTCCTATGGTCGCCATGGCTGTCAAATTAGACCCAATTACGGACCACTCTAATTGGTCAGCTCCGGGGCTACAACATCAAGGGGTCATTCCCAATGTCATGACTTTCACATCTTCCGTGTTTATTGAATTTTCCGATCACCCCACTGAGTCACGGGGGTTCGCCATCTACTACGGCGTGATCTCCGATGACCTCGCCAGGGGAATAATATATGAACCGCCTTAATAGCAAATAGTGCCCGGTTCTTTCTAGACCCCTCGACCCATGGTTATGCTTGCGCTCCTTTGTGCCTTCGTGCATATACCACGGTGTCGAAATGGGTCAATTCTTTCCGCAAAAAAGCATTTGCCACCCGCTATAGGGTCCGGGTTGTTGTTCTGACATGCCTGTCTTTTACGGAGTCCGTCTCAACCTACTGTGGACGGGTCTCTTATACATCTCCCCCAACATGTTCCGGAGCAGGGGGAGATGCTGCCGAAATTCTCTTGGGAATCTATGATTTAATTCCACATCATGTTTCCTCGACTTTTCGCTCGGTTTTCACCCCTTATAGTGCTAACGGCCTCACAGTTACCCATGCCAAATTATGAGAGCAGAGTACCCAATAAGTGAAATAAATCAATAATAAATGCCACCTCCCGGCATATATAGTCCCAGTGATATACGAGTCCGCCTAAATGCGGTCATGGTAGGTCCACCTCATGGACCTATATGCGTGCACTGCAATGCTAAATGCGGTCTCATAATAAAAGGCAGCCACTAATCGACAGTCTTACGAGTGGTCACGACTACTTAGAAGGCTAGCCCTCGGGTTATCCACTCATCAAAGGACACGGGATTGCCGTTAGGCATAACCATCATTCGAGAGATCGTCTCGACATTTCGGGGATGAGTCTCTTATACCCTCTCCGATATTCTTCGGGAGAGGGGAGGTGCTGCCGAAATCTTCCCTGAATATATCAAATGAACACGTGAAGAAATGGTTAAATAAAGTGATGATAATATGTTTTCAATCAACCCGTACTAAGTCAAAGCCGACTTCTACCCATGGTTCAACTAATCCCAACTCCTGCACGTGATTTTTAATAAAGAAATAAACTCCTATATGCCCATTTGCTTGTATTCAACCGTATAAATATACATATATGAATGCTTGCATCTCCCAATTCTCTGGTATATAAAATGGTAATTAGCGGAAGGTCAGATTAAGTCCGGCTGGAAACTTTCAATACGCGTGAGTGCAAAACTCCGTCTCATACCAAGAACCGACTAAATAAAATAAATATTACTGTACTGTGTGCTCGCATGTGCGATTAAATCCTGTTTCTACTTTATAAAATGAGCATGTCTTTCATGTATTCCTTCAGTCCCGAGGGCTCTTCTATCTTGGCTATTAATCAAGGGTTGTCCTTCTTTCGGAAGGACATAATTAACACCATAGCCTTTATGGTATGATGGACTTAGGGTCCCGACACGATCACCCACTATTGTCTAATTAGTCAGACGGTGCACACAATAAATCGTCACTCCGTGACTGGCACCTCCCACGCTTAAATAAAACCCCTAATAAATAAATATATATATATATATATATATATATAATCTTCCCATGTCGCTCGGATTTATCCCCCTGTGAGTGACGACGAACTCAAGGAATTTTCCCGACTTGACACCGAACGCGCACTTGTTAAGGTTGAGCTTCATGTTGTACCTACGAAGCGTGGCGAATGTCTCTGCCAGGTCCCCGAGGTGCGCGGCCGCTCTGAGACTTTGAATGAGTATGTTGTCTAAGTAAACTTCCATATTGCGACCGATCTGTGCATCGAACATATGATTGACCAAACGTTGATACGTGGCCCCTACATTCTTTAGCCCGAAGGGCATTCGAGTGTAGGAATATAGCCCATGATCGGTAACGAAGGCTGTCTTATCTTAGTCGGGCCCATGCGTGCTGATATGGTGGTATCCGGAATAGGCATCTAGAAAACTCAACATTTCGTGCCCGGCTGTGGCGTTGACTAGCTGGTCGATTCATGGAATGGGGAAGCTATCTTTGGGCATAGCCTTGTTGAGATCAACGTAGTCTACGCACATTCGTCACATCCCATTATTTTTTGGAACTAGGACAACATTAGCCACCCAATCAGGATACTGGGTATGTCGTAACAGTCCCGAGCGCAACTTCTCGCTCACCTGATCCCTTATGATGGCATGTCGCTCGGGATTGTAGTGCCTCCTACGTTGCTGTACTAGGCAACAGCTTGGGTCCAGCTTCAACCGGTGAGTTATGACTTCCAGCGGAATTCCGGGGAGCTCATCCTCAGACTAGGCAAATACGTCTTGGTTGGTTACCAGGAAACTCGCGTAAGCTACCTTCTCCTACTCGAACAGTGTGGCGCTGATTCGAAGCATTCCGCTCGAGTCCTCCCCCACGTGGATGAGGTATAGATCATCCGCTGGGGTACTCGTGCTCTGGCTTGTCTTCTTCGCGGGCAGGGCCTCCTCGGCTTGTCTATCTCATGTGGAGATCATGTAACACCTCCTTGACTCCCTTTGGTCTCCTCGGACTTCTCCTACCCCGTGAGGGGTGGGGAACTTTAGCTTTTGGTGATAGGATGAGGGGACGCCCTGTAGGGTGCCGAGGATATCTCGTCCTATGATAGCATTGTACCCGGTCATTTCACGTAGTACGGTGAAGTCCGCTAGGATCGTCACATCTCTTGGCGTGGTCCCGAAAGTGATTAGCAATGATATACGTCCTTCTGGGAGGACGGTTGTGCCAGAAAAGCCATACAGAGGTGTGTGAAGTGGCATTATCCGTGACAAATCTACACCCATAAGTACCAAGCAATCGTAAGAAATCACATCAGGGCCTCTTCCATTATCAACGAGAATCCGCCGTACGGTACATTGATTGATAGTTGCTGAGACTGTAGACACGCCATTTTTGACATTACCGTGAGTAAATCTCATAATACACTATGATGCTCCAAAGCGACTTTCATATTTTCAATTACTTGGGTGATTTCCTATTTTTTGGTATTTTTTTCTATTTTTTAGATTTTTTTCAAAAAAAGTTTTAAACGCGGCGGGGAAGGGTGACGCCTCTTATAAAGGCGTCAGGTACCCCAGACGCCTTCATGAGAGCCTCGTGCAGCACACGGGCACCGCTGCTCCCGCCGCTCAATTTGACATTTTAAATAAATCCAAACACAAGACGTCTTGCTGACCAGACGTGTCCTTCAAAAGTCGTGGTTAGGCGTCGAAATCAATCGTTTTCTCCATTGTCGACAGCTTTCGGTGCCACTTTGTTGGAAAACATTTGACGCGTCTTAGATCTTGGACGCGTTCATTGAACGCGTCCCATATCGGAGACATGCCCTTTTATTTCAATATAATAAAAAATGTAATAAAATATTTTTAAATTCATTGAAGCGTCTAGGTACCGGGACGCGTCCACATGAACGCGTCCCAGACCCTAGACGCGTTAATAAATTTTTTTCCTATAAATAGAGGACCCCTCCCTCAAAACCAGAGGGCTTCAGATCTGATAGAGGAGAGGGTTTGATGCGGGACAGAACGCGAACCTGGGACTCTAGCTCGCGGACGTCCCTATGCGAGGGAAACGTGAGACCGTGCGCGGTTGAGAAATCGGCAATGAGTCTTGGGTATCGACTTTTCCACGTGTACTCGGATTGAGTCACGGGACAGGTTCACTCACTCACTCTCGCAACGGTGATAAAATAAGTATCGAGCTAATAATCCTATCACTCTAGCAGTGTCATTCAAATATATACAAGATAAGCAAATGCGATAAAGGGGGAGGCGAGTTTACCTCCACGCTCCGGGCGTGGGGAAGACGACCCCGGCCGAAGCTCGTACTCCCGGTGTATAAATATTAACAATAATTAAAGAACTGATTTTAAGGCCCACTCCACGCAGGGAGGTAAAGGGCTACAATGTAGGATCCGGGAGTAGCAAACTCGGGTTGACGGGTAGCAATTTGGACGGTTCTCGGGCTGGAGACGGGCTGCTGCTCGGCACGGTTCTGCGGGGACCCCGGGATAGCAGGTGGGTTCGGCTACTGGGACGGCGGTGTCCGAGTGCCTCCTTGCTGCTGCGACTTGCTGGGGCGCTGCTGGAAGGTTGCTGATGGTTCCCCAAGAGCGGCGGCGCCCGAGTGTGTGTCGGCATATTTTCCGAGGAATTAATTCCCGGACTGAGTTGCTGGCCTGTCCTCGGATCTGAACTGTGCGCCTCCTCGAGAAGAATTTATGCGGCTAGATCCGATGTCGGATCGACGCCAAATTAGTACTGATGGATAGAGGAGTCAAAGGGATACAACATATAATTTTCTCAGATTCATCAAGTGAATGGATTAAAAATAAAAATGACTGTCCCTCAAAAGTTTCTGTTGGCTCGGACTGATAGACACACAGGACAGACTAAGTTTTCCCTGAAAATGAATTTTGACCGACAGGGAAACAATAGATCTAGACTCAAAAAATTTATGGGTGGAAGGTGGGGAAGTGAGAAACACACATGAATTTTTTGAGAATTTTGGGAGAAGTATAAGGGTGGGGAAAAAATATGAAAACCAGACTCTATCCTGTAGATCTGCTGATTGGCAAGCTGTCAGAGGTGGAAAAAAATACGGGAAAAATACCAAATGACTTCTGATTAACACGAAATTTAAAATGGAGACTGGAGATAACAAGAAGAACAAGCACTCAAAGTTGTAGCTCGATCAAATCTCCTGATGTGGATATAAAATTCAGGCTTCAACCTTTTGTCCTGATCTGGACAGAACTCCGACGCGATGGCAGTGGCGGCGCGATGGCGGCGGCGGCAGCGGGGCTAAGCTTCTCACTCAGAGATGGGGAGGGGAAGAGGCTTCACACCTCAAGAAATTCGCAAAACTCCATCTGCAAGGGGGTGGGAGAGAGAGGGGGCGCCCTTGGGCTGCTCTTGGCAATTTCTGAAAATTTCTCCCATTAATTCTTCACAAATGGAAAATACAAAGGATATATAGAAATGTAAAAAAGACTAAACCTACCCTCAGATCTAGGATTAGGGAGGGGTAAACTAGGGATAGGATTTTCTTCCCTCATGTGGTCAAATGGCCACATTAAATAAAAATACAACACTTAATAAACTATATTAAATGGGGGGCGCCCCCTTGACCATGGGGAGTCCAACTTGGACTTTCTTCCCCCCTTGTCCCCCCTTGGTCCAAGTTTAACTTTGGACTTTGAACTAGCCCCACATGGGCCCTAGAACCTAGGTGGATCAATGGGAAAGAGGGTGGGGGCCCCTGTTGGACCTACTGGACTTTTACACATAAACCCAAAGACTTTAAAGACTAACCCTTTGGCTTATACTGTCTTACAATTACAAACCTAATTAGCCAAGGGTATAAATACAAATAAAAGGACACAAATGTAAAATAAAAATATTAGTGCCTGGTGTTGATTCCCATCAGGGTTACTCTGCCAGAATCGTTCCAGGTTCAAGGCTTCTTCAGGGGAGGTTCTGCCGGACTTCCAGGTGCCCGCATGCTCGCGATAGAAAGGCTGCTTCATCCCCCGCGCTTCCATGTCATCCTCACACTGATGAAGCCCTATCGAAGCTTTGTCGAATATCACCATCAACGTCCCATACACTCTTCCTTACCCTCCATTCTTCCTTGTTCTTTCCATTTTTAGTCTGCATGCATCATTTGTCGTTTTTACTCGCATCACGCTCCTCTCTTTGAGAAGGCACCATTCCGTGCATTTTTACACGTGATTTCATTCATCATCTCATTTTCCTACCCTTTCGCATTCGAGAGGGGTTTAAAAATAACACCAACCAGGTGTGTGTCCGCTCATGATTTCATTACTTTTATCACAAGGGATTGATACTACACCACTTTTATTCTGACCTATTTTGGTGTTTGTTTACTTCTTGCAAGAGTAACCATAGAAAGCCCTCTTCGTCGATCGGCCGATGAGAGAGGAAGAAGCAACCCACACCACTTCTCGCTTTTGAGGTAAACGCGACCACCCTTCTCATTTTTGGGGTCTCCAGCCCCTGGCGATCACTTTCCTTTTATTTTGGGGCCCTCAGCCCCTAGCGATCACACCAGCACCACACACGCGCTCTCCTATTTCTTTTGTTTCCGTCCTCCATTAAAACCCGCGGAGAGTCACTTCCCGCAGCGGTTCTCCATTTCATCTCTGTCATTTTTATTCTAACCCGCGCGGAGAGTCATTTCCAGTGGCGGTTCCCGTATTGTTCTAACCCGCGTGGAGAGTCATTTCCCGCGGCGGTTCCTGTATTGTTCTAACCTGCGCAAAGAGTCATTTCCCGCGTAATTTTATTTCTACAATTTAAATTCTGTACCATTCCCTTCCCTCCGAGGCCCGCGGCGAGTCACTTCTTGCCATGGCCGTTTAATTTTCACAATTTCATTTCTGCCATTTAAATTCTGCACCATTCCCATCCCCCCGAGGCCCGCGGAAAGTCACTTCCAGCTATGGCAATTTAATTTATGCATTTTAATTTCAGCACCTCCCATCCCCATTTCAATTCTCATTAAAAACCCATAGAGAGTAATATCCCACTGCGGTCTAATTCTCTCTTCTTTCGTGTCTTTCTCGTCTTCTCATCAAGCGCGTGTGTCATTACCTCCAACCATTTCACCAATGCAACAGTGCCCTTTCAGTTGGCCACTCCTTCTCTCCTCGTGACATCGTTCACAGAGACCACCAGAGCATCAGAGTGAGGAGTGGTTACACATTCTAGGCCTTCGTCTGAGAAGACGATGGGATCTTTGAGATGCTCCCGGGCGGTAGTCTCTTGGTGGCTATTGTCGCCTTTCTCCATGGCGTTGATTGCTGATGCGTACCGCCGACGTCTTCTGGAGTTGTCCCCTCCCGAAGCCGGCCCTCCAGAGATCACCATCATCTCCTTCCCGTTGGGTCGGTTGTCGATGGGTTGTGGGGTCTACTCGAGATGTCGCTTCTCCGCGGCCTTGGCTATGAATTTATCGAGGAGTCCTCCCCGGATGAGGTCCTAGATGGCATCCTTAAGTTGGATGCAGTTGGCTGTGTCATGGCCGTGGTCGCGGTGGAAGCGGCAGTACCTCCTCTTGCTTCTGGTCCTCAGGTCGGAGTTCATCTTAGGAGGCCATTAGAGGAAGGGTTCCTCACAGATCTCCATGAGGATTTGGTCGAGCGGGGCCGTCAAGGGCTTGTAGTGCCGATATTGGCCCCTTTCTTTGGTCTCTGAGTGGTCTCGTCGCTCCCCTTTGTTTCATCCCCTCTCGAGGAGAGTCGACAGATCTCTTGCGATCGGACTAGCTTGTCCCGGCGCGTGACCGAGGGCCGCAGTGTTCTCTTCGCACTAGGCATGCTTCTGTGCCAAGGCGAGGAGGTCGATCAAGGTCATTGGGGCTTTAACTCCGAGTGACCATCGGAGGATTAATCCCCAGGTGTCACACCCCGACGCGGAATATCGGGACGTACAGTCAGAAACAAGCTGGCAAGAGAGAGAGAGAGAGAGAGAGAGCTAATCTAATATATACACAAGTGCTATGAAAAGAAATAACTTATTGATCATTAAACAAACCACAACTGATACAATAATCCTCAAATCAACTTAATACAACTGGGACAATAACCACTAAACAACCACTAAACCTCAATAATAACATAACTGAAGTACAACACACTCTAAACACAACTAACTGATACACTCAGGACATCACTCCTGCCCTTCCCCATCGGTATGCGCATCACCTGAATAGCCTGGAAAGGGGGGAACAACAACTATGAGCTGACGCTCAGTAGGAAATAACAGGCAAGTTTACATGATTAACAAGTTAATTACAATTTGATATGGCATGCGAATAAAAGAAATAATTGACGATATAATGAAACAACGATAAAAACAAGATCTTGCAAGGTCAAGAAATATATAATTGATAATGATTAACAAGGATAACAGATACAAGAATTTACCATAGGAGATATAACAAGAGATAGTAGTAGAGAATTGGCCAACAAGCAAGTAATATCAATTCCATCACGATCAAGTAACAAGTAACAAGTAACAAGTAACAAGAGATTTTTGTCATAGACGCAATCACGCAAGCAAGTACTTCAGTGCAATGCCCCACCATGTCATTAACATCCCATGGGCTCACTAACTTTTGGGCGCTCTCCCCAGGACCAGACCGGGCCCTTATGATTCGATGGCATTAATTTATTCGGTCCAAAGCCCCATCCGTCTAGACATTCAGTCAATTTTAATGGCCAATTTAATCAGAGGAATTACTGCCATAAGTTCAAGATTTAAAGGACTAACCTTGTCCTTGGATTCAAGAGTACAAACAACGTCAAACTCATCTCCAAGAGATGTGTGGTCATAAAAGAGCCGCTCAAAGGGTATATACGGTTAATACAGGGCCGTACATACAGAATTGGACTGAAACTCAGCCCGCGAGGTCAAGAAAGAACGGCTGACAGTGGGCCGCTCTAAGGTGTGAACGGTGCATTATGGGCCGCTCATGTCCAGAAGACATTAAGTCCCATGAACAAGATATACGGTCCATACTGGGCCGTATAAAGATATGCGGTCACAATCGGGCCGCCGAAGAGGATATGCGGTCACCTACTAACCACACATGCCTCTCGTCGTCCGATTTGATCCAAGCCTAAAACCAGCGGTTTAAACTCATAAAACAATGTATGCTGGAGGTTAAACAGGTTCTTAACCCAACAAAGTTCAAGATGATGGTAAGACCGCCGGATAGAGTTTTCGGGGGTAAAACCAAGACTAGCACGCGAATCGGCTAACGACTTGTTAAAAGTCAAAAAATTAAACACGATGTTCTACTGTAGTACAGCAGCTAAACAGCAAGCTAAAGATCATATTAATCCTAATTTCAAGCCAAATTAACGAGGATTAAGTTTTCATTTAAGTCAAGATGCCAAAAAGAATGATTCAAGGTGATAAGCTAGTGAACAAGATCGCGTAAGTCGCGTAGGCACGAATAACAAGCAATTAACAGAAATTTAATTACAAAATTAATAATTTATAATGTGGGTTTCTATTTTACTAATTACCATTAATGACATGAAAATGAATGCATTAGAATAAGTATTAAGTGGTTTTCTGTCTAGATAAACGGTTGGTAAAGGGCGTATAACTATCGGGCTTAACAGGGGCTGAAACAGGGCTCAAATGGGGGTCTGGGAGTTGGGCGGCCAGGGCATGGCCGCCCATGTACTTGGGCGGTCTAGTACAGGGCCGCACATCCCTAGGTTGTGCGGCCCAGGTCAGGGCCGCCCATCCACTTGTGCGGCCACCTGCAGGGCCGTTTAACTTGTGTGGTCCTATTTGGACCGTTTAACCTGCTAGGAGTGGATATATGGTCAGTTTTGAACCGTCCAACTAGTTGTATGGTCATTTAGGAATCGTTTAACTCCTGTCTATGCCAGAGTCATGTCTGGACTTGAGTTGTGCGGTCTATCGTGCGACCGTCCCTCTCTGGTCGTCTCCGGTCATCCCTTCCGCGTCCGGTGAACGCCGGGAAGCCAAGGGGTTGATAGGGTTGCACTGAAACGCTAATAACTAATGGAAATGGACTCCAAATAAGGGGATTTTGGTACCGTTGGAAAGCTAACAGAGAATACTATCTATCAGTAAGGCCAATTTCAAATTATCTTGCTGAAATCAAGGTTTATTAAGGCAAGAACACGGGAAACCCTAATTCTGACATGCTGTGACTAAAACGTAAAATTCTCTCAACATACAGAACAAAAATTGGGGCTTCTTATGTCAAAAGAAAGCCACTACGATGCTGAATCCAACCATATATGATATGGTTCATATGGATCAGGATTAATACTTCGAAATTAGAAATCAACTCGGAAGAACACATCAAAACTAGGTCTAAACATGCTGTTACTACGAACAGAAATTCTCTAAACATGCTTCATGAATTTTAGGCTTTCTACTCCTAATGAAAGCTAAAAAGATGCTGATTACATCATATAAGTTAATTAGAGTTTTGCCTGTTAAACCTACCTCAATCGACGGTTGAAATAAGATGCTAGATAAGAAGAACGTACTTACTAACCCTTCACAAAAACCTCGATAGCTCTCTAGACACCTGATAAAATTGGGGCTTTCAGTCCCACTGAATAGATCTCGTCGAGAGGAATAAAATGATGTATTCATGATCAAATTTTGGTTGAGAATTCCTACCTCAATTGAAGAAACAAGGAAGGAAGAAGGTAGACGACGGCCTGCCGACACACCTTCAGTAATCGCCGGATATCTCCCCAGATCTGACTCCTCTGCGACACAGCAGCTACCAAAAGAAACTAGGGTCGAAGAGCTTTCTATCTATAGCTCACACATCTTCTGGAGAGTTCTGAGCTGAGAGAATTCGACGGGGCAAGTGACGTGTTAGAAACGGCGCCGAAAAGGTTGACTCAACCAAACTCGGCCGGCTGCGCATTCTAGGGTTAGGGTTTCGAGAAATAGGTAGAAGGGCTTTTGATCCTCAGATCAAGACCGTTCATTTGCCTCCGGTTTGAGCTAATTTGGTCGAGTATTAAGCCTCAATTTTACGTTTTAAACTAAGGTTAGGTAAGGGTTAAAAAGTGTGCACTTTTGGGCTAAATCTCCAATTAGATCTAACCACGGATTTTTAATGGCTTAATGACAGAAGACAAAGTTGTTATCTACATCGACCTTAACATGTTTACTATTTTTATAGATTTTTATAAGGTAGTCGGATTTTCACTTATTCTATTTCTAACGAATTAAATATTAATAAATCTGAAATTCAATTATTAATTCAATAAAAATTCAATTCTTAATTAATAAAATCTTAATAAATATATTGGGCTCAATTAAATAATTCGGGGTCTTACACCCTCCCCTACTTAAAGGAATTTGGTCCCCCAAATTCACTGCACTAAAACTGAGAGTCGGGAAAAAGATCGCTCACCTAGAATAAATCGGGATACCGCTTCCGCATAGTCTCTTCAGACTCCCATGTAGCTTCTTCGGTCCCACGCCGACTCAACTGAATCTTGACTATCGGTATCGAACGATTCCGGAGTTGCTGTTGCTTCCCGTCCAGAATCTTGATAGGTCTTTCCTCATAAGTCAAATCTTCCTTCAGTTCGAAATCCACTTGCTGAATGATATGAGTGGGGTCGTACACATATTTCCGTAACATAGACACATGGAAAACATTGTGTACGCCCGACAATTGCGGCGGTAAAGCCAGTCTGTATGCCACCTCTCCCACTCTATCTAGAATCTCGAATGGACCAATGTATCTCGGACTCAGCTTGCCATGAATGCCAAATCTTCGGATCCCTCTCGTCGGAGAGACCTTTAAGAACACATACTCACCAACCTGAAATGCCAATGATCTTCTCCTGTTGTCGGCATAACTTTTCTATCTTGATTGGGCTACTTGTAACCGGTCTCGGATAATACGGATGTTCTGTGATGATTCCGAGACAAGATCCGGTCCAAGCCACTGTTTCTCACCTACCTCGTCCCAACATAACGGGGAACGACAACTTCTACCATACAATGCTTCGAAAGGAGCCATCTGTATGCTGGATTGGTAACTATTGTTGTAGGCGAATTCAATCAATGCCAGGTGATCACTCCAACTGCCACCAAAATCAATCATGCATGCTCGAAGCATATCTTCCACTATCTGGTTGGTTCTTTTAGTCTGTCCATCGGTCTGCGGATGAAAAGCAGTACTGAAATTCAGACGAGTACCAAAAGACTCTTGCAGTCCCTTCCAGAAATGTGAAGTAAATCTGGGGTCTCTATCAGACACAATACTGACTGGAATGCCATGGAGTCTCACCACTTCCTTCAAATACAAAGCAGCCAATACATCAACCGTCCACTTGGACTTAATTGGTAAGAAATGAGCTGACTTTGTCAATCGATCGACAATCACCCATATCGCAACAAATCCACCACGAGTCCTAGGTAGACCCATAATGAAATCCATGCCAATACTTTCCCACTTCCATTGGGGTATGTCGAGTGGTTTCAATTTCCCTGCCAGTCTGAAATGTTCGGCCTTAACTTGTTGGCATACTAAGCATCTACTCACAAAATCTGTAACTTCTCTTTTCATATTTGGCCACCAAAAGGATCTTTTCAAATCTCTGTACATCTTAGTGCCGCCAGGATGAATAGTATATCTGGATCTATGAGCTTCCTCAAGAATCTTGTTCTTTATTGCGGCTTCGTCAGGTACACAAGTTCTGCCTTTAAATAATAATCTTCCATCTTCAGTCAACATGAAGTCAGGTCTGCTGCTTAAGCTTCCCTTGATCTCTACCAGCTCGGGATCATTATCTTGCAAGGACTTGATTTCCATCAATAGTTCGGGCTTAAGTTGAATCTGAGCAATCATAACCCGATCATTGTCAATATTAAGATCCAGACTAGACAATTGTTCCAGTAACTTCCATTCTTGTAACATGAGACATGACAATCTAGCTACAGGCTTCCGGCTTAAAGCGTCTGCCACAACATTGCCTTTTCATGGATGATATTCAATCGAGAAGTCGAAGTCTTTCAAGTACTCCAACCATCTCCTCTGCCTCATGTTGAGTTCCTTCTGAGAAAATAAGTATTTCAGACTCTTATGATCTGAAAACACTGTGAAGGTTTCTCCATACAAGTAATGCCTCCAAATCTTCAAAGCAAACACGACTGCTGCTAGTTCCAGATCATGAACAGGATAATTCTTCTCATGCTTCCTCAACTGCCTAGAAGAATAGGCAATCACCTTCCCGTGCTGCATGAGTACATAGCCCAAGCCAATGCCTGAAGCATCAGTATAAACAACAAAACCTCCTTCACCAGAAGGTAAAGCCAAAACAGGTGCAGTGGTCAAACATTCTTTCAAAGTCTGAAAGCTTCGCTGGCAATCATCTGACCAATCAAACTTGTTCTCCTTGCGGGTTAATCTTGTCATCGGTACCGCAATCTTAGAGAAATCCTGGATAAATCTTCGATAATAACCTGCCAGGCCTAGAAAACTTCTAACTTATGTCACACTGGTAGGCTGCTCCCAATTCTTCACTGCCTCGACCTTCGAAGGATCAACAGAAATCCCTTCCTTCGTAATGATATGTCCGAGAAAGGACACCTCTTGCAGCCAGAATTCACACTTACTAAACTTGGCATATAGCCGATGATCTCTCAATAACTGCAAAGCCATCCTCAGATGTTCAGCATGTTCCACTTCATTCTTGGAATAGATCAAGATGTCATCAATAAATACCACGACCCATTGATCAAGATAGGGCCGAAATACATTGTTCATCAACTACATGAAAGCCGATGGAGCATTCGTTAGACCAAAAGGCATAACGACAAATTCGAAGTGACCATACCTGCTGCGGAAAGCTGATTTATAGATATCCTCTTCTTAATCCGCAACTGGTGATATCCAGATCGAAGATCGATCTTAGAGAAATACTGAGCTCCCGCTATCTGGTCAAATAACTCGTCAATCCTCGGTAATGGATATTTGTTCTTGACAGTCAACTGGTTCAATTGCCGATAATCGATGCATAATCTCATCGAACCATCTTTCTTCCTGACGAATAATACAGGGGCTCCCCACGGAGAAGTACTAGGACTGAATGAAGCCCTTCTCGAGTAATTCCATCAATTGCTGCTTCAACTCCCTCAGTTCCGCAGGAGACATACGATAAGGAGCCTTGGAAATAGGAGATGTGCCCGGAAAGAGATCAATAGAGAAGATAACTTCCCGCTCAGGCGGAAGTCTTGGTAGTTCCTCTGGAAAGACATCAGGAAAATCTTGGACAACAAGAATGTCCTTGATCTCAATCTGCTTCTCAGGGGTTGCACAGACAAAGGCTAGAAAAGTCTCGCATCCTCGCCTCATCAGCTTATCAGCTCGAAGAGCCGAAATAAGTGATACAGAGTTATGGTGCTTAACTCCCACAAAAGAAAGCCTTGGGTGCCTAGTAAAAGACACCGAGCCAGAACTACAATGAACATTGGCCTCATATCTAGCCAACCAATCTGCTCCTAGGATTACGTCATAATCCTTCATGTCCATGCAAATCAAATCAGCTGGAAAGTTCTGCTCACCAATCATAACCTTACTAGAAGGATAGAAATGCTGGATTGCTGATCTAGTACCAATAGGGGTTGATATCTCTAACGGAGAATCCATCAAAACAGGTTCCACAGCTAAAGACTTAGCAAATCTCCGAGAAATAAATGAATGCGTGGCACCAGTATCAAAAAGAACAAATGCTGACTTGTCGAGTATAATAAGAGTACCTTCGACGAGTCCACCATCCTCGGCTGTTTCCACTTCTTCTGCATACAGAGCTTGGAGCTTGCCTTGTGGTTTCTTGAAGACTTGAGGTTTCGCCGGTGTAGCTTGCTCCGATATCAAAGGACAGTTGGGGATACGGTGCTCTTTGTTCTCACATCGCAAACAGGCGCCCAGCTTGCGCCAACATTCCTCCATCTTGTGACCCGGACGATCACAATACTTGCACACACTCTTGAATGGAACAATAGGGCCAGGCTTCTTATCTTCGTGCTTCGGCATCTTGCCTTTCGACGATCCGGACCCGCTCCACGAACCAGGTCCACTAACGGGCCTCTTCTTGGTATACCCGGGTTTGACATTCCCGGAACCCGTTGGTAGTTCCTTCTTTGCACCTCTTCCACGGATTCTCTCCGTCATTTCTAAAGTATCCTCCAGAACTTGAGCTTTTCTCACCATCTCGGAATAAGTGGAAATCTCCATCGGTGCCAATTGATTAATATAATGCAGCTCAGACCGTTGAGAAAATGCTTCGCCTTCATCTTCTCGGTGGAAATAAGGTGTGTAGCATAACGAGAAAGCCGTGCAAATTGAGCCTCATACTCCGCCACGGACAGATCTCGCTATTTTAGGGCCGCGAACTCTGCCGCTTTCTTCTCTTGCACTCTATCAGAGAAATACTTGCCTGTTAAAGAATTCCTCGAACTCTTCCCATGTAACCTTCTGGTCACCGAGAGTCGCCTTGATAGAATCCCACCAAGTACGTGCATCACGCTCCAGTTGAAATGTAGACAAAAGGACACGCTCCTGGTTGGTGCATTGCATAACTTCGAAGATCCTCCCATCTCATCTAGCCAGTGCTCGGCTTGGTCGGGGTCGGTCGAACCCGCAAACCTTGGCGGATTCATCCTCGGAAGTTCCGGTATAGATCACCGGTGCCATGCTGTGCAGCTCCTGCTTGAGCCACCTGCTGCAGAGCCTGAGTAAGGCCTTGAACTGTGCGCTGCAGGTTCCTCCATTCAGCGCGATCAGCTGCCATTGCAAAAGCCTACACGGGGAACACGATTACTTAGGTCTAATAAGATAGATAATTACACGATCAAGATACGAACTTAACCCAAGTTTCTACCCAATCTCACCAGGTAGTTTCTAGACTTTTACAAGGTCAGGGGTTCTACGAGAACACTAGAACCCTAGAACTTAATAAACCTAGCACTTAGAGAAACCTAGGAATGTGAAACCTAGGGCTCTGATACCAACTAAACTGTCATGCCCCGACGCGGAATATCGAGACGTACAGTCAGAAACAAGCTGGCAAGAGAGAGAGAGAGAGAGAGAGAGAGCTAATCTAATATATACACAAGTGCTATGAAAGGAAATAACTTATTGATCATTAAACAAACCACAACTGATACAATAATCCTCAAATCAGCTTAATACAACTGGAACAATAACCACTAAACAACCACTAAACCTCAATAATAACATAACTGAAGTACAACACACTCTAAACATAACTAATTGATACACTCAGGACATCACTCCTGCCCTTCCCCATCGGTATGCGCGTCACCTGAATAGCCTGGAAAGGGGGGAACAACAACTATGAGCTAACGCTCAGTAGGAAATAACAGGCAAGTTTACATGATTAACAAGTTAATTACAATTTGATATGGCATGCTAATAAAAGAAATAATTGACGATATAATGAAACAACGATAAAAACAAGATCTTGCAAGGTCAAGAAATATATAATTGATAATGATTAACAAGGATAACATATATAAGAATTTACCACAGGAGATATAACAAGAGATAGTAGTAGAGAATTGGCCAACAAGCAAGTAATATCAATTCCATCACGATCAAGTAACAAGTAACAAGTAACAATAGATTTTTGTCATAGACGCAATCACGCAAGCAAGTACTTCGGTGCAATGCCCCACCATGTCATTAACATCCCATGGGCTCACTAACTTTCGGGCGCTCTCCCCAGGACCAGACCGGGCCCTTATGATGCGATGGCATTGATTTATTGGGTCCAAAGCCCCATCCGTCTAGACATTCAGTCAATTTAATGGCCAATTTAATCAGAGGAATTACTGCCATAAGTTCAAGATTTAAAGGACTAACATTGTCCTTGGATTCAAGAGTACAAACATGGTCAAACTCATCTCCAAGAGATGTGCGGTCATAAAAGAGCCGCTCAAAGGGTATATACGGTTAATACAGGGCCGTACATACAAAGAATTGGACTGAAACTCAGCGCGTGAGGTCAAGAAAGAACGGCTGACAGTGGGCCGCTCTAAGGTGTGAACGGTGCATTATGGGCCGCTCATGTCCAGAAGACATTAAGGCCCATGAACAAGATATACGGTCCATACTGGGCCGTATAAAGATATGCGGTCACAATCGGGCCGCCGAAGAGGATATGCGGTCACCTACTAACCGCTCATGCCTCTCGTCGTCCGATTTGATCCAAGCCTAAAACCAGTGGTTTAAACTCATAAAACAATGTATGCTGGAGGTTAAACAGGTTCTTAACCCAACAAAGTTCAAGATGATGGTAAGACCGCCGGATAGAGTTTCCGGGGGTAAAACCAAGACTAGCACGCGAATCGGCTAACGACTTGTTAAAAGTCAAAAAATTAAACACGCTGTTCTACTGTAGTATAGTAGCTAAACAGCAAGCTAAAGATCATATTAATCCTAATTTCAAGCCAAATTAACGAGGATTAAGTTTTCATTTAAGTCAAGATGCCAAAAAGAATGATTCAAGGTGATAAGCTAGTGAACAAGATCGCGTAAGTCGCGTAGGCACGAATAACAAGCAATTAACAGAAATTTAATTGCAAAATTAATAATTTATAATGTGGGTTTCTATTTTACTAATTACCATTAATGACATGAAAATGAATGCATTAGAACAAGTATTAAGTGGTTTTCTGTCTAGATAAACGGTTGGTAAAGGGCCGTATAACTATCAGGCTTAACAGGGGCTGAAACAGGCTCAAATGGGGGTCTGGGAGTTGGGCGGCCAGGGGCATGGCCGCCCATGTACTTGGGTGGTCTAGTATAGGGCCGCCCATCCCTGGGTTGTGCGGCCCAGGGCAGGGCCGCCCATCCACTTGTGCGGCCACCTGTAGGGCCATTTAACTTGTGTGGTCCTGTTTGGACCGTTTAACCTGCTGGGAGTGGATATATGGTCAGTTTTGAACTGTCCAACTAGTTGTGTGGTCATTTAGGAACCGTTTAACTCCTGTCTATGCCAGAGTCATGTCTGAGCTTGAGTTGTGCGGTCTATCGTGTGACCGTCCATCTCTGGTAGTCTCCGGTCATCCCTTCTGCGTCCGGTGAACGCCGGGAAGCTAAGGGGTTGATAGGGTTGCACTAAAACGCTAATAACTAATGGAAATGGACTCCAAATAAGGGGATTTTGGTACCATTGGAAAGCTAACAGAGAATACTATCTATCAGTAAGGCCAATTTAAAATTATCTTGCCGAAATCAAGGTTTATTAAGGCAAGAACACGGGAAACCCTAATTCTGACATGCTGTGACTAAAACGTAAAATTCTCTCAACATACAGAACAAAAATTGGGGCTTCTTATGTCAAAAGAAAGCCACTACGATGATGAATCCAACCATATATGATATGGTTCATATGGATCAGGATTAATACTTGGAAATCAGAAATCAACTCGGAAGAACACATCAAAACTAGGTCTAAACATGCTGTTACTACGAACAGAAATTCTCTAAACATGCTTCATGAATTTTAGGGCTTTCTACTCCTAATTAAAGCTAAAAAGATGATGATTACATCATATAAGTTAATTAGAGTTTGGCCTGTTAAACCTACCTTAATCGACGGTTGAAATAAGATGCTAGATAAGAAGAACGAACTTGCTAACCCTTCACAAAAGCCTCGATATCTCCTTAGATACCTGATAAAAATTGGGGCTTTCACTCCCACTGGATAGATCTCATCGAGAGGAATGAAATGATGTATTCATGATCAAATTTTGGTTGAGAATTCCTACCTCAATTGAAGAAACAAGGAAGGAAGAAGGTTGACGACGGCCTGCCGACACACCTTCAGTAATCGCCGGATATATCCCCAGATCTGACTCTTCTGCCGACACCACAGCCACCAAAAGAAACTAGACTCGAAGAGCTTTCTATCTATAGCCCACACATCTTCTGGAGAGTTCTGAGGTGGGAGAATTCGACGGGGCAAGTGACGTGTTAGAAACGGCGCCGAAAAGTTCTACTCAATCAAACTCGGCCTGCTGCGCCTTCTAGGGTTAGGGTTTCGAGAAATAGGTAGAGGGCTTTTGATCCTCAGATCAAGACTGTTCATTTGACTCTGGTTTGAGCTAATTTGGTCGAGTATTAAGCCTCAATTTTACATTTTAAACTAAGGTTAGGTAAGGGTTTAAAAAGTGTGCACTTTTGGGCTAAATCTCTAATTAGATCTAACCACGGATTTTTAATGGATTAATGACAGAAGACAAAGTTGTTATCTACATCGACCTTAACCTGTTTACTATTTTTATGGATTTTTATAAGGTAGTCGGATTTTCACTTATTCTATTTCTAACGAATTAAATACTAATAAATCTGAAATTCAATTATTAATTCAATAAAAATTTAATTCTTAATTAATAAAAGCTTAATAAATATATTGGGCTCAATTAAATAATTCGGGGTCTTACACCGGGTTCCCTGTGTTAGGGCGGTGGTGGCGATGCTGACATCAAGACGGGGAATGCGGAGTGCCTCTGCTCGGAAGTGGGACACATAGTCCTAGAGGGGCTCCTCCCGGCCCTACCTAATAGCGAGCAGGCTCACTGCAGACTTGGCTTCCTTCCGGTAGCCGATAAAGTTCTCCTTAAACAGCTTCTTCAGCTGCTGGAAGGAGGTGATGGTCCCAGCTAGTAGGGACTCGAATCAGGTCTGGGCATTCTCCTTGAGACTAGTGACAAAGGCCAAGCACTTTACAATGTCTGAGGCCCAGTGAAACACCAGGTTTGACTCGAAGCTGCGCATGTGATCGGCCGGGTCGGTGGTGCCATCATAAGGGGTGAAGGACGGCAGTTGGAACTTTGGCGGGATAGGGGTCTCCATGATCTCCTTGGAGAAGGGAGCATGGAAGTCCGTGTCTTCGTCGATAAGGCCGCTGGTCTTGGCAACAAGTAGGACGATCGTCCAAGTACCGGGCCTTGCCCTCGATCTCTTCATAACGAGGCAGCCGTTGGGCCATTTCAGGATTGGAATGGAGCGGACTACGCGTCCATTGTGCGGGCGAGTTGCGCGGGCGTCGGGCCTGTGCGGTGGAGGCATGGGAAGCTTCCCGCACTCGGCAAGATTCCGCTACCGTTGGAGCCCCCCCCCCATTCTAAGGTTGCTTTGTTGGGACGCGCTCTTGCCCCATTGGCCTGTTGAGGAGGCCCTGACAAAGGTCCGTTAAGAGATGGAGCTGATGGCGCATCTCGGCGAGTTCATCGGCGGCGACTTCCCGACGTGGTCGGGTGGAAGACGAGGCTTCTTGCGATCCCCGGTGGGAACTAGCTAGGGCCCTGGTGGGATCCTCGACGTCAGTTGCTGGTGTTGCGATACTTCCCGACGTGGCATGGCTTTTTGATCGAATTCCCACAGACGGCGCCAAAAAGTGTAAAGGAAGAAAAATGATTCCTTGTCCTCGTACCACACTTTTAAGATTTGTTTGTTGGGGAAGGATCATCTGGCCACCCGTGGAAGCCTAAAAACACCAGGGAAACGACATCAGAAGGAGCCCTGGGCGTTACCCCAGGAGACAACCCTCCGATACTTAAGTTAGAATCTTGGAGGATGGAGATTAAGGAGGAACAAAGGGGAGAGAGAGAGAGCCGAAAAGAGATTGAGTAAGCCTGGAGGGATGGTTGAACTTTCGTAGGAGTGCTCGCCATATCCAATGAGCACTCAGAGAGTGCTTGCTCGGAAGATGGCCGGAGCTCTACTTCGTGGAATCAACTCTCAAGGTGTGGTGAGTCGGAGTCTCTTTCACGTGTCTGTAAGCTCATTTCAGTGTCTATCTGTCTTGTTCACGGACGAAGGTCCATTTATAGGGGTTGCCCTGGCGGTGAGGGCATGTCCCTTAGTAGGGAAGGGCGCGAGTTGTGGGGTAACGCCTCTCCATGATCGTGAGGAGTTTCCCGTTGAGGGTCCATTCCTCCGGAGTTAGGCGGTTCTCAGGCGAGTCTTACAGTGCTTGTAAGGCGTGCTCACCTTTAGTGGAGTTGAGGTCAACGTCGTAGGGGATAACGTTCGGTCACCGGAGGGTCGTCTGGCGTCCGTTGTGCCTAGGCTAATGCCCTTTGTGAGCTGGTGAATCCAAGGACTGTTCACCCTGGGCCGTCCGTAGTGGGCTGTGGGTGTCGGGGGCCCGCTGCACGCATTATAGATCACTGGCCGAAGCGGGCCTGGCGTAATGGGCCTTATAGGGGTCATACCGATTTTATCCTTCTCAGCCATTTTAGGATGAAATCAGCGACGATTATTTAATTTTGTCGCAGATTTTGGGATGATTTTTTTTACGATTTTTATTTCCATCGTAAAATATTATCTTTTTAAAAAAAATAATTACCCATTTTAGGATGAATTCTCCGACGGATAATGATTTATATCGCAAATGGTTCCGACAGATTTTTCGACAGTTCTTATTTTCTATCGCTAATGAAATACTTTACGAATTTGGGAAGGATTTGAGACGCAAATAAATTTGTAACTAATTTAGCATGGATTTGGGACGAAATTAATTTCTGACGAAAATTTGCGATAAGAAATATTGGACAATCGTAATTCATTCTTAATCCATCAAAAATCCGTCGCAAAGTCCCTTAGCGAGGGATTTGAGATAGATTTTGACTATCTCTATTCACATATCTTTTTATAGTGGGGGGAGGGGGGTGGGTCACCGATAGTGGCAGGGAGCCTCATGTAGGGAGGGTTCTCTCTCTCTCTCTCTCTCTCTCTCTCTCTCTCTCCCTCCCTACTTAGGATATTTGTAGTATTTCACGTATATCATAACGACATTAGATAACATATTTTGATAATATTCGTCTCCCATCGACGATAGTAAATTATAGGGACATAGTCGTAACATTTATCTCTATTTGAAGGATATTTATGACAATATACTTAAACGAGGAGTACATTTGATAAAAGAGAATTTTTGAGATATATGTATATGTAAAAATCTCTATATTTTGACTATAACATATTATCGGTGAGTGACGATACGTTAAGATGTTTGTAACGTGTTAGTCAGTTGCTGATCACTATTAACTACATAAATTATAATAATCCGTCCGAAAAAACAAGGAGTGAAAAACACTTTTTTTCTTGAGAGACCGTCTCTGGAAATCATGTCAGAGGCTGAAAGAGGCTACTACTTAATTGTCGCGATAAACAAACCTCGCCCCCCAATAAAACACCCCAGCACACGTAATCTGACGCGATGTGATTTATCGAGCACTAATTGGTACATCACGGTTACGGCAAAGGTACATATTGGGCCGTCTCGTAGTTACGTCAGAAGATCATGGCCAAAATGGAAACACGAAGGGAGACGATACTTGCCGTCCGATGGTTTCCCGAGGCGGCGACACAAAACGAGGGCCCTCCATTAGCTCCCCCTCCCCCTCGCCGGGTTGGAGTTGGCCAGAACGCGATCTGACACAACTCACGAGGCGCCGCTAATAGGTAATCCAACGGCCCAGATCGCGCTCCGCCGTCGCGAAGACCTCAGGGCCATTTTCGTCATTTCGAGATACAAGAGCTCCCCTATAAAAGACCCCGCCCGGCGGACCCTAGCAGCTTTACCTCCACGACGCACTTACAACTGCGCAGCAAAAGCAAATTAAAATAAAAAAGGCCAGAAAAGGAGCCCCGGCAGCCCCGCCGCTGCCTCCGGCAGATCAGCCCGCCGAGACCGATCTCCTCTTCCTCCCTTGCATCCCTCTTCCTTTTCCTCTCCTTCTCTCTCTCTCTCTCTCTCTCTCTTTCTCTCTTCTTCAGTGCTCGTCTTCTCCGGCTGCGGGAATCTGAGGAGAAAGCAGGCGCTGAGCGAGGGATCTCCTTCGGCGACGCTCCCGAGGGCTCGGGTCGGACGCCGTCGTCTCTGCTGATCGGCCGACGGAATAGCAGTTGATGATGGGGTTTTCCCTGACCCCGATGAAGAGCTCGACGAGGCTGCTGTGGAGTACGAGTTTCTTCCGCCACAAGGTGCATATCTGACCGCCACAGCAGGAACTACTGCTCAAGGAACAGGGGAACCGAAGGATTCCCCGCATACATATACGTAAAACGTATAGTAATTAGAGAAGAAAATAGCAGCCACAAGTGGTTTTGCTGCGGCCGCAGCAGCAGCAGTAGCGGTAGTGGCGGCGGTGCTGGGAAGATCGGCGTCAGCGGGGGGTGCGGTCTCATCAGCTTGGGGAAAGGCCGGGCGGTTTGTGCTGGCCGGATCCCGCGATCAGAGGGCGTGGTGAGATGTTGATGGACTCCCGTCGTGTGATCTTTGATTCCTCGTCCTCGTCGTCGTCCACTTGCCACGGCAACATGCTCTTCCTCGGTGGCGGGAACCAGGTCACCTTCCAAGGTAAATACCCCTGTCGATCGATCCTGCCGATCTCCTCTATCTCTGTTTCTCGCCTCGGAATCCTATTCTTGTTCTTGAAATTCTTCTTAATTTCGCTTGCATGATCTTGCTCTGTTGTTCCTTTTAAGATCACCAGATTCTGTTAAATCCCTGTGACTTACCACTTGCTATTATCTCTGATGTGCTCGGTTACGCTTGCTATAATTTTAGCGCTATGTTTCAGTGCAATAGGAAGATAATTCGCCGTTATAATTTCCCCTTATTCTCCGTTAATCTGGAATGAAGGGGGAGGTGGCAGATCGGTGCTCAACATGGAGGAAAGCGGCCTCGGGGCCGGCGGTACTGCGGCGGGGAAGCGGCGGCCCTTTTTTAGCACCCACGAGCAGCTGATGATGATGGAGGACGACTACTACTACTACGACGAGCAGATGCTGCCGGAGAAGAAGCGCCGCCTCACCCCCGAACAGGTAGGACGCCCCGGTCTCCTTGACCTCCATGCTCATCAACTTCCATGCCTATGGCAGTTCTCTTGCGAAGTTTCCTTTTCTTTCTTCTCTGATAAAACAGTAGATTAGCACAGAGGAGTTACTATTTCTTGTTTTATACTTTTTGCTTGCGGCAAGAGATGATCCAAAAACTTCGTACGGCAGTACGGGTTGATATAATTAAATTTACAAAAAGTAAGGTGCTGCGATTGCGGAATACTGATGCTGCTGATGGCTGTTGGGATTTTTGCGATGGATGGGTGCGAAGGTGCAAATGCTGGAGAGGAGTTTCGAGGAGGAGAACAAGCTGGAGCCAGAGAGGAAGAGCGAGCTGGCGAAGAAGCTGGGGCTCCAGCCGCGGCAGGTGGCGGTCTGGTTCCAGAACCGGCGGGCGCGGTGGAAGACCAAGCAGCTGGAGCGGGACTTCGACCGCCTCAAGTCGTCCTACGACTCCCTCCTCGCCGACCACGACTCCCTCCTGAAGGACAACATCTCCCTCCGCTCACAGGTACACCATCGCCTCCCATGTCTCTCTCGGCCAGTCATCACCACCATGCTCTAGTGCGGTGTAACATAAATCTGTCTGTTTTTTTTAGAAGAAAATTGCAATTTTCGTTAGAATTGTTCATCTTTAGATTTTTTTAATGAATCGTAACTTATCGAAATATATATATATATATATATATATTTAAAAATCTAGTAGTATTAGAAAATCATAGTTTAGTTGCATATTTTTGAAGAATGATAATTTTTTTTAAAAAAATAATCCTTGTTTATACAATATGCTTTAAAGTTTTGTATTATATTTTAATCTTTTAAGATATTCAAAATTAATATTTGTTTCACTTTTAATATTTTCATCGATTCATTTTTTTGTTTTGTTTGTTCTAAGTTGAACTTTTCCTGAATCTTTGCACTTAATATATATATATCACTGCACTGCGCTAGTAGATCATTCGTGCATCCTATCACCTTCTCACCCAGCACATAGTTTCCAGATCATCTGAATTTTTCATTAAAAGATGATGATGGCAACTTGCGTGGTGAATCTAAACCACACAAAGGCAAGTCAACTTTCACCGGTTCAGTAAGAACAAACTGTCACAAAATGCATAAATTTACAAAGTTCTAAATCATTACTTTAAAATAATTCCAAAATTTATATCTTTTGTCCATCCTATCATATTCAAAACAAGCCTAAAGCATACTGTTCCAACATCATCCCAATTTTTTTAGTGGAAAAAGAGAGAGCATTAAATGACGGGGGAATGCAGGGCGAAGGGGTTGATCTGGTCTAGAAACGACGTGCACACAGTTGCCTTCTACAAGGGCAGGTCAACTTTTACCCGTTCGTGAATGAGCACCATAAATAAAACTCTATGCTATAAATTTAATATCCATCACCTGGTAAAGACTTTTAAAAGGATCACCTGGCCAACAGCACAAACAAAAGGGTCACATCAGCGCCCGCGGGGCAATCTTTGTCGCTTTCTTCTTCCACCCCGCTGGCCCCGGGTCCGGAGTGGTGGTACCTAGGCCGGCCTGCCAGCCAGCCGGGGTGGGCGATGGTGGGCGTGGGCGACGATGACGCTGTCCCTCTTCCCGTGATTGCGAAATGATTGGATCGCCCTTCACCATGATATGCCAAATTTCTGCCCAATCAATACGGGTGTATCGCCCTATTTCTGTGATTAGTCAGTCTTCAAATACGTTGACTTATCTTGATGTGTTAAACTTAAAATTAGTTTTTTTAAAAAAAAAGACCACAAAAATTGAATTAGATTAATACCGTAACATATCGTATTCTCTAATGTCAAAAAACTGAGTCCACACGGCGGCATGACAAACTTTGCCTTCATTGGCCAAGGAAGATGACGGCTGGACAAAAAGTAAGAAGGGCGCAGACCTTGGGCTATTGGCTCGTCCGCCATCACAAGTAAACAATTTAAAAAAATGAGCACACGGTGAAAAGGACACCGCCGCCCACTTCCCCCAACTCTTATTAAACCAATTGAAAAATTCATAATTTCTTCGTTATCTTTTTTCCCTCTCTCTTTAAGCCCAATTTCTTACTTAATTTTAATAAATGAATCCATTTTCTTTCTCCTGTGCATGTTTCTCCTGCACGTCATGGGGGGGAAGCGCAGATCCTCTCCCTCACAGAGAAGCTCCAGGCCAAGGACTCGGGGGCCGCGATCGGCAGCAGCGCCGCCAGTGGCGGGCTCGTCGGGCAGGCCGAGCCGTTGGCGGCGGCAGCGGCCTCCAAGACTGACAACAATATTGCCGCCGGTGTCTTGGGCGCGGTGAAGGCCGAGGACCATCTGAGCACCGGGAGCGGGGGATCCGCCGTGGTCGACCAAGAGAGCCCCCACCTGGTGGACAGCGGCGACTCCCAACTGCCGGAGGACGTCGGCAGTTACCACGGGGGGTGCGGCAACGGACGCCTGGACCACGGCGGCGTCCAGTCGGAGGAAGATGACGGGAGCGACATCGACGGGAGGGGGTACTTTCCCGGTGTATTCGACGACGCCGCCGTGGTGGGGTACGGCCACCAGCATCCGGAGGAAGAGGAAGAGGCATGGAACGCCCTGGGCTGGTGGGTGTGGTCTTAAAGAAAAAAGTGAATCTCATCTCATCTGCGCCGTTCTTCCCTTGCCTTGTTGCTGCTGCTGCTGCTGCTGCAGCGTCTCCAACACCGACCTATATATAATATATGAAGATAAATGTGCAATTAAAGTTATGCTCTATGTCTATCTATGAATTCAGTGGCATATAAATGTGTCGTCCAATAAACGCCTAGAGGGAGAGACTCTTTCTATGGGCTACTAGCTGTAATTGTCATCCCTGTGTCTTTGTTCCTGTAGTTGTTGCTGCTGATGCTGCCGCTGCTCTTTTTTAGGGTTTGAGAACAATGCAAAGACGTTGGCCTTTCTCTAAAGTGTGAAGCTTCTATTTACATATTTGGAGCTTTTGTCCGTATATTTCTCACATTTTCTTCTGTTCATCTCGTGGTGTATGCTGCTGTACAAGGTTTGGTAGGTCAGAAGATTTTGTAGTGGAAGTTGCTGTGTTGAACCAGGAAAAGGAGCCCCGCCCCCCTCCACCCACCATCCCCTCCCCCTTATTTTTTTTTGTTTTCCCACTTTCCGAACATATTCCACGGAGGAGCCCCCACCAGCATTCTCAGTGGCTTCCCCACCCCGCACCGGCATCTTAAATTTGCGCTCTTGAATTGTTGTGGGAGATGCTTTTCCCAGACCACACCTTTATTTGGATCCTGCTTGCTGGGGTCGGTCCTCCAGGTCGCTTGCACTCTGCTCCAGGAGGCTCGTCCTTTTTCTGGAGAAAGCTAGCTAATTTCCCCCATTCTTCTTTGCAAACGTGAAAAAATTTCATCGACAAGCCTGGGCAATATATAGGAAACCGCTCGTTAGTGCAGTTCATGCTGCCGAAAGTTTTTCCTTTCCCCCCCCCCTCTTCTTCACTCTTTGAGATTCCTTTGATCTGTCAAAAGAGGATCAAACTATTTGATCTACTAGTCCTCGTGGTCTGGTTTGAGCGTACCAGGTAGGGCCGTATCTAGCTAAACACGCGTCCAATATATATGTATATACATGTATTCTAAGAAAAACCACCATTCGAAAAAATAATCTTTCTAATGCCTATAGTTCAATTCTACTACACTGGAAAAAAATGTTCCATACTTTTGTGTTTAACACTGTATAATTAATCGCTGAATAAAGAGGATTAGTTTTACTTAAACCACGTGACTCATGGGATTCAATGATCGTATATGCCCGATAGCTAGGTACCTAGATGGTGCTGATAAACAAAAGACCCCCTTTGATAACCTAATGGGCCAAGTGGGTATTGCGACGGCCAAAACCAGCTTTGATAAAGTTGGGATTTGGCCCCAGTTAGTGTCAAGAATAGGTAAACAAGTTGGGTTTGGTGGAAATTACGTATTCTAGCCGGAGAAGTGGAATGTGCTATTCGCCCTGCTGCACGGACAGCGTATTCGCCCCTACCCTGCTCAAGTAGTACTGTCCTTCTCCGGTAGTAAAATGATGTGCTCAGCAGACAAACTAGAACATGACACGTAGGCATCTTCCAACTGGGATCTGCACAAACACAATGGTCCCCGTTCCTTCCGGTGTATGTCACCTTTGATTGCCATTTGTAGCTGTATTTCTGCCCGGAAGGAATCTCTCTCTCTCTCTCTCTCTCTCTCTCTCTCTATATATATATATATATATATATATATATATATAATGTGTGTACTAAATTCCATCATCCTATCTTCAGCTTACATGATGAGCTTGCTGGAGCATTGTTGTCCTCTCAAAGCATTTTCTTTTTCCCACTCTAATTTGTTTGGTGGGCCATAAGATTTTTACTTCTGTAAATATTTTTTACTCGAGTTTTTCATTTAGGGGTCATTTAATTTACATGCCGTAAAATAATGCAAAACACCAATCTTAAAATCATCGGTTTTAAAATGCATGGAAATAAAGTTTTAGCTTCAAAAACAGTGCCGATCTTAATTAAAATCTACGCACGACTTTGGTTTTCTATGGTTTTGAGCTGAAAACTGGAGTCACTAAAACGGGTGCTAGCAAGATATATGGGCCAACCGGCTTTAAAGCCGAGTAATTTACAGCGCTCCAAATTAATTAAATGTTAAGAAATAGACCACTTTATGGTATTTTTAATTAAGATGTTTTACAGCACTTATTTTACAGTGATCCATGGATCAATATATGGGAAGCATGCACTGATCCTGTGGATTCCTGTTACTTGAGTGAGCTTCCTCTGGATTGTGTCCCCCCCCCCCCGGACAATCCTTCTGGGCCATACCTTGCTTTTATACCACCTCCGGTGACAATTCCAAATTCCTATGTACACCTAATCAATTAAGATCTCAATATATAAATTAAAGATCTCAATATATATATAAGCTCACGATGCAAGTTAATTATCTGATCAAAATTAATATACTCCTAATTACTGGATGGTTTCATGATATATATATATATATATATATATATATATATACTTTCCCAAACAACGGCCCGTTAATTTGCGATTGCACTGTTATGATCAAAATATCTCTTACAGGGGCTTGCTACTACCTTATTGGACGGTTTGCATGCATGCAGGACTTTCGTTCTCAATTGTGTACGTGCAACACAACATTTTCTGAATAATTTCTTAAATAATCTTTCTATATATCATATTATACTCAAACGAATTTATTGTTAAACACTATATATGTATTACGGCTTTCACACATGCAAGAATTAAAACTAGGTAGTTGCACGCGTGTCTACAACTGTGCATTTTTTTTCTACAACTGTGCATCGGTTCTAAATTTTCCTCGGAAGAACGGTCGGTGCGATACATATATATATATATATATATATATATATATATATATATATGTGTGTGTGTGTGTGTGTGTGTTGTTTAAGTTTATGGTAATGGGCTTAATTGGTACTTAATTATAATCGGTAGAATGCCGGGGGTTAGCATCTCATGCAGGTGCCTAGAGAAGGACGTTGTACGTGTTTGGTGTGCACAATGGACCAGTTAGAGATGACATGCTTCTTGTCTCCACACCCTCGATCACCATGAAGGCCATATATTCATGACTTTTGCTAAATTAATAAAAGGGTTCAAGTGTTCTTATTGTTCGCATAGTTTGACATGTTATCTTTTTGGTTTTCTTTCACATATATACATTCTCGTTTGAAATAAAATTATTTGATAGTTTATCCGCTGCACCAACGAGGATCTATACACCTATGGTTCTATCCGTCGTAAGAATAGATTTGACTATACCTACGTTTCTGTGAGTTTATATATTACCTATGGTCAAAGTCGTAGGTACGTGTATCGTACCTGCGATTTGGTAAACTTGTAGAACCATATAGTTATACTGAACTACCTATGGCCAATGTCGTAGGTAAGTGATGCATTATATCTATAATTTGGTAGAGCCATATGAATAGATAGTTATAATGAACTATCAACGGTTAAAGTCATAGGTACGTGATGTCACGTACCCACCGTTCGTTAGTGTCGTAGGAGTAGATAACTATATTGAATTATCTACGGTTAGGGTCGTAGGTACGTGATGTCACATACCTACTATTTAGAAGTGTCGTAGGAATAGGTCAGACTAGGGAAATAACTAGAGTAATCACTCGTAGAGTGAACGTTACCTATGATTTTTTATCTTTATATATTACCTACGGTCAATATTCTAGGTAAGTTATATTTCGTACCTATGGTTTAAGAATGTGGTTGGAATAGGTGTAAGGGTTTTTGGCGCTAATATATAGAGTAAATAGTCCCGCATGTCTACACAAAAAGCAGGGTTCTCTGCTCGCAGTCAGGGTTTCCAGTGGGCGGCGGCGTTAGAGATCGGATTTATTTGTCGATCGGGCGTACGAGTGCTATGGGACCCGATGCTGGAGGCGCAAAGGATGGACCCCGCGGTGCCCGATGACGTCATAAACCGATTGCCGGGCCGGGGAAGCAGGTGCAGCTCTTGGAGGCGGAGATCCGGCAGCTCTGCGTCATGTCCCAAGAGATCTTCTTGTAGCAGCCCAAGGCGCTCATTAAGATCTGCGGTGACATACGTGGACAATATAGTGATCAGCTCCAAGGCTTTTTGAATATGGTGGCTTCCCTCCACCGGCCAATTACTTATTCCTAGGTGATTGGGTGGACCGTGGCAAGACAGCTTTTGGAGACAATATGTCTTCTTCTGGCATATAAAATCAAATATCCAAGAAAATTTCTTAATTTCTTTTGAGAGGGAATCATGAGTGTGCATCTATAAAAGGGGTACATGGGTTTTATGATGAATACAGACGTCGATTCAATGTGAGAGATTATGGAAGGGTTTCACTGATTGCTTTAACCGCCTTCCAGTTGCCGCACTTATAGATAGATGATAAAATATTGTGCATGCAGGAGGATCTCTAGGGTTGGCTCCATGCCCACCGCCGGGCGGGCCTGGTGCAGTGTGGCATGGTTATCCTCCTCCCTTCTCTTTTGTTCCTCTAATCTCCTTCCTGCTAGCTGGTTTTATCTTTATCCCTTTTTATTTTGTTTGGTGTGTTGTGGGAATTTTAATTTCAGTGGGAGTGAGAAAATTCTTGATCGGTGAGAAACTACGGGGCTTGTTCGTGGGTCTGTTTGGATTTTGGGTCAGTTTTGTTGTCCTTGTACGTCCCGGTTTGTAGATCGTATATAATTTGGCGGGTTTCCCCACCAAATAAAATGTAGATCTTAAATATTATTGATTAGAAAGTCCTAGGGTATGTTAAATCTACTCCCTGAGGAAGTTATTTTGATGGGATTTAGAGATCTATATGTGAGAGAAGAACCTTAGCCCAACTCTGAAGATCTCCCTCTTTTAGAGTGATGCGTGTGTTTGGTGCATGCATTTCATGGATCATTAGCACACATTCTATTGTGGTTTAGAATATTCATCATGACAGTATCTTGGTACATGAATTTTAGAAGCTGACCAGGGCACCTGTGATAGCAAGGCACCAGATAATCCCCTTAAAAGTCTCATGCATTGCCCTTTGTCCCGATGTACATGCTTAATGCTCAATGATGTTATTCCTTTTGCAGAGGCAAGAGGAAATGACGTATGGGACAACGTATGAGCTCGTCTTGAATTTTTATTTTTTATGGCTTGAGCTCTTCCGTGCATGCAATATTTCGAGGGAAGCGTCTTGGGTTCTCAATTTAAACTGTTGATGCATATGGAGATCATTAAATGGGGTTCGAATCAAGGAGACATGGATCACTATTGTGAATGATGTCAATTGGTGGGCATTAGCTCTCAGTTTGAAGCCAATGTTTTTCTCTTTAAAAAAATGCGGGATACTAGCTTGTGGGAAAGGGTCTAACATAAATGGAGGGGTTGTGGAAAGGCTTTTGACAGGTTTGTTAATATACTAATTTAAGTTTGGAACTAAATTGAAGGGTGAAAATCATATCTGATATTGGGTCTAAGTATGGATAGACCAAAGAAAATGCAAGGATCCAACTAAGATGGAAATCATAATGTGGCGATACATGATAAATGCTTATCTTATAATTACATTTCTATAAAATAAATAGGTGAGATTAAGAAAATAAAAATTGTATAATTACATTTCTATTATTAATTTTTGTACAAGAATAATTTCATTTTATGTTATTTATTTGATTGCGGGAAATAGCGTCAAACCGGATGGACGTGAACTTGTTAAATTAGTGTCCTCAGAATTGACGCCAATTGAAAATAACGACACCAACATCGGCGTCAATTTTACAACAAAGAAAAAAATATTAAAAAAAAGAGAAATTGGCCTTTGTGTTTACATTGGAAGCAGAATCTATGGGTTCCCTTATTTTGGTTGGATACAAATTAGTGATAAAGAAGGCAACTAAGAAAGGGGCTCCCAGCTCCTATAAAAAGTCCACGAAGGCCATGGACGGGAGAGCAATCCCCTTTTCTTCATTTTCTCTTCTCCTTCTTCTTCTCTTCCCTTCCTTTTTCTCTTTTCTTCTTTCTCCCCACCACATGCGTCTCTTCTCCCTCTCCTCTTCTTCTCACCCTCTCCTTCTCTTCTTCCTCTTCTCCTCCTTGGCCCACCGTCTCTCCCTATTTTCTCCACCGAAGTCCCTTCTCTTCCCCATCGTCTCCACTCTCTGTCTCCCCCTTCACTAGTGTCTCTTCTTCCCCCCTCTCGTCAACTCCTTCTTCTCCTTTTCCCCTCCTCCACCGAAGTCTCACTCCCTTTCTCTCTCATCTTTTCTCCGTTCACCACCAACGCCACTGCTCTATCGCGGCCTCCCTGTGACGACCTAGGGTCAGGATATCGAGTAAACCCGATACCACTAGGATCCTGCGAGGTCTCCCAAGAGCGGAAAAGCTCCTTAAAGGGATAAAAGGGTTGTCATGGGATGTACAACAATCTAAAATAAGTGCAGGAAAGAAGGAATTGAAATTTAAAATTTCTTTTCATATAAGTTACATCATTTACATGCTTTAAACAAGACAATAGTTTAGTCACTGTACAAGACCCTGTACAAGTTCCCAAAGTATAACTCAAAAGAAAAGTACAAAGCCTAAGGGCATACACCGGCTGATACGTGCTGGTTGACCTATCAATAGTCTTCAAACCACGCTTGAAAGTCAAGCCTACTGCGCTTCACCTATAACCACAAAGGGTGAACCTCATTTTATTGACTCAGTAAGGGTCACACAGATCCCTACCTCGCAGCAAACATTACAAGAAAAATATCACAATTGCATGGAACATAAGCAATTAAATAGAACTGCATGAAAATATCAACAGATTAACATAGCTAAGAATTACTAGAAAGACAAGTAATCAGGATATCACACATTACATGAAGATTAACAGTTCATGGCAAATCTGGACATCATTAAGACATATGATTACATACAATGATCACATGTTCATCACGAGAGGGAAATGAATCACATGGAGAAGCAATAAAAGTTAAACATGAGTATCAAAAATTTAACATGTGAATGAAACTAACTATTTACTTGGCTACATTTTACCATATGTTCTACAACATGGAAACAGACATATACATAAGAATATTTCTGATATTCAATATATTCGAAGACCATTAAATGAATATATAAAAATATTCTAGCATATTCAAGGACCTTTATACGAATATAAAAGTAGTCTAATATCCAATTGAGCCAAGTTCCTATAATCCATCTGACAGGTGAAAGAAGCCACTAGAAGCAAGACCAGATGCGTCCACTGACGGCTTACACTGCGTCTCAGGAGTCTCACACTCGTGACGAACACGGAAACATGATACACCGTAGTAAGTACAAGGGACAACAATAACGAGTGACTAGTCAGGGTTGCACCCGTCGGCACTAGTCCAAGCCCCTGACCACGTGTGCACACACAAGCTCATTGCCTTGAGCCAGGTCTCTAACTTGTTTTTCCCCCAGTAGGATGCTATTGTAAGGCAGGGGCCCACGGAAACTAGGTTAAAAATCGTATATCGGGATTACCTAGTCACCCCTCCTATGTGGTTCGACTCGTCGTCGCTAGGCTACGTCTAGTGGATCAGTCAAATAGAGATAAGAAGTTAACTTTAATAGAATATGAAAACACGTTATAAGCGAAAGAAATGATAATGCACAATATAACAACATATCATGATTTATAACTATGTCTAAGCATGCTAAACATTCAGCATTAAGCACATAATCAGGAGAATGTGATGAAAATGCAATAAAACTATATGCTAGAAAGAATGACAGTCTAGACTTGGCCGCAAAGGTCAATAGGTGGTCACTCAACATGCCATTTACATGACAATAGCGGTTAGTCTGACGGCCGCTACATTCTTTCTGATTATTAAAACGGAAACCTGTAAATAAGTGTACAAAGATGGAATGGTCTAGCCTGATCCGCTAAGCCGAGAGACGGTCATGGGAAAGGCCGCTCTACAACAGTAGCAGTCAGCCATATGGCCGTTACACTCTCAATTCAACATACATGATTTCCATATCCATAAAGCTTTAATTGCACATAGCGAATAAAGCTAAACAATTTATAAATCATGGGATCAATTCATCATTCAACACATTCATATTATTATCACAGCATAGGAGCATATGAAAAGTATAACTCATGCATCAATAAATGTGCCACAGTTTATAAAACTATTTAAACATGGTAAATATGCAACATGAAACGCATAAAGAAATGAATAGGCATAAGTTGAAATTCTGTAGGACATGGCGGTTGAATATTAGTCTGCCACATTCTCGACCCCCTCCCGGTCGACCAAAATCGACGGGAAATCACAACTTTTAACCTGTTCCCTGCCATTCCACCATCATGATACGATAGTTTATCGTCTATGAACTCAGCAGCGATGGGCATGCTCCAAAAACATAAAGACGATGTTCATGCTCCAAAAACATAAAGACGATGGGCATGCCGTTTAAAACATAAAGACAATGGGCATGGCAGAGGAATGATCTAACGAGCTAGGGTATCGATCCCCCTACCTTAATCGCGACGAAAACTCTATTCCGACCGCATTCAAGTCGAGGGTCGCCGCGGCTCGCCTTTGTCCGGTCGTCACCACGCTCCGTGGTTCATCTCGAGGTTTATGTCACGGTGTTCCTCGCATCGCAGGGAAACCCTCCCGTCGGTCCTATCGAGGCAAGATGGCCGCCCCCCTCCGGATTCCAAGCCGAGAACGGCGATTTAGCTGCGAAAAGGGGAGAGAGGGCCGCCCGTCGATGGCCGCGGGATCGCGCCTCTGCGCCAGGGTTCGACTCCGTCGAGGGCGCCGCCGCGCTCCTCTCCCTGCAGGCTCGCCGGTGAAGCTCCAACACCTCCTCCGTGGCCTTCGGGTCGCCGCACGCCGAGAAGAAGAAAGGGGGAGAGGGTTCACGGGCGTTTGGGCGAAAGGGGGTTAGGGAGAGAGAGAAGAGATCCGTCGGTTCTCTTCTCAGGAAAAAAACTTGCAATATTATATTTTTTTTAAAAAAACTCTAATTGCTAAAAAACCTTAAGTTAAGCAAAATTGTATAAATGCCCCATTTAATTTCTTAAAACCTTATATAAAAGCACAAAGCCCACTAAACTAGGCCCAATAAACCCGATAAAATAGCCAAAATTCACGTCTCTAGACACACTTCAATACCGAGAAGGATCCGATGAGAATCCATCAACTATCGGATCTTATAGTCCCTCCCTCCTAATAGAACTTTCATCCTCGAAATTTAGAACTACTAACTCAGGGTATGGGAAGAACTCACCCAAGCATAAAATACAATGCCCCCTAAAATAGGTTCTGATGTACGTGACATGAACGAGATAAAACAACCATAAAAGTCTACTAATCACTACTCCACGTAAAACCTAACCTCACGCTAACAATGGAACACTAAAATAATAAAATTAACAATACAGAACACCAAATTCACATAGAAGCATAACCAAAGCACCAATTCCTGTCCAACTAGGAGGAAGTCAATTACCTTCTCAAAAGACTAGCCATGCATCTAGCAACGCTGAGAATCTAATCTCACCACATCCAAAACTTAATACAATGGCTAAGATAGCTCCTCAGGACAACCTCACACCAAAAGTCTTACTCGGTTGCACCTGCAGTACCTCCGAACTTTAGGAACCATCCTCTAAGGCTAAAGTAAAACCTAAGCATACACGTCAATGCATATATCATGGAGCAAAACATCAATTTCACAAATTAAACAAAGCTATACAGAAATCATAACCTAACCTTTCAAGACGAACTCCACATGCCTGCCCAGCAAAAGCATGTGACACTTCCACTATCTATGAGTCACGCTAACGAGATGATGCGGGACGAGACACGGACACGACAAGCTCGTGATCGTCCCTTAACGAGGGAAGCGTCGGACATGCGCGGTTGAGAAATCGGCAAGAGCTAGGGTGGTCGGCTCGCACTTTCGTGCCCGGATCGGGTCACGGGACGGTCTCGCACTCTCTCGCAGCAGCGGTAATGAATAAATAAAGCGAGCTAGATATCCCTACACATGCTCTCTCGCAGCGGCATAAACAAATATATATGAAGTAAGCAAAATGCCAGGCAAGGAGCGAACACGATACCTCCACGCGCTCGGCGTGGGGACGACGGACCCGGCCGAAACTCGTACTCCCGGGATAAATATTACACCATATTACAGCAAATGAATTATTGCCCACTCCACGCAGGGAGGTAAAGGGCTACACAAACGGGCCCGGAGGACCGAATTCGGGTTGACGGGCGACTTCTCGCGTCTCTTCGGCAGCACCCGAACTTGTGACTGTGGGGCCCACGTGCTGTCTGGAGGGGCCGTGTGGGACCCGGTGGCACCGCTGTAGTGGGGACACTTAGAGAAGTGTTCCCCGGGCTGGCGGCACGCTGGTTCACAGGCCGGAGGCCGGGCGACTCCGTTCGGCACCGGTCGGAAAAACTGATCGGAAATCTGCCAGTTCTGTATTTCAGCGCGCGCTCCGGCGAGAACGGACGCTGCGATCAGCACCGGTGTCAGAATGCAACGAGATCAGAGCCGTTGGAAAGCTGCTTAGAAGTACTGCAGTCTAGTGGCCTTCAAGAAAATTCACCAGATTTGTACTTTGTGTTGGCGAATTTTATATGCTGCTGTTTGTTAGTAACCGAAGACTAAGATCTGCAGAGAACTTTCCTGTTGATTGCCTTTGACCGTGAAGTAGATGTCCGAATTTGAAGATGTGTTCTTCAGAAAGGTTGTAGGAAAGCGAACAAGGAAATCAAGACTATTTTTGGATCTGGATTTGGAGGTGGTGGTGATTTGTTCGGATTTTGGAAGTGGAGGGTGGTCAGATCTGGGATCTGACTAAAAACACTGTATCAGAGGAAGAACATGAATTTCTAAAAATAGATAGAAGGCTGATACAAAATTAAGAAAATTTGTGGAGGTAGGGGGTGATGGACAGAACTCCCAGTAAATTTGGGAGGGTTTGGACAAATCAAAAAGATGGTCGGAGGGGGAGAACTCAGAGGTTCTGTCACTGTAGATAGAAACCTGGCAGATCTGGGATGACAGGTTGGATGAAAATGTAAAAATACTAAACGATGGAATTTTGGTGTGAAAATTTAGGTGGATCTTGGGATGCAAGGGTAGAACACACCATAAAAATTGTAGCTTGAGATCTTTACGTGGAGGAGAGAAGATATTCGGACAAGAAGCATCTATCCAGGATGGACAGAACACCGAAGGCGGCTCCGCGGCGGCGTGATGGCGGCACGGACGGTGGCGGCACAGATGATCACCGGAGATAGAGGGGAGGGGATAGAAGATAGAAATCACTCTAGAACTGGAGGTTGGAGGAGAGAAACCAGAGGGAGAGAGGAGGGGCTCAAGAACACTCTTGATTTTCTAATAATTTTCCATTCATTTCTTCATTAATCTCTAATGACACTATACATAGGCTTATATAGAAAATGGCAAGGGGTGGGGGGCTGGGAATTTCATGGGAAATAAGTCATTTTCTTCCCCCATGTGGTCAAAACTCAAAAAAAATAAATTACATATGAATGGAGCACTCCTTTGACTAGGTAGGTAAGGTAGGTGGCCAACCTTTGAAATTTTAACCCCTTTGTCTCCCATGTGGTCAATTAGCATTCAAACCTTCTAGATGGCCACCTAGGATGGTTGAGCAGCCCCACATGGATGAGGTGGACCAATGGGGAAGGGGAGGGGCCCCCCTAACTGGACCTACTACACATTTGCACAAAAACCCACATAATCCTAGGGAATGACACATTGGCTTACAAAGCCTTACAATTGTACATATACTTTCCCAAGGATATAAAAGTAAATAAAAGGACTCAAATGTAAAAATAAAAGTTAAAGCTCGGCGTCGATTCCCATCACGAGATGGTTGAGGACACTCACAGAGATAGTGTCCCACCCGACCACATCTATAGCAACTACGAAACAGGCATTGACTCGACACATGGCCCTCTTGAGTGCACGCAGAACAAATCCTGGCCATAACAACTTCTGGACAAACTTGTCTAGGATAAGGACACTGCACAGGCTGCTTAGGTCTCAATGGATAATCACGGACCATGTGACCTAGCTGGTCACACCGGAAACACACCATTGGCATTGAACATGGTCGTCCCTGATGATGACCGCCACACCTCAGACATGGTCTCGGCTGACTTATAACCAATCCCTGTCACTGAGAAGGCACATATTGTGGCACACCGCCAGCTGAAGCTTGCCGGTCACGCCGCTTCTTAGATCTTCTAAACATCCGCTTAAACTTCGGCTTCTGCTTCTGTTTTCCCTCCTGAGGTTGACTCGGAACAAGTGTAGAAGGTCTAGGTAACATCACTTGCTGCACGAGAAATTGTTGTGACTCACCCTGATGAACTTGCACCACTCGAGTCTGTTCCTGAACCCTCAGAAAGTCCATCTCTAAGATAGCCGCAGTCCGAATAGCTATTTTCAAATTACTCACACCAGCCATCATAAGAGTACGACGGATCTCTGACCTCAACCCTTCGATGAACTGTTGGGTCAGTATCACTTGATTTATCATGATAGGTGGAGAGAACCTTCTCAACGCTCTGAATCAGGCCGCATAAGTAGCAACTGAAAATCCTTCCTGCCGCAAAGCTAGAAACAGAGATGATTACAGGAACAGATTAGTTGGTCTCGGTGCTTCAGGGACTACAATAGTGGGTAAGGATACCATTCCACGATGCACCAATTAAGCCCTTACTGCCTGCTCCACCGGAAGCCGAACTTCTTCTCGCTGCGCCCTGGAAATCTTAAACGCACAAAACGGAAACGATTAAGAGGAAAGCACAGAATAACCTAAACTAGCAGATGAGTGTACGGGACTTCTGGACTAGCAATCACTGCATTTACTTTACATTGCTATACACCACCACAACAATACTCTGATGACATCTGTGATGAACCAGGGTCCGGATACTGGGTAAATCCGATACCACTTGGATCCTGCGAGGCATCCCAAGAGCGGAAAAGCTCCTTAATGGGATAAAAGGGTTGTCGTGGGATGTACAACAATCTAAAATAAGTGCAGGAAAGAAGGAATTGAAATTTAAAATTTCTTTTCATATAAATTTCATCGTTTACATGCTTTAAACAAGACAGTAGTCTAGTCACTGTACAAGACCCTGTACAAGTTCCCAAAGTACAACTCAAAAGAAAAGTACAAAGTCTAGGGGCATACCCCGACTGACACGTGCTGGTTGACCTATCAACAGTCTTCAAGCCACGCTTGAAAGTCAAGCCTACTGCACTTCACCTATAACCAAAAAGGGTGAGCCTCATTTCATTGGCTCAGTAGGGGTCACACAGATCCCTACCTCACAACAAACATTACAAGAAAAATATCACAATTGCATGGAACATAAGCAATTAAATAGAACTGCATGAAAATGTCAATAGATTAACATAACTAAGAATTACTAGAAAGACAAGTAATCAGGATACCACACATTACATGAAGATTAACAGTTCATGGCAAATCTGGACATCATTAAGACGTATGATTACATACAAGGATCACATGTTCATCACGAGAGGGAAATGAATCACATGGAGAAGCAATAAAAGTTAAACATGAGTATCAAAAATTCAACATGTGAATGAAACTAACTATTTACTTGGCAACATTTTACCATATGTTCTACAACATGGAAACGAACATATACATAAGAATATTTCCGATATTCAATATATTCGAATACCATTAAATGAATATATAAAAATATTCTAGCATATTTAAGGATCTTTATACGAATATAAAAGTAGTCTAATATCCAATTGAGCCAAGTTCCTATAATCCATCTGACAGGAGAAAGAAGCCACTAGAAGTAAGACCAGATGCATCCACTAACGGCTTACACAGCGTCTCAAGAGTCTCACACTCGTGACGAACATGGAAACAGGAGACACCGTAGTAAGTACAAGGGACAATTGTAACGAGTGACTAGTCAGGGTTGCACCCGTCGGCGCTAGTCCAAGCCCCTGATCACGTGTGCACACACAAGCTCATTGCCTTGAGCCAGGTCTCTAACTAGTTTTCCCCCAGTAGGACGCTACTGTAAGGCAGGGGCCCACGGAAACTAGCTTAAAAAATTGTATATCGGGATTATCTAGCCGCCCCTCCCAGGTGGTTCGACTCGTCGTCGCTAGGCTACGTCTAGTGGATCAGTCAAATAGAGATAAGAAGTTAACTTTAATAGAATATGAAAACACGTTATAAGCGAAATAAATGATAATGCGCAATATAACAACATATCATGATTTATAACTATGTCTAAGCATGCTAAACATTCAGCATTAAGCACATAATCAGGAGAATGTGATGAAAATGCAATAAAACTATATGCTAGAAAGAATGACATTCTAGACTTGGCCGTAAAGGTCAATAGGTGGTCACTCGACATGCCATTTACATGACAACAGCGGTTAGTCTGACGGCCGCTACATTCTTTCTGCTTATTAGAACGGAAACCTGTAAATAAGTGTACAAAGATGGAATGGTCTAGCCTGATCCGCTAAGCCGAGAGACGGTCACGGGAAAGGCCGCTCTACAATAGTAGCAGTCAGCCATATGGCTGTTACACTCTCAATTCAACATACATGATTTCCATATCCATAAAGCTTTAATTGCACATAGCGAAGAAAGCTAAACAATTTATAAATCATGGGATCAATTCATCATTCAACACATTCATATTATTATCACAGCATAGGAGCATATGGAAAATATAACTCATGCATCAATAAATGTGCCACAGTTTATAAAACTATTTAAACATGGTAAATATGCAACATGAAACGCATAAAGAAATGAATAGGCATAAGTTGAAATTCTGTAGGACATGGCAGTTGAATATTAGTCCGCCACAATCTCTACCCCCTCCCGGTTGACCAAAATCGACAGGAAATCACAACTTTTAACCTGTTCCCGGCCATTCCACCATCATGATACGATAGTTTATCGTCTATGAACTCAGCAGTGATGGGCATGCTCCAAAAACATAAAGATGATGTTCATGCTCCAAAAACATAAAGACGATTGGCATGCCGTTTAAAACATAAAGACAATGGGCATGGCAGAGGAATGATCTAACGAGCTAGGGTATCGATCCCCCCTACCTTAATCGCGACGAAAACTCTATTCCGACCGAATGCAAGTCGAGGGTCGCCGCGGCTCGCCTGTGTCCAATCGTCACCACGCTCCGTGGTTCATCTCGAGGTTGATGTCACGGTGTTCCTCGCATCACAGGGAAACCCTCCCGTCGGTCCTATCGAGGCAAGATGGCCGCCCCCCTCCGGATTCCAAGCCGAGAACGGCGATTTTGCCGTGAAAAGGGGAGAGAGGGCCGCCCGTCGACCGCCGCGGGATCGCGCCTCCACGCCAGGGTCCGACTCCGTCGAGGGCGCCGCCGCGCTCCTCTCCTTGCAGGCTCACCGGTGAAGCTCCGGCGCCTCCGCCGTGGCCTTCGGGTCACCGCGCGCCGAGAAGAAGAAAGGGGGAGAGGGTTCACGGGCGTTCGGGCGAAAGGGGGTTAGAGAGAGAGAGAGAGAGAAGAGAACCGTCGGTTCTCTTCTCAGGAAAAAAACTTGTGATATTATATTTTTTTAAAAAAAACCTCTAATTGCTAAAAAATCTTAAGTTAAGCAAAATTGTATAAATGCCCCATTTAATTTCTTAAAACCTTATATAAAAGCACAAAGCCCACTAAACTAGGCCCAATAAACCCGATAAAATAGCCAAAATTCATGCCTCTGGACACACTTCAATACCGAGAAGGATCCGATGAGAATCCATTAACTACCGGATCTTACAGTCCCTCCCTCTTAATAGAAATTTCATCCTCAAAATTTAGAACTACTAACTCAGGGTATGGGAAGAACTCACCCAAGTATAAAATACAATGCCCCCTAAAACAGGTTCTGATGTATGCGACATGAACGAGATGAAACAACCATAAAAGTCTACTAATCACTACTCCACGTAAAGCCTAACCTTACGCTAACAATGGAACACTAAAATAATAAAATAAACAGTACAGAACACCAAATTCACATAGAAACATAAAGAAAGCACGAATTCCTGTCCAACTACGAGGAAGTCAATTACCTTCTCAAAAGACTAGCCATGCATCTAGCAACGCTGAGAATCTAATCTCGCCACATCCAAAACTTAATACAATGGCTAAGACAGCTCCTCAGGACAACCTCGCACCAAAAGTCTTACTCGGTTGCACCTGCAGTACCTCCGAACTTTAGGAACCATCCTCTAAGGCTAAAGTAAAACCTAAGCATACACATCAATGCAGAAATCATGGAGCAAAACATCAATTTCACAAATTAAACAAAGCTATACTGAAATCATAACCGAACCTTTCAAGACGAACTCCACATGCCTACCCAACAAAAGCATGTGACACTTCCACTATCTATGAGTCACACTAATGAGATGGTTGAGGACACTCACAGAGATAGTGTCACACCCGACCACATCTATAGCAACTATGAAACATGCATTGACTCGGCACATGGCCCTCTTGAGTGCACGCAGAACAAATCCTGGCCGTAACAACTTCTGGGCAAACTTGTCTAGGATAAGGACACTGCACAGGCTGCTTAGGTCTCAACGAATAATCACGGACCACGTGACCTAGCTGGTCACATCGGAAACACACCATTGGCATTGAACATGGTCGTCCCTAATGATGACCGCGACACCTCGGACATGGTCTCGGCTGACTTATAACCAATCCATGTCGCTGAGAAGGCGCAGATTGTGGCACACCGCCAGCTGAAGCTTGCCGGTCACGCCGCTTCTTAGATCTTCTAAACATCCGCTTAAACTACCGCTTCTGCTTCTATTTTCCCTCCTGACGTTGACTCGGAACAGGTGTAGAAGGTCTAGGTAACATCACTTACTGCACGAGAAATTGCTGTGAGTCACCCTGATGAACTTGCACCACTCGAGTCTGTTCCTAAACCCTCAGAAAGCCCATCTCTAAGATAGCCGTAGTCCGAATAGTTGTTTCCAAATTACACACACCAGCCATCATAAGAGTACGACGGATCTCTGACCTCAACCCTGCGATGAACTGTTGGGTCAGTATCACTTGATTTATCATGATAGGTGGAGCGAACCTGCTCAACTCTCTGAATCTGGCCGCATAACTAGCAATTGAAAATCCTTCCTGCCGCAAAGCTAGAAACAGAGATGATTGCAGGAGCAGATCAGTTGGTCTCGGTGCTTCAGGGACTACAGCAGTGGGCAAGGATACCATTCCACGATGCACCAATTGAGCCATTACTGCCTGCTGTGGACGCACTAAAATTCGCTCATTCAGGCGGTTCGTCTATTACGTGCGTGGGCGTGCCAATCACAAAGTGGCAATTTATTGGGGCCCCGAAGAGCCCATGGTGCGCTCGATGTGACATCGTCAGACGATTGTGTGGTTCGTGTCGGGACCAAAACCCGCCGCGTCATAAAGGTCACGACGTCATTTACATCCCCCGTACGAGGGAACACCCTTGATTAATCGCCGAGATTCAGGGCCTCATGGCCAGGGTATCGATTGCATGGAAGGTCTATTACGAGGTATTGAAATCCTCGCGCGAGGGCGAGAAGAAAACCATTCGGGATCATGTCGGTCGTGTACTAACCATTTAATGTTCGGACGAATGTCCATCTCGAGAAAATCACGGTTGTCGAGGGAAAACCGGAACGCATGTATGCCAAGGTACGGCAAATTTGTTGTTCGGAAGAGCGGAAAACGTTCGGCCGAGCCTCGGTTGGAGCGGTCGAAAACCAGTAAATCTGTTGGCCCGGTGCAAGAGCAAACTGCGACCATACTGCTGTGGGCCCCCCGCGGTCGAAACAAGACTTGCATCAGCGTCATTAATATTTCCGGTGCCAAGGGGTAACGGGGGAATATCCCTTGAATCAGCTGGAAAGTCCTATGTCTAGGGAAGCGAACGTTCGAAACGTGTTGGTCATTCAGGAGACCGTTTAGTGTTCGGACGAGTGTCCGGCTTGAGAATATCGTAGTCATCGCGGGAGGACCTGGAACATATGTATGCCGGGATACGGTAAATACATTGTTCCGAGACACTGAAAATATTCGGTTAAATCTCGATTAGTGTAGCAGGAAACTAGAGAATTTATTGGCCCGGTGCGAGATCGAGTCGGGACCATACCGGGGGCGCCTCCCGCTGTCCAAACAGGGCTTGCGTGGGAATCATTAATGTTCCCGATGCCGGAGGGAAACGGGGAAGAGTCCCGGGACTAGATTCCAAAACCAAAACATGTTCGAAGGAAGCGAGCTATAGGCCGAGGCTGTGGGTTAGACAATGACCATAATCGGGACAGACCCGAGGTCCAAGCACAGCCCACAAAGGCCTTGTTGATATTCCCATGCAGAGGGTCTAGAGATGACGGGAGCCATCTCGTTCTATTCAGATTTCATCGGTCACTTGCGGACCGTTTGATATTCGGACAAGGGTCCATATTGAAGGTACGACGTAGATAGAAACAACCCCGTACAAATGTATGCAGAGTTCGCGGCAATTTCAATGAAAGGGGGGAACGAATCCCGATAGGGTGAATCCGATTTGGCAAGCTATTGGCCCAGAGCAATACTGGGTTACGACCACGTCGGGGTGGGAGCCATCGGCCATGTTGGTTGCTCACAGGTCTTTTCATGTTCAGACACAGGTCCGTAATAGAAACGCGGCGAAAATCAAGGTGAACCCGTTCAAATGTCTGCCGAACGTGCGGCAATTTTCGTAGTGGCTCGAAAGGGATCCGGCCTGAGAAACGAGTCCGGTTTAATCGGAATGTCGGCCCAAGGCGAGGTCGGGTCATGGCCAGTTCGGGATCATTCCCGAGACTCAGACCCAACCTAGAAGGGCGACATCGTTGTTCCTTCAGCACCGGGCCACGGGAGAGTCGGGGCTTCTATATAGATTTTTATCGTCTTCTTTATCTGGGATTTTAGTCGTAAGATTTGGTGCTGTTTATTCCCCTTTATGTATTTGTTCTGGATGATTTTTGTTTTATTTTGTTTTATTTTTATTATTATGTTCTTCTTTTTCTACTATTATTATTACTATTTCACATTTTTTTGTTTATTTCTTATGTATATTCAGATTTATTTATTTATCATAATTTTTTTAATTTATTATTATCATTATCATTATTATTATCATTATATATATTTTTGGAGAGAGAGTGGGCCGCTAGAGGGCTAAAAAGGGTGTACCGCTGAAGGGCTGAGGGAGTGTGCCGCTGAGGGGCTAAAAGGGTGTACCGCTGAAGGGCTGAGGAGTGTGCCGCTGAAGGGCTAAAAGGGTGTACCGCTGAAGGGCTAGGGAGTGTGCCGCTGAAGGGCTAAAAGGGTGTGCCGCTGAAGGGCTAGGGAGTGTGCCGTTGAAGGGCTAAAAGGGTGTACCGCTGAAGGGCTGAAGGAGGTGTTCCGCTGGGGCGCTGGCTGGGGAGTGTATCGGCAAAGGAGGGGAAGGGTGGCGCAGGGTGTCCCAAGGGTGCACTGGAGAAGCGCCAAGAGAGTGTGCCGGGGAAGCCCACGGATAGTGTACTGGTGAAGGAAAGGGGGGTAGCATGCTGACGAAGACATTCCAAAGAGCGCCGGCGAAGGGAGGAGAGGAGCATGCCGGGCTAACTCAAAGTTTGTACATCGTCTGCTAGAGTCTACACATTATCCATTTGCTACAACTCGAAGTCTGTGCATTGGCTGCTAGCACACACGCAGAGTCTGCACATTCCTCAGCCCAAAGTCTATACACTGGCTGCATTCATCAGCTCAAAGTCTATACATTGGCTGCATTCATCAGCTCAAAGTCTATACATTGGCTGGTCACCGCAACACAAAGTCTGTACATTCGTCAGCTCAAAGTCTATATATTGGCCAGCTGAAAATCTGTACGTTGTCCATTGGCTACAGCTCAAAGTTTATACATTGGCCAGCTCAAAGTCTGTATGTTGTCCATTGGCTGCAGCTCAAAGTCTATACATTGGCCAGCTCAAAGTCTGTACGTTGTCCATTGACTGCAGCTCAAAGTCTATACATTGGCCAGCTCAAAGTCTGTACGTTGGCCAACTCAAAGTCTATACATTGTCCGTTGGTTGCAGCTCAAAGTCTATACATTGGCCAACTCAAAGTCTATACATTGGCCAGCTCAAAGTCTGTACATTGTTGTCACAAGCATATTAAGCCCACACATTCGTTCACGGCATGTCTGAACATCCATTTCCAATGTGCATACTTCACTGTCTTCATTTGTGCAATCCTTCACGCAAAGTCTATACATTGTTTGTTGTTGTGTTCGTGCATCAATCTGCCAAGTCTGTACATTGTGTTCCACTTCGGGGAGACGGTGGAAGAAGAAGTGAGACGGTGAGGAGGAGTGTGCCGCTGAAGGGCCGAGAAGGTGTGTCGTTGAAGGGCTATTAGAGCGCACCGCTGAAGGAAGGTTAGAGGTGTGCCGGCCAACGAGGGTGGAGGGCGTACCGGCGAAGGCTGGGACAGACGTGCCGATGAAGGCCCATTCCTCTGTTACTTATTTCTAAGGCTTTTCTTTTCTTCTTTTCTTTGATTTTGCGTAGTTTTATACAAATCTTTTCTCCTTCTTCTTGCAATCTGTTGTTGCTCTATTTATTTGTTGCTCTTGTTATCTTTTGATATGTATTTATTATCCCATTTGTTTGTTGCATCCCTTTGCCTTTTAACGTCTTGTTATTTTCTAACAAAAATTCGGCAGCATCTCCCCTTGACCCGAGCGTAAGGGAGATAAAGGGAACGTGCCCACATGGAGTGGCGGAACCCGACAACTGGAGGTGGGCGCCCGAGGGCGGCAACACCTTAATAAAACCTCAGAAAACACGGGGAAAATAACGAGCCGAAGACCTCTAAGACTGGATAGGGTGTATGGGGGGTTAGCCAAGGCGTGCCGGCCAAGGACGAGCACAGGGTGCTTGAGGGGTGTACCGGGCTAGGGAGAGGCCAGGTGTGCCGCTGGGGCACCAAGGGGGAGTGTACCGCTGGGGGGGGCTACTATGGGTGTGTCGGCCAAGACGCCGGAAGGGTGTGCCGCTGGGGAAAAGTGCAAGTGCATCGGACAGGGCTCCCAAAAGGGTTGGTCTGCTAACGGGGCGGGGTGATCAAACCCACAGGGACTTCCGGCAAGAGGAAAAAAGGTTCAAAGGGGAAGACACAGGTGAAGGCATGGGCTTTATAGGGAGAGGTTCGTAACCTCAAACCATTCAAGATGATGCCACATCCGGAGGAAACCGTCGGCATGAGGGATGAACACAAACACCGAAAAGTAAAGGGAAAGACGATCAAACGCACTGTGGCTCACAACCAACGAGACGAAGAGACAACCCACTGAGGGGGATGATCTTCATTCATGGGGGAGCAAAGGGCCATAGCCGTTCGCATGCATTACAAAACACGCCCAAGCTAAAGCTACGGGCAAGAAAGAAAACCAAAGAACAAAAGAACGGAGAAGGAGAAAACAAAGAACAAAAGAAGAGGAGGTGTTGGGGATCGAGGGAGGGACGACCGTCCACTGCTCTTTCCCCCACCTTCCCCTGCTACATCAAGCCCTCTCTCTCTCTCTTACTCTCTTCTCTTTGCCTGGTGGTTGTCGAAAGACTCCAAGCCGGAGCCCTCTCCCTTCTCTTCTCTCTTCTTTTCTTCTCGTAGGTGGCTTTGTGTCTCTTCGTCTCTTCTCCCCGTGTGCCTCTTCTCTGTGTATGGGCCTCTCTCCCTCTTCTTCACCGGAATGGGAGTGGTTTTATACTCCCAGCAGCGGGAGCCCTCGAGCATGGTAGTCGGGGGTGGGAAGCGGCTGGTCATGATGGGGTTTGACTTCCCCCGTCCTGGATGTCAGGGGAGTAGCCTGCGTGGCCCAACCTTTGGTTGACACCTCGGACAGCTCACTGCGCGCCAAGGATACGTAGAGCATGGGCATCACGTCATTCAGCTGTTGAAACGCCTTCACGCTGTGCCGCTGGAAGGCTCAATAAGTGTGCCGCAGGAGGGCCAAAAGGGCTTGCCGCTGAAGTCCCAAATGGGCGTGCCGTTGAAGCCCCAAATGGGCGTGCCGCTGAAGGCCAAATGGGCGTGCCGCTGAAGCCCCAAATGGGCGTGCCGCTGAAGGCCACCAGGGGTGCATTTCTGAGCCCGTTCTGAGCACGAGTCATGGCCCGTTTTATTTCCGCCGTGGCCCGTGGTTTGCGAGGCCCTTGGTGGTTGATTTCTTTTCACTGTCGTGACTCCGGAGACGGCTTCACGGTTGTGTGTGTATTCAGAGAGTCCGGATGGCCTTCCCTTCTTCACAGTCTCTTCAGTTGACATTGTTGTTGATGCTGGACTAGTTGGGACATATAATAGTGCAATTTTGCATGTCCACAAATGCCCCCCACCCACGGGTAGTGCAGGCGAAGGATAAGCCAGGCGATGCCCGTGGGTGTACTTGTCTCTTCTTTCCTTTGTCGGCGTCGATAGGGTGTCGGGAGCTGATGTGGTATGCTTGTCTCTTCTTCTCTTTGTCAGTGCCGACGGGATGCCGGGAACTGAAACAGCATGTTGGTCTCTTTGTCTCTTCATCAGGGCCGACGGGGTGTCGGGAACCGACATAGCTTATTGTCTTTTGGTCTCTTGGTCGGCGCCGACAGGGTGCCGGGAGCTGACCTGGTTTGTTGGTCCCTTTGTCTCTTCTTCAGTGCCGACAGGATGCTGGGAACTGACATGATATGTTGGTCTCTTTATCTCTTTGTCAGTGTCGACAGGGTGCCGGGAGCTGACATGGTTTGTTGTCTCTTGGTCTCTTCGTCAGTGCCGACAGGGCGCCGGGAGCTGACATGGTTTGTTGGTCTCTTTGTCTCTTCGTCAGTGCCGACATGGTGTCGGGAGCTGACCTGGTTTGTTGATCTCTTTGTCTCTTCGCCAGTGCCGACAGGGTGTCGGGAGCTGACCTGGTTTGTTGGTCTCTTTGTCTCTTCGCCAGTGCCGACAGGGTGCCGGGAGCTGACCTGGTTTGTTGGTCGCTTGGTCTCTTCGTCAGCGCCGACAGGGTGCCGGGAGCTGACCTGGTTTGTTGGTCTCTATGTCTCTTCGTCAGTGCCGACAGGGTGCCGGGAGCTGACATGATATGTTGGTCTCTTTGTCTCTTCGTCAGCGCCGACAGGGTGCCGGGAGCTGACCTGGTTTGTTAGTCTCTTCTTCTCTTCATCAGTGCCAATAGGGTGTCGGGCACTGACATGGTATGTTGATCTCTTTGTCTCTTCGTCAGCGCCGACAGGGTGCCGGGAGCTGACCTGCTTTGTTAGTCACTTCTTCTCTTCATCAGTGCCAACAGGGTGTCGGGCGCTGACATGGTTTGTTTGTGTCTTTTTCTCTTCATCAGTGCCAAGAGGGTGTCGGGCGCTGACATGGTTTGTTTGTCTTTTTTTCTTCTTCTATTTTTTAACCACATTACTGGTGCAAGCGCCCTTTCGGGTTTTCGCCGACACCAGCCCTCTCTTACTTTTGCCTACGTGCCCTCTCAGATTTTCACGTGGCGGGGTACCCAAATTTGCCTGTAGCGCCCTTTCGGGTTTCCGCCATAGCTGGGTTATTGCCATTTTTGCCCTTGTTCCCGTGTAGGGGCAAGTCCGGCAGGGCACCTCTGTTTTAAGCCCTTTTCTCTCTTTTTTTTTGACGAGTGGATAACATGTGATTGTTGGCTAGGGCCCAAAGCCTTGCGCCGAAAGACAGGGTTCATTCGTTGGCAAGGTGACAATGCCAACGCAATAAGGGATTTTCCGCTGATTAGGACGTAAGGTCCGTAATGGCAATATCGTATAGAGTGGGCGGCTAGGGCACGAAGCCTTGCGTCGGAACGGGACTTATTCGTTGGCAAGGGGCTAATGCCAGGCAAGGATAGAGATTCTGCCGATTCGGGCGTAAGGCCCACAATGGCGATTTGCATGAGAGAAGGTGGCTAGGGCACGAAGCCTTGCGCCGAAAGATAAGGTTCTTTCGTTGGCAAGAAGATAATGCCAACGCAACGGGTTTTTTTTCTTGCCGCTTCGGACGTAAGGTCTGTGATGGCAATATTGTGTAAGTGCAGGTGGCTAGGGCACGAAGCCTTGCGCCGGAAAAGGACTTATTTGTTGGCAAGGAACTAACGCCAACACAGGGGTGGAGCCGTCTTTGCCCGTGCGGCTGCCCGTCGATACGTAGGGGCGTGCGGACGGGAGACATATGTATATACACATATATATATGTATATCATTATTATTATTACTTTCTCTTATTTCTGTTTCTTTCTCTCTCTTTTTTTTTCTCTTCTCCTTTCTTATCTTCTTTTCTCTCTTTTTTTTGTCGAAATTCCCCCCTTCTCTTCCCCTTTTTTTCTTTTTTTCTTTTTTTTATTCTCTTCCTCTTTTACCGTCTTTCCTCTTTTACACATAAAGAGAGTACATCTCGCCAGAGCGTGCCGCCGGGACACTTGAAAGGCGCGCTGGGGGAGAGCACAAGAGGGTGTGCCACGTAAGGCACTCCGAAAGTGTGCCGCCGGGGGCGCGTGGGAGTGTGCCGGATGGGGCATGTCATCGGTGTGCCGCTGGGGCACCGGGAGTGTGCCGTTGGAGCGGCAGAAGGGCGTGCCGCTGGAGGCTTCACAATGGGTGTGCCACTGAGGGCACTTAGTAGTGTGCCGCTGGAGGCCTTGCAGGCTACTACGCCGTTGGAGCACTTCAAGAGTGTTTCTTTTTCCTCTCTTCTTCTCTTCACCTTCTCTTCTCTTTTCTCCCCTTCTATATTCCCCTGCACGTAAACATGGGGTGAGAATTTATTTAGTGTCCACGAATCGGGAAAGCTGGTTACAAAAGCCTAAATTGGGGAGCGGGTAGGCTGCCAGAGCCAGAATTGGAAAAGCGGGCCATCGGGGCCGAGGTAAGCAGGCTACAAGAGCCAAAGTTGCGAAGCAGGCTATGGAAGCCGAATTGGGAAGGCAGGCCATAAAAGCTAAGGGTGTTGGGAAGCGGGCTGCAAGAGCCGAAATCATGGGAAGCGGGCCGCGGGAGCCAAATCGGGGAGTAGGCCACGAGAGCCGAAATTGGGAAGCAGGCCGCGAGGCCAAAGGTAAGCAGGCTGTGAGAGCCAAGGTTACGGGAGGCGGGCCGTGGAGGCCGGATTGGGGAAGCATGCTATAAAAGCCAAAGGGAATTAGGCTGCAAGAGCCAAAGTTGGGAAGCAGGCTGCAAGAGCCAGAATTATGGGGAGCAGGCTATGGAAGCCAAATCAGGGAAGCAGGCTACAAGAGCCAAAATTGGGGTGCAAGATGTGAACGCTCAAATCGGGGAAGCAGACTATAGAAGCCGAAGTTGGGAGATTAACGAGCCGTGAGGGCAAGAGGTAGGCCATGGGGGCCAAGATTGCGCTCTACGAGCCAGAGCTGGGAAAGTAGGCTTCGCTAGCCGAAATTGAGTTTATTGTATACACATATTATTATTATTTATTATTATTATTATTATTTATATTATAATTTTTATTTAAGCATGCAAGCATTCATTAGCAGACATAGCATAAATATAAGTAAGGCAGCTCCCTCTATAGGGGATAGGATAGGGACATCACCCAAAATTCGTAGACATGGTGCGGGCCACGAGACACAATTGAGGGGTGGTGCACCCGTCAAGAGGATATCGCATGTCTTACATGCATAGCCTAAATTCACGCATTTCACCCGAGGCAATTCTCTGTAGCGTGGTAGTGCAAATGTGTGAACAAAGAGCCCTAACCATAGGGATATGCAGGTTTTCCTGGTGACACTCGAGGATCACTCTAGCGCCTACACATTAGTTCCAGGCTTTCGACTTTCGGTAGCTTCACACAGCCCCCATCTGTTTATTTTGGTAGCGGATTTCACCGTTCGACTAAGATTCATCCTTATTGTGTCTCAATGGGGAGTCTCCTCATGTGTCTCAATGGGGATTCCCGGCTACTAAGATTCATCCTTATTGTGATTCGCTTCACCATTTCGCACGAGTTTCCTCATTTGTTTCAGTGGGGATTCTTGGCTACTCGGATCTGCGTTTCTCTCTCTCTTCTTTTTTTCTCTCTTTTTTTTATCTCTCTCCCTTTTTTTTACAGTGGGGGTAGGCAGCTTTTTCCTCACGATTACCTTTCACGGGAGTGCAGGAATTCAAGTCTCCGTAGAGTGCTAAGAAGAAATTCGGGCAATCCCTATAGTCGAAGGCTATTGAACACATTAAGTGCTAAGTGTGGGAGCGTTGCCTCAGGTTTATTTTGTGAGTTGGGCTTAGCGATTCAGCCATGACTCTTCCCCTTCACGCTTGCACCCGCCATAATCGGGTTCCCTTCGAGCACGTGCCGTGACGCCCGTGCATCAGGAATCGGGGCAGCATTATTATTTAGCAAGGAAACGCGGTCCTAGAAAATTCAAGGAGGTGTATTACTCTATATTAAGAAAACATGCAAGTAGGGTAGCGAAGCAATTCTTATTTTTCTTTCTTTTCTTTTTTTTCTTCTATTTTTTTGCATAAGAACATACTGTCGTTACGTATATGTATCTTGTATGTGCACATAGAATCAAAGCAGCAGCCAGGGTGCTGAGGAAGGAGACCGTGAAGGGCCGAAAGGACATTGGGGAAGCGGGCCATACAAGCCGCAATTGATATTGGAAGTAGGCAACAATAGCCAGAAATCGAGGAGAGAGGGCTGCGAGAGCCAAATTATGGGAAGCAGGCTGCAGGAGCTGAAATTGGGAAGCGGGCTGCAGGAGCCGAAGTTACGGGAGCGGGCCGTGAAGGCCGAATTATGGGAAGCAGGCTGCGAGAGCCAAAGATATTGGGAAGCGTGCTGTAAGAGCCGAAATTATAGGAAGCAGGCTACGGAAGTCAAATCGGGGAAGCATGCTACAAGGGCCAAAATTGGGCAGCGGGCTGCAGGAGCCAAAATTATGGGAAGCGGGCCATGAAGGTCGAAGATATTGGGAAGCGGGCCATAAGAGCCGAAGATATTGGGAAGCGGGCTGCAAAAGCCGAAATTGGGAAGTAGGCCGTGAAGGCCGAATTCTGGGAAGCAGGCTGCAAGGGCCAAAGTTAGGAAGCAGGCCACGATGGCCAAAGGGAAGCAGGCTACGAGAGCTAGAATTGGGAAGCAGGCCACGAAGGCCAAATGTAAGCAAGCTGCAAGAGCCAAAGTTGGGAAGCAGGCTATAAAAGCTAAAGGGAAGCAGGCTGCAAGAGCCAAAGTTGGGAAGCAGGCCACGAAGGCTAAAGGTAAGCAGGCTACGAGAGCCAGAATTGGGAAGCAGGCCACGAAGGCCAAAGGTAAGCAGGCTATAAGAGCCAAAGTTGGGAAGCATGCTATAAAGGCCAAAGGTAAGCAGGCTACGAGAGCCAGAATTGGGAAGTAGGCCACGAAGGCCAAAGGTAAGCAGGCTACGAGAGCCAGAATTGGGAAGCTAGCCACGAAGGCCAAAGGTAAGCAGGCTGCAAGAGCCAAAGTTGGGAAAGCGGACCGTAAGAGCCGAAGGATACTGAAAAGTAGGCTAAAAAGCCAAGGGATATTGGGAGCAGACTGATAGGCCGAGAGATGTTAGAAGTAGGCTATAAAGCCGAAAAGATATCGGAGAGCGCGGTGGGAGGAATGGATTAATCCTGATAGTGGGCCTTGGCCAGAATAACTGAGCCAAGGGGCGTCGAGTAGTAGGATACGAGAGCCGAGGGGAAGGGTTTGTGAAGCGGCGGGTTTGGAGACCACGTCTGCCTCATGCCTCTCTCTCTCTCTTTTTTTTGTGTACAAAGAGGCGGGTACAAAGACCATGTCTGCCTCATGTCTCCTTTTTTCCTTCTCTTCTTCTTTTGTGTGGGGAGGCAGGTGCGAAGACCATGTTCGCCTCGCGGTTGTTCTTTCTCTTCTTCTCTTCTTCTTTTATGGGAAGAGGCGGGCTCGGGGACCACGTCTGTCTCATGTGTATTCTTTCTTTTCTCCTCTTCTTTTGTGTGATTATACGGGCTCGGGGACCACGTCTGCCTCATGTGTATTCTTTCTTTTCTCCTCTTCTTTTGTGTGATTAGACAGGCTCGGGGACCACGTCTGCCTTATGCGTCTTTTCTTCCTTTTCTTCTCTTCTTCTTTTGCGTGGAGAGGCGGGTGCAAAGACCACGTGTGCCTCGTGACTCTTCTTTCTCTTCTTCCTTTGTAGAGAGGCAGGTGCAAAGACCATGTTTGCCTCATGTATGCTTTTTTTCTCTTCTCTTTTCTTTTGCAGAGAGGCAGGTGCAAAGACCATGTTTGCCTCCTGTCTCTTTTTTTTTCTTCTCTTCTTTTGTGTGATGAGACGGGCTCGAGGACCACGTCTGCCTCATGCCTATCTTTTTCTTTATTCTGCTCTTCTTTTCTCATTGATGCTTCCATGCTGGAGTGTATTTCTCTTAATGTGCCCCCAGGTTGGGGTGTAGCTTCATTTGGTATGCATCCCCCCTGAGGGGGTGTGTTTTGCCTCTTCGCTTCTGTGCCCCCAGGCGGGGTGTATTTTTTTGGCTTCTATGTCCCCAGACCAGGATGTGTTTTTTTTTTAATGCCCCCGAGGCAGGGTGTAGCTCTCTTCAAATGCCCCCTTGGTGGGGTATACTCTTCATGGCTTCTATGCCCCCAGGCGGGGTATGTTTCTTCTTCATATGCCCCTGGTACGGGCCGTAGCTCTCTTCAAATGCCCCCAAGTCGGGGTATACTCTTCACGGCTTCTATGCCCCCAGGCGGGGTATGTTTCTTCTTCATATGCCTCTGGTACGGGGCGTAGCTCTCTTCAAATGCCCCCGGGACGGGGGTGTATCTTTTGCTTCTTATGGCCCCATGAGACCAGGGTGAATCTTTTGCTCCTTATGCCCCCCTGAGGCGGGGGTGTATCTCTTTATGGCCTATGTGCCCCCGAAGCAGGGTATGTTGTTTCTTCAAATGCCGCTTGGGAGGAGTATATCTTTCTTCTTATGCTCCCAGATCGGGATGTATGTCTCTTTGTTTCTGTGCCCCGGGTCGGGGTAGATGCTTCTGCTTCTTAAACGCCAAGGGCGAAGTGTATTTTTGTGCCCCCAGGCTGGGGTAGGTGCTTCTGCTTCTTATGTGCCAAGGGCGGAGTGTATTTTTGTGCCCCCAGGCTGGGGTAGGTGCTTCTGCTTCTTATGCGCCAAGGGCGGAGTGTGTCTCTTTCTGTGCCCCTAGGCTGGGGTACATTCTTCATGTTTCTCATACCCTTTTCGCAGGGCGTATTCTCTTGCTTCTCATGTCCCTGGATCGGGACGTATGTTTCTTCTTCTGACGCCCCTAGGTCGAGGTATATTCTTTCTTCATGTGCTCCCAGGTCGGGATGTATGCCTCTTTACTTCGGCGCCCCCGGGTGGAGGTGTACTCTGTCTCTTTGCTTTTGCGTCCCTCAGGGGGGGTATGTTTCTTCTTCAAATGCCTCTGACGGCGCACATTCTTTATGGCTTCTATGCCCCCTGGCGGGGTATATTTCTTCTTCAAATATCCCTAAGACGGATGTATTCTTCTCTTTCTTATGCTCCCGAGGCGGGATGTATCTTCTTCAAATACCCCTAAGCCGGGGCGTGTTCTTTATGGCTTCTATGCCCCCTGGCGGGGTATGTTTCTTCTTCAAATACCCCTAGGCCGGGGTGGACTTCTCTTCATATGCCCTTGAGTCGGGGCGCGCTCTTTATAGCTTCTAGGCCCTCGAGGCGAGGTATGCTTCTTATTCAAATACCCCTAAAACGGGGGTGTGATTCCTGACTTCATATGCCCCCGACGTGGGGTATATCTTTTGTTTCTTATGGTCCCGAGCCGGGATGTAGCCTCTTGGCCTCATATGCTGCCGAGGCGAGGGCTATGTTGCTTCATGTGCCCCCCGGGGGAATGCATTTTTCCTCTACTGCCCCGTGGCGGGGCATATCTCTTGGCTTCTTACGCCCTCAAGGTGGGGTGTGTTTTCTTCTTGTGCCCCCGGGGTGGGGTATATCTTTCGCTTCTTATGCCCCCCCTTGAGGCGGGGTGAAGTCTTTGCTTCAAATGCCCCTAAATCGGGGTGTAGTTTTATCTCATATGCCCCTGGCGTAGGGGTGTATTTCTCTTCCTGTGCCCCTCAGTCGGGGTGTATCTTTGTTGCTTGTTGTGCCCCCAAAGGGAGGTGCCTTTCTCTTCATGTGCGCCGGCACCGGGTGTATCTTTGCTTTTTTCTCTTTTTTTTTATATGCCCCTGAGGGGGGGAATTCTTCTTTCTTCTGCCCCGACAGCTGGGAATGTTTGCTTCTTGTGCCCCAAAGTGGGGTGTATGCTTTTTCTTCAGACTCCCCTACGGCGAGGTGTATTCTTTGTTGCTTCATGTACCCCGAGTCCGGGTGGGTTCTCTTCATGTGCCCCCATGGCTGGGGTGTACTCTCTTTATGTGTCCCCAGGAGTGGGGTGTGGTTTGCTTCTGTGCGCCCTAGCAGGGTGTATCACTGCTTGCAATGTCCCCCGAGCGGGTATCCTTCTCCTTCAAATACCCCTAAGCCGGGGCGTAGTCTTTATGGCTTCTATGCCCCCATAGCGGGTGTGTTTCTTCTTCAAATACCCCTAAGATGGGGTGGACTCTTTTCTTCTTATACTCCCAAGGTAGGATGTAGCTTCTTCAAATGCCCCTGAGCCGAGGTGTGTTCTTTACGGCTTCTATGCCCCCAGGCGGGGTATATTTCTTCTTCAAATACCCCTAGGCCGGGGTGTATCCTTGCTGCTCCTCATGCTCCTGAGGCGGGATGTGACTTCTTCAAATGCCCTTAAGCCGGGACGTATTCTTCATGACTTCTATGCCCCCTAGCGGGGTATGTTTCTTCTTCAAATGCCCCTAAGCCAGGGTGTGTTCTTATACTTTTTGCGGCCCTCAGGGCGAGGTGCATTCCTCTCCATATGCCCCTAGTATGGGGTGTGCTTTTGTTTCATATGCCCCAAGGCCGGGGTACGTTCCTTCTTCATATACCCCTAAGCCAGGATGAGTTTCTCTTTTTGTGTGTCCCCAGGCCGGGGTGAATTCTTTTCTTCATATGCCCCCATGGCAGGGTATGTCTTTTGCTTCAGGTGCCCCCATATCGGGGTGTATTTCTTCTTCAAATGCCCCCAAGCCGGGGTGCAACTCTATTTCCTCTTATGTCCCCAGGTCGGGGGGGATTCTTCTTCAAATGCCCCGAAGCCAGGGTGTAGCTTTTGCTTTATGTGCCCCTCAGTCGGGGCGGATTCTCTTCATGTGCCCCTGGGAATGGGGTGTATTTCTTTTTTTTTTGCCTACTATGCCCCCATAGCAGGGTATATATCTTCTTCTCATCCCCATGTCAGGGTATGTGCATGCTCTCTTCGGGAGTGGTGGCCGTGCTTGGCCTCATTGCTATAAAGCATTCCCCCACAACGGGCAACCATTCACCAAGCTACAATTGTGGCTCGCTGGGCCTTTTAACAACCACTCGAGGGCCGTTTTGTGCCGGATGGAGGCAGCAGGAAGGAGGAACGAGCAGGGGTCATTGCACCGCGGACTCGGGACCTCCTAGAGTCAGGCGGGATACTGGGTTTCTTCTTGCTCTTTCAGTCGACGATGCTGGCCAACTTTTCTTCCTTTCTTCTTTATTTCTCCCTTTTTTGTATGATTGACCAGGGTGGAGGTGCAGGAGAGCGCTCACCCCCTCAGGGAGGGGATGAGTGGTTCGCTCCACCGCATCAACCCCACAGTGGTAATCTTCGTTCAGCACGGGTCTCGACGGACGTGGCCGTACAACCCTCTCCTGCCAATTCTTTCTCTTCTTTTTTTTGCTTCTTTCTTTTCTCTTTTTCTTCTTTTCTTCTTCTCTTCTCTTCTTCTTTTCTTCTTTTCCTCTTTTCTTCTTTTCTTCTCTTTCTTCTTGAGGAAAAAAATGGGGGGGGGCTGATTTCCCCTCCCTCTCTTCTCTTTCTCTTCTCTTTTTTTTATAACAGCCCCCATGATTCCTGGAAGCTGCATATGCTTCGAAGCAGCGTCCTCGAGGCCACGAAGGCAGCTGCACCGAGTCTGCTTTTCTCCCCATAGGACTGGCGAAGACAGCACCTGCCATTCATCAAAGCAGGCAAACATCATTAATTAGGAGGCCACGAGGCCCCAAATCCCGGCGAAGAGATGAAGGGTGGTTTAGGTCCCACCGGGAGTGCCAGACTTGTGGACGCACTTTTCGACACGCTCATTATGCATGTTCGTCTATTCGAATGGTTGATTCGTCTATTAAGTGCGTGGGCGTGCCAGTCACCGAAGTGACAACTTATTCGGGCTCCGAAGAGCCCATGGTGCGCTCGACCTGACTTCGTCAGACGATTGTGTGGTTCGTGTTGGGACCAAAATCCGCCGTGCCATAAAGGTCACGACGTCATTTACATCCCCCATACGAGGGAACACCCTTGATTAATGGCCGGGAATCAGGGCCTCATGGCCAGGAAATTAATTACATGAAAGGTCTATTACGAGGTATTGAAATCCTCGCGCGAGGGCGAGAAGAAAACCATTCGGGATCATGTCGGTCGTGTACTAACCATTTAATGTTCGGACGAATGTCCGGCTCGAGAAAGTCACGGTTGTCGCGGGAGAACCGGAACACATGTATGCCGAGGTACGACAAATTTATTGATCGGAAGAGCGGAAAACGTTCGGCTAAGCCTCAGTTGGAGCGGTCAAAAACCAGTAAATCTGTTGGCCCGGTGCAAGAGCAAGCTGCGACCATACTGCGGTGGGCCCCCCGCGATCGAAACAAGACTTGCATGAGCGTCATTAATATTTCCGGTGCCAAGGGGCAACGAGGGAATATCCCTTGAATCGGTTGAAAAGCCCTGTGTCTAGGGAAGCGGACGTTCGAAACGTGTCGGTCATTCGAGCGACCGTTTAATATTCGGATGGGTGTCCGGCTTGAGAATATCATAATCGTCACAGGAGGACCTGTAACATATGTATGCCGTGATACGGCAAATACATTGTTCCAAGACACTGAAAACATTCGGTTAAATCTCGGTTAGTGTAGAAGGAAACTAGCGAATTTATTGGCCCGGTGCGAGATCGAGTCGGGACCATACCTGGGGCGCCTACCGCGGTCCAAACGGGGCTTGCGTGGGCATCATTAATGTTCCGGGTGCCGGAGGGCAACGGGGAAGAGTCCCGGGACTAGATTCCAAAACCAAAACATGTTCGAAGGAAGCGAGCTATAGGCCGAGGGTGTGGGTTAGACAATGATCATAATCGGGATGGACCCGAGGTCCAAGCACAGCCCACAAAGGCCTTGTTGATATTCCCATGCAGAGGGTCCAGAGATGACGGGAGCCATCTCGTTCTATTCAGATTTCGTCGGTCACTTGCGGACCATTTGATATTCGGACAAGGGTCCATATTGAAGGTACGACGTAGATAGAAACAACCCCGTACAAATGTATGCCGAGTTCGCGGTAATTTCAATAAAAGGGGGGAACGAATCCCGATAGGGTGAATCCGATTTGGCGAGCTATCGGCCCAGAGCAATACCGGGTTATGACCACGTCGGGGTGGGAGCCGTCGGCCATGTTGGTTGCTCACGGGTCTTTTCATGTTCAGACACAGGTCCGTAATAGAAACGCGTCGAAAATCGAGGTGAACCCGTTCAAATGTCTGCCGAACGTGCGGTAATTTTCATAGTGGCTCGGAAGGGATCCGGCCTGAGAAACGAGTCCGGTTTAATCGGAATGTCGGCCCGAGGCGAGGTCGGGTCATGGCCAGTTTGGGATCATTCCCGAGACTCAGACCCAACCTAGAAGGGCGGCATCGTTGTTCCTTCAGCACCGGGCCACGGGAGAGTCGGGGCTGCGATATAGATTTTTACCATCTTCTTTATCTGGGATTTTTAGTCATAAGATTTGGTGCTGTTTAATCCTCTTTATGTTTTTGTTTTGGATAATTTTTTTTATTTTGTTTTATTTTTATTATTATGTTCTTCTTTTTCTACTATTATTATTACTATTTCACATTTTTTTGTTTATTTCTTATGTATATTCAGATTTATTTATTTATCATAATTTTTTTTAATTTATTATTATCATTATCATTATTATTATCATTATATATATTTTTGGAGAGAGAGTGGGCCGCTAGAGGGCTAAAAAGGGTGTACCGCTGAAGGGCTGAGGGAGTGTGCCGCTGAGGGGCTAAAAGGGTGTACCGCTGAAGGGCTGAGGAGTGTGACGCTGAAGGGCTAAAAGGGTGTACCGCTGAAGGGCTAGGGAGTGTGCCGCTGAAGGGCTAAAAGGGTGTGCCGCTGAAGGGCTATGGAGTGTGCCGCTGAAGGGCTGAAGGAGGTGCACCGCTGGGGTGCTGGCTGGGGAGTGTATCGGCGAAGGAGGGGAAGGGTGGCGCAGGGTGTCCCAAGGGTGCACTGGAGAAGCGCCAAGAGAGTGTGTCGGGGAAGCCCACGGATAGTGTACTGGTGAAGGAAAGGGGGGTAGCATGCTGACGAACACATTCCAAAGAGCGCCGGCGACGGGAGGAGAGGAGCGTGCCGGGCTAACTCAAAGTCTGTACATCGTCTGCTAGAGTCTGCACATTATCCATTTGCTACAACTCGAAGTCTGTGCATTGGCTGCTAGCACACACGCAGAGTCTGCACATTCCTCAGCCCAAAGTCTATACACTGGCTGCATTCATCAGCTCAAAGTCTATACATTGGCTGCATTCATCAGCTCAAAGTCTATACATTGGCTGGTCACCGCAACACAAAGTCTGTACATTCGTCAGCTCAAAGTCTATATATTGGCCGGCTGAAAGTCTGTACGTTGTCCATTGGCTACAGCTCAAAGTTTATACATTGGCCAGCTCAAAGTCAGTATGTTGTCCATTGGCTGCAGCTCAAAGTCTATACATTGGCCAACTCAAAGTCTACACATTATCTATTGGCTGCAGCTCAAAGTCTATACATTGGCCAGCTCAAAGTCTGTACGTTGTCCATTGGCTGCAGCTCAGTCTATACATTGGCCAGCTCAAAGTTTGTACGTTGGCCAACTCAAAGTCTATACATTGTCCGTTGGCTGCAGCTCAAAGTCTATACATTGGCCAACTCAAAGTCTATACATTGGCCAGCTCAAAGTCTGTACATTGTTGTCACAAGCATATTAAGCCCACACATTCGTTCACGGCATGTCTGAACATCCATTTCCAATGTGCATACTTCACTGTCTGCATTTGTGCAATCCTTCACGCAAAGTCTATACATTGTTTGTTGCTGTGTTCGTCATCAATCTGCCAGTCTGTACATTGTGTTCCACTTCGGGGAGACGGTGGAAGAAGAAGTGAGACGGTGAGGAGGAGTGTGCCGCTGAAGGGCGAGAAGGTGTGTCGTTGAAGGGCTGTTAGAGCGCACCGCTGAATGAAGGTTAGAGGTGTGCCGGCCAACGAGGGTGGAGGGCGTACCAACGAAGGCTGGGACAGACGTGCCGATGAAGGCCCATTCCTCTGTTACTTATTTTTAAGGCTTATCTTTTCTTCTTTTCTTTGATTTTGCGTAGTTTTATACAAATCTTTTCTCCTTCTTCTTGCAATCTGTTGTTGCTCTATTTATTTGTTGCTCTTGTTATCTTTTGATATGTATTTATTATCCCATTTGTTTGTTGCATCCCTTTGCCTTTTAACGTCTTGTTATTTTCTAACAAAAATTTGGCAGCATCTCCCCTTGACCCGAGCGTAAGGGAGATAAAGGGAACGCGCCCACATGGAGTGGCGGAACCGAACAACTGGAGGTGGGCGCCCGAGGGCGGCAACACCTTAATAAAACCTCAGAAAACATGGGGAAAATAATGAGCCGAAGACCTCTAAGACTGGACAGGGTGTATGGGGGGTTAGACAAGGCGTGCCGGCCAAGGACGAGCACAAGGTGCTTGAGGGGTGTACCGGGCTAGGGAGAGGCCAGGTGTGCCGCTGGGGCACCAAGGGGGAGTGTACCGCTGGGGGGGGGGGGGGGGCTACTATGGGTGTGTCGGCCAAGACGCCGGAAGGGTGTGCCGCTGGGGAAAAGTGCAAGTGCACCGGACAGGGCTCCCAAAAGGGTTGGTCTGCTAACGGGGCGGGGTTATCAAACCCACAGGGACTTCCGGCAAGAGGAAAAAAGGTTCAAAGGGGCAGACACAGGTGAAGGCATTGGGCTTTATAGGGAGAGGTTCGTAACCTCAAACCATTCAAGATGATGCCACATCCGGAGGAAACCGTCGGCATAAGGGATGAACACAAACACCGAAAAGTAAAGGGAAAGACGATCAAACGCACTGTGGCTCACAACCAACGAGAGGAAGAGACAACCCACTGAGGGGGACGATCTTCATTCATGGGGGAGCAAAGGGCCATAGCCATTCGCATGCATTACAAAACACGCCCAAGCTAAAGCGACGGACAAGAAAGAAAACCAAAGAACAAAAGAACGGAGAAGGAGAAAACAAAGAACAAAAGAAGAGGAGGTGTTGGGGATCGAGGGAGGGACGACCGTCCACTGCTCTTTCCCCCACCTTCCCCTGCTACATCAAGCCCTCTCTCTCTCTTACTCTCTTCTCTTTGCCTGGTGGTTGTCGGAAGACTCCACGTCAGAGCCCTCGCCCTTCTCTTCTCTCTTATCCTTCTTCTCGTATGTGGCTTTTTCTGTTCGTCTCTTCTCCTCGTATCTCTTCTCCCCGTCTATCTGTGTGTGTCTCTTTTCGCCGGAATGGGAGTGGTTTTATACTCCCAGCAGCGGGAGCCCTCGAGCACGGCAGTCGGAGAAGGGAAGCGGCTAGTCATGATGGGGTTTGACTTCCCCCGTCCTGGATGTCAGGGGAGTAGCCTACGTGGCCCAACCTCTGGTTGACACCTCGGACATCTCACTGCACGCCAAGGATACGTAGGGCATGGGCGTCATGTCGTTCGGCCATTGAAATGCCTTCACGCTGTGCCGCTGGAAGGCTCAAAAAATGTGCCGCAGGAGGGCCAAAAGGGCGTGCCGCTAAAGCCCCAAATGGGCGTGCCGCTGAAGCCCCAAATGGGCGTGCCGCTGAAGGCCACCAAGGGTGCATTTCTGAGCCCGTTCTGAGCCCGTTCTGAGCACGAGTCATGGCCCGTTTGATTTCCTCCGTGGCCCGTGATTTGCGAGGCCCTTGGTGGTTGATTTCTCTTCACTGTCATGACTCCGAAGACGGCTTCACGGTTGTGTGTGTATTCAGAGAGTCTGGATGGCCTTCCCTTCTTCACAGTCTCTTCAGTTGACATTGTTGTTGATGCTGGACTAGTTGGGACATATAATAGTGCAATTTTGCATGTCCACAAATGCCCCCCACCCACGGGTAGCGCAGGCGAAGGATAAGCCAGGCGATGCCCGTGGGTGTACTTGTCTCATCTTTCCTTTGTCAGCGTCGATAGGGTGTCGGGAGCTGATGTGGTATGCTTGTCTCTTCTTCTCTTCGTCAGTGCCGACGGGATGCCGGGAACTGAAACAGCATGTTGGTCTCTTTGTCTCTTCATCAGGGCCGACGGGGTGTCGGGAACCGACATAGCTTATTATCTTTTGGTCTCTTCGTCGGCGCCGACAGGGTGCCGAGAGCTGACCTAGTTTGTTGGTCTCTTTGTCTCTTCTTCAGCGCCGACAGGATGCCGGGAACTGACATGATATGTTGGTCTCTTTATCTCTTTGTCAGTGCCGACAGGGTGCCGGGAGCTGACATGGTTTGTTGTCTCTTGGTCTCTTCGTCAGTGCCGACAGGGCGCCGGGAGCTGACATGGTTTGTTGGTCTCTTTGTCTCTTCGTCAGTGCCGACAGGGTGTCGGGAGCTGACCTGGTTTGTTGATCTCTTTGTCTCTTCGCCAGTGCCGACAGGGTGTCGGGAGCTGACCTGGTTTGTTGGTCTCTTTGTCTCTTCGCCAGTGCCGACAGGGTGCCGGGAGCTGACCTGGTTTGTTGGTCTCTTGGTCTCTTCGTCAGCGCCGATAGGGTGCCGGAATCTGACCTATTTTGTTGGTCTCTATGTCTCTTCGTCAGTGCCGACAGGGTGCCGGGAGCTGACATGATATGTTGGTCTCTTTGTCTCTTCGTCAGCGCCGACAGGGTGCCAGGAGCTGACCTGGTTTGTTAGTCTCTTCTTCTCTTCATCAGTGCCAATAGGGTGTCGGGCACTAACATGGTATGTTGATCTCTTTGTCTCTTCGTCAGCACCGACAGGGTGCCGGGAGCTGACCTGCTTTGTTAGTCTCTTCTTCTCTTCATCAGTGCCAACAGGGTGTTGGGCGCTGACATGGTTTGTTTGTGTCTTTTTCTCTTCATCAGTGCCAAGAGGGTGTCGGGCGCTGACATGGTTTGTTTGTCTCTTTTTCTTCTTCTTTTTTTTAACCACATTACTGGTGCAAGCACCCTTTCGGGTTTTCACCGACACCAGCCCTCTCTTGCTTTTACCCACGCGCCCTCTCGGGTTTTCGCGTGGCGGGGTACCCAATTTTGCCTGTAGCGCCCTTTCGGGTTTCCGCCATAGCTGGGTTATTGCCATTTTTGCCCTTGTTCCCGTGTAGGGGCAAGTCCGACGGGGCACCTCTATTTTAAGCCCTTTTCTCTCTTTTTTTTTGACGAGTGGATAACATGTGATTGTTGGCTAGGGCCCAAAGCCTTGCCCCGAAAGACAGGGTTCATTCGTTGGCAAGGAGACAATGCCAACGCAACAGGGGATTTTCCGCCGATTCGGACGTAAGGTCCGTAATGGCAATATCGTATGGAGTGGGCGGCTAGGGCACGAAGCCTTGCGCCGGAACGGGACTTATTCGTTGGCAAGGGGCTAATGCCAGCGCAAGGATAGAGATTCTGCCGATTCGGGCGTAAGGCCCACAATGGCGATTTGTATGAGAGAAGGTGGCTAGGGCATGAAGCCTTGCGCCGAAAGATAAGGTTGTTTCGTTGGCAAGAAGATAATGCCAACGCAACGGGTTTTTTTTCTTGCCGCTTCGTACGTAAGGTCCGTGATGGAAATATTGTATAAGAGCGGGTGGCTAGGGCACGAAGCCTTGCGCCAGAAAAGGACTTATTTGTTGGCAAGGAACTAACGCCAACGCAAGGGTGGAGCCGTCTTTGCCCGTGCGGCTACCCGTCGATACGTAGGGGCGTGCGGATGGGAGACATATGTATATACACATATATATAACTTTCTCTTATTTCTGTTTCTTTCTCTCTCTCTTTTTTTTCTCTTCTTCTCCTTTCTTATCTTCTTTTCTCTCTCTTTTTTTCTTTTTTTTTGTCGAAATTCCCCCCTTCTCTTCCCCTTTTTTTTCTTTTTTTTTATCTTCCTCTTTTACCATCTTTCCTCTTTTACACATAAAGAGAGTACATCCCGCTAGAGCGTGCTGCCAGGACACTTGAAAGGCGCGCTGGGGGAGAGCACAGGAGGGTGTGCCACGTAAGGTACTCCGAAAGTGTGCCGCCAGGGGCGCGTGGGAGCGTGCCGGATGGGGCATGTCATCGGTGTGCCGCTGGGGCGCCGGGAGTGTGCCGTTGGAGCGGCAGAAGGGCGAGCCGCTGGAGGCTTCACAATGGGTGTGCCGCTGAGGGCACTTAGTAGTGTGTCGCTGGAGGCCTTGCAGGCTACTACGCCGTTGGAGCACTTCAAGAGTGTTTCTTTTTCCTCTCTTCTTCTCTTCACCTTCTCTTCTCTTTTCTCCCCTTCTATATTCCCCTACACGTAAACATGGGCTGAGAATTTATTTAGTGTCCACGAATAGGGAAAGCTGGTTACAAAAGCCTAAATTGGGGAGCGGGCAGGCCGCCAGAGCCAGAATTGGGAAAGCGGGCCATGGGGGACGAGGTAAGCAGGCTACAAGAGCCAAAGTTGCGAAGCAGGCTATGGAAGCCAAATTGGGGAGGCAGGCCATAAAAGCCAAGGGTGTTGGGAAGCGGGCTGCAAGAGCCGAAATCATGGGAAGCGGGCCGCGCGAGCCAAATCGGGGAGTAGGCCACGAGAGCCGAAATTGGTAAGCAGGCCGCGAGGGCCAAAGGTAAGCAGGCTGCAGGAGCCAAGGTTACGGGAAGCGGGCCGTGGAGGCCGGATTGGGGAAGCAGGCTATAAAAGCCAAAGGGAAGCAGGCTGCAAGAGCCAAAGTTGGGAAGCAGGCTGCAAGAGCCGGAATTATGGGGAGCAGGATACGGAAGCCAAATCAGGGAAGCAGGCTACAAGAGCCAAAATTGGGGTGCAAGATGTGAACGCCCAAATCGGGGAAGCAGACTATAGAAGCCGGAGTTGGGAGATTAACGAGCCGTGAGGGCAAGAGGTAGGCCATGGGGGCCAAGATTGGGCTCTACGAGCCAGAGCTGGGAAAGTAGGCTTCGCTAGCCGAAATTGAGTTTATTGTATACACATATTTTTATTATTTATTATTTATTATTTTTTATATTATAATTTTTATTCAATCATGCAAGCATTCATTAGCAAACATAACATAAATATAAGTAAGGCAGCTCCCTCTATAGGGGATAGGATAGGGACATCACCCAAAATTCATAGACATGGTGCGGGCCACGAGGCACAATTGAGGGGTGGTTCACCCATCAAGAGGATATCGCATGTCTTACATGCATAGCCTAAATTCACGCATTTCACCCGAGGCAATTCTCTGTAGCGTGGTAGTGCAAATGTGTGAACAAAGAGCCCTAGCCATAGGGATATGCAGGTTTTCCTGGTGACACTCGAGGATCACTCTAGCGCCTACACATTAGTTCCAGGCTTTCGACTTTCGGTAGCTTCACACAGCCCCCATCTGTTTATTTTGGTAGCGGATTTCACCGTTCGGCGCGAGTCAATGGGGATTCCCGGCAACTAAGATTCATCCTTTTTGTGATTCGCTTCACCATTTCGCGCGAGTTTCCTCATTTGTTTCAGTGGGGATTCCTGGCTACTCGGATCTGCGTTTCTCTCTCTCTTCTTTTTTTCTCTCTTCTTTTTGTCTCTCTCCCTTTTTTTTACAATGGGGGTAGACAGCTTTTTCCTCACGATTACCTTTCACGGGAGTGCAGGAATTCAAGTCTCCGTAGAGTGCTAAGAAGAAATTCGGGCAATCCCTATAGTCGAAGGCTATTGAACACATTAAGTGTTAAGTGTGGGAGCGTTGCCTCAGGTTTATTTTGTGAGTTGGGCTTAGCGATTCAGCCATGACTCTTCCCCTTGACGCGTGCACCGGCCATAATCGGGTTCCCTTCGAGCGCGTGCCGTGACGCCCGTGCATCAGGAATCGGGGCAGCATTATTATTTTGCAAGGAAACGCGGTCCTAGAAAATTTCAAGGAGGTGTATTACTCTATATTAAGCAAACATGCAAGCAGGGTAGCCAAGCCATTGTTATTTTTCTTTCTTTTCTTTTCTTTTCTTCTTTTTTTTTGCGTAAGAACATACTGTCGTTACGTATATGTATCTTGTATGTGCACATAGAATCAAAGCAGCAGCCAGGGTGCTGAGGAAGGAGGCCGCGAAGGGCCGAAAGGACATTGGGGAAGCGGGCCATACAAGCCGCAATTGATATTGGAAGTAGGCCATAATAGCCAGAAATCGAGGAGAGAGGGCTGCGAGAGCCAAATTATGGGAAGCAGGCTGCTGGAGCTGAAATTGGGAAGCGGGCTGCAGGAGCCGAAGTTACGGGAGCGGGCCGTGAAGGCCGAATTATGGGAAGCAGGCTGCGAGAGCCAAAGATATTGGCAAGCGGGCTGCAAGAGCCGAAATTATAGGAAGCAGGCTACGGAAGTCAAATCGGGGAAGCATGCTACAAGGGCCAAAATTGGGCAGCGGGCTGTAGGAGCCGAAATTATGGGAAGCGGGCCGTGAAGGCCGAAGATATTGGGAAGCGGGCCATAAGAGCTAAAGATATTGGGAAGCGGGCTACAAAAGCCAAAATTGGGAAGTAGGCCGTGAAGGCCGAATTCTAGGAAGCAGGCTGCAAGGGCCAAAGTTAGGAAGCAGGCCACGATGGCCAAAGGGAAGCAGGCTACGAGAGCTAGAATTGGGAAGCAGGCCACGAAGGCCAAAGGTAAGCAAGCTGCAAGAGCCAAAGTTGGGAAGCAGGCTATAAAATCTAAAGGGAAGCAGGCTGCAAGAGCCAAAGTTGGGAAGCAGGCCAGGAAGGCCAAAGGTAAGCAGGCTACGAGAGCCAGAATTGGGAAGCAGGCCACGAAGGCCAAAGGTAAGCAGGCTGCAAGAGCTAAAGTTGGGAAGCATGCTATAAAGGCCAAAGGTAAGCAGGCTACGAGAGCCAGAATTGGGAAGCAGACCACGAAGGCCAAAGGTAAGCAGGCTACGAGAGCCAGAATTGGGAAGCAGGTCACGAAGGCCAAAGGTAAGCAGGCTGCAAGAGCCAAAGTTGGGAAAGCGGGCCGTAAGAGCCGAAGGATACTGAAAAGTTGGCTAAAAAGCCAAGGGATATTGGGAGCAGACTGACAGGCCGAGAGATGTTAGAAGTAGGCTATAAAGCCGAAAAGATATCGGAGAGCGCGGTGGGAGGGATGGATTAATCCTGATAGTGGGCCTTGGCCGACATGGCTGAGCCAAAGGGCGTCGGGTAGCAGGATACGAGAGCCGAGGAGAAGGGTTTGTGAAGCGGCGGGTTCGGGGACCACGTCTGCCTCACGTCTCCTTCTCTCTCTTTTTTTGTGTGCGAAGAGGTAGGTACAAAGACCATGTCTACCTCATGTCTCCTTTTTTTCCTTCTCGTCTTCTTTTGTGTGGGGAGGCAGGTGCGAAGACCATGTTCGCCTCGCGACTGTTCTTTCTCTTCTTCTCTTCTTCTTTTATGGGAAGAGGCGGGCTCGGGGACCACGTCTGCCTCACGTGTATTCTTTCTTTTCTCCTCTTCTTTTGTGTGATTAGATGGGCTCGGGGACCACGTCTGCCTCATGTGTCTTTTCTTCCTTTTCTTCTTTTCTTCTTTTGCGTGGAGAGGCGGGTGCAAAGACCACGTGTGCCTCGTGACTCTTCTTTCTCTTCTTCTCTTCTTCCTTTATAGAGAGGCAGGTGCAAAGACCATGTTTGCCTCATGTATGCTTTTTTTTTCTCTTCTCTTCTTCTTTTACAGAGAGGCAGGTGCAAAAACCATGTTTGCCTCATGTCTCTTTTTTTTTCTTCTCTTCTTTTGTGTGATGAGACGGGCTCGAGGATAACGTCTGCCTCATGCCTGTCTTTTTCTTTATTCTGCTCTTCTTTTCTCATTGATGTTTCCATTCTGGAGTGTATTTCTCTTAATGTGCCCCCAGGTTGGGGTGTAGCTTCATTTGGTATGCATCCCCCCTGAGGGGGTGTGTTTTGCCTCTTCGCTTCTGTGCCCCCAGGCGGGGTGTATTTTTTTGGCTTCTATGTCCCCAGACAAGGGTGTGTTTTTTTTTAATGCCCCCGAGGCGGGGTGTAGCTCTCTTCAAATGCCCCCATGGTGGGGTATACTCTTTACGGCTTCTATGCCCCCAGGTGGGGTATGTTTCTTCTTCATATGCCCCTGGTACGGGGCGTAGCTCTCTTCAAATGCCCCCAAGCCGGGGTATACTCTTCACGGCTTCTATGCCCCCAGGCGGGGTATGTTTCTTCTTCATATGCCCCTGGTACGGGACGTAGCTCTCTTCAAATGCCCCCGGGACGGGGGTGTATCTTTTGCTTCTTATGCCCCCGTGAGGCCGGGGTGAATCTGTTGCTCCTTACACCCCCCTGAGGCGGGGGTGTATCTCTTTACGGCTTTTGTGCCCCCGAAGTAGGGTATGTTGTTTCTTCAAATGCCGCTTGGGCGGAGTATATCTTTCTTCTTATGCTCCCAGATCGGGATGTATGGCTCTTTGTTTCTGTGCCCCGGGTCGGGGTAGATGCTTCTGCTTCTTATGCGCCAAGGGCGAAGTGTATTTTTGTGCCCCCAGGCTGGGGTAGGTGCTTCTGCTTCTTATGCGCCAAGGGCGGAGTGTATTTTTATGCCCCCAGGCTGGGGTAGGTGCTTCTGCTTCTTATGCGCCAAGGGCGGAGTGTGTCTCTTTCTGTGCCCCTAGGCTGGGATACATTCTTCATGTTTCTCATACCCTTTTTATAGGGCGTATTCTCTTGCTTCTCATGTCCCTGGATCGGGACGTATGTTTCTTCTTCTGACGCCCCTAGGTCGGGGTATATTCTTTCTTCATGTGCTCCCAGGTCGGGATGTATGCCTCTTTACTTCGGTGCCCCCGGGTGGAGGTGTACTCTGTCTCTTTGCTTCTGCGTCCCCCAGGTGGGGTATGTTTCTTCTTCAAATGCCCCTGACGGCGCACATTCTTTATGGCTTCTATGCCCCCTGGCGGGGTATATTTCTTCTTCAAATATCCCTAAGATGAAATGTATTCTTCTCTTTCTTATGCTCCCGAGGCGGGATGTATCTTCTTCAAATACCCCTAAGCCGGGGCGTGTTCTTTATGGCTTCTATGCCCCCTGGCGGGGTATGTTTCTTCTTCAAATACCCCTAGACTGGGGTGGACTTCTCTTCATATGCCCCTGAGTCGGGGCGTGCTCTTTATAGCTTCTAGGCCCTCGAGGCGAGGTATGCTTCTTCTTCAAATACCCCTAAAACGGGGGTGTGATTCCTGACTTCATATGCCCCCGATGTGGGGTATATCTTTTGTTTCTTATGGTCCCGAGCTGGGATGTAGCCTCTTGGCCTCATATGCTGCCGAGGCGAGGGGTATGTTGCTTCATGTGCCCCCCGGGGGAATGCATTTTTCCTCTACTACCCCGTGGCGGGGCATATCTCTTGGCTTCTTACGCCCCCAAGGTGGGGTGTGTTTTCTTCTTGTGCCCCCGGGGTGGGGTATATCTTTTGCTTCTTATGCCCCCCCTTGAGGCGGGGTGAAGTCTTTGCTTCAAATGCCCCTAAATCGGGGTGTAGTTTTATCTCATATGCCCCTGGCGTAGGGGTGTATTTCTCTTCCTGTGCCCCTCAGTCGGGGTGTATCTTTGTTGCTTGTTGTGCCCCCAAAGGGAGGTGCCTTTCTCTTCATGTGCGCCGGGCACCGGGTGTATCTTTGCTTTTCTTTCTTTTTTTATATGCCCCCGAGGGGGGAATTCTTCTTCTTCTATCCCGACACGCTGGGGAATGTTTCCTTCTTGTGCCCCCAAAGTGGGGTGTATGCTTTTTCTTCAGACTCCCCTAAGGCAAGGTGTATTCTTTGTTACTTCATGTACCCCCGAGTCGGGGTGGATTCTCTTCATGTGCCCCCATGGCGGGGTGTAGTCTTTGTTGCTTCATGTACCCCCGAGTCGGGGTGGATTCTCTTCATGTGCCCCCATGGCGGGGTGTACTCTCTTTATGTGTCCCCAGGAGTGGGGTGTGGTTTGCTTCCTGTGTGCCCTAGCAGGGTGTATCGCTGCTTGCAATGTCCCCCGAGGCGGGGTATCCTTCTTCTTCAAATATCCCTAAGACGGGGCGTACTCTTTATGGCTTCTATGCCCCCATAGTGGGGTGCATTTCTTCTTCAAATACCCCTATGATGGGGTGGACTCTTTTCTTCTTATACTCCCAAGGCAGGATGTAGCTTCTTCAAATGCCCCTGAGCCGAGGCGTGTTCTTTACGGCTTCTATGCCCCCAGGCGGGGTATATTTCTTCTTCAAATACCCCTAGGCCGGGGTGTATCCTTGCTGCTTCTCATGCTCCTCAGGCGGGATGTGACTTCTTCAAATGCCCTTAAGCCGAGGCGTATTCTTCATGACTTCTATGCCCCCTGGCGGGGTATGTTTCTTCTTCAAATGCCCCTAAGCCAGGGTGTGTTGGCGAGGTGCATTCCTCTCCATATGCCCCTAGTATGGGGTGTGCTTTTGTTTCATATGCCCCCAGGCCGGGGTACGTTCCTTCTTCATATACCCCTAAGCCAGGGTGAGTTTCTCTTTTTGTGTGTTCCCAGGGAGGGGTGAATTCTTTTCTTCATATGCCTCCATGGCGGGGTATGTCTTTTGCTTCAGGTGCCCCCATATCAGGGTGTATTTCTTCTTCAAATGCCCCTAAGCCGGGGTGCAACTCTATTTCCTCTTATGTCCCCAGGTCGGGGCGGACTCTTCTTCAAATGCCCCGAAGCCGGGGTGTAGCTTTTGCTTTGTGTGCCCCTCAGTCGGGGCGGATTTTCTTCAGTGCCCCTGGGAATGGGGTGTATTTATTTTGTTTTGCCTCCTATGCCCCCGTAGCAGGGTATATATCTTCTTCTCATTCCCCATGGCGGGGTATGTGCACGCTCTCTTCGGGAGTGGTGGCCGTGCTTGGCCTCATTGCTATAAAGCATTCCCCACAGCGGGCAACCATTCACCAAGCTACAATTGTGGCTCGCTGGGTCTTTTAACAACCACTCGGGGGCCGTTTTGTGCCGGATGGAGGCAGCAGGAAGGAGGAACGAGCGGGGTCATTGCACCGTGGACTCGGGACCTCCCAGAATCGGGCGGGATACTGGGTTTCTTCTTGCTCTTTCAGTCGACGATGCTGGCCAACTTTTCTTCCTTTCTTCTTTATTTCTCCCTTTTTTTTGTATGATTGACAAGGGTGGAGGTGCAGGAGAGCGCTCACCCCTCAGGAAGGGGGTGAGTGGTTCGCTCCACCGCATCAACCCCACAGTGGTAATCTTCGTTTAGCATGGGTCTCGACGGACGTGGCCGTACAACCCTCTCCTGCCAATTCTTTCTCTTCTTTTTTTTGCTTCTTTCTTTTCTCTTTTTCTTCTTTTCTTTTTTTCTTCTCTTCTTCTTTTCTTCTTTTCTTCTTTTCTTCTTTTCTTCTTTTCTTCTCTTTCTTCTTGAGGAAAAAAGGGCGGGCTTTGATTTCCCTTCCCCTATCTTCTCTTTCTCTTCTCTTTTTTTTATAATAGCCCCATGATTCCTGGAAGCTGCATATGCTTCGAAGCAGCGTCCTCGAGGCCACGAAGGTAGCTGCACCGAGTCTGCCTTTTCTCCCCATAGGACTGGCGAAGACAGCACCTGCCATTCATCAAAGTAGGAAAATATTGTTAATTAGGAGGCCACGAGGCCCCAAATCCCGGCGAAGAGATGAAGGGTGGTTTAGGTCCCACCGGGCGTGCCAGACTTGTGGACGCACTAAAATTCGCTCATTCAGGCGGTTCGTCTATTGCGTGCGTGGGCGTGCCAGTCACAAAGTGATAATTTATTCGGGCCCCGAAGAGCCCATGGTGTGCTCGATCTGACGTCGTCAGACGATTGTGTGGTTCGTGTCGGGACCAAAACCCGCCGCGCCATAAAGGTCACGACGTCATTTACATCCCCCGTATGAGGGGACACCCTTGATTAATCGCCGTGATTCAGGGCCTCATGTCCAGGGCATCGATTGCATGGAAGGTCTATTACGAGGTATTGAACTCCTCGCGCGAGGGCGAGAAGAAGACCGTTCGCGGTCATGTCAGTCGTGTACTGACCATTTAATGTTCGGACGAATGTCCTGCTCGAGAAAGTCACGATTGTCGCGGGAGAACCGGAACACATGTATGCCGAGGTATGGCAAATGTATTGATCGGAAGAGCGTAAAACGTTCGGCTAAGCCTCAGTTGGAGCGGTCAAAAATCATTAAATCTGTTGGCTCGGTGCAAGAGCAAGCTGCGACCATACTGCGGTGGGCCCCCCGTGGTCGAAACAAGACTTGCATGAGTGTCATTAATATTTCCGGTGCCAAGGGGCAACGAGGGAATATCCCTTGAATCGGTTGAAAAGCCCTGTGTCTAGGGAAGCGGACGTTCGAAACGTGTCGGTCATTCGAGCGACCGTTTAATATTCGGACGGGTGTCCGGGTTAAGAATATCATAATCGTCACAGGAGGACCTGTAACATATGTATGCTGTGATACGGCAAATACATTGTTCCAAGACACTGAAAACATTCGGTTAAATCTCGGTTAGTGTAGCAGGAAACTAGAGAATTTATTGGCCCGGTGCGAGATCGAGTCGGGACCATACCGGGGGCGCCTACCGCGGTCCAAACGGGGCTTGCGTGGGCATCATTAATGTTCCGGGTGCCGGAGGGCAACGGGGAAGAGTCCCGGGACTAGATTCTAAAACCAAAACATGTTCGAAGGAAGCGAGCTATAGGCCGAGGGTGTGGGTCAGACAATGATCATAATCGGGACGGACCCGAGGTCCAAGCACAGCCCACAAAGGCCTTGTTGATATTCCCATGCAGAGGGTCCAGAGATGACGGGAGCCATCTCGTTCTATTCAGATTTCGTCGGTCACTTGCGGACCGTTTGATATTCGGACAAGGGTCCATATTGAAGGTACGACGTAGATAGAAACAACCCCGTACAAATGTATGCCGAGTTCGCGGTAATTTCAATAAAAGGGGGGAACGAATCCCGATAGGGTGAATCCGATTTGGCGAGCTATCGGCCCAGAGCAATACCGGGTTACGACCACGTCGGGGTGGGAGCCGTCGGCCATGTTGGTTGCTCACGGGTCTTTTCATGTTCAGACACAGGTCCGTAATAGAAACGCGACGAAAATCGAGGTGAACCCGTTCAAATGTCTGCCGAACGTGCGGTAATTTTCGTAGTGGCTCGGAAGGGATCCGGCCTGAGAAACGAGACCGGTTTAATCAGAATGTCGGCCCGAGGCGAGGTCGGGTCATGGCCAGTTTGGGATCATTCCCGAGACTCAGACCCAACCTAGAAGGGCGGCATCGTTGTTCCTTCAGCACAGGGCCACGGGAGAGTCGGGGCTGCGATATAGATTTTTACCATCTTCTTTATCTAGGATTTTTAGTCATAAGATTTGGTGCTGTTTATTCCCCTTTATGTATTTGTTCTGGATGATTTTTGTTTTATTTTTATTATTATGTTCTTCTTTTTCTACTATTATTATTATTATTATTACTATTTCACATTTTTTTGTTTATTTCTTATGTATATTCAGATTTATTTATTTATCATAAATTTTTTAATTTATTATTATCATTATCATTATTATTATCATTATATATATTTTTGGAGAGAGAGTGGGCCGCTAGAGGGCTAAAAAGGGTGTACCGCTGAAGGGCTGAGGGAGTGTGCCGCTGAGGGGCTAAAAGGGTGTACCGCTGAAGGGCTGAGGAGTGTGCCGCTGAAGGGCTAAAAGGGTGTACCGCTGAAGGGCTAGGAAGTGTGCCGTTGAAGGGCTAAAAGGGTGTGCCGCTGAAGGGCTAGGGAGTGTGCCGCTGAAGGGCTAAAAGGGTGTACCGCTGAAGGGCTGAAGGAGGTGTACCGCTGGGGCGCTGGCTGGGGAGTGTATCGGCGAAGGAGGGGAAGGGTGGCGCAGGGTGTCCCAAGGGTGCACTGGAGAAGCGCCAAGAGAGTGTGCCGGGGAAGCCCACGGATAGTGTACTAGTGAAGGAAAGGGGGGTAGCATGCTGACGAAGACATTCCAAAGAGCGCCGGCGACGGGAGGAGAGGAGCGTGCCGGGCTAACTCAAAGTCTGTACATCATCTGCTAGAGTCTGCACATTATCCATTTGCTACAACTCGAAGTCTGTGCATTGGCTGCTAGCACACACGCAGAGTCTGCACATTCCTCAGCCCAAAGTCTATACACTGGCTACATTCATTAGCTCAAAGTCTATACATTGGCTGCATTCATCAGCTCAAAGTCTATACATTGGCTGGTCACCGCAACACAAAGTCTGTACATTCGTCAGCTCAAAGTCTATATATTGGCCGGCTGAAAGTCTGTACGTTGTCCATTGGCTACAGCTCAAAGTTTATACATTGGCCAGCTCAAAGTCTGTATGTTGTCCATTGGCTGCATCTCAAAGTCTATACATTGGCCAACTCAAAGTCTATACATTGTCTATTGGCTGCAGCTCAAAGTCTATACATTGTCCAGCTAAAGTCTGTACGTTGTCCATTAGCTGCAGCTCAAAGTCTATACATTGGTCAGCTCAAAGTCTGTACGTTGGCCAGCTCAAAGTCTATACATTGTCCGTTGGCTGCAGCTCAAAGTCTATACATTGGCCAGCTCAAAGTCTGTACATTGTTGTCACAAGCATATTAAGCCCACACATTCGTTCACGGCATGTCTGAACATCCATTTCCAATGTGCATACTTCACTGTCTGCATTTGTGCAATCCTTCATGCAAAGTCTATACATTGCTTGTTGCTGTGTTCGTGCATCAATCTGCCAGGTCTGTACATTGTGTTCCACTTCGGGGAGACGGTGGAAGAAGAAGTAAGACGGTGAGGAGGAGTGTGCCGCTGAAGGGCCTAGAAGGTGTGTCGTTGAAGGGCTGTTAGAGCGCACCGCTGAAGGAAGGTTAGAGGTGTGCCGGCCAACGAGGGTGGAGGGCGTATCGGCGAAGGCTGGGACAGACATGCCGATGAAGGCCCATTCCTCTGTTACTTATTTTTAAGGCTTTTCTTTTCTTCTTTTCTTTGATTTTGCGTAGTTTTATACAAATCTTTTCTCTTTCTTCTTGCAATCTGTTGTTGCTCTATTTATTTGTTGCTCTTGTTATCTTTTGATATGTATTTATTATCCCATTTGTTTGTTGCATCCTTTTACCTTTTAAAATCTTGTTATTTTCTAACAAAAATTCGGCAGCATCTCCCCTTGACCCGAGCGTAAGGGAGATAAAGGGAACGCGCCCACATGGAGTGGCGGAACCCGACAACTGGAGGTGGGCGCCCGAGGGCGGCAACACCTTAATAAAACCTCGGAAAACACAGGGAAAATAACGAGCCGAAGACCTCTAAGACTGGACAGGGTGTATGGGGGGTTAGCCAAGGCGTGCCGGCCAAGGACCAGCACAGGGTGCTTGAGGGGTGTACCGGGCTAGGGAGAGGCCAGGTGTGCCGCTGGGGCACCAAGGGGGAGTGTACCGCTGGGGGGGCTACTATGGGTGTGTCAGCCAAGACGCCGGAAGGGTGTGCCGCTGGGGAAAAGTGCAAGTGCACCGGACAGGGCTCGCAAAAGGGTTGGTCTGCTAACGGGGCGGGGTGTTAGACCGATCAAACCCACAGGGACTTCCGGCAAGAGGAAAAAAGGTTCAAAGGGGCAGACACAGGTGAAGGCACTGGGCTTTACAGGGAGAGGTTCGTAACCTCAAACCATTCAAGATGATGCCACATCCGGAGGAAACCGTAGGCATGAGGGATGAACACAAACACCGAAAAGTAAAGGGAAAGACGATCAAACGCATTGTGGCTCACAACCAACGAGATGAAGAGACAACCCACTGAGGGGGACGATCTTCATTCATGGGGGAGCAAAGGGCCGTAACCGTTCGCATGCATTACAAAACACGCCCGAGCTAAAGCTACGGGCAAGAAAGAAAACCAAAGAACAAAAGAATGGAGAAGGAGAAAACAAAGAACAAAAGAAGAGGAGGTGTTGGGGATCGAGGGAGGGACGACCGTCCATTGCTCTTTCCCCAACCTTCCCCTTCTACATCAAGCCCTCTCTCTCTCTTACTCTCTTCTCTTTGCCTGGTGGTTGTCGGAAGACTCCACGCCGGAGCCCTCGCCCTTCTCTTCTCTCTTCTCCTTCTTCTCGTAGGTGGCTTTTTCTGTTCGTCTCTTCTCCTCGTATCTCTTCTCCCCGTCTGTCTGTGTGTGTCTCTTTTCACCGGTATGGGAGTGGTTTTATACTCCCAGCAGCGGGAGCCCTCGAGCACGGCAGTCGGAGGCGGGAAGCGGCTAGTCATGATGGGGTTTGACTTCCCCCGTCCTGGATGTCATGAGAGTAGCTTGCGTGGCCCAACCTCTGGTTGACACCTCGGACAGCTCACTGCGCGCCAAGGATACGTAGGGCATGGGCGTCACGTCGTTCGGCCGTGGAAACACCTTCACGCTATGCCGCTGGCGGCCTCAATAAGTGTGCCGCAGGAGGGCCAAAAGGGCGTGCCATTGAAGCCCCAAATGGGCGTGCCGTTGAAGCCCCAAATGGGCGTGCCGCTGAAGGCCCAACTGGGCGTGCCGCTGAAGCCCCAAATGGGCGTGCCGCTGAAACCCCAAATGGGCGTGCCACTGAAGGCCAAATGGGCGTGCCGCTGAAGCCCCAAATGGGCGTGCCGCTGAAGGCCAAATGGGCATGCCGCTGAAGGCCACAAGGGGTGCATTTCTGAGCCCGTTCTGAGCCCGTTGTGAGCACGACTCATGGACCGTTTGATTTCCTCAGTGGCCCGTTGTTTGCGAGACCCTTGGTGGTTGATTTCTCTTCACTGTCGTGACTCCGGAGACGGCTTTACGGCGTATGTATTCAGAGAGTCCGGATGGCCTTCCCTTCTTCACAGTCTCTTCAGTTGACATTGTTGTTGATGCTGGACTAGTTGGGACATATAATAGTGCAATTTTGCATGTCCACACCTGCTCCACCAGAAGTTGAACTTCTTCTCGCTGCGCCATGGAAATCTTAAACGCACAAAACGGAAACGATTAAGAGGAAAGCATAGAATAACCTAAACCTGCAGATGAGTGTACGAGACTTCTGGACTAGCAATCACTGCATTTACTTTACATTGCTATACACCACCACAACAATGCTCTGATACCATCTGTGACGAACCAGGGTCCGGATACCGGGTAAACACGATACCACTTGGATTCTACGAGCTCTCCCAAGAGCGGAAAAGCTCCTTAAAGGGATAAAAGGGTTGTCGTGGGATGTACAACAATCTAAAATAAGTGCAGGAAAGAAGGAACTGAAATTTAAAATTTCTTTTCATATAAATTACATCGTTTACATGCTTTAAACAAGACAGTAGTCCAGCCACTGTACAAGTCCCTGTGCAAGTTCCCAAAGTACAACTCAAAAGAAAAGTACAAAGCCTAGGGGCATACCTCGACTGACACGTACTGGTTGACCTATCAACAGTCTTCAAACCACGCTTGAAAGTCAAGCCTACTGCGCTTCACCTGTAACCACAAAGGGTGAGCCTCATTTCATTGGCTCAGTAGGGGTCACGCAGATCCCTACCTCACTGCAAACATTACAAGAAAAATATCACAATTGCATGGAACATAAGCAATTAAATAGAACTGCATGAAAATGTCAACAGATTAACATAGCTAAGAATTACTAGAAAGACAAGTAATCAGGATACCACACATTACATGAAGATTAATAGTTCATGGCAAATCTGGACATCATTAAGACATATGATTACATACAAGGATCACATGTTCATCACGAAAGGGAAATGAATCACATGGAGAAGCTATAAAAGTTAAACATGAGTATCAAAAATTTAACATGTGAATGAAACTAACTATTTCCTTGGCTACATTTTACCATATGTTCTACAACATGGAAACGAACATATACATAAGAATATTTTCGATATTCAATATATTCGAAGACCATTAAATGAATATATAAAAATATTCTAACATATTCGAGGACCTTTATACGAATATAAAAGTAGTCTAATATCCAATTGAGCCAAGTTCCTATAATCCATCTGACAGGAGAAAGAAGCCACTAGAAGCAAGACCAGATACGTCCACTGACGGCTTACACTACGTCTCAGGAGTCTCACACTCGTGACGAACACGGAAACAGGAGACACCGTAGTAAGTACAAGGGACAATTGTAATGAGTGACTAGTCAGGGTTGCACCCGTCGGCGCTAGTCCAAGCCCCTGACCACGTGTGCACACACAAGCTCATTACCTTGAGCCAGGTCTCTAATTAGTTTTTCCCCCCAGTAGGACGCTACTATAAGACAGGGGCCCACGGAAATTAGCTTAAAAACCGTATATCGGGATTACCTAGCCACCCCTCCCAGGTGGTTCGACTCGTCGTCGCTAGGCTACGTCTAGTGGATCAGTCAAATAGAGATAAGAAGTTAACTTTAATGGAATATGAAAACACGTTATAAGCGAAAGAAATGATAATGCGCAATATAACAACATATCATGATTTATAACTATTTCTAAGCATGCTAAACATTAAGCAATAAGCACATAATCAGGAGAATGTGATGAAAATGCAATAAAACTATATGCTAGAAAGAATGACAGTCTAGCCTTGGCCGCAAAGGTCAATTGGTGGTCACTCGACATGCCATTTACATGACAATAGCGGTTAGTCTGACGGCCGCTACATTCTTTCCGCTTATTAGAACAGAAACCTGTAAATAAGTGTACAAAGATGGAACGGTCTAGCCTGATCCGCTAAGCCGAGAGATGGTCATGGGAAAGGCCGCTCTACAACAGTAGCAGTCAGCCATATGGCCGTTACACTCTCAATTCAACATACATGATTTCCATATCCATAAAGCTTTAATTGCACATAGCGAATAAAGCTAAACAATTTATAAATCATGAGATCAATTCATCATTCAACACATTCATATTATTATCACAGCATAGGATCATATGGAAAATATAACTCATGCATCAATAAATGTGCCACAGTTTATAAAACTATTTAAACATGGTAAATATGCAACATGAAACGCATAAAGAAATGAATAGGCATAAGTTGAAATTCTGTAGGACATGGCAGTTGAATATTAGTCCGCCACAGTCTCGACCCCCTCCCGGTCGACCAAAATCAATGGGAAATCATAACTTTTAACCTGTTCCCTGCCATTCCACCATCATAATACGACAGTTTATCGTCTATGAACTCAGCAACGATGGGCATGCTCCAAAAACATAAAGATGATGTTCATGCTCCAAAAATATAAAGACAATGGACATGCCGTTTAAAACATAAAGACAATGGGCATGGCAGAGGAATGATCTAACGAGCTAGGGTATCGATCCCCCTATCTTAATCGTGACAAAAGCTCTATTCCGACCGCATGCAAGCCGAGGGTCGCCGTGGCTCGCCTTTGTCCGGTCGTCACCACGCTCCGTGGTTCGTCTCGAGGTTGATGTCACGGTGTTCCTCGCGTTGCGGGGAAAGCCTCCCGTCGGTCCTAGCAAGGCAGGATGGTCGCCCCCCTCCGGATTCCAAGCCGAGAACGTCGATTTCGCCGTGAAAAGGGGAGAGAGGGCCGCCCGTCGACCGCCGCGGGATCACGGCTCCACGCCAGGGTCCGGCTCCGTCGATAGCGCCGCCACGCTCCTCTCCCTGCAGGCTCGTCGGTGAAGCTCCGGCGCCTCCGCCGTGGCCTTCGGGTCGCCGCGCGCCGAGAAGAAGAAAGGGGGAGAGAGTTCGCGGGCGTTCGGGCGAAAGAGGGTTAGGGCGAGAGAGAAGACAATCTCAGGCAAAAAACTTGCGATATTATATTTTTTTTCAATAAAAACCTCTAATTGCTAAAAAACCTTAAGTTAAGCAAAATTGTATAAATGCCCCATTTAATTTCTTAAAACCTTATATAAAAGCACAAAGCCCACTAAACTAGGCCCAATAAACCCGATAAAATAGCCAAAATTCACGCCTCTGGACACACTTCAATACCGAGAAGGATCCGATGAGAATCTATTAACTACCAGATCTCTCTCTCTCTCTCTCTCTCTCTTTTCTCTCTTCTCTGTCATCTAGATCTCCTCCGGATGCTTTGCTCTCTCCGCTCTCTCCTCACCTCCCACCATCTTCTACTCAACCACTCTCTTCTTCTCCCTACACGCATACAGTCTGGCGGCCCTGTTGCTACGTTCCTCTACTCCCCTTCGTTCTCTCTCCCTCTCTTGTAGTTCACCACCAAGATCACTCTTCTTCTCAGTCCTCTCTTCTCCCCCTCCTCCTCCCTGCGTCTCGCATCTCCCTCGCCCCTTCTCTTCTCCCTGTGTCCCATGTCTCTCCTGTCGCAGTGCCCCTGTTCCCTCCTCCACACCATCTCTCTGTTCCCTCACATCTCTCTCCTCTCCCATCTTCTCTTCAGTCTCACTTCCTCTCTCTATCTTCTCACATACAAGCACACACTCTTTCTATTTTTTTATTTTATTTTATTAACTCCCACCTCCACCTCTCTCTAACTCTTCCTTTCTCTACATCTCTCTTTTTCCCTCTAAATCTATCTCTCCAAGGACCTCTCTCACGGCGGCGTCTACACCGGGTTGAGCGACTCTCTAAGGCTCAAGGGCGTAGCGACAGTGTTTCCACCTTATTCATGACTATTTCCTCACCCTATTTCTTTATTTTTAGTTTAGTTAGTTTTTATTTGGGGTTGTAATTTTTATTTTTCTCATCACATTATAACCGTTTAATTTTGAGTAATAAAATTAGATTGTTGTTATTTTCTCTCTCTATCCCTTTCTCTCTCTTCTCTCTCCATTTCTTCTTCCTTTTTCTCTCTATATTTCTCTCTCTAATCCCTCTAAATTTCTTTAGGTAGGTTTATTTTCATGTAATTTTAAATTCCAAAGTCAAAAAAACACTTAATAATTTTTCTCTTAAAAATATAAGATTTTCAACGTTAAAATTCTAACCTCTTCATGGGAGTGACCCGTATTTGCCACTACGTCCAAATTTTAATTTTATTAAGTGAGTGTAAAATTTTTGAAATTGAGTGCGCGGTGTTTTTAACGACGAGCATCGTCTCATATCAATTTTTGGTGCCGTTGCTAGAGAGATTTTTGGGTTTTAGATTGATAATTTTATGTTTTCTTTTGTGTATATATTAGCACTAACTTTTTGTTTTCTTTTTCTTATTTGGAGAAAAAAAAGAAAAAATTAAAAACCAGACCAAAAATTATAGAAAAAATCTGTCAGGAAAAGCATCATAGAAAGCATGAACTGTCGGCAAAGAGGCGAAATTTAAAAAATACGGAAAAAAGAAAGCGTCGCAGAAACTTGAAATTTGTAAGTAAAAGTCCTGTATAGAAAAAATAAAAAAATCACAAAAATCATAAAAAATCTGAGGTATGTTTCTTTCTTTTTCACTTTCTTTCTTAAAATTTTCTTAAAAAGTAAAATGAGAGATTGTTATCTAGGTTAGTTTTATCTTTCCCTCTTTTGATTTGATTTTCTTTCCATATTTAGTTAGTTTTCTACATGTAGTTCGCTTTCGTATTATCATATTTTATATCAAAAAAAAGAGAAAAAAAACTTTTAAGGGTAAGTTAGGATACACCCTTCTTAGTGTTGGAAGGACCCTCCGTTTCGAGAGCTCCTCTCAATGGACCAGAATCTCCACCACTAAGACCTCTATAAGTCTCCGGCATCGAATAATTTCATCTTCTATCATTGGGCGGCTTGTACCATTAAAGATCCCTAGAGGTAGTTTGCCCTTAGAAGCGAAAATAAAATAAAATAAATAATAAAAAATAAAAATAACTAAAAAAACCAACCAAAGAAAAGAAGAAAGAAAAAAATAAACAAATTAATAAAAAAACTAAAAATTTTGGGATGAGAATAATTCTTATCTTTGAGTTGGGCTCATAAATTCAATAAGGTGGACCTTTTGGCCCATTTTCTTGATCCATTCTTTTGACAATGATTCCAAACTCCTTAATGTCACATTATTATTAAGAGCATAATCACATGTGGACTAGACCGACCCATTATGTTGATAATTATCCAACTCAATCTTCACCTTTCACCTAACCTAGCACGACCCATTATGAAAGCCCATACTCTTGGTGGGCTTATAATGAAACCCCGTCATTCATGGGGGCCCAACTTCATTCCTTGACCATTCCTAATCTACTCAATTCTTCAGTGGGCCCTATGATTTGTCTTGCACCCAAGGACAAGGCCAAATTGCTCAAAGACTCTCTACACCTTCCTATGATTCTTGTTCAAGTACCTTTAATTCTGGTTGGAGAGGACAACATAATTTTCCGTGGGATTCTTATCACGGCCTGGCCCAATGTCCTCTAGATCAAATCTTTCAAAATTAGGCCCCATCTTCAAATAACTTTCATGATCAAGCCCACTATTGAGGACAACCCGCATCCCCTCCATCATCTCACTATCAAGATGATTATCCTTCAACTTCTTATCCTTCAAAGTCTGCTTCTCAGCTTACATATCTAACTCCTGCACACCTAACTCTCAATAAGGAGGAGAGCTTTAATCAGTTCCATCAGTTTATCATGGCTCAAAATCAATCTATACAGGCCCAACTTGATAAGCTCGCTGAGACCATCAAGGGCATGGAAATGGATCAACTACCTAGCTACTCCAATGCAACTCCTGACTACCAACTTCTGAAATATGACCATAATGAAAGCTTTGGTGATCAACCTATGATTTCTCAATGACACAATACTCAGATCACTCTTGATTTAGATAATGTTGGAGTTATGAAGGAGTCTTATTAGGAAGTTTAGGGAGAGCTGGTAGTTGTCATTATATCGATCGGAGAGTTCTAATGAATTTGTTGATCTTAAGTTGGAGGGAAAAGAAGAGGAAGGAAGTGTGTTAGTTAATGATCAAATTCCATTAATTTCACTTCCTGAATTTGAAGAGACTTTGTTCCAGGAGAAGGATGAAGATGATGTGCGAGTGAAGAATGACTTGAGTGAAGTCATAAATAATTTCTCTTGGGTAAAGGAGGAGTCGGGTATCCTACATGACGTTCATCTTGATTGGGCATCTTTTGATCAAGGGGAGGGTATTGATCTTTTATCTCTTCATGACCTTGGCGAATCTAACTTCATTGTAGACATTCTATAATTAATCGATTTGTCAGATCCTCTTGAGCCCCAAGAGTATCATTGTGTTGAGGCGCATATTTCTTTCACTCATGATATTGCTCATCTTCTTGACACTAATCATTTGATGGGAGCCTCTCATCCTTCGATCTATTCTCACCTCACCAATATTCACGTAATTCCTAAAATTGAGGTTGAAGAAGAAATTTTAATTGATAACAAGGTCCACATTCATGTTTTCAACACTTATAAAGACCTTATGTTTGAAGGGGAATATTTTATAATTAGTGACATGATAATTCCTCTTTCATTCTCTGATCGGGAAGATCTGTTTGGCCTATTAAACCCATCATGGTATGCAATGCTGGCCAAACCAAGAATAATAAATGATGATTTTTACATGACTCCTACGGAAGAAAAATTGTTGACATATGCATTGAATGACAAAATCCATCCTGCTAACAACTAACATACTTCTGGCCCCAGTGCGTACATGCTTAATCTTGTCTTCAAATGGCATAAATGTTGGAATTTAAAATAAGATAAGATAACGTGGTGGATTATTCTTAACGCAACTCGTTGGTTATGGAGCTTTCTTACGTTTGGTTGAAAACGATAAACTTAGCGCTTATTGAGAGGTAACCCAATGTTTAATGATTTATTTTTTAGTGTGTTGTTTTCAAGTATTAAGGCGTAGCTATGGTGAAGGTGCCACCGTCAAAGCATGACCAAACACAAGGAAGCCACAGCCACGTTCACATACCCTAGGTTGTACCTTTCCTTCCCAGCAAAATGTATTTCTACATTGCTCTATTGCTTTATATTATTTATGTCATTGAGGACAATGCCATTCAAGTTGGGGGGAGAGAATTCATGTTACATTTTATACAACATGTCTTTGCCATGTTGTTTTTATGCTCTGTTTCATGTTATTTTTATTTTTGTAAAAAAATTTCTATTAAAAAAATAAAAGAAAAATTGCCTAACTAAGTTTTCATGATTAATGTTTTCACTAAAATAGAATCTGAAATAGAAGAGGCTAAGGAGAAGGATGATAAATAATTTTAATATCTAACAATGGAAAATTAACTTAGATTCTCCTAAAGTTTATTAGCATGTTTAAAAATAAAAAAAAAATCACTTGCACACTAATGAAACAAGTAGGACAAGCCTTCTGTTATTTAATATGATGTCTGATACTTTGTATTATCTAGTGAAGAGATATTTTTGGAAAAAGCTACATGCTTGCAAATAAGTGCAAAGCATAGAGCAAATAAGTGCAAAGCATAGTAAAAAAGAGAGAAAAAATCATGGAAAATACTCCTGATCATAGTAACCAGGCCTACTTCTCCTAATGTAAGAGTTGAGGCCCACGTCAAATAGTGAAGGGATGTGCAGCACTATGTATTTGAAAAAAAAAAAGAGAGAGAAAAATAAAAAAGCAGACATAGTGAAAGCTACCATACTTGAACGTTCTGATATGGGATGAGCAGAGTTGAAAGACACCTATCTTAGATAGCAATATGATGGGTGCAATTGTCCACCTGTGGATTTAGTTTCACGAGCACAAAGTGCTATGGAACTTTGGGTGTATTCGAAGTTATGTGCATTAATTTTCAAATCTAATGCTAGTGTGCTTAACGTTTCCAAAATCCAAATCCGAAGTTGATTCTACGAAGGAGGATCTGGAAGTGAGGCATGAAGTGTTTAAACTTTTGTTGGTCCTAAATTTTTAATTATTTTACAATGTTAGGGGACTAGCAATGAGTAAGTTGGGGGTGTGATAAATGCTTATTTTTATATGATTATTTAGGTCACACTCATTGTTTCTAAGTTTTAATGAAAATAATTATGTAATTTTTATACTTAATTTTAATTTCACACAAAATTTGAGTCTTCATGAAATTAATTAACTTTTGGGACATAAAATAAATAGGTGAGATTAAGAAAAGAGAAATTATATAATTATATTTTTATTATTAATTTTTATACAAGAATACTTTTATTTTATGTTATTTATTTGATTGTAGGAAATAGCGTCAAACCGGATGGACGTGAACTTGTTAAATTAGTGTCCTCAACCTTGACGCCAATTGGAAATAACGACACAAGCATCGATGTCAATTTTACAACAAAGAGAAAAGAAAAAAAAGAGAAATTGTCCTTTGTGTTTACATTGAAAGTAGAATCCATGGGTTCCCTTATTTTGGTTGAATACATATTGGTGATAAAGAAGACAACTAAGAAAGGGGCTCCTATGGAGGGATTCTCCCCTATAAAAAGCCCACAAAGGCCACGCACGAGAGAGCAACCCTCTTTTCTTCCTTTCTCTTCAGCTTCTACTTCTCTTCCCTTCTTTTTTCTCTTTTCTTCTTTCTCCCCACCGCAGATGTCTCTTCTCCCTCTCCTCTTCTTCTCACCCTCTTCTTCTCTTCTTCCTTTTCTCCTCCTTGGCCCACTGTCTCTCTCCCTATTTTCTCCACCGAAGTCCCTTCTCTTCCCCATCGTCTCCACTCTCTATTTCCCCCTTCACCAATGTCTCTTCTTCCCCTCTCTCATCCGCTCCTTCTTCTCCTTTTCCCCTCCTCCACCAAAGTCTCACTCCCTTTCTCTCTCATTTTTTCTCCCTTCAGCACCGGCGCCTTTTGCTCCATCGCGGCTCCCCCCCTCTCTCTTTTCTCTCTTCTCTACCGTCTCCTCCCGATGGTCTACTCTCTCCGTTCTCTTCTCACCTCCCACCGTCTTCTCCCAAACCTCTCTTTTCTTCTCCCTGCATGCACACAGTCTGGCGGCCCTGTTGCGTTCCTCTGCTCCCCTTCGCTCTATCTCCCTCTCTCGCTGTTCGCCATTGAGCTCCCTCTTCTTCTCAATCTTCTCTTCTTTCCCTCTTCCTCCGTGCGTCTCGCGTCTCTCTCGTCCCTTCTCTTCTCCCTGCATTCCATGTCTCTCATGTCGCACTACCCCTGTCCCCCCCTCCACGCCGTTTATGTTCCCTCACATCTCTCTCTTCTCTCGTTTTCTCTTCGGTCTCTCTCTTCCTCTCTCTATCTTCTCACACACACGCATACACTCTTTCTATTTTATTTTATTTTATTTTATCAACGGCCACCTCCACCTCTCTCTATCTCTTCCTTTCTATACATCTCTCTCTTTTTCCCTCTAAATCTATCTCTCTAAGGGCCTCTCTCACAGCGGTGTCTACACGGGGTTGAGCGACTCTCCAAGGCTCAAGGGCGTGGGCGACGACATTTCCACCTTATAATTCATAGTTATATCCTCACCCTATTTCTTTATTTTTAGTTTAGTTAGATTTTTTTTGGGTTGTAATTTTTTGTTTTTCTCATCACATTGTAAATGTTTAATTTTGAGCAATAAAATTAGATTGGTGTTATTTTATCTCTCTAGCCCTTTCTCTCTCTTCTCTCTCTCTTGCTTCTTCCTTTTTCTCTCTATATTTCTCTCTCTAACCCCTCTAAATTTCTTTAGGTAGATTTATTTTCACGTAATTTTAAATTCTAAAGTCAAAAAAATCATTCAATAATGTTTCTCTTAAAAATACAAGATTTTCAACTTTAAAATTCTAACCTCTTCGTAGGATCAACATGTACTTGCCACTATACTCAAATTTTAATTTTATTGAGTGAGCGTGAAATTTTTGAAATTGAGTGCACGATTTTTTTAACGACGAGTATCATCTCATATCAATACATCACATGGTGAATCAGTCTCATATTCGGTAAAATGCACAAGATATGTCCAAATCTAGCATACTTTACAATCTTTCACTTTACAAATATTTTGCAATACATTACATAGTAAATCAATCTTATGATGGAGTGTTGTTTGCTCTCCATGAGAGGTACTTTTCAGCTTTTATGTTCAATTTTTAAATGCACTTTAATATTTGAATTCCACAACTTAAGTGAATTTTCACATTTTTTGTGCTACTTTATTTTTTAAATTTTATGTGCCCTCCCTAAGATTTAGTTTTCATAGGTAGCAAGGACTATTTAGCCATTTATTTCCCACTATTTCTTATATATAATGTGTTCTTTAGTAAAGTATGCACATTTCCTTTCTTTGAGTGCTCTTTTTTTTGAACAATTTACTGCATTAGCATAGCAGTGCCTAATACTTGATAATTTGTCATTTAGAACAACACTTCATATTTTCCCTATTTGTTGAATCATATTATTTTCCATTTGGGTGGCCATTTAGTATAATACTTCATCTTTTTGATCTTATCTTAAACCACAGTCTTACAATCATGTTCTAATTATTGTTGTTTCATTATTTGTACATATGGCGAGGCTGAATGAGGGATTGCCCTTGTTTGACGCAATCTTATTGTTTCTATGTTTTAGATTTCTTCAACTTTCTTCTCTATTAAATAGGGTTTGTTTACTTTCAAGAATATCAAGTGAGCCATGTCCTCTTTTGATACCCAATTAATGCCAGTTGATTTAAGTTGATTTCTTTAATAGGTATTTGATTATTCTCTGCTTTCTTTCAAGAATTTAACAAATGAGCCATGCCCTCTTTCAAGAATTTAAAGATTATTCTCTGCCTTCCTCCTTTGGTCAAGACATTATATCTTTGTTTTTATATGAAATTTATGCGTCCCCGTAACAGTCTCATATCTTAATTTGCTTTATAGAAATGTGAGATACTTGAAGAGCAATTAAATGACAAGAGGAACAAGTTGTCGAATGCTCCTCTTGTTGTGAAAGAGAAATAGAAGGAAAATTTGAGATGTCATTGGGAACTATATTCTATGGCTAACAGAATATTTACTAATTATGTTTGTATTTCTCATTCTTTTTCTTTTTGACATGACTAAGTTAACTTCTCACTTGCTAGAGGAAGGACATTCTAATTAAACAAAATCAGATGTCCTTCTATTAGGTCTTTTTCCTTTGAGATTCGTGAATGGAGAAATGGAAGAAGACTGATCTTACCATCCTAATTTTTTATTGTCCCGATTTCATACAAAATGATAGATATTTCATATTTTGAATTCTTCTCAAAACAATATCCTAATTTTTTATTGTCCCGATTTCATACAAAATGATAGATATTTCATATTTTGAATTCTTCTCAAAACAATATCCTAATTTTATATTGTCCAATAAATGTATCATACTTACACGAGAAGAGTGAAAATGTTAGACTTGGATAGAGAGCATGTGGAGACCGAACTTATGATGAGCGTTGATAAAGATAAAATCCTCATGGGATGACAAATTGGAACATTATATTGTGAAATTTCTGTTTTCTATGCAAACAAACCCGATGCTCCACTTGTTATAAAAGATCAAAATAGGAAGAAAATTAGAGATGCCATCGGGAGCCATATTCTATGGCTCAGAGAATATGTATGTAAAGTATCATTCTTCATTTCTATGTTCAGATTGTCACGTTTAAGTTTGAAGTGAAATTACTCGTAACCATTTATCTATTTTACAGTTAATCTTCGATGTGACAAGGAGTCACTCTCCTCCCTCGTGATTTTCTTACTTATTTAGTGATATGTTAGACTCTCTCACATTGTGATATGTATATTGATGATAAAATATTTACACTAATTTTGATTGTATATATGTTATCATGAAATTACATCTACATATTTTTTATATATGGGGATGCACACCATGATACATTGCCACACAATGTGATTACATTGATACAATACCATACAATGTGATTACAGATGAAAATATTTTGTCACATCCCGAACCGATAGCAGCGGAAGACATGCTCGGAACATGGCAGTGATTCATTCATGATACAGAGCAAACCAAAAGATATAAACACAAGATAATGGCGCCAAAAATAACTATAAGTTTTATTAATATCAAAAGTCATTATTACCATTTTGACTCTATCACATCGATAAAAGAAAAAGGAAACGACTTAATATTACAGGACTTGACTTTAAGAGAAATAAAAAGACATGACTCTCAAAACTCGGGAACTCCATCACTCTTGCCCGCTCCCATCTGTAGTAGTTTCTTCATTAATATCTGAAAAGTGTTGAGAGGAACTGGTGAGCGAGAAGCTCAGTAGGAATTACACTCTATCGTCAGGTAAAATATAAGTGATTAGCCATTTAATAATGCATGAAATACAACAATATGTGAAGGGAAACATAATCATTATCAAAAGAGTAGCAAGGTCACATGGAGGCTCAATAATAAGATAACAAGAGACATGTACATGAACATGATGGAAAGAGAATAACTTGGAACAAGTACAAGAGATAACAATCACTAATATTCATATCATAAATTGTCCCTTCCGGACCTCATATTCAAACATATCTAAGTCACGCATATAAGGAAGATGCCCGTGATGTAAATATGTCTAGCTCGAATCTTGCATATGGTTGGTGCAATGCCATACCTGATCATTCATAATACCGATACATGTCTGGCTTTACCTCGCCCCTAGGACCAGATCAGGGCCCTAATAGTTTATGCCTAGCATTGAGTATCAAAGTGGACCCAAAGTGCCATATCATGTATTCCAATTTACTAATGGCATCGGAATTCCAAGAATAGCTTATGAGAGCAAGACAACACGAGTAGGAAACAGATTCCTTGCAGACTTCCAATTATCAAGGGAAAGTCATTTAGGAAAAATGACTTTAAGAAGGATATTGGATGATTTTTCACGGAATATAATGTCAAAATAGACTCTACAAAGGTCATAATCTCGAGATATAATAGCTTGGACAGGCTGGAATAGTTTAACACAAAATAACAACGGAAACGGAAAATTTCGGGATGCAGCACAAAGAAACGGTCAGCCCTGGACCGCTACCCTAAGGTGACAGTCACGAGGGGACCGCAATTAAGTGGGTTCGACCAAACCGGCTAAACCGAGTCGGGTCCTAATCATGAACGCAAACCGGACGCGTTTACATGAAGGCGTCTGGCACACTAGACGCGTCAAAAAGTGGCCACATGGCTATGAGAACAAGATGGTCTAGGCAAGACCGCAGCCATCAAATGGTGGTCTTGGAAGGGCCATTTTCATAAAACGGACAAAATTTCGGCAGAACTTTGACAGAGCCTCGTTCTGCTGAAATTAGACTTCCAATGGGTTCAGGATTTGATGGTACAACCTGCTCCACGTCCTAGTAGGAATCTCAGGCTTGCGGAGTCTTACGAAGGCCTCGGAACATGAACACCTAGTCCAGCTGAAGGAATATCCGACGGAGAGGTATTCTATGTCCAAGAATTAATGGCTCATAAATAGTGGAAAACGAGTATAGCGGTAAGTCAATTCCACCAGAGTGGGATGACCCTCAAACAATGACATTATGCACAATATTCAGCAAGCTATAAATAGTAAAATTAAATGAATTAACCAAGTATTTGGTGAACATGTTATTCTACTAATTTTCACATGGTTACATAATGATGATAATCAAGGAGGAATAATCATGGGAATAATAATAAAAATTGATTACAGTTTCATTACCCTAGTTAACAATGCGTTCTGCAACATTAATGCTCAGAGGAACATGCTGGACATTGATGAACAACCAGTCGAAAAATGTAGAAAACAAGCATACGTTCTTGCTGTGAGAGGTCAGAAAGCAGTCAGGAGGGAGGCCGCCTTATGAAATAGACGGTCAGGACATGACCGTTTTCATAAGAATAAATCCTTTTTTTTTGAAATACTCAATGAAGGCGTCCCGGTAACTGGACGCGTCCAAAATAAAGCATCATGACTATAAGACGTGGCCATAATTTCTCGGTAATATCGGCTAATAATAATAAAAAAAATGCAAGGACGTGTCCAAGAAAAGAGACGCGTTCATAAAATAATATATATATATATATTTGAAAACTAGGGTGATAAGACGGTTTATCGCATGACCGTTTCTTCATAAAGCGGTCACTGGTAGAACTGTTTTTAAAACTGAGATCCGCCGGCGGTGAACTCCGACAGACCTTGACTAAAATGACGATTGCGATCAATATAGTGAACAGAATTTATGTAAATTGATATCGTCGGAAAGAGCATTCAAAGATAAATAAGATAGCATGTTTTAATTAGGGTTTAGGCTAAAGATAAACCAACATAAGATGGACTTAAAGTGAAGACAACCTCTCGGATATACCTCTGAGTAAAACAACAAATTCGATCGACATGATATACTAAAATTGGGCAAACTAGTATCAAATGAAAGAGAACGGAAAGATGAACAAGATTGCATATTTTGTTATCGGTTCAGCCTGAGAGAAACCTATCTTAGATCGACGAGAAGTGAAGGGGAAGAAGTCGCCGGAACCCTAACTCGAACCTCCCTAAACGTTGAACTCCTCCCACGATCGATCATGCCACCAGCCGCCGAAACAAATAGGGTTTCTAGGGAGCGAAGGCCACCTATTTATAGAGTCTATTGAGGCTTCTAGCGATCGAATCGATCTAAAGAGTCCAAAGAGGGAAAACGGCGAGAAACTCAGGGTCGATCAAATCCGCCGCCGTCGCGTCAAATTGGAGGGTCTAGGGTTATGGTTTAGCAAGGGAAAATAATCACCTAGCATGGGCCAAGAGATTGGGTTCGATTACAGCCCATAAGAGCTCGAATTAAGACCTAATTGGATTGGATTTGGGCGGGGTTGTTCTAAGTCTGATTTAGCCTAATTCTCTTATTTGGGCTTAAACCAAATTTTATTTGGGCCTCTTTCTTTAGACAAAGTTGCTGAAAATGTTGATTTTGACAAGATGCATATTTTTTTCATATTTTTATTAAAATTTTAAATTTTGAGTTTAGAAGATAATATTATCTTATTCATTTAAAAATTTGGTTTAAATAAATATTATTATTTTACTCACATAAAAAGTCAGATATTATTATTTTATTTATTCAAAAAAATCGTGTTGCTACATATTTTGCATATAATATCAATGTGATTGATTTCTTGATCTATGATTCATATGTGAATGATGCGGATGTATAAGTTGTGAATATGTATCTTACGAGTTACCTACGGATGTTATTATAGGTTAAGTACGGTTCACATAGGATACCTACCATTAGTACAAGTTATCTATAAGTTATTCCGTAGGTTATAGGTTACATACACTTTACATATGTTACCTACGATTAGTACATGTTATTTGCGGTTTTTACACGTTTCCTACGGTTATTACACGTTAATTTCATATTATTTATGGATGTATGTAGATTATCTACGATTCATACACGTTACCTATGGTTCATTCATGTTACGTACGGTTGTACGTTTCCTACGATTTTATAAGAAATATCACGGCCGTAGATAAAAACTGCATAGATAAACTTTTACCTACGGGACATAAAACCATAGGTGTTAACATTGATGTTCCTACGATTTTATGTCACATAGGTAATCACCTACGCGACATAAACTGTAGGTGTTGGCATCATCTACGTTGCATAAAACCGTAGGTGTTGACATCTCTATTCCTACGGTTGTTTGTCGCGCAGACAAAATTTTACCTACGTAGTTTTTATTGACGACATAGATACGCAGGGAGAGTCATAGGTAAAGTATATACCTATGATCTTTTGTGTCTTTACCTGTGACTTCCGTTGTAAATATAGATTCTTCTTGATGTAGTGATCCTACATTTGTATTTAAACGTATGGCTTTCATAAACAAATTTTGTATCACTAATGTCTACGTGGTAAACTTCTCTCAAAGTATTCAAAGAATGTTCCTTTTTTTTTCCTTCTTCATCTTTCGCCCTCCTTTAGAGATTTCAAGAAGACAACATGTCAATTAATTTGCATATGAAGGTATATATACGCAAAAGTACTATAATTCCACTCAAATGTAAATTCAGAATGATTTTTTTATATATTAATTTTTAACAAAACGATACATGCAAAAACCCTTTTGTAGAAAGAAATCGGAATAGGAAAGGCATCCCACCTTCTTTTATAATGATGGGCTTGGCATATGATCACTAATTGGTAGCGTAAACGAGTCCACTTACATATAGAGATGTCGTATATAAGGACTTTTTCTTGAGAGAAAAAAATCAGAGCCAACAAAACGCATCCCAGCTACTTCCACGTTTACACATGTTCTCAACAAATCTTGATCTCGTATACGTAGCCTATATATACTTTTATATTTATATATATATATACACTGGATCTTAATTAACATACTTTTGACGCTGAGTCGATTAGTGTACGTGAAATTTTGGTGTCAACCATCCAATGCACATTTGTGGTTCACTGCCGAAAAGATAACATGATGATCATAAGTGACCTGTTTAATTAATTAGCTTTTGAATTGGATGGTGCCATCCGAGATATTCTTAGTAATTAAATTGTCCCAAGTGTGCACCGAGATGTAAATAAGACTGTTTGAGAAGTAGGCTCCAAAGATTTAGTGGTTTGCAAAGTACTTTCCTCTTTAATTAATAAGCCTTTTTGAGTAGGACAACGTACGTACGTACGTATACACCGGATGTTCTTATAAATTGTTCTTCAGGTAGGGACCCTGATGCATGAGACTGGTTGATCAGGAATAGATTCAAATGACAGTTTTCCATTTGTTCGTGGCTATATCATGCCATGTTTGCAAGTTGACCGGTCAAACAGACTCTTTGATATATCTTAACGTATCTTCACATTCTGTCTCGTCGGCCTTACGTTAATAGCTTTCAATTAAACGTTTTGATGAAGTTAGGTAGGTAATTAACCGCATGGTTCTTCGGACAAGATGGATCATTATCCATGAAATGGCTAACGTAAAATTCTCAATTCTATCCATCAAATCTATCTAACATGTTATAACTTCTAAGTCGCCCCCCCCCCTTTTCGAGTGGTGGAGTGGACACCCTCCCCCTTTGTTAAATGCGTGTGATTTAAAAAAAACATATAAAACCGTTGTAACATTCACAAGGTGAACGTTACGACGTGTAACATTTCTTTTGTGAAGGTTACAACGTGTAACGTTTCTTTTAAAAGAAACGTTACGCACCTATTAACGTTAAAAACTTAAATGTGTTAAGTGGAGGTCATCAATGTATAAACATGGGGTGATCTCCTGAGGCCTATATATAGATTCATTGGCCAACCTAAATATTATAACACAATCACAAGAGAAATAACAATGTGAAAGTTCTCTAATTTTTTTTCTCCTTTTATTTCTTCCACAGTTTTATTTCATTTGTGCTGTGTTTTTAAAAATTGGGTTGAGATTTGCTGAAGCTCTCTTCGAGGACGTGCCGACGAGAGAGAGAGTGTTGTCTACCCGGGGTCGTCATATCTTTAGGAGACCGTTGCCACGAGAACCGCACGTCAGTCGGTAATAAGTTCTCTTAGTTCAGCGACATCGCTCTTCGATCAAAAGACTACGCTTTCTTAAACCTCTTAATTTATGTTTTAGATTTAATTATTTGTTATTAATATTTGTTATTTTCAGTAATATATTTCCAATCATCTAAGAGAACTTATTTCATTACATTGCTGAAAAAAAATATAAAGACAAAAAAAACATCCAAGACATTGGTTCACATCAACGTTTGCGGACAAAGAGTATAAAGTCTATTCTCGTAAAATTAACTATTTTGTTATAATATATATATATATATATATATATATATATATATATATATATATATATATATATATATATATATATATATATATATCAAAATACATAGTACACGTTGTACTATTATTTAATCGTATAACACCAACACAACTTACGCTACACTGCAAGTATCATCTAATTAGCATACAATTACGTTACTTTACGAAACAACGTATTTAACACTGATGCCATATTGATTTCGATTACAATAGAAATTTGAAAATTTGTTTCAAATTTTTTTCTTTGTAAACTTATACTTCTGAAATTTATATTTGGCATATTATTTCTGATTTAAAGTTCTTAAAAAAGGGACCAAATATAATTCTATTTTAAATAACTTGTTTTAAGAAAATAAAATCTTGGAAAGCTATTTTTTGAAAGTTAGTTCTGATTTCAGAAATTAAAAGTCAGAAAAATATATATATCTGAAATTAAGATTTAGTGAAATTTCTGAAATCAAAATTAAGGTTTTTAAAAGTTCAGAAATCAGAAATTATTGTGTTATATTTCTGAAATATAATTCTCTTATTATTATATTTCTGAAATTATATTTCTGGTTTTTAAATATAACTGAATATAATAAAAAGTCTATGTTTCCTTAAAACCTTCTATTCTACAGAAAAGAGTTTCTATTACAAAAAATTGTTATTAGTGTTTTCATAAAATATAATTCTATTCTGATTTACTATTTTCAGAAAATAAAATCTTGGGAAACTATTTTTTGAAAACTGAAATAATTATCAGAAAATAGCTATTATTATTTTTCAGAAATATTAATTCTGTTTTAAATAAATATTACTTACAAAATATTTAATTATTTCTGTTTAAAGATTTGTTTTTTTAAAAAATAACTTTTGTTTACAGAAAGTCATTTCTGATTTTTCTAAAAAAAATCTGTTTTAAATATTGCTGTTTATAGATAATCATTTCTGGTTTTTCCTGAAAATAATTTTGGCTTACAGAATTTTAAAAAAAATCTATAATTACAGAAAAATCAAGCATTTCTGATTTTTTCTTAAAATTCATATTGCTATAAATTATTTCTATCTTCAAAAAATTAGAAAATAGTCAAATTTATTTCTGATTAAATACATAATTTATATTTACAGAAAAATAGATCCTGGAAATTATTTATGTTTAATAATATATTTATTTATTTCTACTTTCAGAAAATAAAATTATGAAAATTATTACTTTTGATTAGTTTGCATGAAGCTTGATTGTTGAAAATAAAATTTAGCAATTTCTATTTACTGAAAAAATATATCTTCATATTTCCTGCTTTTATTAAAATTACACTTGTGTTATGTATCCGTGATAATTTAAATTTAAAGTGATTATCTGTTGACTTTATATATTTAAGAGTTTTGATAAAAAATTCAATGCATCACGTTAACAGATTTTGTCGACCCTTAAACATTCTGAATGGCTAACCTAATAACAAAAGAAAATTTAAGTGCCCAATCATATAAATTTAATGGTGAAAATTTTAGAAGATGGTATAATCAAATAAAGTTTTGGCTAAGTATCCTATGCCAAATCTCAGTAATTAGTCAAATCTCAATAATTAGTGATAGCACCGGAGAACTTGTGGGGGAGGCCATTTTAACGGCATATTATATCTTAAACATAATATCATTCAAACAAAATGATACTACATCCTATGAAATTTAGAAGAAAAGAAAACCTAATTTAAATTATCTCAAAGTGTGGGGTGTTTTGCTAAAGTAAAAATACCATAAAATAAAATATTCATCCGGGATATAGTGATATAAATGGAATTAGTGATTCTTTAGATGTAAAATCCACATCAAGATTAAATTTTCTCCTGGGAGGAGGTGCAGTATATATCTTGAAAATTAACTAAACAAATAATGTTAGCTAAGAGCACTATGGAATCAGAAATGATTGCACTAGACACCATCTGCACGGAGGCAGAATGGTTAAGAGACCTTCTAGCCGATATTCCCTTAATGACTAATCAACTACCTCCTATATCTATATTATGTGATTGTAAATCTGCCATTGATAAATGCATGCAAGCTAATGCAGATGTAAAGATGAACAGACACTTAAAAGTAAGACATAAATTAATAAGAGATAAAATGAAACGATAATTAATTATTGTGAAATCAGAAAGAAACTTGGCAGATGCCTTTACAAAAGGCTTATCTAGAATGGTGATTCTAGAGGCGTCGAGGGGGAGGGGATTGAGCCCATAAGAAAAAGAAGTTACCACGGCGGCAACCCAACCTCACGGAGGTTCAATGGGTAGAAACAAGCTTGATAGGTAATTTGGGAGAGCACTAATAAATTATGTTCTCATCCCTATGGCGCTAGTGCTCATTTAAAAGCAAGAGGTAAGGGTGAGTGCTATACTCTTAATGAATCCGAGACCCAAGTGGCAGGATGGTTACCTTGCTTCCACCCTTTGTAGGATTCACCGACATGTGTGGAGTCGTGAGGCCGCGACTATGAAAATGTGGGCTATTTTCTAAAACACACACTAGATACTGGCGCAAGGCCATTAATAGCGCAACCCGCATAGAATCTCGATTCAGCTATACTATGTGTGAATTTGGGAAAGTCTGACCCATGGGACCTGGTTCAAGACATAGTCCACCAAGCGTTCCCACAGATGATCTCAAATATCACTAAGTGAAAATTCAAACCGAAATATATTTTCACCTATTGCGTAGTATAAAGGACTCAGCAGTATTTTTTGTTTGCTCATTTTTTTAATGTAATAATTTTTTTAAATTTTTTTAAATCATGTGGGGGATTGTTAAATGCGTGTGATTTTAAAAAAAAAACATATAAAACCGTTGTAACATTCACAAGGTGAACGTTACAACGTGTAACGTTTCCTTTGTGAACGTTACAACGTGTAACGTTTCTTTTAAAGGAAACGTTACACACCCATTAACGTTAAAATTTTTAAATGTGTTAAATGGAGGCCATCAATATATAAACGTTTGGTGGTCTCCTGAGGCCTATATATAGACCCCTTGGCCAACCTAAATATTATAACACAATCACAAGAGAAATAACAACGTGAAAGCTCTCCAGTTTTTCTTCTCCTTTTATTTTCTCCACAGTTTTATTTCATTTGTGCTGCGTTCTTGAAAGCTGGGTTGAGATTCGCTAAAGCTCTCTTCGAGGACGTGCCGACGAGAGAGAGGGTGTTACCTACCTGGGGTCGTCGTATCTCTAGGAGACCGTTGCCACGAGGACCGCACTTCGGCCGGCAATAAGTTCTCTTAGTTCAGCGACATCGCGCTTCGACCAAAAGACTACGCTTTCTTAAACTTCTTAATTTATGTTTTAGATTTAATTATTTGTTGTTAGTATTTGTTATTTTCAGCAATATATTTCCAACACCCTTTTTAAGAGAGAGGTCTCAGGTTTAATCCCGTGTTTCTCCCTCCCCGTAAAAAAATTAAAGAAATACCTATAGGAAAAAAATGTAGCTTCTGAGCAAACTACCAAACGTTTCAATTTTGACAGCACGTTGCATGCCCCCATCGGTTGGAGAGCTAGCTTTGATATGCATAAAACTCCTTTTGATATAATTAATATTCTTAGAAGTAAGGGGTACATGGGGGCATCAATTGAGAAAGGAGAGAGTCAAACGTAAAGAAACGGGAGCAAGAGTATTTAGACTCTCAAAATAGTTTTTTTTTAATTAACCATGGTTAAAAATGAAATGGCAAGAATATCATTTCTAAAAAACGTATTAGAACTCGTATCATTGCAAAAATACCCTCGTCGTAACTCTCCGCTATACCAACTATGAAATTAACTATGGACTCATAAAAAGATAATAATACCTTTAGTTAAAAGAACGGGGCCCATCTCTCTCTCACCCTCAACTTCTATTCCCAAGAAACTCTAATCTACTTGGACGATTACTTGGAGAAGAAAAAGGCGGTCAAATGACGTTGAGGTGGGTTTTGTCATAAGGGGCTTCACGAGGGAGGATGAGGGTGATCTTGGGGGAGGGGAGATCACGAAGGTGGGGGATGGGTGAGCAATGGGGGAGGAGAGGGCATACTATCTCACTCTCTCTAGATCTCTCTCTCTTTCTCTCCGAGCCTCGTCAATGAGGTTATTGATGGCTTCCTGCTCGTTGTTCAGAGATCGATGGTGTAATTGTGAGTAGAGGTATAGAATTTTCCCCAACTAGTCGCCCTATTGCCTGTAGAGCCCACCCTAGCTCCCTGGCCACCACCATATGTCTGCATCCCTAACCAGTCCGTCGTCGGCCCTGGCTACCATTGCCAATGAGGCTATCATCCTCCGCTGTCAATTGCACCGTCTGCCAACCCTCCAACTTTCTAAACTCGCCATCACCATCATTGCAATGTTATTTGGCCACCCTTGCTCCTGTCTTTCGCCATCCAGTCGCTGCCACTAGCACCTCCCGCTGACCGCAGCCCTCGGTCCACTACCCTCCTTTGCGGCGCGACACCTGTAGCTCCGCAGCCGACCCAACCTAAGTCCCCATCCTTCCGTAAACGTCTTCTAGCCTCTACTGTCGACTACACGGTACCGCATCCATATCTCTCGCTCTCTCCTCTTTCCTCTCTCTCTTTTTTCATCTCTGTCTCTCTCTGATCCTCTACCGGGTGGGGGTTACTGGTGTCAGAGGGGAAGGGACTCACTCTCTCTCTCTATGACCCCTCCCAGTTGGAGGGTTTGTCAATGCCCAAGGGGAGTGCCTCCCCCTCTGTGTGTGTGTGTGTGTAACGTGGATCAGAGATTTTTAGCAAGGAATATATCAAAGATTGGTGATGGACCAGCTGAAAGTCTTACATGTGCTCACGGACGTGGATTCTTGTAGCCAACAAGCGCTACCTTTTGCACAGGTACCCACATAGTGTAATGTGGTCGCACATTCAACGTAGCATTCAGACTCATGTGCCATCCCCCTAGGGTAAAACTGGACATCATGTTGGGAATATATGCTGAAAATAACAAAAACTAACAGCAAATTAATTAAATCTAAAACATAAATTAAGAGGTTTAAGAAAGCGTAGCCTTTTGGTCGAAGCGCGATGTCGCTGAACTAAGAGAACTTATTGCCGACCGACGTGCGGTCCTCGTGGCAATGGTCTCCTAGAGATACGACGACCCCGAATAGGTGACACACTCTCTCTCGTCGGCATGTCCTCAAAGAGAGCTTTAACGAATCTCAACCCAGCTTTCAAGAACTCAGCACAAAGGAAATAAAAATTATGGAGGAAACAAAAGTAGAAGAAAAAAGTGGGAGAACTTCACGTTGATGCTCTTGCTCATGTAATATATATTGTTTGGGTTGGCCAAAGGGTCTATTTATAGGCCTTAGAAGACCCTCCAACGTTCATCCATCAATGGCCTCCCTTTGAAACACTTTTAAACGTTACACGCTGCAACGTTTCCATTTATTGGAAACATTACACACTGTAACGTTCGCTTGCGAACGTTGCAACAACAACGTATTTTATGAGGTTTTATTATTACAAAATTTTAAATTATGCATGCATTTAACAATTCCCCACATGATTTAAAAGTTTTTAAAAGATTATTAAAAAAATAAACACAAGCAAGCAAATAAAAAGCAGTTTAGTCCTTTATACTATGCAATGGGTGAAAATACCTTTCGGTTTGAATTTTCATTTAGTGATATTTGAGATTATCTATGAGAACGATTTGTGGACTATGCCTTGAACCAAGTCCCAAGGTTCAGATTTTTCCAAATTCACACATAGTATAGCTGAATTGAGATTCTATGCGGGTTGCGCTATTAATGGCCTTGCACAGGTATCTTGTAATATCCCGATTTATTTGTCCTAGAAATTAATTAAAAATTCCTTAATAAATAGAATAAGCTAAATTTTGACTATTTTATAAAAACTTAGAAAAAATTATATTCTTGTGGAGGATAACACGTTTAACAAACTTGTCTTCTGTGACCAACCCAAATAAAATCTGTAAATAGGTCGAATTAGTGGATTAAGCCCAAAATAAACACTTAGTTAACCATACATTGTAATACGAAATTCGAGCCCAATACTCCATCAAATGAGCCCAAACCGGTGGCAAATGAAAGGCGAGGATGAGAGGATCATTTCCCCTCTCTTAATCTCTCGAAACCCTAACCCTAGGAGATGCAATCGGCGGAGTTTTGGCGCGTCAACAATTGCGGTGGCGTTCACATCAACCCGACTTGTGTGGACGAATACTCCGTGCATAGAACCCTCCAGAAGGCGTGTGACCTATTAAAATGAAGCTCTCTAACCCCAGAATCGTTTAGAACCAGTGGCGGCTGCAGAGGAGTTGGATCGAGGGAGATCTCCAGCGATTAGTGACTGCCTGTACTGGCGTCTTGGGTTTTCTTTCACCTTTCTTTTTCATCCGATTCAGGTAGGTGATAGCAAGCCAAACCCTGCAAATAATATATGGTTGGAAGCATCATTGTGTCAGCTTTTCATTGATGTAGAAAGTCCTAAATTTTATCAAGTGTTCTGCGAGAATTTTTAGTTTTAGTAGAAGCATGTCAGAACTAGGGTTACAATTATCCCCTTTCGATTAAGTAGTAATTTCAGGCTGTAAACATAAAATTGATTCATGCATCTTGTAGCGTTTTTCGTGCTCTTTCTGTTGGTAGTAAAAGACCCAAATTTAATGCTTTACATCGTGCGAATTCCATATTTTAGTCTAACCCTAGAAACCTCGCCGGAGTCGGGCAATGCGAAAGGGGTAGCGATCTGTCTGGACTTGTGCGGCCACACGATAGACTGCACAACCAAGACAGGCGGCCTGTTGTTAACCGTATAAATGTTTCGGTCTCTGATCATTTCCCTGGAACGTGTGGCCGAATACTAACCGCATGTCCGTCCTGCGGCCAGTTCCAGACCGCACATCCGTTCCAGTGGCACACGACCGACCGTCCATCTCCAGCAGGCCTTCGGACCTGAAGGGGCATGTGTGGCCTGTCTGTGACTGTAGATGGCGATGTAAGGTCCAGAACCGACCGCACATATATAACAGAATAGATTAATTGGTCATTACAGCATGTTATGTAAGTAGATTAGTGGTTAATGGCATGTTAGCAACACACCTAATAAACTGTAATTCATGACAGTAAATGATTCTTGCTGATTTATTAAATTAGAGCTTGATCTTGATTCATCTTTCCAATGAATATCAATCTAAATTATGAATCCTTTATAATTGAAATGCTATTAGGTTTACACTTTTTATAACCTCAAACCTGAACCGTTAATTTTGAACCATTTTTATTCCCTAGAATCGAGCTTGGACTCAATCGAATTGCTGTGATTTGTGTTAGTCCGAATTGGACTAGCAGGGACATCCGCGGCTGATAGTCGACCGCATATCTCCCTAAACGGCCCCGTGGCGACTGTTCATCCCTGGTTAATGCCAATTAGTCTTGGCCGATTATCCTTGATCTATCTTTGGCCAATTCCTGATTTGATCAGCCCAGTAGACCCTAGGCCGACTAGCAGACAGTGGGCTGGACTCTGGTTCAGTTCCACCCTGCCTATGGCAGCCCGGGAGCCCACTTGGGTGAATTTCTTGATTATTGGTAGGCCATGTGTTGTGCGGCCAATAATGGACCATACATCTGACAAGCGGCCCTGAATGGACCGTTCAACTGATGAGCGGCTCTGTCAGGACCACATATCCCGTCTTCGATTTTGTAAACTTCTGGCCTTGAGCGGCCTAGTACTTACCGTTCATATAGTAGAGCGGCCCTTTATCAGCCGTTCAACCTTGACCTCCCGAGGGCTAAACCTCAGCCTAGTTCCTGTTAGTGCGGCCCATAGTCGATCGCACAAGTCTTGAGCGGCCCAGTAGTGACCGCATATCATCCAGAGACTAGTTTTCTCCGTGTTTTATGGTTTTGAATCCAAGAACATGATGGTTCTTGATAACTTGAACTCCTGGATAGAAATTCTGGACAGTATCTCTTCAACTTAGCCTTGGGATGTTCCGAGGTAAGTTTGTACTTGATTATAATTGGCCATTTAACTTGATTAAAGTCTAGATGGAACTTGGGATCTTGGATCCAATAAATCAATGCCAACGCATCATAGGGGCCCGGTCTGGTCCTAGGGAGAGCGCCCGAAACGTACTTGTGCCCATGAGAGTTTGTAATGACATGGTGCAGCATTGCACAGAGTTCATGACTAGCGTGACGTCTATGACAATGATCTCTTACTTGAATCGTGTTTGACTTTGTTATATATTCTTACTTGTTGGCCAATTTCCTATAATTTCCTGTTATTTATATTGTTCATAATCTTGCTATTCTTGTAGTTACATCATTCTGCCATATTGTTATTTCATTTCGTTCTTAGCACTTTCTTTTTATGTTGTTTCATATGTTCGTCATTTCTTTTCTTCCGTTTCATATAACATATAATTAATTGGTTAATTACTTACACTTGCCTGTTCTTATCTACTGAGCGTTCGCTCACATAATTGTTTTCCCCCTTTCCAGGCAGCTCAGGTGAAGATTCACAAATGGATGGGAATGGGCAAGAGTGATGACTTGGAGTGTACCAGTTAGTAGATGTTGAGATTGTTATAGTTGTTTTACATCTAGCTATGCCTTAGAGCTTGTATTAGTCTTTGTAACGGAGTCGAGTAGAGGTTATGCTTGATTATGTTTAAGTCGGTTTGATGGTTATTGTAATAAATTTGGAGTTATTTCTGTTCGTGACGTTATGTTAATTCTTAGCTTAGCATGTTATCTTTACTAGTGTTTTCTACTGTCGGTCCCGATATTCCGCATCAGGGCGTAACAGTTTGGTGGTATCAGAGCCTAGGTTTTCTGATATTCCTAGGTTCTCTAAGTTCTAGGATCCAAAGTGATATCATAGGACCTATAACCTTGTTATAAGTCTATGGACCCAATCGGGTGAGATTTGGGTAGAAGACTGGTGTTGAGTTAATAATCTAATTGCATGATTATCCATTCTTAATTGAATCTAACATAACCTATTCCACGTGTAGGCTTTTGCATGGCAGGAGAATGCGCGGAATGGAGGAACTTGCAGCCTACGGTTCAAAGACTTACTCAGGCTTTGCAACAAGTGGCCCAAGGAGGAGCTGCGAACCATGGCACTGGCGACCTTTATCGGAACTTTCGTGGGATGAATCCCCAGCGATTTGGTGGCTCGACTGACCCTGATGAAGCTGAGCACTGGCTTGAAGAGATAGGGAGAATTTTTGAAGTGATGCAATGTAGGGATCAAGAACGTGTCCTCTTGTCGACCTTGCAACTTGAACGTGATGCGAGGACATGGTGGGACGCAGTGAAGGCTACCCTTGGTGATAGACAAGTCACATGGGAAGAGTTCGAGGAATTCTTCAATGGTAAATATTTTTCTGATAGAGTGCAAGAGAAGAAGGCGGCTGAGTTTGCTGCTTTGAAGCAACGAAATCTATCTGTAGCGGAATATGAAGCTCAGTTCTCTCGGTTATCTCGTTATGCTACTCACTTTATATCTACCGAGAAGATGAAGGCTAAGCGCTTTCTTAATGGGCTGAAGCTGTAATATATCAACCAGTTGGCACTGATGGAAATTCAAACTTATTCCGAGATGGTGAGAAAGGCTCAAGTATTGGAAGATACTTTAGAAATGACGGAGAGAATCCGTGGGAAGAGTGTTAAGATTGAACAACACCATACTGGTTCTGGGAGTATCAAGCCTGGTCATGGTAAGAAGAGGCCCATTAGCGGGTTTGGTTCATGGAAGGGCAAGATGCCGAAGATTGAAGACAAGAAGCATGGCCCTATTGTTCCATTCAAGGGCGTATGCAAGTATTGTGACCGTCCAGGTCACAAGATGGAGGAGTGATGGCGCAAGCTGGGCGCATGTTTACGTTGTGGCAGTAGGGACCACCGTATTCTCGAGTGTCCTCTTTTATCTGAGCAAGCTACCCCGGTGAAACCACAAGGAATCAAGAAGCATCAAGGCAAGCTTCAGGCTCTACAAGAAGACGAGGCAGGACCCGCCGAGGAGGGTGGACTCGTCGAAGGTACTCTTATTATACATGACAAATTAGCTTATGTTCTTTTTGATACTGGTGCCACTCATTCTTTTATTTCTCGGAGATTTGCGAAGTCTTTAGCTGTGAAGCCAGTTTTGATGAATTCCCCGTTAGAGATTTCGACCCCTATTGGGTCAGGATCAGCAATTAAGTATTTCTATCCTTCCAGTAAGGTCATGATCAATGAACAAAACCTGCCAGCTGATTTAGTTTGTATGGACATGAATGATTATGATATAATCCTAGGAGCGATCGGAGGCATCACGGGTTTTGTTGGGGTTTTCTCTCTCTAGATTCTAGAGTGAGAGACTCTGGTTCGCATTCTCCCATGTTCTTGGAGTTCCTCCCTCCCAGCCGGCTATGGCCGGTGCGGCGGGGTTTCCTTCTGGTTCCTTCATGCTGGGGGCTCCATCGGAGCTAGCAGGGGGTAGAGATCGTCCAGGGGGCGGATCGTCCTCTTCTGGCGAAATCTTCCGGCGATCCTTTGCTCAAGTTATCATGGAGAAACCTAGGTCTGCATCAATTTCTATACCGATTAAGGAGCCTGCTTTCATCGAGCAAGGAGAGCCAGCTGTATATTTCTCCAAGGCAGATCTTCAAGCTTCTTTACAGGTTCTTTCCTTTGCAATCGTGGCAAAGTGCTCATACGGTAGGCCTTCTTTTGCTGAAATAAAATCCTGCCTGGTGCAGCGATTGTCAATATCAAATGGTTTTATTATAAGCAAGTTAAATCCCAGGCATCTCCTTATTAGATTTGACATAGAAGAGGATTTCCTGAAACTTCTCTTACAGAAAAACCTGTACATAAATGGTTTCCTATTTCGATTTTTTCGGTGGACTCCTGATTTTAATTTTGAAGAGGATCCGCCGACCGTTCCGGTTTGGATTGGATTTCCTGCGCTCCCGGCTAATCTATACCATGAAGATTGCCTGCGTTCCATTGCTGAAAATTTTGGCCCAGTTTTGCGAATTCATGAGAAGTCATTAGCCTTGACAGACACCTCAGAGGCCCTTGTATGCATAGAAATGGATATTCTAGCCCCGCGTCAGGAGAGATTATGGATTGATCTGGATGGAAAAGGATATTGGCAGACTGTCAATTTTAATCGAGTACCAGCTCTTTGTTCTTTTTGCCATAAACTTGGTCATACTGCTGAATTTTGCAAGAAGAAGCTTGGGAAGGCCAGTCGTCAGCCGACTATCACTAAGAACCTTATTTAGACCTTTAAGCCTCGGCCTTCTGGTCCCCATGTTTTAGAATCAAATGGTTCTAAAAAGGCACTAATAGCAGATCCACAACATGTTCGACAAGTGGTCTCAGAGGAGAATAGATTTGCAGCATTACAAAATGTTGATGAGGTACTTATAATTCACTCATCTGAATTTCCCCAAGCAAGCAAGGAAGATGCTCAGGAACACACTAGCAGAATAAATCAAATTTCCAATCAGTTGAAAGTCAATACAGAACTAAATACTAAGGTAGACAAGCAAGTTATATCTGATGGAAAAGTTCAGTAGGTACAAGAGGAAATTCTGTTATGTCAGAAGGATATTTCAAATCCTGAATGCAGTAAGCTTCAATCGGTTGAAGCCAAGAAGAATATAGACTCTTCAAGCAACTTCAGTTTCCTTACTACTGAATCCTCTTCAATTCTATCAAGAAGATATTCTGAATGGCAAGGGGATTCTGAACGGCCAGACATCCAGAAGCTATCAGAGATTGGAAATTCTATTGCTGAAAGGGCTGAAAGTGATAATTCCTTAATGCAATTTGTTGAAGTAGGAAGGGAGGCCCTTGCTGGAAGAGCTCCTTCAAAAAAGGGGATTATCACACGATCTAGAGCCAGATCGATTGAAGCTCAACCATAGGAATTCCAATGGTAAACACAACCCTTATTTGGAATATCAAAGGAGTAGGGAACCAAGGTTCTCGGAGATGTTTAAAGAAGCTGATTCAAATTCATAAAGTGGACCTAGTTGCTATCAGTGAGCCAATGCTGGATGCAGAGAAAGCTATGAAGCTTGGAAGGTTTATAAAATTGGCAAAATTTGCTGTCAATTCCTTAACTGATTCTAAAATCTGGGTTTTTTGGCACGACAGCTTTAGGCTGGATGTTCTTGGCTCATCTGCCCAGCATATTACTTTGGGTTTAAAGGAGGATAATAGACTTAATAGTCTCTTTTCCTTTGTGTATGCTTCCTGTGATTCCCATCTTAGACTTGATTTGTTCAATGAGTTAGTTACTTTTTCTGGTACAGTGACTGTCCCTTGGATAATAGGAGGGGACTTTAATTGTGTTTTGAAGCCTTCAGAAAAAAAGGGTGGAATTTTTCCCTCAATGGCCAATATGGCTGAATTTAATGCCTTTGTTTGCTCAGCAGGGCTCATGGATGTAGGCTATGTTGGTGAATCAATGACTTGGAATAATAACCGAACTGGAGCTGCAAACATCAAAGCTAGACTGGACAGGGTCTTTATTAACACTGAATGTCAAAATGCTTTTCCCCAGCTGGTTGTGAAGCACTTAGCAAGAGGTCCTTCTGATCACACCCCGATGTTATTATCATCTTATAATTCTTCTCATGGTCCTTCCAGGTTCATTTTCCAAAAGATGTGGTGTACTCATAAATCCTTTAATCAAGTTGTAGCTGATGCTTGGAAGCAGTGTACTGTTCAACATCCAAATGCAATGATTAGATTATCTACCAAATTAAAGGCTGTGAAAATGTCTCTTAGCCAATGGAATCGGGAAATCTTTGGAGATGTGACAAAGAATGTTAGATTAGCAGAAAAGGAAGTGGAAAAGAAACAAACTGAATTTGATATCTCTCCTTCAACTGAAAACAGATGTAAATTGAATGCTGCTATGGCAAATTTCCATCAGGCTTTGTATAGAGAAGAAATTTTCTGGCATCAAAAATCCCGCACAGATTGGATTGAAAGTGGGGACAGAAATACATCATATTATCACTCTCTTGCTCAACAAAATCGAAGAAGAGGATTTATCTGTAGGTTAAAGCTGGATGAATCTGATAATTGGTGTGAAGACCAAGCTATTCTTTGCAGGCAGGCAAACCAGTATTTCCAGAAGCTTTTCTCATCTGAAGACCATACAATGGACTGTTCCATACTAGATTGCATTCCTCAACTAATCACTAATGATCAGAACAGTCTCCTTTGCTCTGTTCCTGAAGGCAATGAGATTAAAGAAGCAGTATGGTCTCTAAAAGGATCCAGCACCCCTGGTCCGGATGGTTTTCCTGGAGAGTTTTATAAGCATGTTTGGGATATTATAGGTCAAGATGTCATCTGTGCAGTGCAAAGCTTCTTCATGGGGTTTCCAATTCCTAGAGGAATGGCATCTTCAATTATTGCTTTAATCCCAAAAATTCAAGTGCCTAAGTCCTTTAATGATTTTCGGCCAATAAGTCTTTGTAATTTCTCCTACAAAATTATCTCCTCAATCATTTCGAAGAGGCTTGCACCAATTCTGCCAAACATTATTTCCAAGGAACAAGGAGCTTTTGTCCAAGGTCGTAATATTCTGGACAATGTTGCCATAGCAAGACAACTTATGGGAGATATTGATAGGAAAGTAAGGGGTCATAATGCCATTGTCAAGCTGGATATGGCCAAGGCCTATGACAGAATTGAGTGGGACTTTTTACTGGCAGCCCTAAGAAAATTTGGTTTCAATACTAGATTCACTTCTTACATTGGAATGATTCTAACTAACTGTTGGTTTTCAGTCAATTTCAATGGCAATATGGCAGGTTTCTTTAAATCTAGCAGAGGTATTAGACAAGGTGACCCTCTTGCCCCATATCTTTTTATTCTAGCCTCGGAAGTACTAAGCAGGGGGTTGACTGTTCTATTCCAATCAGGAGCTTTGAAGGGTTACAATGGGCCTAAAAATATTACCCAAATATCTCATCTGCTGTATGCGGATGACACACTTATTTTCTTGAATGCTAGTAAACACAACATAGCAGCACTGCTGCATTTTATTTCAAGATATGAGAATAGCTCAGGGCAGAAAATAAATGTTGGCAAGAGTAGCATAATTGTTTCAGACAAAGTCCCCCTATCAATAAAGCAATCTATACAACTACAGACTGGTTTCAGAATTGCTTCTACTAGTTTTAATTACCTTGGTATTCCAGTGAAGAAAGGAAGATACACATGCCAGGATTTTAAGTACATTGTGGATAGAGTTCAGCAGAAGTTAGAGGGATGGCAATCCAAACTACTCTCACAGGCTGGGAGGGCAATTCTCATCAACTCTGTCCTCCGAAGCATTCCAATATACCTGGCATCTGTTTGCTTCTGTCCTAAGTCAATTATCAATGCCATTGACAGACTCTGTGCCAACTTTTATTGGCAGGGTTCTGAAATTCTAAGGCGTCGCCATTGGATCTCCTGGAAAAAAATCCAAATGCCTAAACTGGAAGGGGGCCTTGGTATTAGAGATCTTAATCTCACCCAGTTGTCACTGGATACTAAATGTCTGTGGAGAATTATTCAGGGGTCTTCTCTTTGGTCTCAGTATGCTAGACAAAGGTTTGTTAAAACAAATCTTTTCGACTGCACAAGACCTTTTCCAGCTGGGGTGTCTCAAGGTATGTTTCAGCAAGCTAAGAAGTTAATCATAAATAATTCTAGATGGATAATTGGGGATGGTAAGGGAACAGACTTTTGGAAGGATAATTGGACTGGCAGAGGGCCGTTAATCAACAATATACCTTCAGGCAATTTCAATAATATATAGAGGCAGCCAAAGCTGACAGTTAGAGAGGTTTTTCTTGATCCAAACCATCTAGTTTGGTCCCTACTCAGTAATTCCTCACTGCTACCCAAAGTTCAGTTGAGTAATAGGCCAGATCATTGCATCTGGACTGGTACAATAGGTGGTGACTTTAGTGTACAGTCTGCTAATAATCTGCTGAGACAAAGAGGTATACTAAGGCAGCCTTGGGCCAAGTTATGGCACTCTAGCATTTCTCCAAGGGCAGCTAATTTCTATTGGAAGCTGCTTCATAGAGCAGTTCCAGTTGATGGCAGAATTTCTGAGTGTGGACTTTCCTTAGTCTCAAAGTGCAGTTGCTGCCTACTCCCTTCTCAGGAGGATTTAGATCACCTGTTTGTTAAAGGAGATCTAGCTTCTGCTTTATGGAAATGGGTCTCCCCCTTGATTAGTACTAAAATTAATATGAGTGAGCACATTACAATTCGTGGCTAGAATATTTTGACAGGCTCCAAGCTGCATTCAGCATTCAGCTATTCTGGTATGCATGCTGTAATTCTAACTGTATGGGAGATTTGGAAGGCAAGATGTTCTGCCAGGTTTGAAAATGTGACCATCAACATTCCAAGTATCAAGAGGAAAGTGGTGGCAGGCCTCTCTCAAGCCCTTGATAACCAATCCTTTCCAGTTAGTAGCTCGACAGATCAAATAAAAATCCTGAATCAGTTCCAAATGTTCCCGAAGATTATTTCAAGGAGGATGCCAATGATTGTTTCATGCAGTCTAGCTCCTCTTCATTTTACTCTTCATGTAGATGGAGCTTCAAAAGGGAACTCGGGAAATTGTGGAGGTGGTGGTTGTGTTAGAGATTCAGCAGGAAATATGATCATCAGCTTTGCCTTTTATTATGGCTTTGGGAGTAGTTTTCTTGCAGAAGTAAGGGCTCTCTATGATGGGCTGTCAATAGTTAATAAGGGAGGACTGAAAGTATCTGCAATTTTTTCAGATTGTGCCTTTCTAGTGGAATCCATCCATAAGAAGAAAGTTCCTAGCTGGACTGTCTATCCTTGGGGGAGTGAAATATTGGAACTTATATCCTCAAGTGGCTGCCCGGTGAGACATGTTTATAGGGAAGGCAACCAGCTGGCTGATGCATTGGCCTCCTATGCTAGCTCTTGTCAGTCAAACTCCATTTTTACCCTTGTAAGTGATCTGCCCAAAATGGTGAGGGGAGTTTATAGGATGGACAAAGGAGGCTTGCCTTCCTTTCGTTTCTGTAAATAGAAGTTTTGGTATCTTTTTCCAGCTTTGGCAACTTGTACAGACAGGGGAATGCCCCAAAGATCATGTATCACGCGCATACTAACTGCGTCAACGCCACTCGGGTGCAGCGTCGACGCGTTTGCCTCCAGAAGCCCAAGACAGAATTCTGTCTTCAGGTTATCTTCACACAGCGTCGACGCCACCAGCTACCAGCGTCGACGCAGCGGTTGCCTGAAGCTTTAAACCGAAAGAAGCCTCAGAAGCTATCTTCACACAGCGTCGATGCATCCAGATGCTGGCGTCGACGCACCCAGTCCCAGACAAGTGCTCGGGCAGAAGAACTGGATAAAGGAGGCTTGCCTTCCTTTCATTTTTATAAATAGAATTTTTGGTATCTTTTTCCAGCTTTGGTAACTTGTACAGACAGGGGAATGCCCCAAGATAATGTACCTCCTTTATTCATAAAATCTAATAAAATCTTAGGCCACAGTTTCATCCTGGGGGAGTGAGAACATGTTCCCCTGCTGGGGGGATATGCACTCGACTAGTTGATGATTCTGAGGGCCGGTGTTGATTGAAAAAATGTAATCCTAGGAGCAGATTGATTGGCTAAGTATGAGGCCAATGTTCAATGCAAATCTAGTTCTGTGTCTTTCACTGGACACCTCAGACTTTCTTTTATAGGAATTAGACACCATAATTATGTTCCACTTATTTCGACTCTTCGAGCTGATAAGTTAATGAGGAGAGGATGTAAGGCTTTTCTAGCCTTTATTTTTGTGACCCCTGAGCAGAAGATTGAGATTGATGACTTTTCTATCGTCCGAGATTTTTCAGATATCTTTCCTAAAGAACTGCCATGACTTCCTCCTGAAAGGGAAGTTATCTTTTCTGTTGATCTAATTCCTGGTGCGACTCTTATTTCCAAAGCTCCTTATCGTATGTCTCCTATGGAGCTAAGAGAACTAAAGCAACAGTTGATGGAATTGCTTGAGAAAGGGTTCATTCGTCCAAGTACTTCCCCGTGGGGAGCCCCTGTATTATTCGTCCGGAAGAAGGATGGTTCGATGAGGTTGTGCATCGATTATCGGCAATTGAACTAATTGACTATCAAGAACAGATATCCATTGCCAAGAATTGATGAGTTGTTTGATCAGATAGCGGGAGCTCAGTATTTTTCTAAGATCGACCTTCGATCTGAATATCATCAGTTACGAATTAAGGAAGAGGATATCTACAAAACAGCCTTCCGCAGTAGGTATGGGCATTTCGAATTTGTAGTAATGCCTTTTGGGCTAACGAATGCACCTACAGCTTTCATGCAGCTGATGAACGATGTGTTTCGGCCCTATCTTGATCAATGGGTCGTGGTGTTCATTGATGACATCTTGATTTATTCTAAGAGTGAGAAGGAGCATGCTGAACATTTGAGGATGGCATTGCAACTATTGAGAGATCATCAGCTATATGCCAAGTTTAGTAAGTGTGATTTTTGGCTGTAAGAGGTGTCCTTTCTTGGGCATATCATCACAAAAGAAGGTATTTTTATTGATCCTTCGAAGGTAGAGGCAGTAAAGAATTGGGATAAGCCTACTAATGTGACTGAAGTGAGGAGTTCCCTAGGCTTAGCAGGTTACTACTGGAGGTTTATTCAAAATTTCTCCAAGATTGCGATACCTCTGAGAAAATTAACCCGCAAGGAGATCAAATTTGATTGGTCAGAAGATTGCGAGCGGAGCTTTCAAACCTTGAAGGAATGTTTGACCACTGCACCTGTTTTGGCTTTACCTTCTGGAGAAGGAGGTTTTGTTGTATACACTGATGCTTCAGGTATTGGTTTAGGGTGTGTACTCATGCAGCACGGGAAAGTGATAGCCTATTCTTCTAGGCAGTTGAGGAAACATGAAGAGAATTATCATGTTCATGATTTAGAGCTAGCAGTAGTGGTATTCGCCTTGAAGATATGGAAGCACTACTTGTATGGAGAGGCATTTATGGTGTTTTCAGATCATAAGAGTTTGAAATACTTGTTTTCTCAAAAGGAACTCAATATGAGGCAACGAAGATGGCTGGAGTATTTGAAGGACTTCAATTTTTCCATTGAGTATCAACCTGGAAAAGGCAATGTTGTGGCAGATGCCTTAAGCCGCAAGCCTATAGCTAAGTTGTCAAGCCTCATGTTACAAGAGTGGAAATTGTTGGAGTAGTTAGCTAGTTTGGATCTTAATGTTGACAAGGATCGGATTATGATTGCTCAGATTCAACTTAAGCCCGAATTATTGATGGAAATCAAGTCTCTGCAAGATGATGACCCAGAGTTGGTAGAGATCAAGGGAAGCTTGAGTAATAAACCTGACTTCCTGATGGCTGATGATGGAAGATTGGTATTTCAAGGAAGAACTTGTGTACTTGATGTAGCTAAGATAAAGAGTAAGATCCTCGAGGAAGCTCATAGATCCAGATACACTATTCATCCTGGAGGTACTAAGATGTTTAAGGACTTGAAAAGATCTTTTTGGTGGCCGAATATGAAAAGGGAAGTTGCGGACTTCGTAAGTAGATGTTTGGTTTGTCAGCAAGTCAAAGCCGAGCATTTCAGACCAGCAGGAAAATTGAAACCACTTGATATACCCCAATGGAAGTGGGAGAGCATTGGCATGGATTTCATTATGGGTCTATTTAGGACTTGTAGTAGATTTGATGCAATATGGGTGATTGTTGACAGATTGACAAAATCGGCTCATTTCTTGTCTATTAAGTCTAAATAGATAGTTGATGTTTTGGCAGCTTTGTATATGAAAGAAGTGGTAAGACTACATGGTATACTAGCCAGCATTGTGTCTGATAGAGACCCCAGGTTCACTTCTCATTTTTGGAAAGGATTGCAAGAGTCCTTGGGAACTCGTCTGAATTTCAGTACTGCTTTCCATCCTTAAATAGATGGACAGACTGAAAGGACCAACCAGATAGTGGAAGATATGCTTAGAGCCTGCATGATCGACTTTGGAGGTAGTTGGAGTGATCACTTGGCATTGGTTGAATTCACCTACAACAACAGTTACCTGTCCAACATTCAGATGGCTCCATTTGAAGCTTTGTATGGTAGAAGCTGCCGATCCCCGTTATGTTGGGACGAGGTAGGTGAGAAGCAATGGCTTGTACCAGATCTCATTTCCGAATCATCCAAGAACATCCGCATTATCAGAGATCGGTTGCAAGTAGCACAATCAAGACAGAAGAGTTATGCCGACACCAGGAGGAGAGCTTTGGAATTTCAGGTTGGTGAGCATGTGTTTTTAAAGGTTTCTCCTATGAGAGGGATTCGAAGGTTTGGTATTCAAGGCATACTGAGTCCAAGATACATTGGTCCATTCGAGATTCTGGAAAGAGTGGGGGAGGTTGCTTACCGTTTGGCACTACCACCTCTGTTATCTGAAGTACATAATGTTTTCCATGTGTCTATGTTACGGAAATATGTGTATGATCCCACTCACATTATTCAGTATATGGACTTTGAATTGAAGAAAGAACTGACTTATGAAGAAAGACCGATCAAGGTTTTGGATTGGAAGCAACAACAACCCATGAATCGTTCCATACCGATGGTTAAAGTGCAGTGGAGTCGGCGTGGAACTGAAGAAGCTACTTGGGAGTCAGAAGATACTATGCGGAGATAGTACCCTGACTTATTCTAGGTGAGCTGTCTCACTCCCTCTTTTTATTATTATGTGCATTGAATTTGGAGGACCAAATTCCTTAAGTGGGGGAAAGTGTAATACCCCGATTTATCTTTCCTAGAAATTAATTAGAAATTACTTAATAAATAGAATAAGCTAAATTTTGACTATTTTATAAAAATATAGAAAAAATATATTCTTGTAGAGGATAATATATTTAAAAAACTTATCTTCTGTGACCAACCCAAATAAAATCTATAAATAGGTCGAATTAGTGGATTAAGCCCAAAATAAACACTTAGTTAACCATACCTTGTAATGCGAAATTCGAGCCCAATACTCCATCAAATGAGCCCAAACCGGTGGCAAATGAAAGTCCAGGATGAGAGGATCATTTCCCCTCTCTTAATCTCTTGAAACCCTAACCCTAGGAGATGCAATCGGCGGAGTTTTGGCGCGTCAACAATTGCGGCGGCGTTCACATCAACCCGACTTAAGTGGACGAATACTCTGCGCATAGAACCCTCCAGAAGGCGTGTGACCTATTAAAATGAAGCTCGCTAACCCTAGAATCGTTTAGAACCAGTGGCGGCTGCAGAGGAGTTGGATCGAGGGAGATCTCCAGCGATTAGTGGCTACGTGTACCGACGTCTTGGGTTTTCTTTCACCTTCCTTCTTCATCCGATTCAGGTAGGTGATAGCAAGCCAAACCCTAGAAATAATATATGGTTGGAAGCATCATCGTGTCAGCTTTTCATTGATGTAGAAAGCCTTAAATTTTATCAAGTGTTCTGCGAGAATTTTTAGGTTTAGTAGAAGCATGTCAGAACTAGGGTTACAATTGTCCCCTTTCGATTAAGTAGTAATTTTAGGTTGTAAACATAAAATTGATTCATGCAACTTGTAGCATTTTTTGTGCTCTTTCTGTTGGTAGTAAAAGTTCCAAATTTAATACTTTCTATCGTGCGAATTCCATGTTTTAGTTTAACCCTAGAAATCTCGCCGGAGTCGGGCAAGGCGAAAGGGGCAACGATCTGTCTGGACTTGTGCGGCCACACGATAGACTGCACAACCAAGACAGGCGGCCTGTTATTGACCGTATAAATGTTTCTGTCTCTGATCATTTCCCTGGAACGTGCAGCCGAATACTAACCGCATGTCCGTCCTTCGGCCAGTTCCAGACCGCACATCCCTTCGAGTGGCACACGACCGACCATCTATCTCCAGTAGGCCTTCGGACCTGAAGGGGCATGTGCGGCCTGTCTGTGACCGTACATGGCCATGTAAGGTCCAGAACCGACCGCACATATATAACAGAACATATTAATTGGTCATTACAGCATGTTATGTAAGTAGATTAGTGGTTAATGACATGTTAGCAACACACCTAATAAACTGTAATTCATGACAGTAAATGATTCTTGCTGATTTATTTAATTAGAGCTTGATCTTGATTCATCTTTCTAATGAATGTCAATCTAAATTGTGAATCCTTTATAATTGAAATGGCTATTAGGTTTACACTTTTTATAACCTCAGACCTGAACCGTTAATTTTGAACCATTTTTATTCCCTAGAATCGAGCTTGGACTCAATCGAATTGCTGTGATTTGTGTTAGTCCGAATTGGACTAGCAGGGACATGCGCGGCTGATAGTCGACTGCATATCTCCTTGAATGGCCCCGTGGCGATCGTTCATCCCTGGCTAATGCCAATTAGTCTTGGCCGATTATCCTTGATCTATCTTTGGCCAATTCCAGATTTGATCAGCCCAGTAGACCCTAGGCCGACCTGCAAACAGTGGGCTGGACTCTGGTTCAGTTCCACCCTGCCTATGGCAGCCCGGGAGCCCACTTGGGTGAATTTCTTGATTATTGGTAGGCCATGTGTTATGCGGCCAGTAATGGACCGTACATCTGACAAGCGGCCCTGAATGGACCGTTCAACTGATGAGCGGCTCTGTCAGGACCACATATCCCGTCTTTGATTTTGTAAACTTCTGGCCTTGAGCGGCCTAGTACTTACCGTTCATATAGCAGAGCGGCCCTTTATCAGCCGTTCAACCTTGACCTCCCGAGGGCTAAACCTCAGCCCAGTTCCTGTTAGTGCGGCCCATAGTTGATCGCACAAGTCTTGAGCGGCCCAGTAGTGACCGCATATCATCCAGAGACTAGTTTTCTTTGTGTTTTATGGTTTTGAATCCAAGAATATGATGGTTCTTGATAACTTGAACTCCTGGACAGAAATTCTGGACAGTATCTCTTCAACTTAGTCTTGGGATGTTCCGAGGTAAGTTTATACTTGATTATAATTGGCCATTTAACTTGATTAAAGTCTAGACGGAACTTGGGATCTTGGATCCAATAAATCAATGCCAATGCATCATAGGGGCTCGGTCTGGTCTTGGGGAGAGCGCCCGAAAAGTACTTGTGCCCATGGGAGTTTGTAATGACATGGTGAGATATTACACCGAGTGTATGACTAGCGTGATGTCTATGATAATGATCTCTTACTTGAATCGTGTTTGACTTGGTTATATATTTTAACTTGTTGGCCAATTTCCTACAATTTCCTGTTATTTATATTGTTCATAATCTTGCTATTCTTGTAGTTACATCATTCTGCCATATTGTTATTTCATTTCGTTCTTAGCACTTTCTTTTTATGTTGTTTCATCCATTCGTCATTTCTTTTCTTCCGTTTCATATAACATGTAATTAATTGGTTAATTACTTACACTTGCCTATTGTTACCTATTGAGCGTTCGCTCACATAGTTATTTTCCCCCTTTCCAGGCAGCTCAGGTGAAGATTCACAGATGGATGGGAATGGGCAAGAGTGATGACTTGGAGTGTACTAGTTAGTAGATGTTGAGATTGTTATAGTTGTTTTACATCTAGCTATGCCTTAGAGCTTGTGTTAGTCTTTGTAACGGAGTCGAGTAGAGGTTATGCTTGATTATGTTTAAGTCGGTTTGATGGCTATTGTAATAAATTTGGAGTTATTTCTGTTCGTGACGTTATGTTAATTCTTAGCTTAGCATGTTATCTTTACCAGCATTTTCTACTACCGGTCCCTGTATTCCACGTCGGGGCATGACATATCTCATGTATGTTTTAAAATTTTAAAATGATAACTAAGATTAATTTTAAAATTTTAGTTCGTCTATAGCAATAGTTGACTTATAGCAATAGATAAATACTCCAAAAATTCTGCTTGTAATTTCAAACCTTGTGGATTTTAATTGCATATAAATGTGTTTTTAAACCTGATTTACTTATGAAATTTGATGTTGATCTGACTCAAAAATGTAGATTGTTTAGCTTTGATGTTCTTCATTTGAATATTTTTTAAAATTAGATATTATTTAATTTAATGTATGTAGAATGATAAGCGTGATTTTATTTAATAGAAAAAAAAAAGAGAGCAGAACAAAAGAAAAAAATAAAAGAAGAGGGGAAGGAGAAGCCTTGAAGGTCCCACCTCAGGGTTCTGTACTGTGCAACCTGAACAGGAACAAAAGGGGACATCAACAAAATGGGGAAGAAGAAGACCCGGAGGTCCCACCTCCGGGTTGTGCAATTAGCCTCTCCCATTGGCCTCCCCTCTCTGCTTTGTGTACAACGAAAAATAAAGAGAGAAGAGAAAGAGAGAAAGAAGAAAAAAAGAAGGAATCATAGTGGCACATCTCCAGGTCACGGGACCCTCTAGGTTGCCCCTTCCCTAGGTCGGCAGACCCGAACTCATTTAAATGAGATCATTCACCTTAAAAAAAAGGGACCCTCTGGGCTGCCCTCGCACTAAACATACGAATCAACCAGATAAATAAATGAATAAAATTATTTTTTAAAATTTAGTGCATCCACAACAACACTCGACTTATAGCAATAGGTAAATACTCCAAAAAGTATGCTTGTGATTTCAAACTTTGTGGATTTTAATTACATATAAATGTGTTTTTAAATCTGATTTTAACATAAATTTGATGTTGATCTGACTCAAAAATGTGGATTGTTTAGCTTTGATGTTCTTCATTTGAATATTTTTTTAAATTAGATATTATTTAGACGGATGTATGCAGAATGATAAGTGCGATGTTATTTAATTTTATGTTATATAAACACATGGGGTATTCCATGTGAGCTGAGGTGCGTTGGTGCGACCTAACATTACACACACCTCAGGAGAGCGTGTTAAACCTGTGTCAATAAACCTTCCCGTTCAAGACTTTGGGATTGATGTGTATGTTCTCATTTTTTTTATGAGAATATATATATCTATCTCAAAGTCTTGAATTGTCCCGTTTGGACAGTCTGTGAATGTTTGATCACACTTAGGCAGTCATTTACTATATGTGTTTGTATGGTTTGCTGAAAATGTCATTTGCGTCTCCTCACTCTTCTTCGATATACCTTTATTGATTTTGAGTGTTTTCTTAACCACTTACTTATAAGTGTTTAAGAAAACTTTAAAATCAATAAATATTTTTGGTATATCGGAAAAGTGTGGGGAGATGCTACCGAAATTTTCAGTAAATTGTGCAACAAATATAGTAAGTGATTGTGCGATCAAACCTTCATGGATGGGTTAAAAAGTGATAATCTAAATAATAGTCCTCATCCAACTACAAATGGTCTGTGACCAACGATGTGAGGAATGGGTCGGGTTTTTTTTCAAGAGTAATGATTTAAAAGTTACTTGTGTATTAACATTTATTGGGTGCAGGCGAAATGTTGATAGATCGTTCATGGATGTATCGTAGAATAGTTGACCGGGTGGTGTCGGATGATTTTAAGCATGGAGTTGAGAGTTTCATTCAGTTTGCATTGGGGAATCCAAACGCATCAATAGATCGCGACGGTCACATTCGTTGCCCTTGTTCAAGTTGTAGAAACTTGAGGTGGAGTTCACCATGGGATGTGCAACATCATTTGTACAAGAAAGGGTTTGCGGATGGTTATACGAATTGGACGTGTCATGGTGAGGAATTCTGGAGGTTTGAGCCTGACAATATTGCAACAAGAAGTTCTTACGTGGATATGGTTGTGGATGCAGCTGGTCCTAGTTTTAATGTTAATGGCAAACATGCATATATGGAAGAAGTGCCGAATAAGAGAGCCGGAATATTTTATCAACTACTTAGTGATGCTGATGAGCCGCTATGGGATGGTTGTGAAAAGCACACTCGGTTGTCTGCAGTGTCACAGTTGTTGAACTTAAAATCTGAATTTCACATCAGTGAGACTTGTTTTGACCGTCTCCTCCTCTTGATCAAGAGTATGTTGTCTCGAGATGAGAAGTTGCCAGAAACTTATTATCGTGCAAAAAAGATGGTCAATGAGCTAGGACTTCGATATGTGAAAATAGATGCATGTCCGAATCATTGTATGTTATATTACAAAGATGATGCAGATAAGATATCATGTTCTATTTGCGGCCATGACAGATTCAAACCTAAGGGAGGTGTCAATTCAAAGTGAAAAGATGTACCTTACAAGGCATTGCGATACTTCCCTCTTGTGCCTAGGCTTCAGCGGCTGTATATGTCCTCAAAGATAGGTCTACATATGACATGGCACAGTGAAAGAGTACGCCGTGCCGATGATATAATAAGTCATCCTGCCGATGGTGAAGCGTGGACCCACTTCAATCGTACTCATCTTGCTTTCTCAAAGGAGGCACGTAATGTTAGGTTGGGTTTATGCACAGATGGTTTTAATCCATTCGGTGGTTCAGTGGCATCTTATTCTTGTTGGCCAGTGTTCATGACACCGTACAACCTTCCGCCAGACATGTGCATGAAGCGAGAAAATCTATTTTTGTCTTTAGTAAGTCCTGGTCCAAAAAGTCCCAGAAAAAATTTGGACATATATCTCAGGTCGTTGATTGATGAGCTCAATTTTTTATGGACTGATGGAGTTGTTACTTATGATACACATAGGAAGCAAAATTTTATTATGAAAGCTGCACTGATGTGGACAATAAGTGACTTCCCTGCATATGGAATGCTATCTGGTTGGAGCACACATGGGAGGTTAACATGTCCCTACTGTATGGAAGATACCAAATCATTTGTATTGAAACATGGTGGAAAAGCATGCTGGTTTGATTGCCATCGGCGGTTGCTACCAAGTGACCATCCTATTCGATGGTAAAAAGACTCGTTTTAAAAAAATACTATTGAAGTAGATGAAGCAGACTTGCAACGGGTGTCGGGTCGACATATGGCAACACGGGTGCAAAATTTACCAGATGTAGTATAATTGTCTGGTAGCACACGACAACTGAATAGTTTTGGAAAGGATCACAACTGGAACAAGAAAAGTATTTTTTGGGAATTGCCTTATTGGTCAACTCTTCTTGTACGACACAATCTAGATGTCATGCATATCGAGAAGAATTTTTTTAATAATGTGTTCAACACGTTCATGAATGTTAAAGGCAAAACAAAGGACAACGCCAAAGCGCGCATGGACTTAAAGATGCTTTATAAACGTCCAGAACTGGAACTACAAAACATAAATGGAAGGGTTGTGCAGCCAAAAGTAACTTACGTGCTTAATGATACACAGATCAAGGAAGTGTGCCAGTGGTTGAAACAATTGAGATTTCTAGATGGATATGCATCCAACATAGCCCGTTGTGTGAATGTTAATGATAGAAAAATATATGGTCTGAAAAGTCACGGTTGTCATGTGTTCATGGAGAGGCTAGTGCCCATTGCATTTCATGATTTGTTGCCGAAGCCTATATGGGGAGCACTGACCGAGCGAAGTCAGTTTTTCAAGATTTTATGTGCATCAGAACTCAGACTTCGGGACGTACAAACTCTTGAAAAAAATGTGGTCAAAATTATTTGCAAGTTAGAGAAGATATTTCCTCCGGCATTTTTTGATTCGATGGAGCACCTGGTCATCCATCTGCCATACGAGGCTATTGTCGGAGGGCCAGTACAATTCCGATGGATGTATCCATTTGAGAGGTATGTGAGAATTTTCATGAAGACATACATGTTGTCTATGGTCGCTACATGTCATTGCCATCTGAATTGTTGTTGTAGGTGCATGCATGAATTGAAAATGAAAGTTCACAACAAGGTAAAGGTGGAAGGTTCGATTGCTGAGGCATATGTTATTGAAGAAATTTCGAACTTCTGTTCCATGTACTTTGAGCCAGATATTCAAACTCGTCATACTCGACCTCCACGTAATGATGATGGGTGAGTTGATGATTTGTCAGATCGGCTCTCTATATTTAAGCATCCTGGACGTGCTTTCGGACGTTGCTCGACCCGCACGCTCGAAGATAGAGAGTTGTACGCTGCTGAGATATATATTCTTCTGAATTGTAATGAGATTGAACTTTATGTTGAGTAAGTTCTTAACTCACATTTCCAACAATGCCATAACTTGTTCATCCTTCTTCTATAGTTCATTTAAAGTAGTAGTGCATTTATATTGCAGACAATTTGATTCAGAATTAGCACAAAAATATCCAAATATCCAGGACGTAGAGATTGAAAAAGAACGCGAGAAGTTTTTTGCCAAATGGTTGAGATATCAAGTTAGTGTCGATCGTTCAATATATATGTTTGCATTTACTAATATTGACGTAATTGTTCAAAAATATTTAACTACTCTACTTTACATATAGGTTGAACAAGGTCTCATTAGTGATCAGAGAGTACAAGAGCTAAGTTATGGCCCCTCCAACGTTGCACGTGCCTATCCAGGATATATTGTGAATGGATACTCATTTCATACGAGAGATTATGGATGAAGTAAGCCTACGATGAACAGCGGCGTATCTGTTAAAGGAAGTGTATACAAAGAAGTGGAATTAGACTACTATGGTATTCTTGAGGAAGTCATAGAACTTCAGTATTTGGGACGAGACAATCATGTATACCTATTTAAGTGTCATTGGTTTGATCCTAACTCAGTTCGATATGACACGTCTACTGGGATTGTCGATGTTAAACATAGGTACAAACTTAATACCTATGAACCGTTCATTTTAGCCGCACAAGCCCACCAAGTGTATTATTCAAGGTATCTATCGTCCAAGAATAAAGATTGGTGGGCAGTTTGTAGAGTTAAAGCAAAATATTTTCCCACTTATGAGTTAAATATGAGTGAAAATGTCTCAGAGCTTGGCAGCGCCGAATATTTTCAATCAGATGAAGTTGGCCTTATCGGCTCCACACATGTTAATCTGGATGAATCTGATGAGCCACTGTCATTACGTAAGGAAGATGAAGTGGAAGAAATCGGTCCGACGGAGTTAAATGTTCATGTTAAAGGGGAGGAGGAGTCAGATGAAGAGGAAGAGTTCGAATCTGATGAGACTACGATGGATGACGAAGATGATGATGATAAGCTAGATATATTAACATGAGGGAGGCATGTTTTGATAATTTAGTAAGCTGATTCTTACTTTTTAAGCATAATTTTAAATAACATTTGTCTAGCCCTATATAATTATGGATTAATATGTATTAATTATTTTGTTATTAATAAGGAAATGGTGCGAGGAGGTCGTACTAGGAGTGGGAGGAGATAAGACAGTGAGAGGGGCGCTACTCCCTCCTCGTTAGCATCTTCTTCAGACATAGGTATATTTTGATCATCAAGTTAGCTATATGAATATTTAAATTATTTACTAACTTAAAAGAATTTTTTTATAGGTCCAAGTGTCGGCTCACCACCACTTGTACAGATGCCACCACCACTTCCCGCTAGTGCCCTCCCACAACCTCCCGCTACAGGTATATCTATTTTAATTTTCAGTAACATGTTGCATTTACTTATGAAAATTAATGCTTTCCCACCTATGTATTTCTTTGAATTTCTAGCAAAATATTCATTTATCTAATGTGAATTAATTCTTACAGGTCCTAGTGCCCTCTCACCACCTCCCACTACAGGTATATCTATTTTAATTTTCAGTAACATGTTACATTTACTTATGAAAATTAATGCTTTCCCACCTATGTATTTCTTTGAATTTCTAGCAAAATATTCATTTATCTAATGTGAATTAATTCTTACAGGTCCTATTGCCCTCCCACCACCTCCCGCTACAGGTATATCTATTTTAATTTTCAGTAACATGTTGCATTTACTTATGAAAATTAATGCTTTCCCACCTATATATTTCTTTGAATTTCTAGCAAAATATTCATTTATCTAATGTGAATTAATTCTTACAGGTCCTAGTGCCCTCCCACCACCTCCCGCTACAGGTATATCTATTTTAATTTTCAGTAACATATTACAATTACTTATGAAAATTAATATTTTCCCACCTATGTATTTCTTTGAATTTCTAGCAAAATATTCATTTATCTAATGTGAATTAATTCTTACAGGTCCTATTGCCCTCCCACCACCTCCCGCTACAGGTATATCTATTTTAATTTTCAGTAACATGTTGCATTTACTTATGAAAATTAATGCTTTCCCACCTATGTATTTCTTTGAATTTCTAGCAAAATATTCATTTATCTAATGTGAATTAATTCTTACATGTCCTAGTACCCTCTCACCACCTCCCGCTATAGGTATATCTATTTTAATTTTTAGTAACATATTGCAATTACTTATGAAAATTAATGTTTTCCCACCTATGTATTTCTTTGAATTTCTAGCAAAATATTCATTTATCTAATGTGAATTAATTCTTACAGGTCCTAGTGCCCTCCCACCACCTCCCGCTACAGGTATATCTATTTTAATTTTCAGTAACATGTTGCATTTACTTATGAAAATTAATGCTTTCCCACCTATGTATTTCTTTGAATTTCTAGAAAAATATTCATTTATCTAATGTGAATAAATTCTTACAGGTCCTAGTGCCCTCCCACCACCTCCCGCTACAGGTATATCTATTTTAATTTTCAGTAACATGTTGCATTTACTTATGAAAATTAATGCTTTCCCACCTATGTATTTCTTTGAATTTCTAGCAAAATATTCATTTATCTAATGTGAATTAATTCTTACAGGTCCTAGTGTCCTCCCACCACCTCCCACTACAGGTATATATATTTTAATTTTCAGTAACATGTTGCATTTACTTATGAAAATTAATGCTTTCCCACCTATGTATTTCTTTGAATTTCTAGCAAAATATTCATTTATCTAATGTGAATAAATTCTTACAGGTCCTAGTGCCCTCCCACCACCTCCCGCTACAGGTATATCTATTTTAATTTTCAGTAATATGTTACATTTACTTATGAAAATTAATGATTTCCCACTGATATATTTCTTTGAATTTCCAGCAAAATATTCATTTATCTAATGTGAATTAATTCTTACAGGTCCTAGAGCTCTCCCACCACCTGTACAGACGCCACCCCCACCACCTCCCGCTACAGGTATATCTATTTTAATTTTCAGTAACATGTTGCATTTACTTATGAAAATTAATGCTTTCCCACCTATGTATTTCTTTGAATTTCTAGCAAAATATTCATTTATCTAATATGAATTAATTCTTACAGGTCCTAGTGCCCTCCCACCACTCACCGGACGATACTCATTCCAGCAAAATATTCATTTATCTAATGTGAATTAATTCTTACAGGTCCTAGAGCCCTCCCACAGCCTGTACAGACGTCACCCCCACCACCTCCCGCTACAGGTATATCTATTTTAATTTTTAGTAACATGCTGCATTTACTTATGAAAATTAATACTTACAGCCCTCCCACCACCTCTGACTTCTACAGGCCCCCCCCCACCACTCAGCAGCTAGTTGACGATGCCAGCAGTCATCACGAGGGAGGCACTGTCCATGATGGACGTCGCCCCTGCTGGATCTCCGGGTATATTTATAAGGCTATTTTACATTCATTAATTATTAGCGGTAAGTTTCTAATATGAATACTTTGACATTTGCAATTGCAGGAAAAAATTAGAACCTTCCAATGTTGTCCATCATGCTATTAGCCTAGTAATGGCACATGTGCCCGGGCCACATTTGTCTTTCAAGGAATTTCCGATGGGCGTCCGCGATTCATTATTTGACATGTTCTTAGTAAGTAACTATGTCATTTAATTCAAGTCTTTTCCAAACTCAATTCACAACAGTATATTAATTGTGGAGCTTAATTTATTTACAGCGGACTTATCGATTCACGGGTGGACATGATGTGGCACGATGTCGTTCTGCCTGGGAGTCTAATGTGAAGACAAATTATCGAAAGAGAGTATATGCGGCTCAGAGGAAGGCTAAACAAAATGCTGGTGGGAGTGAAGACCGACAACTGTGGAAGGAGCACCGTCCTCTATGGATGAGGAAGGAGGATTGGGACATACTATGTGACAAATTTTCTAACCCCAAGTGGATAGAAAAGTCCCAAAAAGCCAAATCAAATAGGGCGTCACAACCGGAGGCAAATTTGCATACATGTGGGTCCGTCTCTTTCGCGACTCATAAAAATAAAATGGTAAGTAATGTTTCAATTTATCTTCTTACATTTTATTAATATATATGATAATTTTTTACTATGAATTATATAACAGGCTGTGGAGCTTAATCGAGCTCCGACGTTCCTCGAGGTGTTCGACATAACACACAAAAAGAAGGCGACAGGTCAATTTGTGAGTGCGAGAGCTCGTTCAGTAGCGGTAAGTTTTTCTACGTGTGCAACTTCTACTATTAATTTAAATTAGATTAATTCATATGAAATTGACTAATTATTTTATTTTATTTGTAGGAAACATATAGCAGAGCTGTGACAGAGAAATACGGGGAGGGAGAGGGGCAGCAGCCAGAGTTGGATCCGGCAGAATGGGTGGCCGCAACTGGTGTACCGAAGAAGGGCTGGATATATGGTTTTGGGGAGAGCATGGACTCTAGCGCGGTGATATCATCGTGTGCGAGTTCGAACTCTGCCCAAACCAGTACTTCTGCCTTCAGTATATCTCAACCTGCCCCCAGTACTTCTGCCAGCGACGTCAGAGACATCGTCCGATCGGAGATGTCTAGCAAGATTTCACATTTACAGCTGGAGATGCAGCGGCCGTTCCGAGAGGAGAAGTCTACCGAGCAGGCAACCATGTTGCAGGCACTCACTGGCCTGCTCTCCTAAGCGGGAATTCTCCCTCATGCATCCACCACCACGGCACAAGCGGCACATGTGATTCTTTTCCACGAGTCTTTTCCATGAGCTCAGTTTGGCAGAATTATTTAAAATTAAAGACGACCTGGGTATTTAAAATTAAAGTCTTTTCCAAATCGGACATCTGGTTTGAGCCCGACACTCAAAAGTACATTTTGTAAATGCACTTAGTTTAAAATTAAAGCAGTCGGGTCCGGGGGTCCAGCATGTGAAATACTGATCCGATCGGCATTCCGATCATTCCAACACGACCTGGGAGGTAGACGTGACTTGTGAGAGCTGACGGATTCCAAATCGGACATCCGGTTTGAGCCCGACGCTCAAAAGTGCATTTTGTAAATGCACTTGGTTTAAAATTAAAGCAGTCAGGTCCGGGGGTCCAGAATGTGAAATACTGATCCGATCGGCATTCCGATCGTTCCAACACGACCTGTGAGGTAGACGTGACTTGTCAGAGCTAACGGATTCCAAATCGGACCTCCGGTTTGAGCCCGACGCTTAAAAGTGCATTTTGTAAATGCACTTGGTTTAAAATTAAAGCAGTCGGGTCCGGGGGTCCAGAATGTGAAATACTGATCCGATCGGCATTCCGATCATTCCAACACGACCTGGGAGGTAGACGTGACTTGTCAGAGCTAACGGATTCCAAATCGGACCTCCGGTTTGAGCCCGACGCTCAAAAGTGCATTTTGTAAATGCACTTGGTTTAAAATTAAAGCAGTCGGGTCCGGGGGTCCAGAATGTGAAATACTGATCCGATCGGCATTCCGATCGTTCCAACACGACCTGGGAGGTAGACGTGACTTGTCAGAGCTGACGGGGGTCTACAATTGGATATCTTTACGGTCATCGATTTGATATTATGTTTGATTTAAATTCATGTAATCTAATAAAATATTTAATTTATCTTTATACTAATTTTTTTATCTATGTATATTTTTTTAATATAGGACGATTCTTCTGCGAGCGGCAGTACAGGAGATGAGCAGGGCGGGGGGGATGAAGATATGGACGATCTAGAGGATATTTGTTGATTTTGTTGTATATTTTTCTATGTAACGCTGATGAGTTTATTGTGATATTTGATGTAATTTTAATTAAACATATTTTTTATTTTTGTTCGTGTGTATTTTTTGTTTTCGGTGATTTTGTAAACAGGTTTTTAATTTAAATTCTTTGTTTTTAAAAAAGAGGAAAAATATTTCGGACGGATTTTAAGACGGATCCGTTTGAAATTTGCGACGGATATAAGGACAGAATTAAATCTGTCTGAAATGCAAGATGGATTTCAGACGAATAAGTGCGAAAGTACAGACGGATATTTAGACGGAATTTTTCCGTCGCAAATATCAGACGGCTTTTGAGACGGATCCGTCTGGAATTTACGACGGATATAACGACGAAAATTAATTTGCGTCGGAAAATTTGAGATGGATATTTAGACAGAATTATTCCGTCGCAAAATTCAGACGGATTGTAAGACGGAGCATTCCGTCCGAAGTACCGACGAAATTTGCGACGGATTTTTATTCCGTCTGAAATTTAGGATGAAATTTAGGACGGAATCAAATCCGTCGGTTATTTGTGACTAATTTTTTTAGACGGCCTTATTCCGTCGCAATTCCGTCGTAAATCCGTCGCAAAATCTATTAGCGACGGATTTTGCGACGGAATATGGCCGTCGCAAAAGCCACCTTTTCTTGTAGTGCGTGTTCTTTTAACAACTTTCCAGCTGGAACGTGATGCAAGAACATGGCGGGATGGAGCGAAGGCTACCCTCAGTGATAGACAAGTTTCATGGAATGAGTGTGAGGAGCTCTTTAACAGTAAATATTTCTCGGATAGAGTACAAGAAAGGAAAGCAGCTGAGTTTGCGGCTTTGAAGCAGCGGAGTTTATCGGTGGCTGAATACGAAGCTCAGTTCTCTCGGTTATCTCGTTATGCCACTCACTTAATATCTACGGAGAAGATGAAGGCCAAGCATTTTCTCAACGGACTGAAGTTACATTATATTAACCAATTGGCACCATTGGAAATTCAAACATATGCGGAGATGGTAAAAAAAGCTCAAGTCTTGGAAGACACCTTAGAGATGACGTAGAGAATCCGTGGGAAGAATGTCAAGAAGGAACAACCTACTGGATCCGGGAGTGCCAAACCCGGCAATGGCAAGAAAAGGCCCAATGGCGGGTCTGGATCATGGAAGAACAAAATGCCGAAGAATGAAGATAAGAAGCCTGGCCCGATTGTGTCGTTTAAGGGCGTGTACAAGTATTGTGACCATCCAGGTCACAGGATGGAAGAGTGATGGTGCAAGCTGGGGCCTGTTTGCGTTGTGGTAGTAGGGACCATCTTATCCCTGAGTGCCCCCTTCTATCAGATCAAGCTACCTCGACTAAGCCCCAAGGAAACAAAAAGCAGCATGGCAAGCTCCAAGCCCTACAGGAAGATGATGCAGGAACCACCAAGGAGGGTGGACTCGTTGAAGGTACTTTTATTATACATGATAAGCCAACATTCGTTCTCTTTGATACCTGTGCCACTCATTCTTTTGTTTCTCAGAAATTTGCTAAGTCTTTTGCTGTAAAGCTGGTCTTGATGAATTCCCCGTTAGAGATTTCAACCCCTATTGGTTCTAGTTCAGCAATTAAGTATTTCTATCCTTCTAGTAAGGTTATGATTAATGAACAGAACTTGCCAGCCGATTTAGTTTGCATGGATATGAAAGATTATGATGTAATTCTAGGAGCAGATTGGTTGGCTAAGTATGAGGCCAATGTTCATTGCAATTCTAGTTCTGTGTCTTTTTCTAGACACCATAGACTTTCTTTTATAGGGGTTAAGCACCATAAGTCTGTGCCACTTATTTCGGCCCTCCGAGCTGATAAGTTGATGAGGAGAGGATGTCAGGCTTGTCTAGCCTTTGTTTATGTGACCCCTGAGAAGAAGATCGAGGTTAAGGACATTCCTGTTGTCCGAGACTTTCCAGATGTCTTTCCTGAGGATTTGCCGGGACTTCCACCAGAGAGGGAAGTTATCTTTTCTATTGATTTAGTTCCTGGCGCGACCCCTATTTTTAAAGCCCCTTATCGTATGTCCCCTACGGAGCTGAGGGAATTGAAGCAGCAGTTAATGGAATTACTTGAGAAGGGGTTCATTCGTCCAAGTACATCCCCGTGGGGAGCCTTAGTATTATTCGTCCGGAAGAAGGATGGTTTGATGAGGTTGTGCATCAATTATCAGTAATTGAATTAGCTGACTATCAAGAACAAATACCCATTGTCGAGGATTGACGAATTATTTGATTAGATAGTAGGAGCTCAATATTCCTCTAAGATCGATCTTCGATCTAGATATCATCAGTTGCGGATCAAGGATGAGGATATCTATAAGACGACATTTCATAGCAGGTATGGGCATTTTGAATTTGTAGTAATGCCTTTTGGACTAACGAATGCGCCTGCAGCTTTCATGCAGTTGATGAATAATGTGTTTTGGCCCTATCTTGATCAGTGGGTCGTTGTGTTTATTGATGACATCTTGATTTATTCTAAGAGTGAGGAGGAGTATGTTGAGCATCTGAGGATGGCGTTGCAAATATTGAGAGATCATCAGCTATACGCCAAGTTTAGTAAGTGTGAATTTTGGCTACAAGAGATGTCCTTTCTAGGGCATATTATTACAAGGGAAGGTATTTCTGTTGACCCCTCGAACGTAGAGGCAATGAAGAATTGGGATAGTCCTGCTAATGTAACTGAAGTTAGAAGTTTCTTAGGCCTAGCAGGTTATTACCGGAGGTTTATTAAGGATTTCTCCATGATTGCAGTGCCTTTGACAAGATTAACCCGCAAGGAGAACAAATTTGATTGGTCAGAGGATTGCGAGAGAAGTTTTCAGACCTTGAAGGAGTGTTTAACTACTTCCCATGTGTTGGCTTTACCATCTGGAGAAGGAGGTTTTGTGGTGTATACTGATGCTTCAGGCATTGGTTTAGGTTGTGTGCTCATGCAGCACGAGAAAGTGATAGCCTATTCTTCCAGGCAGTTGAGGAAGCATGAAGAGAACTATCCTGTTCATGATTTGGAACTTGCAGCTGTGGTGTTTACTTTGAAAATATGGAGGCACTACTTGTATGGAGAGACATTTACGGTGTTCTTAGATCATAAGATTCTGAAGTATTTATTTTCTCAGAAAGAACTCAATATAAGGCAGAGGAGATGGCTGGAGTATTTAAAAGACTTTGACTTCTCCATAGAGTATCATCCTGGAAAAGGAAATGTAGTAGCAGATGCTTTTAGTCGCAATCCAATAGCTAAGTTGTCGCATCTCATGTTGCAAGAATGGAGACTGTTGGAACAGTTAGCTAGTTTGGATCTCAATGTTGACAAGGATCGGGTTACGATCGCTCAGATTCAACTCAGACCGTAATTGTTAATGAAAATCAAGTCCTTGCAAGACAATGACCCAGAGTTGGTAGAGATCAAGGAGAGTTTGAGTAATAGACCTGATTTCATGGTAGCTGACGATGGCAGATTGTTGTTTCAAGGAAGGACATGTGTACCTGATGTAACTGAAATAAAGAAGAAGATTCTTGAAGAAGCTCATAGATCCAGATACACTATTCATCCGGGAGGTACTAAGATGTTTAAGGATTTGAAAAGATCCGTTTCGTGGCCGAATATGAAGAAGGAAATTACAGAATTCATGAGTAGATGCTTGGTGTGTCAGCAAGTCAAGGCTGAGCATTTCAGACCTGCGGGGAAATTGAAACCACTAGATATACCTCAATGGAAGTGGAAGAGTATTGACATGGATTTTATTATGAGTCTACATAAGACTCGTAGTGGATTTGATGCAATATGGGTTATTGTTGACAGATTGACCAAGTCTGCTTACTTCTTGTACATTAAGTCTAAGTGGACAGTTGACGTCTTAGCTGCTCTGTATATAAAGGAAGTTGTAAGACTCCATGGTATTCTAGTTTGCATTGTGTCCGATAGAGACCCCAGATTCACCTCACATTTTTGGAAAGGATTGCAAGTGTAGTGCCCCAGAATTTATGTAATAATTTCTGAGTTATTTATAGAACTTTTTGGAGTTTATAAGGGCTAAATAGACTAATAAAATGATTATTGGATTAATGAGTCATTATAAGGCCCAATTATGTTAAAATAATTAACCTAGCCTATTTAAATAAAATCCAAAAGGGTTAAGAACCAAGCCCATTAAGTTTGGCCCATATTCTAGAAGGTTATTTAGCCTATTTACGTATTTTAAGGATAAATACCACTTTTATGGATAATTAACAAAAGAGTTTGATTGATGTTGAACTCTGTGCACGTTGGATGTAGCAGTCTATCGTGCGACCGCCACAGCCATGTAACGCACCAGTCTTGATGCGTTACATTCTGTCAGTTCCGTGAAAGAAAGAACGAGCAAAAAGATTAGAACTTTGGGATCTTATCTACAAGAGATCGACTTGGGAGAGTTTATAACATTACTAAGGACTCTTAGGGATTAGGATCTGACAAATTAAGGACTCTAGAATCGAGCTAATCTTCAAGACCCTATAAATAGGACCTAGTTCTGAACTGAGCGACCCTTACTTTTGGCTCGTGAAGAATCAAGGTAAGGAGATAGAATTTCAGGTAAGTTCTTTAAAAGATTTTGTTTAGTATACTTTAGACTAATAGTTCTCCAAATTTCGTGCTAGGAGATCGAGCAACCAAGGAGATTGAAGCTTCCAAAGTTGCTGGTTCGACCATAATTACCCAGGAATCTGAACGAAAGTCCTCGGAAGATCAAGAGATTAGGACGTCTAAATGAGGTAATTAGAATTCAATCCTTTAGAACTTTTCGATCACCTTAGTTTCATCTTCTTACCCTCAAAATTTCACATCCTTAGGTCAAGAGGCTGAGGAGCTAGAGCAGCGTGAAGTTGTTGGAAACTCACTGGAAAGGGAGAACTAGGGCACGTCTTTCGTACTCAAATTAGAAGTTTAAAGCTTAGATAAAAGGGTAGGTTATCTCATGATTGGAAAAAACATCTTGTTAAGGATAAAAGCCCTCTGATTGTACTTGATTTCATGCATTATAGACTATGAATTCCATGTTTTAGTGGGTTCATGCATACATACATATTCTTAGCCCTAATCAAAGATCAAAGATATTATCTTGTCAATTCACTGCAACCTATGCATCTAGATGACCTTTACTTCATTTTGTCATGATTGGGGTAGTTAAATATTTTCAAAACATGACATGGTTTCTAATCACAGTCTTTCAATTTCTTTGTACTGTTAGCAGGGACTCTGACGCATCAAGGTAAGACCGTCACAGTGATCTAACGGCCTTACGATAAGCCGTCACACCCTCTACTGCATCTTAATTACTCTGTTGTCTCTGACGCACCTTAACAGGAGCGTTACATTATTGTAACGGTCTCACGATAAATCGTCACAGTTACGGTGATGCACCCATTCTAGACCGTCAGGTTAACTGTAGATAGAATATGAAACTAGTTAATTTAACTTATAAATAAGCCTAGTTATCTAAGTTTTGACCTGATTTCATTATCTACTGATTCATGATAGAAATTGTATAATTAAGGTATCTTAAGTTATTTTAAGTTATGTTAATTTCATGTGCCAAAATTCTATAGTTTTGTATCTAAATCATGATTTTCCAAAGATGTGTTGACTGAGTTTTATCATGATTTCCTATTGTTACACATCTTCTCTATCAATAGAGTCATTTCTCTAAGTACAAGGCATATGTTCAGGTATATGTCCATTAGTTCAGTTTGCACTATAGGAACATTATTCTTGGACATGAGGACCTCTCTATTGGATATTCCTTCCAATGGACTAGAAAATCTTGTTTCAAGGCCTCCGTAATTCTCTGCGAGCCTGAGATTCCCACTAGGACGCCGAGTTGGTTGTACCATTAAAACCAATTGATTAGATTACACTATCGATGTTTCTGGTTATCAGTATTGTAACGGATCTATATTAGACCGTTAGGCACATGTAACGGCCCAATATACGACCGTCACATTCAACTAAGTCCGATTTCTTGGTTTGGGATTCAGACTAATGTAACGGCCTAATACTGGAGCGTCACATCATGTAACGGCCCAGTACACGACCGTCACAATGCTTGAGTATTTTAACCCGAGGTTTGACCAAGGATTGATATTACAAGGTTTCTAGATGGACTCTTGATGATCTATAACTTATCATATTGATCAAGAAACCTAATATAATGAATGGAAGATAAAGAACGTACCGTTATACTGCTGATTTATTTTCATAAGTATAACATAGTATAAGTCATTCTTGATTTCTCATGATTCTTATTAAAGCATTCATTCATTGAGTTATTGTTATCAAGAGCTTGTTGGAATTGTACATTCTTGGCCATACTTTATTGTTACATGCGTGGAAAAAGCTTGATTTATACTTGAAGATGCAATCGAGCACTGATTGTGTTCAAGGGCTCTATGCTAGTCCCCTCGGCTGCTTGTCGGAAACATACTATTATAAATCTTGGGGTATGATGCTACTGGCATCGCATTACGTTGGGAGTACTTTCTTTATAAATAAGTGAAAATCCATAACACAATACAGCATGATTGATACTTGACTTTCTTGATATTCCAAGAAATTCATGAAGTACTTGCTCATAAGCAAAAGATACTGGAGTGATGATTATGTGGCTTGCTAGTACATTCTCGTTACATTCTTGTTCATGAAAGGCCATATCATGTTCTTATAACATTCTTGCTAGTTCATACTTCCTCTCATTCTGTCTTACATACTTTGGTTCAATCGCATGATTGATCGCATCCGCATGATTTTACCTTATTCCTCTAGAGCAAAAACGTTAATTACTTTAATGATGCCTTCATGTTGATGCGAAGATACCTACTGGGCAAGTGTGCTAATTACCTATTTCCATTCTTTTTCAGGAAATGGAAGTGAGTCAGGTTCGGATTCGGAATGTTCAAGTAGCGGATCCGAGAGTGAATAAAGAATGAGCGAAGACTTAGGAAGTTTACATTGTTTAGATCGAGTCTATGTAATTTCTTATTTCTTGAGTCTAGCATGATTGAAGTTGAATTAGTGGTTGTATTCGAATAGTGGATTTGATTATTAATGAAAGTTGAAGTTGAGTAAATATTGTGTGATTGCATTCTTATGTGTGATTGCCTTGCGCTCTGATCGTTCTTGCTCGCAAGAGGCTTACCATGCCGGCTATTCACGTTTCTCGAGCGAGTTTTCTACTGTAATAAAGGCTAGAGGCGTGACAGTTAAGTTTGTATCAGAGCCTATGTCTCAGGACTTAGGAAGAAGAGTCATGTCATAGGATAAGTCTAAGGTTTAAGGACCCCTACCTATGAACTAAGGAAGAAATTTCCACACCCATGAGAGAATTGGGTAGATCCCGGGATAAGATAGTTAATTAGCTTTAAGATTGATTTTCCTTCCAATTCCACGAGAAATAACAAGTTGTTATTTTTCTCTCAGGTACCCTATTATTACCATGGCTCATCGCGTAGATTGGAATGGTATGCAACAAACTGTTGCTGGCCTCACTCAGGCATTACAAACCATGGCGCAAGCTGGCGCAGGAGCAAGGGCTGGTGATTTACATCGCAACTTTCGGAGCTTAAACCCTCCGCGTTTCTATGGTTCTTCTAATCCGGATGAAGCGGAGAACTGGATAGATGAAATGAATCGTATCTTTGACGTTATCCAATGCACTGATCAAGAGAAGGTGCGTCTCGCAACCTTCCAACTCAACAAAGATGCCCGTACATGGTGGAAGTCGGTTCCGACACCTCCGGCCGATGCACCGCATACATGGGATGGTTTTCTTATCCTATTCCGTGCCAAGTACTTTTCTGAGCATGTAAAGGAACGAAAGGCTATGGAGTTCACCGCTCTTCGGCAAGGAATGATGACGGTTGCCGAATATGAACTGTAATTCTCAAGGCTTGCACCTTACGCACCGCATCTTATCAGCATCGATTTATTGAAGGCTAATCGATTCATGGACGGGTTACGGCCCGATTTCATTCAGCAGCTCAGGACCCAAAACATCCGTACTTATGCAGAAATGGTTCAACGGACATACTTATGTGAAAGGACCTTAGAGAAGGTCAAAAAATTAAAAGGGAAAGGAGAAGAGTCTAGCCGACGCTCAGATCGGCATTATAAGAAAGAAAAGTTCAGCATCACAGAGCCCTACAAGAGCCGTGATAGTAAGAAAAGATCTAGGAATGGGAATGGTGGAAGTTCCCATAAGTAAAAGAAAGTCAAGGAGGAGAAGGAGCAGGTCGCCACAGCTTGCATATTTTGAGAAAAATTCGGCCATTCGGCTGAGGAGTGTTGGAAGCGTCTCGACGCTTGTTTACGTTGTGGAAGCAGGGAGCATCGCATGCCAGATTGCCCCCTTATGAAAGACCAATCGTCTGGTGGAGGACGTAGGAGGCAGGCTCACCTCAATGCCGTCTTAGAAGAAGAGGAAGCACCCAGGGATGGTGGGCTTATGGAAGGTACTCTTCAAATTGGTTCTCATCCTGCATTTATGCTATTTGACACTGGTGCCTCTCATTCTTTTATCTCCACTACTTTTGTAAAAATATTATCAATTGCATCAGTCCCCCTACCCTCAGATCTCGCTATTACCACACCCTTAGGTTCTGGAACAAAGCTTACCGACTATTATCCTAATAGCGAAGTGATAGTAGAAGGTCACAATCTCCCCGCAAACTTAGTATGCCTTGACATGAAAGGTTATGATGCCATTTTAGGGGTAGATTGGCTTGTAGATCATGATGCTTATATCAATTGACGAAATAAGATTATATCCTTTCGAAAGCCCGGTCTTCCAAGATTCTCTTTTTCTTGGCATCAAGTACAAGAAGCATCCTACTATTATATCTTCTCTTCACGCTTGCAAACTTATCTCGCAAGGATGTGAAGCTTTTCTTACTTCTGTCATTATTACCGAATCCAAGGAGATTATCTTAGTAGAAATTCCTATTGTAAGTGAGTTCCCTGATGTGTTCCCGTCCGAATTACCCAGTTTACCACCCGAGAGGGAAGTAAACTTCACTATTGAACTCATTTCAGGAGCAGCACCTGTTTCTATAGCCCCTTACAGGATGTATCCCACAGAACTCAAGGAATTAAAAAGACAGTTGCAGGAATTACTAGACAAAGGCTTCATCGGACCTAGCACATCTCCTTGGGGTGCGCCGGTTCTATTTGTCAAGAAAAATGATAGTTCTCTCAGGCTATGCATCGATTACCGGCGACTGAATCAACTCACAATTAAAAATAAGTATCCATTACCGCGTATTGATGAGCTCTTCGATCAACTTTCAGGAGAAGTATATTTCTCTAAGATAGATCTCAGATCAGGTTATCATCAGCTTAGAATTAAAGAAGAAGACATTTATAAATCAGTTTTTCGAAGTCGTTATGGCCACTATGAATTTGTGGTAATGCCGTTTGGGTTAACAAATGCCCCAGCAGCATTTATGCAACTCATGAATAAGTTTTTCAACCATATCTGGACCAATTCATCGTCGTCTTCATCGATGACATCTTGATATATTCCAAGATAAAGAGGAACATGAAGAACATCTGAGGATAGCTTTGCAAACACTTAGAGAACATAAACTTTATGCCAAGCTAAATAAATGTGAATTCTGGCTCAAGGAAGTTTCATTCCTAGGCCACATTATTTCAAAGAAGGTATCGCTGTGGATCCTTCGAAAGTCGAAGCTGTCAGAATTGGAGCCGGCCAACGACTGTATCAGAAGTAAGAAGCTTTCTGGGTCTAGCTAGTTATTATAGGAGATTCATTAAAGACTTCTCAAAAATTGCGGTTCCTTTAACTAGACTTACGAGAAAAGAAAATCCTTTTGTCTGGTTAGAGGAATGTGAGGAGAGTTTCCAAACTCTTAAAAATCATCTTACTACAGCTCCTATTCTAACACTACCGATGGAAGGTGGTGGATTCGAAGTATACACGGATGCATCAGGTATTGGCTTAGGATGTCTCCTCATGCAAAATGGAAGAGTAATCTGTTATTCTTCAAGACAATTGAAACGTCATGAGGAAAATTATCCTGTACATGATTTAGAATTAGCAGCTGTCATTTTCACCTTGACAATTTGGCGTCATTATCTCTATGGAGAAAAGTTTACGGTCTACTCGGACTACAAAAGCTTGAAATACTTATTTTCTCAAAAAGAGCTAAATATGAGGCAGAGAAGATGGTTGGAATATCTCAAAGATTTTGATTTTTCTATTCAATATCATCCTGGCAAGGCTAATGCTGTTGCGGATGCACTCAGCAGAAAACCAATGGGTATGCTATCAAGTCTTATGATTAGTATGACTAATCTTATTCCTCAATTTGCTCAGTTGAACTTAGATATTGACAGGAAGGAAGAAGATTACTTCATTGCTAATATCCAAGCTCAACCTATTTTAATAGAGGATCTAGTCAAGTTGCAAAATGATGATCTCGTGTTACTAGAAATTAAGGCTAATATTGAACAACGGCAGGATTTCTCTATTACGGAGGATGGAAGATTGCTATTCAAGGGCCAAGTGTGTGTACCGGATCATGAGGATACGAAGAAATTGATTCTAGAAGAAGCACATAAGTCCAGGTATACCATTCACCCAGGTAGTACAAAAATGTATCAGGATCTCAAAAGAAATTTCTGGTGGCCCAACATGAAGAGAGAAATAGCTGATTTCGTGTCTCGCTGTCTCACTTGTCAACAAGTAAAGGCAGAGCATTATAGACCCACAGGTAAACTGCATCCCTTGAATATTCCCGAATGAAAGTGGGAGAGTATAGGGATGGATTTCATTATGGGGTTACCTAAGACAAGATGTGGACACGATGGTATATGGGTAATCATAGACCGATTAACTAAATCTGCACATTTCATACCAATCAAAAGTCGATGGTCTGTGGATATCCTGGCAGCATTATACATAAGGGAAATTATTAAATTACATGGTGTCCCAGTCACTATTATATCTGATAGAGATCCTCGATTCACATCATAATTTTGGAAGGGTCTACAACAGTCACTAGGGACTAGATTGAATTTCAGCACAGCGTTTCATCCACAAACTGATGGTCAGACAGAAAGAACGAATCAGGTGGTAGAAGACATGCTCAGGGCTTGTGTTATTGATTTTGGAGGTAGTTGGCATGATCACTTGCCTCTGGTAGAATTTGCATATAACAATAGTTACTAGGCTAGCATACAAATGGCACCTTTTGAAGCTCTATATGGAAAAAGTTATCGATCACCAATATGTTGGAGTGAAATAGGGGAAAGACAATTCCTAGGCCCGATATTATCAGAGATTCTACAGAGAAGATCAAGCTTATTCAAGAGAGAATAAAGATGGCACAAGATAGGCATAAGTCTTATGCTGATAATCATAGACGTGACTTGGAATTTCAAGTAGGAGACCATGTGTATCTCAAGGTTTCTCCAGGTCGTGGTATTCGGAGATTTGGCATTAAGGGCAAACTAACTCCAAGGTTCATTGGTCCGTTTGAAATTCTCGAAAGGGTCGGTGAAGTGACTTATAGACTGGCTTTACCTCCACAATTAGCAGGAGTTCATGACGTATTTCACGTCTCTATGCTGAAGAAATATGTATATGATCTTGACCATATTATCACTTATGACAATCTGGAGATTCAGAAGGATATGACGTACGAGCAAACGCCAATAAAGATTCTGGAATGGAAAGTGCGTCAACTAAGAAATAAAGTTATTCCTATGATCAAGATTCATTGGAAGAAAGCATGGCCATATGAAACAACATGGGAAATCGAAGAAGCCATGCGGAAAAGATTTCCAGAATTATTTAACTGTAAGTACACTCTCCATAATCTATGTATTGAATTTGGGGGTGGGGGAGGGTGTAGTGCCCCAGAATTTATGTAATAATTTCTGAGTTATTTATAGAACTTTCTGGAATTTATAAGGGCTAAATAGACTAATAAAAGGATTATTAGATTAATGAGTCATTATAAGGCCCAATTATGTTAAAATAATTAACCTAGCCTATTTAAATAAAATCTAAAAGGGTTAAGAACCAAGCCCATTAAGTTTGGCCCATATTCTAGAATGTTATTTAGCCTACTTACGTATTTTAAGGACAAATACCATTTTTATGGATAATAATATGGATAATTAACAAAAGAGTTTGATTGATATTGAACTCTGTGCACGTTGGATGTAGCGGTCTATCGTGCGACCGCCACAGTAATGTAACGCACCAGTCTTGATACGTTACATTCTGTCAGTTCCGTGAAAGAAAGAACGACTAAAAAGATTAGAACTTTGGGATCTTATCTACAAGAGATCGACTTGGGAGAGTTTATAATATTACTAAGGACTCTTAGGGATTAGGATCTGGCAAATTAAGGACTCTAGAATCGATCTAATCTTCAAACCCTAGCCAAAACCCTATAAATAAGACCTAGTTCTGAACTGAGCAACCCTTACTTTTGGCTCGTGAAGAAACAAGGTAATGAGTCATAATTTCGGGTAAGTTCTTTAGAAGATTTTGTTTAGTATACTTTAGACTAATAGTACTCCAAATTTCGTGCGAGGAGATTAAGCAACCAAGGAGATTGAAGCTTCCAAAGTTGCTGGTTCAACCATAATAACCAAGGAAACTGAACGCAAGACCCTAAAGATCAAGAGATTAGGACGTCTAAACGAGGTAATTAGGGCTCAATCCTTTAGAATTTTTTGTTCACCTTAGTTTCAGCTTCTTACCCTCAAAATTTCACGTCCTTAGTTCAAGAGATTGGAGAGATAGAGCGACGTGAAGTTGCTGAAAAATCTCAAGAAGGGAAGAACTAGGACGTGTCTTGCAGTCCCAAATTGGAAGATTAAAGCTCATTTAAAAGGGTAGGTTATCTTATGATTGGCAAAAATATCTTGTTAGGGATAAAAGCCCTCTGATTGTACTTGATTTCATGCATTATAGACTATGAATTCCATGTTTTAGTGGGTTCATGCATACATACATATTCTTAGCCCTAATCAAAGATCAAAGATATTATCTTGTCAATTCACTGCAACCTATGCATCTAGATGACCTTTACTTCGTTTTATCATGATTGGGGTAGTTAAATATTTTCAAAACATGACATGGTTTCAAATCACAGTCTTTTAATTTCTTTATACTGTTAGCAGGGAGTCTAACGCATCAAGGTAAGACCGTCACAGTGATCTAACGGCCTTACGATAAGCCGTCACACCCTCTACTGCATCTTAATTACTCTGTTGTCTCTGACGCACCTTAACAGGAGCGTTACATTATTGTAACGGCCTCACGATAAACCGTCACAGTTACTATGACGCACCCATTCTAGACCGTCAGGTTAACTGTAGATAGAATATGAAACTAGTTAATTTAACTTATAAATAAGCCTAGTTATCTAAGTTTTGACCTGATTTCATTCTCTACTGATTCATGATAGAAATTGCATAATTAAGGTATCTTAAGTTATTTTAAGTTATGTTAATTTTATGTGCCAAAATTCTATAGTTTTGTATCTAAATCATGATTTTCCAAAGATGTGTTGACAGAGTTTTATCATGATTTCCTATTGTTACACACCCTCTCTATCAATAGAGTCATTTCTCTAAGTACATGGCATATATTCAGGTATATGTCCATTAGTTCACGTTGCACTATAGGAACATTATTCTTGGACATGAGGACCTCTCTATTGGATATTCCTTCCAATGGACTAGGAAATCTTATTTCAAGGCCTCTGTAATTCTCTGCGAGCTTGGGATTCCCACTAGGACGCCGAGTTGGTTGTACCATTAAAACCAATTGATTAGATTACACTATCGATGTTTCTGGTTATCAGTAGTGTAACGGATCTATATTGGACCGTCAGGCACATGTAACGGCCCAATATACGATCGGCACATTCAACTAAGTCCGATTTCTTGGTTTGGGATTCAGACTAATGTAACGGCCCAATACTGGAGCGTCACATCATGTAACGGCCCAGTACACAACCGTCACAATGCTTGAGTATTTTAACCTGAGATTTGACCAAGGATTGATATTCCAAGGTTTGTAGATGGACTCTTGATGATCTAGAACTTATCACATTGATCAAGAAACCTAATATAATGAATGGAAGATAAAGAACGTACCTTATGTTACCGATTTATTTCCATAAGCATAACATAGTATAAGTCATTCTTGATTTCTCATGATTCTTATTAAAGCATTCATTCATTGAATTATTGTTATCAAGAGCTTGTTGGAATTGTACATTCTTGGCCATACTTTATTGTTACATGCGTGGAAACAGCTTGATTTATACTTGAAGATGCGATCGAGCACTGATTGTGTTCAAGGGCTCTATGCTAGTCCCCTCGACTGATTGTCGAAAACATACTATTATAAACCATGGAGTATGATGCTACTGGCATCGCATTGCGCTGAGAGTACTTTCTTTATAAATAAGTGAAAATCCACAACATAATACAGCATGATTGATACTTGACTTTCTTGATATTCCACAGAAATTCACGAAGTACTTGCTCATAAGTAAAAGATACTGGAGTGATGATTATGTGACTTGCTAGTATATTCTCATTACATTCTTGTTCATGAAAGGCCATATCATGTTCTTATAACATTCTTGCTAGTTCATACTTCCTCTCATTCTGTCTTACATACTTTGGTTCAATCGCATGATTGATCGCATCCGCATGATTTTACCTTATTCCTCTAGAGCAAAAACGTTAATTACTTTAATGATGCCTTCATGTTGATGCGAAGATACCTACTGGGCAAGTGTGCTAATTACCTATTTCTATTCTTTTTCAGGAAATGGAAGTGAGTCAGGTTCGGATTCGGAATGTTCAAGTAGCGGATCCGAGAGTGAATAAAGAATGAGCGAAGACTTAGGAAGTTTATATTGTTTAGATCGAGTCTATGTAATTTCTTATTTCTTGAGTCTAGCATGATGGAAGTTGAATTAGTGGTTGTATTCGAATAGTGGATTTGATTATTAATGAAAGTTGAAGTTGAGTAAATATTGTGTGATTGCATTCTTATGTGTAATTACCTTGCGCTCTGATCGTTCTTGCTCGCAAGAGGCTTACCATGTCGGCTGTTCGCGTTCCTCGAGCGTGTATTCCGCTGTAATAAAGGCTCGGGACGTGACAGCAAGAACCTTTGGGAACCCGTCTGAATTTCAGTACTACTTTTCATCCACAAACAGACGGACAGACTGAAAGAACCAACCAGATTGTGGAGGATATACTTAGAGCCTACATGATTGATTTTGGAGGTGGTTAGAGTGATCACTTAGCTTTGATTGAATTCGCCTACAATAACAGTTATCAGTCCAACATTCAGATGGCTCCGTTTGAAGCTTTATATGGAAGTAGCTGTCAATCTTTATTATGTTGGGATGAGATAGGTGAGAAGCAATGGCTGGGACCATGTAGCGCTTGTGCCTTAGCGGATTCGTAGCAGTTCGGATCTAGGCTTTGCCCTGATCGTTTTGGCTATTTTTACGGATTTTTAGGCGTTCGTTTGGTATTTATTGGAATTTGTTTAAGATTAATGGCAATTAGAGTTAAGTTTTCAAAAATAATAGTAATATATATATATATATATATATATATCTTTCTCTCTCTCTCTCTTCCCATTGAACTCTCTCTCCCTCACTCGTTCTCTCTCTTCCCCTCTCTCTCTCTCTCTCTCTCTCTCTCTCTCTCTTCCCATCGAACTCTCTCTCCCTCACTCGTTCTCTCTCTTCCTCTCTCCCTCTCACGATCTCTCCTCTCCCTCTCTCTCGGATTCGGTCCGGACGGGCCCCGATCGAGGCACGGGAGGTACCGACAGGACGGGCTCGACGTGAGGATCGCGTGTACGCCAGCTTTGTCTCGATCCGCGGTACGTGGAGGCGTGTGGGGCCGAGTGTAGCCGTGGCGTCCCTTTATCCGTTCGGCATCGAATCGCCGTCTTCGTCGCGTTTGAGGTAGGGGGATGGAATCCTTGTCTCACTAGGAACACATTGGCATCACATGCGCGTCTGTTTGATGTCGTTTTCCTCGATTTCCATGAAAATCCCATGTTAATGTAATTTAGCCATAAATTCTTGAAAATCACTTCATGGGCATCGTTTTTATGTTTTGATGTATAGATTAGTTGTAGAATGGTATGGTTTGGCAGGTTTTACTACTTTTCCATGTTTTCCCGTCGATCCGGCTCGACCGGGAGGGAGTTCGGTTTTGAACCCGACCCGTCCGTAACCCAGGCGGTGTGAAGGTCCTACCAGGAACCGTCACATTGGTAACGACCCTCATGGGACACGTTACAGTACTGTGACGAACCTAAGTAGGTGCGTCACAGTGTGTGCAACGGTCGAGCCCACGATCGTTACATTTCTTTTGTCCATAGTTGACCTGAAAAGGCGGTTGGCTTGACGGTCCGTCGGGCGGCCGTCAGGGCCTCGTGACGCGCCTCCGGGCGTGCGTCACACCCTGTCTGATTGTTAGAAACATTCTAAATTCTATAGTTTCGCGTGGGCGTAACGGCTCAGGGGAGGCACATTACGTTTGCGTAACGCCCCTGCCCTGGCGCGTTATAGCCTGGACCTGACGGCCCGCCTGGGACGCGTCACAGACCTGTAGCTTACCCTTCCCCGACCGTCACACCCTGTGACGCGGCAGACCTAGACCGTTACATTCCCCTAGTTTTTGAAAGCATGCATGGTCAATTTCTAATGCATTCCACGATATATATATGCCATGTTTAAGTTGTTTTATGAACGATGGCTTGTTATTAGATCCCGATGGAATTACTCTCTCTTTCCTTGTGATGGAACCACTAGTCGTAGCCCAGCGACTGAGCGTGTCGTCCCACCTGGGAGAGGTGGAGGGGTGTTCCCATTGAACGGTTTGTAAGCTAGTTACCATGGGTGTCACGCCCCGAACAAGGCGAAAATATCGGGACGTACAGTTAGGGACACGCTAGCAAGAGAGGGAACTAAATCTAAAATAATACACAAGTGCTACAAGATGGAAATACTAAATGATCATTAACAAACCACCAATGATACAATAACCTCAAGCTCAACTTAATACAACTGGAATAATCAACCACTAAAACTCAATAACATAACTGAACTAAATGCTCTCCAAAACACAACTAGAAGAAAGATAACACACTACTAACACACTAGAACTGATACACTCAAGACATCACTCCTGCCCTTCCCCATCGGTAAGCGCGTCACCTGAAAAACCTGGAAAGGGGGAAAACACAACTATGAGCTGACGCTCAGTAAGAAATAACAGACAGGTATAAGTGATTAACAGTTTAATTACATTTTAAAATGTCATGCTACAAATGATAAAACAATAAAAAGATAACGATGATATCACGAAACAGAATTCAAAGATCTTGCAAGGTCAAGAAATATAATGAATAGAATGGTAAGACAAGAATTTACTACAGGAGATAACAATAAGAAGTTGGCCATATCAAGTCAATTCAAGTCATGTCAAGCACGCATGTATTTTCATTTCCACGTCCAAGTAATCAACAAGTAGAGTAACCACAAGTAGAGTATAGAACAGTGAAGAGTGGAAAGTGAAACGTAGTAGCAAGTAATATAGAGAGTAGTGGAAAGAGTGGTGAGTAGTGGACAGTCCTAGATTTAACACATGTAATAGTACTGGTGCCAAATGCCACACCTAGTCATTCACCTCCCCGGGGGTACACGTAGTGTTCGGGCGCTCTTCCCAGGACCAGACCGAGCCCTTAATTATTTGCCAGGCATTGATTTCTTTGGATCAAAGATCCCACGAATCTAGACTTCCACAGTTTATGGCCAGAATTCCAAGGTTTAAACTAAGTAGCAATAACAACTTCAAGTAGGAAAAAGATTCATTTCCAGAATTTCAAGGTAAGTATAATCATCAAGGAGATCGAAACCAAGTCATAACAAGAGTTAATCGTGCTGCGCTACTGTAAAACAGCAGCAATCAAACAAGCTAATCAACATATTAATCCTAATCACCAAGTTAAGATATCATGATTAACTATTATCATTTGCATTAAGACAATTGCCAAGAAGCTGATTCAAGATGATAAGTAAAGAACAAGCTCACAAGAATGAAATAGCATGTATTAACAGAGATTTAGTTACACCATTAACCACTAATTATGTGGGTTTCTATTTAATCTTGTATGCATTGCAATGAAGATGATAAACGGTGTGTTTTTGTACTATGTTTGCAAGAAAAGACCAATGCAAAATTTGAAATCAAGAGGGGTACAAGAATAGGTCAATTGTTCTTCAAAAATATAATTTCAGTGTGTCTAAGTTAAATGGGTTGATTCCCCATTGATTCGGATCCATCTTCGGTTCGAAAAACGAAGAAAACGGGTTTTCTAGTGTATGGGTCGACCCTTGGGGTCGACCCCTGCAAAACAGGGTTCTGGAAGCTGAATGGGTCGACCCCTGGGGTCGACCCTCGGGCTGGGCCGCATGGGTCGACCCCTGGGGTCGACCCTCGGGCCTGCCAGGGCACCCAGTAAACGGGTCGACCCCTGGGGTCGACCCCTGCAAGAACAGCAACGAATTGTTGCTTCCGGAAACCACATAACTCATCCAAAAAAGGTCCAAATGAGTGGAAATTAAAACCACATGCCATAGGAATCTTGCTAGACATATTAGGGTCATAAAACTACAATTTGGAAACACGAATTTCATCAGAAATTATAAGAATCACAACCTATTCTATGAAGAACACAAGTAGACCTAGTTTAGGACATACCTCCACTAAATCGTCGAATACTCTCGATATACAAAACCAAATTTGGGGATTTTGGTGTCAAAAGGAAGCTAACTCGATCATGAATCCAACCATATACTATATGCTACATTAAGATCAAGTTATATGACTCAAAATGAGCCCGTAATCAAGCTCTGGCTTAAAGGAAACTATATGAAACATGTTCTAGATATGTTTATACAAAACATCGAAATTCATGATGCATGCTCAATAGAATTTGGGGATTTCTAAGTTAAGTGAAAGATAATAACATGCTGATTACTTCATGTGAATTAATTAAAGTTTGGTTGTTAGATCCTACCTCAAATCGGAGAGAGAAAACTCAAAACCCTAGGATGAAGAACACTTGGACAGCACCTCACAAAAAGCTCGATTCCTCCACGGATACCTAATGAAAATTGGGGATTTTGCCACCAATGGATAGAGCTCGATGAGAGGAACAATTTTCTATACTCATGATCAAGATTTGGTTGAGAATTCCTACCTCAATCGATGGATCAAGAAGGATGAAGAGAAGCCAACGGCCTACTGACCCACCTCCACAAATCGAACTAGATCTCTCCAGATCCGAAATTTCAGCGATCCCCACAGCAGCCAAATGAAAGAAGACCCGTAGGGCTTCATTTTGATAGCTCATAGAGCTTTTGGAGCCTTCGAATTGGGAGTATTTGCTGCTGCAAGTCGCGTGTTTAGAAACGGCGCCGAAATCCTTGACTTGACCAAACTATGTCGACAGCACGTTTTGGGGCTAAGTTTACCTCAAATTGATTGAGGGTAAATGTTCCTCACATTGTGACCTTCCATTTGCCCCTGATTTAGATCATTTGGTTGTGTAATCAGGTCGAATTTCGTGTTTTAATCTAAGGGTTAGGTAAAGGTCAAAAGTGTGCACTTTTGGGTTTGAATTCTAAATAGATCTTACCACGGATTTACCATGGCTTAAAGCCAGAAGGAAAAGTTGTTATCTACATCAATCTTAATCTATTTACTATTTTTACAGATTTTTCTGAGGTAGTCGAATTATTACTTATACTATTCCGTAACTAATTAAATGTTAAGTTCGGAAGACTAAGTTCACTAATTCGGCGTAATAAATGATTTTATTAGGCTTAAATGTAGAAGACAAAGTTGCTAAACAAAATTAGTTCTACAAGATGTGATTTTTGAGGATTTTTATAAAATAGTTGAAAAATGACTTATTTTATTAATTAATTAATTAATCTAATTAATTTGGATAATTCTCATTAATTCGAATAACTTCAAATAAATTCTAAATAATTACAAATAACTTTCTAAATAAATTTCTAAGAATTTGGGGTCTTACACCCTCCCCTACTTAAAGGAATTTGGTCCTCCAAAGTCACTGCACTAAAACTGAGAGTAGAAAAAGATCGCTCACCTAGAATTGATCGGGATACTGCTTTCGCATAGTCTCTTCAGACTCCCATGTAGCTTCTTCGGTCCCACGCCGACTCCACTGAATCTTGACCATCGGTATCGAACGATTCCGGAGTTGCTATTGCTTCCGGTCCAGAATCTTGACAGGTCTTTCCTCATAGGTCAGATCTTCCTTTAGTTCAAAATCCATCTGCTGAATGATATGAGTGGGATCGTACACATATTTCCGCAACATAGACACATGGAAAACATTATGTACGCCAGACAAATGTGGTGGTAAAGCCAGTCTGTATGCCACCTCTCCCACTCTATCTAGAATCTCGAATGACCAATGTACCTCGGACTCAGCTTGCCATGATGCCAAATCTTCGGATCCCTCTCGTCGGAGAGACCTTTAAGAACACATGCTCGCCAACCTGAAATTCCAATGCTCTCTTCTGTTGTCGGCATAACTCTTCTGTCTCGACTGGGCTACTTGTAACCGGTCTCGGATAACACGGATGTTCTGTGATGATTCCGAAACAAGATCTGGTCCAAGCCACTGTTTCTCACCTACCTCGTCCCAACACAACGGGGAACGACAACTTCTACCATATAGTGCTTCAAAAGGAGCCATCTGAATACTAGACTGATAGCTGTTATTGTAGGCGAATTCAATTAATGCCAAATGCTCACTCCAATTACCACCGAAATCAATCATGCAAGCTCGCAACATATCTTCCACTATCTGATTGGTTCTTTCAGTCTGTCCATCTGTCTGTGGATGAAAAGTAGTACTGAAATTAGACGAGTACCCAAAGACTCTTGCAGTCCCTTCCAGAAATGTGAAGTAAATCTGGGGTCTCGATCATATACTATATTCACTGGAATACCATGCAATCTCACCACTTCCTTTATATACAAAGCAGCCAATACATCAATCGTCCACTTGGACTTAATTGGTAAGAAATGAGCCGACTTTGTCAAACGATCGACAATCACCCATATCGCATCAAATCCACCACGAGTCCTAGGTAGACCCATAATGAAATCTATGCCAATGCTTTCCCACTTCTATTGGGGTATGTCGAGTGGTTTCAATTTCCCTGCTGGTCTGAAATGTTCGGCCTTAACTTGCTGACATACCAAACATCTGCTCACAAAATCTGCAACTTCTCTTTTCATATTTGGCCACCAAAAGGACCTTTTCAAATCTCGGTACATCTTAGTGCCTCCAGGATGAATGGTATATCTGGATCTATGAGCTTCCTCAAGAATCTTGTTCTTTATTGTAGCCTCATCCGGAACACAAGTTCTGCCTTTAAATAATAATCTACCATCATCGGCCAACATGAAGTCAGGTCTGCTGCTCAAGCTTCCCTTGATCTCTACTAACTCGGGATCATTATCTTGCAAGGACTTGATCTCAATCAATAATTCAGGTTTAAGTTGAATCTGAGCAATCAAGATCCGATCGTTGTCAATATTGAGATCCAGACTAGATAATTGTTCCAACAATCTCCATTCTTGTAACATGAGACTTGACAGTCTAGCTACCGGCTTCCGGCTTAATGCATCTGCCACAACATTACCTTTGCCAGGATGATACTCAATCGAGAAGTCGAAGTCTTTCAAGTACTCCAACCATCTCCGCTGCCTCATGTTGAGTTCCTTTGAGAAAATAAATACTTCAAACTCTTATGATCCGAAAACACTGTAAAGGTTTCTCCATACAAGTAATGCCTCCATATCTTCAAAGCAAACACGACTGCAGCAAGTTCCAAATCATGAACAGGATAATTATCTTCGTGCTTCCTCAACTGCCTAGAGGAATAGGCAATCACCTTCCGATGCTGCATGAGTACACAGCCTAAGCCAATACCTGAAGCATCAGTATAAACAACAAATCCTCCTTCACCAGAAGGTAAAGCCAAAACAGGTGCAGTAGTCAAACACTCCTTCAGAGTCTGAAAGCTTCGCTGACAATCATCTGACCAATCAAACTTATTCTCCTTGCGGGTTAATCTTGTCATAGGTACTGCAATCTTAGAGAAGTCTTGATAAATCTTCGATAATAGCCTGCCAGGCCTAGAAAACTTCTAACTTCAGTTGCACTGGTAGGCTGTTCCCAATTCTTCACTGCCTCGACCTTCGAGGATCAACAGAAATACCGTTCTTCGTAATAATATGTCGTAGAAAGGACACCTCTTGCAGCCAGAATTCACACTTACTGAACTTAGCATATAGTTGATGATCTCTCAACAGTTGCAATGCCATTCTCAGATGCTCAGCATGCTCCTCCTCATTCTTAGAATAAATCAGGATGTCATCAATAAATACCACGACCCACTGATCAAGATAGGGCCGAAATACATCGTTCATCAACTGCATGAAAGCTGCTGGAGCATTCGTTAGACCAAAAGGCATAACGACAAACTCAAAATGACCATACCTGCTGCGGAAAGCTGATTTATAAATATCCTCTTCCTTAATCCGCAACTGGTGATATCCCGATCGAAGATCAATCTTAGAGAAATATTGAGCTCCCGCTATCTGGTCAAATAACTCGTCAATCCTCGGCAAGGGATATTTGTTCTTGACAGTCTGCTGGTTTATTTGCCGATAGTCAATGCACAACCTCATCGAACCATCTTTCTTCCTGACGAATAGTACAGGGGCTCCCCACGGAGAAGTACTAGGACGAATAAAACCCTTCTCAAGTAATTCCATCAGTTGCTGCTTCAGTTCCCTCAGTTCCGCAGGAGACATACGATAAGGAGCCTTGAAATAGGAGCTGTGCCAGGAATAAGATCAATAGAAAAGATAACTTCCCGCTCAGGCGGAAGTCCTGGTAGTTCTTCTGGAAAGACATCAGGAAAATCTCGGACAACAGGAATGTCCTTGATCTCCATCTGCTGCTCAGGAGTTGCACAAACAAAGGCTAGAAAAGCCTCACACCCATGCCTCAAAAGCTTATCAGCTCGAAGAGCCGAGATGAGCGGTACGGAGTTATGGTGCTTGACTCCCGTAAAAGATAAACCAGAATGTCCAGTAAAAGTCACTGAGCTAGAACTACAGTGAACATTGGCCTCATACTTGGCCAACCAATCTGCTCCTAGGATTACATCATAATCCTTCATATCCATGCAGACCAAATCTGCTGGAAAGTCTGTTCACCAATCATCACCTTACTAGAAGGATAGAAATACTGGATTGTTGATCTAGTGCCAATAGGGGTTGAAATCTCTAACGGAGTATTCATCAAAACAGGTTCCACAGCTAATGACTTAGCAAATCTCCGTGAAATAAAAGAATGTGTTGCACCAGTATCAAAGAGAGCAAATGCGGGCTTATCGATTATAGTAAGGGTACCTTCGACGAGTCCGCCATCATCAGAAATCCCAGTTTCGTCTGCATGTAAAGCTTGAAGCTTGCCTTGTGGTTTCTTGAAGACTAGAGGTTTTGCCGGTGTAGCTTGCTCCGATATGAGAGGACAGTTGGGGATACGGTGCTCCTTGCTTCCACATCGCAAACAGGCGCCTTGCTTGCGCCAGCACTCCTCTATCTTGTGACCCGGACGATCACAATAGTTGCACACGCCCTTGAATGGAACAATAGGGCCAGGCTTCTTGTCTTCATGCCTCGGCATCTTGCCCTTCCACGATCCGGACCCGCTCACGCCATGATCCGGACCCGCTCCACGAACTAGGTCCACTAACAGGTCTCTTCTTGGTATACCCGGGTTTGACACTCCCGAAACCCGTAGGTAATTCTTTCTTGGTGCCTTTCCCACGGATTCTCTCCGTCATTTCAAGAGTATCCTCCAGAACTTGCGCTTTCCTTACCATCTCAGAATAAGTGAAAATCTCCATCGGTGCCAATTGGTTGATATAATGAAGCTTCAATCCATTGAGAAAGCGCTTCGCCTTCATCTTCTCGGTGGAAATGAGATGTGTAGCATATCGAGAAAGCCGTGCAAATTGAGCCTCATACTCTGCCACGGACAAACCTCGCTGTTTCAAGGCCGCGAACTCTGCCGCTTTCTTCTCTTGCACTCTATCAGAAAAATACTTGCTGTTGAAGAATTCCTCGAACTCTTCCCACATAACTTGCCGATCACGAGAGTTGCCTTGATAGAATCCCACCAAGTACGTGCATCATGTTCCAGTTGAAATGTGGACAAAAGGACACGCTCCTGGTTGGTGCATTGCATAACTTCAAAGATTCTCCCCATCTCATCTAGCCAGTGCTCGGCTTGGTCAGGGTCAGTCGAACCAGCGAATCTAGGCGGGTTCATTCCGCGGAAGTTCCGATATAGATCACCGGTGCCATGCGGTGCTGCTCCTGCCTGAGCTACTTGCTGAAGGGCCTGAGTAAGGCCTTGAACTGTACGCTGCAGGTTCCTCCATTCAGCACGATCAGCTGCCATCTACACGAGAAATAGATTACTTAGGTTTAATCAAGATAAATAATTACACGATTAAGAAACGAACTTAACCCAAGTTCTACCCAATCTCACAGGTCAGGTCTAGACTTTACAAGGTTAGGGATCTAATGCACCTAGACACGACCAAAAACTCGGTACCTGGCGGAGGTAATCGGTCCGAAGACCACTCGCGCAAGTGTGCGACCTTCCCGATAGGCGTAGCCTAACGTTCGGACAACACCTTTTGATATACTGATTATTGGGATGCAATGCAAGAAAACCTACAACTTAGGAAACCTAGGAATGTGAAACCTAGGGCTCTGATACCAACTAAACTGTCACGTCCCGAACAAGGCGAAATATCGGGACGTACAGTTAGGGACACGCTGGCAAGAGAGAGAACTAATCTAAAATAATACACAAGTGCTACTAGATGGAAATACTAAATGATCATTAACAAACCACAACTGACACAATAACCTCAAGTTCAACTTAATACAACTGGAATAACAACCACTAAAACTCAATGACATAACTGAACTAAATGCTCTCAAAACACAACTAGAAGAAAGATAACACACTACTAACACACTAGAACTGATACACTCAAGACATCACTCCTGCCCTTCCCCATCGGTAAGCGCGTCACCTGAAAAGCCTGGAAAGGGGGAAACACAACTATGAGCTGACGCTCAGTAGGAAATAACAGACAGGTATAAGTGATTAACAGTTTAATTACATTTTAAAATGTCATGCTACAAATGATAAAACAATAAAAAGATAACGATGATATCACGAAACAGAATTCAAAGATCTTGCAAGGTCAAGAAATATAATGAATAGAATGGTAAGACAAGAATTTACTACAGGAGATAACAATAAGAAGTTGGCCATATCAAGTCAATTCAAGTCATGTCAAGCACGCATGTATTTTCATTTCCACGTCCAAGTAATCAACAAGTAGAGTAACCACAAGTAGAGTATAGAACAGTGAAGAGTGGAAAGTGAAACGTAGTAGCAAGTAATATAGAGAGTAGTGGAAAGAGTGGTGAGTAGTGGACAGTCCTAGATTTAACACATGTAATAGTACTGGTGCCAAATGCCACACCTAGTCATTCACCTCCCCGGGGGTACACGTAGTGTTCGGGCGCTCTTCCCAGGACCAGACCGAGCCCTTAATTGTTTGCCAGGCATTGATTTCTTTGGATCAAAGATCCCACGAATCTAGACTTCCACAGTTTATGGCCAGAATTCCAAGGTTTAAACTAAGTAGCAATAACAACTTCAAGTAGGAAAGAGATTCATTTCAGAATTTCAAGGTAAGTATAATCATCAAGGAGATCGAAATCAAGTCACAACAAGAGTTAATCGTGCTGCGCTACTGTAAAACAGCAGCAATCAAACAAGCTAATCAACATATTAATCCTAATCACCAAGTTAAGATATCATGCTTAACCATTATCATTTGTATTAGCCAAAGTGCCAACAAGCTAGAACAAGTTATCAAGGTAAAGAACAACTCTCACAGGAGTGAAAAAGAATGCATTAACAGAGATTTAGTTACACCATTAATCATTAATTAAGTGAGTTTCTATTTAATCTTGTATGCATTGAAATGAAGATGGTAAACGGTGTGTTTTTACACTAAGTTTGCATGTAGGAACCAATGCAAATTTGAAATCAAGAGGGGTACATGAATAGGTCAAAAGTTCTTCAAAAATATGATTTCAATGGGTCTAAGTTAAATGGGTTGATTCCCCACTGATTCGGATCCATCTTCGGTTCGAAAAATGAAGAAAACGGGTTTTCTAGTGTATGGGTCGACCCTTGGGGTCGACCCCGGCAAAACAGGGTTCTGGAAGCTGAATGGGTCAACCCCTGGGGTCGACCCTCGGGCTGGGCCGCATGGGTCGACCCCTGGGGTCGACCCTCGGGCCTGCCAGGGCACCCAGTAAACGGGTCGACCCCTGCAAGAACAGCAACGAATTGTTGCTTCCGGAAACCACATAACTCATCCAAAAAGGGTCCAAATGAGTTGAAATTAAAACCACATGCCATAGGAATCTTGCGAGATATATTAGGGTCATAAAACTACAATTTGGAAATACGAATTTCATCAGAAATTACAAGAATCACAACCTATTCTATGAAGAACACAAGTAGACCTAGTTTAGGACATACCTCCACTAAATCGTCGAATACTCTCGATATACAAAACCAAATTTGGGGATTTTGGTGTCAAAAGGAAGCTAACTCGATCATGAATCCAACCATATACTATATGCTACATTAAGATCAAGTTATATGACTCAAAATGAGCCCGTAATCAAGCTCTGGCTTAAAGGAAACTATATGAAACATGTTCTAGATATGTTTATACAAAACTTCGAAATTCATGATGCATGCTCAATAGAATTTGGGGATTTCTAAGTTAAATGAAAGATAATAACATGCTGATTACTTCATGTGAATTAATTAAGTTTGGTTGTTAGATCCTACCTCAAATCGGAGAGAGAAAACTCAAACCCTAGGATGAAGAACACTTGGACAGCACCTCACAAAAAGCTCGATTCTCCACGGATACCTAATGAAAATTCGGGCTTTTGCCACCAATGGATAGAGCTCGATGAGAGGAACAATTTGCTATACTCATGATCAAGATTTGGTTGAGAATTCCTACCTCAATCGATGGATCAAGAAGGATGAAGAGAAGCCAACGGCCTACTGACCCACCTCCACAAATCGAACTAGATCTCTCCAGATCCGAAATTTCAGCGATCCCCACAGCAGCCAAATGAAAGAAGACCCGTAGGGCTTCATTTTGATAGCTCATAGAGCTTCTGGAGCCTTCGAATTGGGAGTATTTGCTGCTGCAAGCCGCGTGTTTAGAAACGGCGCCGAAATCCTTGACTTGACCAAACTATGTCGACAGCACGTTTTGGGGCTAAGTTTACCTCAAATTGATTGAGGGTAAATGTTCCTCACATTGTGGCCTTCCATTTGCCCCTGATTTCAGATCATTTGGTTGAGTAATCAGGTCGAATTTCGTGTTTTAATCTAAGGGTTAGGTAAAGGTCAAAAGTGTGCACTTTTGGGCTTGAATTCTAAATAGATCTTACCACGGATTTACCATGGCTTAAAGCCAGAAGGAAAAGTTGTTATCTACATCAATCTTAATCTATTTACTATTTTTACAGATTTTTCTGAGGTAGTCGAATTATTACTTATACTATTCCGTAATTAATTAAATGTTAAGTTCGGAAGACTAAGTTCACTAATTCGGCGTAATAAATGATTTTTATTAGGCTTAAATGTAGAAGACAAAGTTGCTAAACAAAATTAGTTCTACAAGATGTGATTTTTGGGGATTTTTATAAAATAGTTGAAAAATGACTTATTCTATTAATTAATTAATTAATCTAATTAATTTGGATAATTCTCATTAATTCGAATAACTTCAAATAAATTCTAAATAATTACAAATAACTTTCTAAATAAATTTATAAGGAATTTGGGGTCTTACAATGGGCCCCTGTGGTTACTGTTGCGTCCAACGGGGGGGGGGGGGAACTAGCTAGAGGCCTGGCTCTAGGCAGGAGTTAGTGTGTGCACACATGGTCGGAGACTTGGACTGGCACTGACGAGTGTTGCTCTGACTAGTACTTGGTTTGGTCCTGTTACGCCTCTCGCTTGTCACGTTCCAGACTTGCGAGTTGTCGAGACGCAGTATAAGCCGTCGGTGGACGCATCTGGTCTTGTTCTTCTAGTGGGTTGTTCCATCTCTCACTTCACTTGGTTAGCCGTGGTTTATTCTATTGGTAGATTTAGCTCCTGACGCTATTTTCTGTCGTTATTATTTATTTATTAAATCATGCATCTGCCCGTTTATTATTTAAATGCATGCTCTAATTGCTTTTATATTTACCTGCTTGCTTGTTTAGTGTGAGGTAGGGATCCGCGTGACGCCTACTGAGTCTGGCTATGACTCACCCTTTCTCCTTTCAGGTGAGCCGCCCCAGTCATCCGCCAGTCCTTCTCGTGGTTGTGCCGACCGTCGTTAGAGTGCCAACTTCTGTCGGTTTGTCTTTTTTGTTCTTTTGAGCCGGGGTATGCCCCGTGTAGTTGTACAGTAGACCTCTGTTATTTGTAAATATGTACTATTGTATATGCTTTACCACTCTGATATTTTAAATTACTTTCGCACTTATTTATTAATTACTGTCCTAATTAATATTGCACGCTTGCGGTCTCAATTCGTTATGCAACTCCTCAGCAAACTCCTTTAACCCTTCAGGGGCCTCATCAGCCTCTTGTGTGGCTTCCCCAGTTCTTAGTGTCGGTATATCAATGTTATCGGTATATCGGTATCCGGAGCTCTAGGTCGTCACAATTGGTATCAGAGCAGTGTTGGGGATTTGTGTTAGGAATTGAAACTCGCGCTGGTGCAGAGTAAGTCCACTGAGTCTTCCATTGCTGGCTTAGGATGTTTCTCGTGATTACTGATGATTTTCCATTATCATGTGTTTCCTAGATTCAAGATGTTGCCTCGTGGATGGAAGAAGGCTCGGGCTCCTCGGGAGGAGAGTGGTACTTCCTCTGCCCCAGCTGTGCCAGCTTCTGTCAACCCTGCTCTGCGTGAAGAAGTGCCCGGTGGTTGTGGTAGAGCGTTAAAGGAATTCCTTCTGTTCCACCCACCGACTTTCGAGGGTCAATCAGATCCGGAGGCAGCTAGATCGTGGCTCGATGCCACAGAGTGCGTGTTCCAATCGATGGAGTGCGCGGATGATGAGAGAGTCATGTTGGCTACTTATCAGCTTCAAGGTACCGCACGCACGTGGTGGACTACAGAGTGGGAGGTTGCCTTCCATTCCCGTCCGCTTTGACAAATCACCTGGACGGAGTTCGTTGCTGCTTTCGAGCGTGCTTACATTCCGGCCTGCCTCAAGTTAGCGAAGATGTACCAGTTTCTAGAGCTGACACAAGGTGACATGACTGTGTTGCAGTACCGAGATAAGTTCATCAAATTGGGCAAGTACGTGCCCCATCTTTTTACTGATGAAGCTATGAAGAATCAGCAGTTTCTGCGCGGACTGAAAGCGGAACTGAGCCTACCGTTGTTCGCTACCCGAGTGTCTGAGTTGGATTCAGCGTACCAGGCAGCTGTTGTAGTGGAGATGGAAATGGCAAGGACTCGATGGCTTTCTCAAGCAAGAATGGTGTAGCCGACTGTGCAGTTTCAGTCGACTTACCAGCCGTCTGTCCCAGGAGTTCCTTCTGCTGTTCCTGCTGTCAGCGGTGTTTCTTCTTCTCCTGACTCCCATTTTCGGCAATTCAAGAATAAGAAGTCGAAGAGGAAGTTTGAGCATTCGGTGCCTTCCGATTCAAGTCAGCTGTCTGTTCCTTCTGTTCGACCGCGCCAAGATTTCTCCGGTAGTCAGCAGCGTCCGTGTCCGAGGTGTGGTGGCAGTCATCCAGGCGTGCCGTGTTCTTTGCCGATCGTCTGTTACCCTTGTGATCAGCCGGGTCACGTAGTCCGAGACTGTTCGCTGAAGCCGAAACCGGTGCAGTTCTCGCAGTTTACCCAGCCGCAGCAGCCTCAGTTTCATCTTCCTCCGCCGCCTCAACCTCAACCGTCTTATCTGCCTGCTCCAGTTCCTTCCCAACAGTCTTCTGTAGCTGGCCGTCCTCCGAGAGGCAGGGTCACTCACATCACCCGTGCAGAAGCTGTGGCAGCTAATCTGGTAGAAGGTATGGTTTCGATTTTCGATCGTCTAGCTCATGTTCTTTTCGATGTTGGTGCAACTCATTCTTTTGTGTCCGAGGATTTTCTTGCTTGCATTGGGGAGCCGATGACCGAAGTGTCCTGTAATTTGCTCGTGGAGTTACCCTCTGGAGATTTCATGTCCACTCCGGTGTGCCTGGAAGATTCCCCTATTGTCGTCAACAATCGGCAGATGCCTGTGAAGGTTTATGCATTGAAATTGGCCGAATATGATGCTATTCTAGGCATGGACTGGCTGGAATTGTATGGTGCCGTGGTTGACTGCAGATACAAGAGAGTCTATTTTATGCCACGCGGGAAGCCAGCCTTTTATTTCCAAGGTATGCTTTAATTTTGCAGTTGCCTCCTTTCACCTTCTGTTTAAATTTTGAGGATGAAATTTCTTTAAGGAGGGAGGGACTGTAGCGCTCGTGCCTTAGCGGATTCGTAGCAGTTCGGATCTAGGCTTTATCCTGATCATTTTGGCTATTTTTATGGATTTTTAGGCGTTCGTTTGGCATTTATTAGAATTTGTTTAAGATTAATGGCAATTAGAGTTAAGTTTTCAAAAATAATAATAATAATAATATATATATATATATATATATCTCTTTCTTCCCATCGAACTCTCTCTCCCTCACTCGTTCTCTCTCTTCCTCTCTCCCTCTCACGATCTCTCCTCTCCCTCTCTCTCAGATTTGGTCCGGACGGGCCCAGATCGAGGCACGGGAGGTACCGACGGGATGGGCTCGACGCGAGGATCGCGTGGATGCCAGCTTTGTCTCGATCCGCGATACGTGGAGGCGTGTGGGGTCGAGTGCAGCAGCGGCGTCCCTTCGTACGTTCGGCACTGAATCACCGTCTTCGTCGCGTTTGAGGTAGGGGGATGGAATCCTTGTCTCGCTAGGATCGCATTGGCATTACATGCACGCCTGTTTGATGTCATTTTCCTCGATTTCCATGAAAATCCCATGTAAATGTAATTAAGCCATAAATTCTTGAAAATCACTTCATGGGCATCGTTTTTATGTTTTGATGTATAGATTAGTTGTAGAATGGTATGGTTTGGTAGGTTTTACAGCTTTTCCATGTTTTCCCGTCGATCCGGCTCGACCGGGAGGGAGTTCAGTTTTGAACCCGACCCGTCTGTAACCCAGGCGGTGTGACGGTCCTACCAGGAACCGTCACATTGGTAACGGCCCTCATGGGACGCGTTACAGTACTATGATGGACCTAAGTAGGTGCATCACAATGTGTGTAACGGTCGAGCCCACGACCATTACATTTCTTTTGTCCATAGTTGACCTGGTAAGGCGGTTGGCCTTGTGGGATCGATGCGATGGATTCAGAGGGGGGTGAATGAATCTCCCCTTTAAAAAATTACTCCCAATTAAAAACTCAGAACACTCAGAGATGTGAAATTAAAAACAGATTCAGTTTTACCGAAACTGACATACAGCGATGTGTTCAATCAATTGGCTCACTCGACATATGAAGACAAATCGAGCCTAAGCATTCATCTAGTAGAAGCAAACAATAAGCATTCAAACCACAATGCACGAAGGAATTTTTAGGTGGTTCAGTCCGCAGACCTACGTCCACCCCACAAGTAAACCCAAGTGTGGCTTCTCGCTGACTCATAGCTTGAACGGCTGGGCCTCACAGCTTGCCTACAAACAGCTGAGCATCACACCTCGCTGTCCGAGGTATCCACCTCGCCCGCTGAGCAACACAGCTTGCTGTCCGAGGTATCCACCTCGCCCGCTGAGCAACACAGCTTGCTGACCAGAGGAATCCTCCTCTACAACACTGACCAATACAGCTTAGCTCTGCTGACTAACAGCTTGAATAAAGGTTCAAAAGAAAAACATGATATGGAAAGGACACAGCAATAGAAAGCTGTAGATGATAAAACACAAGGTGGCTCTCAAAGAGCTGACTGGCCAGGATTTGATCCACGGTCCAGTATGGACAAGGCTTTAGATGACTCTCTTCTTCTTCTTCTAAACTCTCGATCTCTCTTTCTTCTTCTTCTTCTTCTTTACTACTCACTCTTTCTTTCTTGAGCTCTCTTCTTTCTCTTCTGTTATCTCCTTTTCTTCTTCTGCTGGCTCTCTCTGCTTCTATCTGACTACCCCCTTACTTCGATCACTCTGCTCTCCTCTTCATCGTCTTCTCTCTGGATCGTGCAGGCTCCTCACACTTCACGATCGTCTTCTTCAGATGGAGAAGTCTTCTTTTTATAGCAGCAGATAGGTAGGCGTGTGTCCTCCACGAATTCCCGCCCTAGCACCTTGAACACGTGGCAACAGTTCAGCCTGTTGCACTACACGTGTCACGATCAGGGTAAGACCTCCATCCTTGGATCACGTGCCCTTCTTAAGCTCCTCGAACAGATGTTCTATCAGGTTGAACATATTATCAGTTTGAATCAATCTGAAGGAAAAGACAAGGATGCATCGAGTAAGTTTGATATCTGAACTGAGCCTGTACAGACTTGATGCACAAAATACAGTGTGCATATAAGAAAGTATGTGCAACGAGAATGAATGCACGGACATGTCATCCACGAGTGTACAGACTTTGAATGCATGTAATGCATTTTGCATATGGAGAAGTATGCACATTGAAAGTGAATGTACAGACATGCCAACAACGAGTGTATGGACTTAGTGTGCATGCGACAACGATGTACAGACTAACTGGTATGATGATGCATGAACTTAACCACTCGCACCAGTAATGAAATGTATAGACTTTGAATGCATGGTAAAGAGTGTATAGACTTTGTTTTGAAAGATCGCACAAATGCATATAGGAAAGTATGCACATTGAGAATGAATGCTCGGACATGCCATCAACGAGTGTACAGACTCTGCGTGCATGCGACAAGACGATGTACATACTTGCTAAAATGATGCACGGGCATATTAACAGAGAATGTGCTGACTTGTATATGCATGAGACAACTGAATGCACTGACTATGCTCATGAATGTATAGACTTGCTAAGTCATCAAAGCAACCATGTGCAGACTTAGTGTATGTGCAAGACAAATTAATGCATTGACTATGTATGTGCATGAAGAGCACTGGCTGTACTGACTAGTCGAGTGAAACAACGGAGGTTGTACAGACTAGCCACCAAGGAATGTACAGACTTGAGTTGATGCAGTCTAGGCAAAATGTTGTACAGACTTTATCCCTTGAACATGCATGAGTCTAGGCATTCACTAACTTATGTCCACCATGACACATAGTTATGAAATGCACAAGCCTAGACAATTAACCCTGTACAGACTTAAGTAATGTACTGACTCTGTTGCATGCTTGCATCGACTTTATGTATGCATGTACAAGCTTAACGACATGTGAGCAACCTTGCACGGACTCAAGGTTTATGCAGCAAACATATGCACGTCTAGGCAAAGCTCTGTACTGACTTAACCTGTGCATGGGCTTAATCAGAATAATGCATTCGAGACATCATTTTATCATCACACACACTATCATTTTCATCATCATTCTTATTTGGTGACTCATTGAGTTGCTATCATCAAAACATCACAACAACAACACACACTATCATCAAAGCACAAGGGGCACAATAATCTCCCCCTTTTTGATGATGTCAACATAATGAGTCACACAGACTCAGCAAACAATTCTCCCCCTTTGACATAAACAAAAAAGGAAATGGTTTGCGAGTGAAATGAAAGACATGTATGAAATCTGATACGAATACACCCCCATAGAAACATGCAAGATGAGCACTGAAGAATAAAATATAAGAACTCCCCCTATCAACATGAATGTTTGACTACTCTCCCCCTAAATGCAGATGACCCAGAAATGCATGGACAGAATAGAGTAGGTGGAAAGTCCACAGAACCAGAACTGGTTATAGAAATAAGATGGAAGATTCCAACAGGTGAGAAACAGTCAAAGCATAGTACATCTCAAGGAACAATTAATCAACCGATAAGAGAGAATTGTCAACAAACTTCCTATTGATCAAGTTGTCAGGGATGAATCAGATCATGAGGGATTGTAAGGCATGCACCACTACAATAAGTCTTAACATGAATAGACTCTCCTATCATAGAGGGTTATGAATTGGCAACTTGACCAACCTGATTTAATTATAATGTATACCAAATTTGTCAATTAAATTCAATACTTATATCTGAATTCAAGTTTTAATAAAGGTGAACCAAATAATCAGATAACACTCAGGACCAATCATCTTTGTCTTACACGCATGATCTCAATGACTCCTTTGAGAGTTACACAGATTAGTATTGAGATTAAACACTTTTACAAGAGCATGAGTTGACAGAGTTTGCAAGATATTTTCATTTGAAGCACTTTATACTTTTCTTGAGCAATCTAAGTCAATCAACACCTTTTTACGTGAGGCATAACACGTCTCAGGTGAAGTGACCCAGTTACTCAGTGTGATAACTGTCATTGCCTCTCAACATTGAGACCAGAGTTAGCAATAGAAATATCTTTTTACATGAGGAGACACCTTGATTAGAGGCCAGACTCCCCAGTTACTCAACACAAATATGCCATTGCTCTATCAATATTTTCAATAAATTTTTACCAGAGGTAACTATGGCACTTCATGACATAGGTTTACTTTATTTCATTGATAGAGAACCCAGTTTCTCAGTGACCAAGTCATTGCTCTGAATTCACATTTTTTCATTTAGTCAACATTTATCAAGTTAATGTTTAAAAATAATACTCACTCTATGTATCTCAACCAAAGATAGTCTTGATTTCAAATATTCAGATTTCAGATAAGTTAGTCTAAGGTTGTCATGACACATATGGTTAAAGTTCATTAAAGCATATCATTCAGATATTTTCAAGTCATTTAAATGCAAATCTGAGAATACATTAACCTTATATCAGTATGATTCAGTGGTCATTCTTAAACCTATATGATAGGAATTTCTTTTAAGAGTTCAGACTAAAACATGGTACACAACATAAGAATCTCAGATCAGTCCAATCAATGCTACTGAACAACTTATCATTCATGGAACAAGAACTAGATTAATCAGACCAGCTTGAAAAGATGTGAATGTTTGATAGGTGCAAGCTGGTAGAGCAAATGATAGCAGGAGAGAAGAGCATCAAATATATGCAGAGCAGAATCAATTTCAGTAGCTGAGTCTGGAATACATATAGATCAGCTATGCAAGATGAGAATAGCAGAACATTTAGGCTATCCACTAGAGAGTGTAGACACGCTATTCCTGACATCTCCTAGAAAATCTCATATTACTATACGACGCCCCGCAGCGGCTTTTGCATTTTGAATCGCTTGAGCGCTTCCTATTCTTGAGTCTTCTTCTGCCTTTTCGACATCCGAAAATCATCTCGTTGCGGCATTCGGACGGCATCAACACCAATCGGACGCACCGGGAGGTTCCGGAACCAGGAAGAATGTCTGGCAGGCGGCTGTCGACACCTTTTCAGGGGACCCGGGGGGGGTCTTCATGGAGGCGTCCAGGCCCCTGGACGCCTCCATGATTTTAATATATATTTAAAGCCAAAAAACACATAAAAAATAATAAATTAATGGAGGCGTCCAGGCCCCTGGACGCCTCCATGAAAACAAAATATAAAATATAAATAATATTAATAATGATAAAAGATGAAACAAAAAAAATATATAATATATTTATGGAGGCATCCAGGCCCCTGGACGCTTCCATCAACTTGCCCACGGGCGGCCCGCATCGGACGGTCGGTTTGTCGTTTGACAAAAAAATCCAAAATGTGAAGGCGTCCAGGTGCTTGGACGCGCCCATACTCCATATACGGACAATCCTGATGCGACCGGTCGGTTTGACTATTCGAAAAAATCCAAAACGTGGAGGTGTCCGGGAGACTGGACGCCTTCATTTCACCACATCCGGACAAGCCCAACGCGCCGCTCAATTTGACGGCTCAGAAAAGTCCAGAATATAAGGGCGTCCTGCCAGCCAGACGCGCCCACTTGTGAGTCACGGGCGCCGGTAAAAAAACACGTGTTTTGCCAAACCACGTGCGGCTTTCGGCGGATTCCGGTGGGCTGTTATGGAGGCGTCTAGTTGCCTGGACGCCTCCATTAAAATATTCAAAATAAAAAAATAAAAATTAATAAAAAATTTCTAAGGCCTTGATGAAGGCGTCCTGGGTCCTGGACACCTCCAAAAGGAGGCGTCCAGGCCCCTGGACGCCTCCATCGTCCGGGACTCTATAAATAGCAGACCCCCCTCAGTCCGAAGGGAGAGCGTTGTGAGAGCTCCGACAGGCTGCCGGAATCCCGAGGCTGTCGGATCCTTTTCTAACCTTTAGGTTTCTTTCAGGAGGAGGTTCTGCCGGCTTCTCGGGTGCCCACGCTCACGAGAGGAAGGTCATCTTCATCCACCGCGCTTCCACGTCGTCCCTGCGCTACCGAAGCTCCGCCGGATCTCACTATCGGCCATTCAATAAGCCACTCTCTCATTTTCTTTCATAGTTATCTTGCATTCATCATATCGCATCCTCCATCCCCCCGTATAAGGGAGTCTTTTTTCTATTCCTACGTCGGCATAATCGCCATTCATCATAAGCATTTTCCTCCTACTCGTGTCCGAGAGGGGTTTAAAAGATAACACCAACCAGGTGTGTGTCTTGCCATCATTTCATTATTTTTATCGCAAGGATTTGAATACTACACCTTCATCTTTCTAATCCACTCGTTACTTGTTTGTCGTTGTTTGGCATGGGTACCCAAGGAAAGCCCTCTCCGTCGGCCGACCGAAGGGGGAGGAAGAAGCAACCCACCATCTCCCGCTCTTGAGGTAGGCGCGATCACTTTCTTTATTTTGGGGTCTTTGGCCCCTGGCGATCACATCATATTCTCGAGGCCACGGCGAGTCACTTCCCCAATGGCCGTTTAATTTCCCGTTCTTTATATTCTCCTTATATTCTGTTATATTCTTATCTACTCATATTCTCGAGGCCGCGGCGAGTCATTTCCCCAATGGCCGTTTAATTACCCGTTCTTTATATTCTCCTTATATTCTGTTATATTCTTATCTGCTCATATTCTCGAGGCCGCGGCGAGTCACTTCCCCAATGGCCGTTTAAATTCTCGTTCTTCATATTCTCTTTATATTCTGTTATATTCTTATCTGCTCATATTCTCGAGGCCGCGGCGAGTCACTTCCCCAATGGCCGTTTCAATTCTGTCATCTATATATATATCTTGCTTTATCTCTTACATCTGGCCATATCTCTCTTCTACTATACTCTCGAGGCCGCGGCGAGTCACTTCCCGCAATGGCCGTTTAAATTCTGCTCCTTTCTATATCTTGTTATATTCCTATTATGCTATACTCTCGAGGCCGCGGTGAGTTGCTTCCGGTAATAGCCGTTTCAATCTTTGTTATTTAATTTCTGCACCCACTCGCCCCGCCGGAGCAATCTCCCGTGGTGGCCCCTTCTCTCTCCTCTTATCTTTAACATATTGTGTTTGTCCCGCTCGCCCCGTCGGAGCAATCTCCTGTGGTGGCCCCTTCTCTCTTCTCTTATTTTTTTTGTGTTGCAGCAAAAGCCAGATAAAACAAAAGGAGTCCGCGCGCTCCGTATTTTCATTTCTCAAACCGCGTGACATCGCTCACAGATTGGCGATCACGGTGGGACTTCTGTTGCTTTCTTTCAGTTACCATTGTAATTTCTTGTGATTTGCTTTACTATCTCTTGTGTGTTGTTATATCTTGATTGATTCGTTGTTCTGTTGTGCTCCATATATCTGTCAGCATTCCATTGCATACATCCATCCCTCTTTTCTATTCTTTTTCATGTTTTTCTAAGGATCACCCTCTCTCGGTGAAGGAAGGACTCTCCGATTCAGGAATTCCTCTCGACGGATTAGAATCTCCTCCACTGGGACCTCCGTAAGTCCCCGACATCGAAGAATCTCCTCTTCGTTCACTAGGCCGGTTGTACCATTAAAGTTCCCTGGAGTTAGTCGACCCATTCGTGGTGAGACGAGAGCCCCTAGCTAAACGGTGGTGAAACAAAAACGAACTAGGGTCCCTATTTTGTGTGAACTTTGGATCTGGTTAAAAACACACCAAAAAAACATCAAAATCAAACCACAAAAAAAGGCGTAAAGGCATCCACTTGTTTGATAATCTCTGATATTTGCTTGCTAGTGTATGTTTTTATGTTCCTGGAAAACTGTGAGCATGGCTCACGAGTCTTTTGAGGAGAACCACCCTGGTCGTGGTGAGTCAGTCGAGCCACGAGTCCATGCTATGGACGCGGGTCCTTCCCATGAGCCATCACGTGAGGTGCAGGTTACCACATGGGGACACATCCCCGCCACATGACATCTCCTCTTTGCTAGGTGTCCTCGCCAACACGGAGCTTACCTCTGAGCAGCTCTGGGCCTTCCAGGCCATTCTGAAGGGGAAATCTGTTTCCCCCGCTCCCCAGGAATCAACTCCGGCCATCGCACCTCTCCAAGAATTGGTGCGGGCCATTCCATCTCCTTCACTGGCGCAAGCCATCCAATCTCCCTCGCTTCAAGGGCAAGCGAGCCAACAACCACCCTCATTCCAGTTCCCTTCACAATCTCAAACTCATGTTGTTCCCCACATACCGCTTCAGCCGGGGCCAACTATCGGCGGCCCGGCAGCTCCCTCTCATTCGGGGTTTCCCCCTCAAGTCTCCGGGAGACATTTTCCTCCCTAGTGGCAAGTGCCACCTTCACCGCCCGAGGAGCTCGCCCAATCGCTCCTCAATAGGTTCAATAGGATGGACGAACAGTTTCAGAATTTGAAGAAAATGGTGGACGTGAAATCCACCCCGGAGGTTGCTTTGCCAATCCTTCCGGTCATCCATCTTCCTCCCTCCAAAATGCCCACATACCACAGGTACAATGGCACTGGCAACCCCTTCATTCACCTCAAGGATTTCATGTATGAGTCCTCCTATTGGCAAAATGACCAGAGATCCCTGGCGTACCTCTTTCGGAGGTCATTGGATGGTCCTGCGCTAGAGTGGTTCTATTCTTTGGTGCCCCGCGAGGCCGAGAATTTTGAAACAGTCCAGAGAAGGTTCTTGCAAAAGTATCAGGATAAGGTCGCTCCCTCTCTCTCCATTACCGACCTAGTGGCCGAAAAGATGAAGGCCGACGAGGATTTTGTCCGCTATGCTGATAGATGGAGGTCTCTGGCGGAAAGAATAAGAGATACCCTCTCAGAGCCTGAACAAGTGAAGATGATTGTATCCAATGCCACCCTACAGTTCAGGCATGTCTTGGCCGTGAACAAGCTTACCACAATGGAGGAACTCTATGAAAGAGCCCGGTATATCCAAACCCAGTTAAAAGACTCCCCCATTATGAACATGTTTGAGCCGTCGAAGCCCAAGGCGATCAGAAAGATAGGCGCTAGTGTCCCAAGCGGAGCAACAGAAGGGGTCGTGACAAATGAGCAAGTGAGTGCGGTCAACAATACCAATTATGCAGCCAACCCAAGGCTTCCACAAATGCCCCGACTTCCCCTCCAACCAGGTCCTTTCCCCTCTCGTCCTCCACCCCAAAATGATCCACCTCAGAACAACATGCCTCAACTACTTCAACCCCCGCAACAACCTCAACCCCAGCAACAACAACCACCACTTCAGTACAACCAAGTTCCACCCCCAGGAAATTACGGTCCCCCACATCAACAAAGGAGGCCGATTAGTCCCAAGAGAGCCTATTACCCACCATTGCCAGAAACTCTGGCGGATATTTTCAACGCCCTCATGGCCTCAAACACACTCATCCTACCCAGGGAAAGACCCGTGTGGCCCCCGAATGTTGATACCTCCAGATACTGCGTCTATCACAGGCAGCCAGGACACAAAGTGGACAACTACTTTCAGTTTAAAGATTACATCCATGATACGAATGATGAAGGCGGGATTGACTGGGATGAAATGAGGCGATACGTCGCCACTCTCAAGGCTAGGAGACCTCCTCCTAGGCCAAAGTTCCAGCAACAACAGCAGCAGTTACAACAGCAGCCACAGCAATAACCACAACAACAACAACAGCCTCAGCAGGCTCAACCACAACAGCCCAACATGGGCATAATCCAGAATCCACTACCAGAGCACCAACAGCCCAACCATCAGGTGAACCCCATCTCCTCCTTCCCGGAAGTCAGGAGAGAGCAGGTGTGGCACCCAGAAAGTACCTCTATTCTCTCTACCGCCAACCCTATCATCATGCAACCCCCTCGCCTTGCCCGGGTAGCACCTCTCTCTCATCAACCCGCGTTAGTACCACCTTCACCATTTCCACTGCCATCACGCCCTCTCATTCGCACCCCAATGACCTATCAGCCAACACCCTTCATTACACCTTCACACCCTCTCATCTTCTCTCACTCCCCCACTTTACCATCCACCTCTACTGCATTTGCTCCTATGCCTTCTAAGCCCCTTATCACCCGTCCACCATACGTAACCCCGCCTGTCTCCACCATACCACCGCCAATGCCTTCAAAACCACTCATCATCCACCATCCATCTCAACACCATTACCCGCTCCAAACCTTACCCACTTCCACTTTGCCTCCACCTCCACCTTCCAAACCCCTTATCCTTCATAACCCATGCGATATCCCCTCTACCTCCACCATGCCTCAACCTAACAAACCCCTCATCAGAATCCCTACTCCCATCATCACCCCTGCTTCATCAACCATCCCTCCACCACTACCCCTCAAACCTCTGTTAAAACCCATTGCTACCCCTATAGAGGTACAAAAGCCACATGTAATGGTGCTCCGGAGTGGAAGGATTTTCCACAGGGTTTTCCCCCAGAACAGTCAGAATCCCGAGCAGTCTCAGCCAGAGAGGGGCGATGGAGAACAACCGGAAAGATCTATCCCTGGAACACAGTATGATTTGTTGAAACACTTGGACAAGACGCCTGCTCGGATCTCCATCCTGGAGCTGCTTCAGAGATCCACATCCCATCAGGCAGCCTTAATGGAGTATCTTCAAAAGGTCATGGTGAATGAGGACCTCCCTGTAGAAAAGATTTCTGCCGTCCTGACCCCAACGGACACGCAACCAGCCATCATGTTCCACAACTACGAGCTCGCTCCCAAGGAAGCTCGAAAATATGCATTGTGTGTTTCAATAAAAATTAATGGGGTATCCATAAACCCATGCCTTGTAGACACGGGTGCGTCCAAAAATGTGATCTCCATGAGCACCCTTCAGTTGTGTGGGGTCGAACAGGAACAAATAAGAACTTCTTCAATCACAGTCACGGCTTATGACAATAGCAAAAGGCCGCCGCAAGGGATGATTATTCTAAGGGCAAAGCTAGATCCTATGTCAGTCCCCACAGAATTCCATGTCCTCGACATGGACCCCACATTCAAGGTAATACTGGGTCACCCTTACATTGAAGCCATAGATGTTGTGCCTTCCACCAACCATCAGTGCTTGAAGTTTCCTTACAATGGAAGAATTATTAAAGTAGTCAGCACACTTGTCCTTCACACGGTGGATGCTATCAACACCTCTCTGCCCTCTGTTTGGCCGTCTCATCGACCCATATTGTCATTGCTAGACGTGCGTGATCCATCTCACATTCCGCTAGCACCAAAAAAGCCGGTCAAGGCAACCACGCCATATCTCCCTTTTCACTCAAAAGGTTGGGAGATTATGAGGAACATCGGCTATCAACCGGGCAAAGGTCTGGGCGCACGGCTACAAGGTAGGCTGAAACCACCAAAGGAGATTAGGCCGAACCGCAGGTTGGGCCTAGGCTTCAAAGGACCATTCAAGGAGGATTGGAAGCCCCTCACATGGACCCTATCAAACCACTTCAACAAAGGACCCGTTGTTCAGATGGGAGATTACACACAAGAGGCACATGGGGGATCACATGCTGTATATTCGGCTGAAAAATGTCCAAGGGTCACCAAAAGAGGCAAGATCAAAGATCCGGAATGCGAGTGGGACAAATGGTTTGATATACGGGACATTTCTGCTGCACTGGAAAGGATGTTCTCGCCTCCACAGCTTGAAGGACTGCCATTGATCTCCGGAATGCTAGAGAATATCACCACTATTGCCAAGGTTCCGAACTATCCTCATCCTCGCCAGAAGGACCCTGTCGCCAGCGGATCTTCATCCGCCCTCACCATCACCACCGACGACTCATTAGCCGTCATCTTCTCCACCCACTCGTCATAGCCTTTGTTACTGTCATCTTCCTGGGCCAGACGGTTGTCTGATGATCTTCCCAGATCCCCCTCTCTACATACATACCTGCGCAGGTTTCTCAACCCGCGCCAGGTCTTCAATCATGATCTGCTCTACGAGCCTCCCAATCCTCTAGCCATAACCACTTTTCTCTTTCCTCCGATCTCTTTTCACTGTTTTGTCATCAAAAATGAAAACAAAAAAAAACGTCAATTTACAAACTCCTCAACAACACATCTTCGTTGAGGAAACCTCCTACATCTCCCACGGGTGCGTCCTGCCCTGCGGAACACCCGTCCAAGGTCCGATGAGTGACCTTTTCTACCCCTCCTCTGAGGGGTCTTTCCCTGTACATTCTTCACCATCCTCTTCATCTTGTTCTTCTTCTGTAAATAATGTCAGTCAATCTAGGAATAATAAGTCAAAGGTAGTACCTAGGAAGAAATCCAAGGGTAGGCAGATCCCTCGTCGATTCCTTCTGGATTTAGCCGCCAGGTGTCAGGCCCTTCTTACCATCCCTCAGTTGCTAGAAAATCCCATCCAGCTACCGGAAATAGAATGCATGGGCAACTGCACAATTAATGAGGGGTATGGAGTCTACGAGATCACAGATGAAGAATACCCTACTGAAGATGAGGGTGAAGAATATGAGGATGCGGCTAGCGCATATGCTAGTGGAATAAGGAGATTCGACGAGCCGTCAACAGCCGTAGAAGAGTCCACCAAAGAAGTCAACTTGGGAACTGAGGAAGACCCTAGGACCATCCTCATAAGTGATAATCTACCACCCTCTGAAGAAGAGGCATTAATTGAAGTTCTTAAGGAATATAAGGACACGTTTGCATGGAGCTACGAGGATATGCCGGGTCTGGATTCAACCCTGGTCGAACACCGTTTAACCCTAAAACCAGGGTCCGTCTCGGTAAAACAAAGGTTAAGGCGTTTCCACCCTCAGATGGCTTTGAAAATGAAAGAAGAGGTCAATAAGCTCCATAAAGCCAGGTTCATTAGAGTCGTTCTTTATCCTCAATGGGTGGCGAACATTGTCCCGGTCATGAAGAAAGATGGGAAAGTCAGGATTTGCATCGACTTCCGAGACCTTAACCGCGCGTGTCCAAAGGATGATTTTCCCTTGCCTCACATTGATGTGTTGATCGACAACACAGT